>JAPFRF010000005.1:50358117-51558117 GCA_029282475.1 Phrynocephalus forsythii
ATTTTCATATCTCGGGGCTTTCCATAGGCAAATTTCATATCTCGAGTTTTAGCAGAATTTTTCCATTTCCAGGATGCATTGTGCCCCAGGCGGACTTCCCTTTCATAGCTCTAGTTTTTTTTTTTTTTTTTGTGACACGAGGTGCCCATATCTCGAGGTACCACTGTAACTGAAATAAACTGGTGTTCACATGCACATTAAATAAATGACTATCTAGCAGGTTGCTTTCCATCCAGAAAACCCATTTTCCCGGTGAAATAATTCATGCTTCCATTTATATCATGGAGACACCTTACTTTAAAACCTTTTTTAAGCAAAATGCAGTGCAGCAGTTCTTATGGTCACTGGATCATGCCCATTGCTGGACTTGAAAGAGTTTATTCTATCAGTAATGCAAAAGATTTTACATGGCACTCATATATGCATTACTCTGCTTACCCAGATCCCACCTCATTGCTCTTACCCCAGCAACCATTTTCTTTGCCTTTTGTTACATCTGGTTTCATTTGGCCTAGGTATAGTAGGTTCAGAAGAATATGGGAAGTAGATGGTGCACTGAGAGTTGTGTTCCTGATCCTCCTGTATCATTATAGAATATCACTGCATACCAGTACTAAAAGCACTGAGGTATCTTTAAACATTCTAATGCATTATACTGAAATCTGAGACATGTAAATGAAGCTCTGTTCTAACTTCCTAAACTTTCCCCAGTGAGGAGTGAGGCTTTTCATGTGGGGGACCAGGGGGTTTGGTTTGGTTTAGTTTGGAAGTTGGGGCGAGATCTTCACTGAATGAAGGTTCAAAAGAAAAAAATGTTGCCATTTGTTACGAATGATTTTGTACTACCTTTCAAAGCCAGGGCCTCCTCAGGACATTTTATAAAATTAATTATTTGTGTCTGTAAAATGTTAAAACAAAATAATGGTCCAAATCCTGTTGCACAGCAGCATAGGAGGAAGGATGTCACCACCAGCAGCAGACTGGTGCTCATTCAAGTGCAAGGTCTTTAAAATAGCAACAATCTGTCACTGCAGGAGGTAGCATTTCATCTACACTGACATAGCTATGCAAGAGGATACTGAACAATATAAAAAGCAACTAACTAAAACAGTGGACTAAAACATTTGAACTAATATCACTGCTACATTACGTGGTTCTGTTTTTTAAATTGTAAACATACAACTAAATAGAGGAGACATCAATTCATGTAAAAATGACCTGAACAACCAGTTTTTTAAATGTCAGTGAAAGAGACATACAGTGGTACCCCGACTTACAACATTAATCCGTTCTGCGTGCTGGCTCATAACTCAATTAACTTGTAAGTTGGAGAGCGGTTTTCCATAGGAATGCATTGAAAATCAATTAATCCATTCCAGAGGAACTGATTTCAATGCATTCCTATGGGAAACCGCTTTAGATGACCTGCGGCTTTGATGCAGTGTCAGAAGCTGCCTCAATTTAAAGGGACAGCTTCCCTCAGTGCCTCAAAGATCTTTGCAACAGCGGCTGCTTTCCCCCTCACTGGGGGAAAAGTGGGTGCTGCTGCAAAATCTTCGGGAAGCTGTCTCTTTAAACGGAGGCAGCTTCTGACACAGCCTCAAAGACCTTTGCAACAGCGCACAATTTTCCCCCCGGTGAGGGAAAAAGCACACACTGTTTCAAAGGTCTTTGAGCCACCAACCCAAGTGCTTGGATCGGGGGCTCAAAGACCTTTTAAATGACTGACCTCTTCTCTCACCCCCCCCCCAAGCTGCCATCATTACTCGGGTGAAAACCCATCTTGCTCGTAAAGTGGCTGGGGGGGGAGAGAACCGGAGCCGAGTCGCCAGTCAGGATTCTCAGTTGTCAGGCGGGTCATAAGTCGGGGTACCACTGTATGCACATCATGTGGCTGGAAATTCTGCAAAGATAGACCACTACAGCTTTGTGTCATCATTACAATGTAACTTTCTTGGAGTTTTCGCATTTTCCGATATTACGTGTTGATTGCCATGTTATGTCTATTACTGTCTTTGTCTGTGCTTGTTGGTTGCCAGATTTACTTTTGTTTAAAATTTTTATTGTAAACTAACTCAGACACTATTTTCCATGGGAACATATGAGTAAGGTAAAGAATGAATGTGAATAAATGCTTCTACAGCACTGTGCTCCACTCGACTCTATGAAGAACCAGGAGTTGTTCTCAGTGGAAAAAGAAACATGGGGAGAGGGGCAGCAGCACAAAGAGGTATAGCACCCTATCTGTCTATAATTCCTTGTTCCCAATTAGGGTCACTCTTAGGTCAGTGTGTGCATGTAACAATTCTTTTAATCATCGATATCATTTCAGTGGCATAATAACTGTGCTATTAGCTAATGAAGCAAGGTACTCCAAAACAAGTCAGGCTGCTAATTATCTACTAGGTTTTACACAAAATCTTAGATGGCTGGGCCTGCTTCATCACTATAAAGATGAATAATTCTAAAAGGAGACAAGGAAAGAAATTAAATTATTGTACTAAATGCTTGAAGCAGTGGTCAGAAAGATTCATAATTACAGAGAGGTAGAAACACTCATGGCATTCCAGCAAAGTCTAAACCATTCCTGTAAGTTCACATTTTTTTCTTTTTATTCCATTATGGTCTGGTTGGACAAAATGGCCCTACATACAGTAATACCTCGTAAGATGAATGCCCCTTAAGCCAAAAAAAAAAAAAAAAAAACCCCTGTAAGATGAATGAAATGTCCGGGAACAGGAAAACCTCGTAAGATGAATTTTCCCATGGGATGTTTCACATTAAACTGCCTTTCATAGAACAAATTTGTTGAATTTGAATAGGGATGAATTGAAAGAAATTAAATTTGTCTTATGAGGTATTACTATAATAGCATCCACTGTGCTCCATCACAAATGAAATGAAATCTAAACTTCTAGTTTTTTTCACCTACCAATTAAAGAAGATCCCATTAAATTAAATGAATATATCCAACTTTTTCATATGGGGGGGAATGGTTAAATATACTTCTTCAGATGCATGATAAAACTGCACCTATAAAGTCTGTCACAACAATAGCTCTTTAAACAGCATTGTTAATTCTGCTCTTGTGTTTCTTTCGTGTTAGCTTAGGTAGCTGCACATTCAAATTCACTGTAAAACTGCACAAATGCTGTGCCATCTAATCTCATTTTCTACTCTGTTTCCTTAATATGAGTCTTAACAACTCCACTTGCCTGGGCCAATCTGTCTATAAACCACAAATGGTCTGTGATGTCACTCCTGTCCATCTACTTTAGACCTAAGCATCCCAGCACTAATAGTATCAGGAGTGGCTTCCAGGAGCACTGAGCGAATCATGTGAAAGAGGATCACAGAGGAATGTTCTGTTCCCACTGAGAACAAGACAGAATTAACTCTCAGAGATGCTTCCTTCTGTTGCTCTGTTTGTCAGAAAGGTCAAGATGATTAGCTCCTGTATACTCAGTAGCAGACATCAAAACAAAATATATGTAAGACCCTAATCTATTTTAAACAGACCTGGGATACACACTGGGAAAGATCACCCGTGTTATGTGTACAGCAGGGAAGTTTAAACTCAAATAACTCTATTGAATAGGTGGACTAGATTATTAAGATGATCACCTCTCACAACACCATTGTAAGAAGGGGGGAAGCCTCTTGTGTGGATTATCTATTAAGCAAATTATATACACATTCCCATTTTAACTCTCCACCCATTTTAATAAAAAAGAATCTAAGCCTCTTTGTACTTTCTTTTTTATATCTCTTATCAGCCACCCCAAACAGATCATTCAGAAATAAATCCTATTGCATACCCAACAAGTTAAGCAAAGACAGTTAATATTATTCATTCTATTTGTATCCCACTTTCCCCACAAAACCTGGACACAAGGTGGCTCATAACAAGGGTACAAACAGAAGCACAAAAAAATTACAGCAAACCAGCATTCAAAATGTGTAATTAGACATGGGCACAACTTGGTGAAATTTTCATTTTTGTTTCCGTTTTTCGTTTCCGTTACGTAACGGAAACAGTAACGATAATTAAGCTGTCAGAACGTGAACTTGAACCGAAAAAAGAAAAAATTTGGTCGGGTTTTCCGTTTTTGTTTGTGGCATCGCGGCGATCGCGCAATGCAAAGCACAGAAAAAGTCTTTAAAATTTTTTTTTAAAAAAACCCAACTCCCGGCCAAAAAAGCAGGGGGAAATATGCCTGCCTGAGGCTTTGCCGCCTACCAGAGGGGTGGTTTCTGGGGGGTCCCTGGCCTTCCCCCCTCTTCTCCTGTCCTGGGCTGCTTGCACCAGGCTGGGGGGGTCATCCTCGTCATCTCGCCATGCCATGCGGTTGGGGGGGGGAATCCAAAATGGCGACCTCAATTTTTCTTTTGAAATTGTGGTCAAAAAACACACCAAATCACCACAGAAACGTGAAATTTATTTATTTTAAATGCCTGAATTTTAATAGTAGCAGCAGTGGGTTTTTTATAGCAATAAAACGTCATATTGATTTTATTTTATTTTATTTTATTTTATTTTATTTTATTTTTTTAGACCTGCCCATTTGGGCTGGGCATGGGATGGGACCATGCAAATTGTTTGAACCATTCCACCAATGGCATCGCCAGGTTTTTGACTGATACTTCTGGATGTCTCGGAGGGCATAAAAAGCTGAGGCACCTTCCAGAAATCACAGTCGGGTGTATGGATGTGGTTGAGAGAGGAGGGCTGGCTGCTGGTGCTGGTGTGATCCGATCGAGATTGAGGAGGGAGGCTGGAGGCTTTAGGATTTAAGTTAGGCAGGGAGGGAGGGAACTGAATTTAGAAAATAATTTCTTTGATTCCCTGCAGCTTTGTCTGCTGAGGGGAATAGCAGTTTATTCTTTATTTCTTCTCTGGCAGTTTGTGAGGATTTTTTTCTGATATTGGATAAAGGGGGAGGTTTGACTGGGAGTTGGAGGTGTGGATTTATTTTAAAAATATTATATAATACCATTTATTTTCTATTTTCCCAACTTCAATTTGCTTGCACACACACACATTTGGGGTGCAAGCCAAGAACAGAACCTCTATTCTAAGTGATATCCTAACTGCCCACTCACCCATCCGCCTGCGCCGCCGCCCGCCCGCCCGCCCGCTCGCGCCTCCCCCTGCCACTGTCACCACCTGCCCATGGCCCCCTGCCATTGCCGCCCACCTGCACCTCCCCCCCACTGCCCAACCGCCCCACCCTGCCTGCCGTCTAGGGCACAAAAACACCTAGCGCCGGCCCTGATTGCGGGACGCCCCATGCTCTGGGGGAAGTCAAATTGCGCTAAATCGCGGTGGAAACGACAAACGACAAACGAAATGATGAAATGACAAATTTTTGAAAAAATTCGCAACAAACGGAAACGACCCGAAACGGACCCATTCCAACAAACGAAAACTCAAAACGTCATTTTTTCTGGTCGTGCCCATGTCTATTTGGAATATTGAAACATAATTTAATTAAAAGTAGTTTTAAAGTATATCAGGGTGTTTTTTTTTAAAAAAAAAACTCTCTATAACTCTCTACTCAAAAGACTCATAATGTATTGAGTAATGGATCCACCTGGCTAAAAAAAAAGTATTTGTCTGCCAGCAAGAAAGTAAGCAGGTGGGGCGAGTCTAGGAAGTGAGTTCCCGGTAGGAAAAGGCCCTCTCTTATTTCTCACAAACAACTCAGCTGCCCATTATGAAACATTTGCACTTGACAGCAAAAGTGTTCAGACCTACTTTGATTTTAATGTTGTATTTGACAAGGATGCGGTCAATGTAAACTTGGCCCCATGTTGTTCCATGATAATGGATACACTTGAGTGTTTTCACAATTCAAATTCCTGGTTTTGCCCTTTAAAATTCTGTAGGACTGGAGTCCTGGCTACCCAAGGAACCTCATCTCCCCACATGAGGCTTCCTGGGTTTGAAAATTTTCAGAGGAAGTTTTTAAATCTCATCCTTGCCACCTTTACAGGTTCCCCTGGTGAAGACACAAGAGAGGGCCTTCTCACTGGCTGCTCCCAGGCTGTGGAATTCCTTTTAATAATGGGAGGCTTGGTTAGCCTTTCAAAGCTGTCTTTTTAAAAGCAGAAAAAGACATTTCTGTTCAGGCAGATGTTTAGTAAGTTCAAAGAAGGGGTTTTAAATGGAAAAGTTATAATTTTTAAAAAATGTACATTTAAATTGTTTTTAACTATTTTCAATTTATTATTAATACTATAATTTGCAGTTTATTTAGCTGTTTTATATTTTAGAACTATTTAGTAAGCAACCTTACTAATAAATAAATAAAATATGCATGCTGAAGAGTCAACAAAGACTGAACACTAGGGTAATTTTTAAATACTAATTTTAAAAGATTTAATCAGATTTTAAAAACAACATTTTAACTTTTTAATAGTATTAAGTGTTAAAACTGCTGGTGATATTAGGAATTTCCCAAACCTATCTTATTTATTTATTTGAATAAATAAATAATATTTGAATAAATAATTTCAATAAATAAACTTGAAACTCACTAAATGCACACAGATAATGGAGAAGGGGGGTTGTTCAGCAGGCCATTGAACCAAGCACAGTCTTGTTTCTTGTCTCAACTAGAAACCTCAGAACCACTGAGATGTCACACACCTTTATGCCAGTGGTTCCCAACCTTGGGTAACACAGGTATTCCTGGACTGTTAATTCCCAGTAATCTTCTTTCACTGCTAGTTGTGCTGGACAATGCTTCTGGGAGTTGCAGTCCAAGATCATCTGTTAGGGTTAGGAACCACTGTCTTATGCCCACAAGGGAAGCTACAAGAGAAGAATTTCATGGCTATTATGGAGTAGATACTGAACTGAAATTTTTCACTCCTGCTCCTAGGGCTCTGGGACCACAAATATGAAGATAGGCAAAAGCTATCAGGCGCTGTAAGGATCACTTAGCCAAACTCTTTAAATAAATTAATAAACACATAAATACAGATTAGATAAAATGACAGACCATTGCTCAACTTTAGTGACTTCAGAACCTAATTCTTTCAGACTATTAATAAAGAGCTTAGTAAGTCCCTACCCCCCACACTTGTAGGCACCTCCGGACTTCTTCAACAGCAAGAAATTCCTCCATTCACTACCAAGTCAGACAGAGAGTGGTACCAAAAGGCTACACACCCTATTACTCTTGCCCATGATGAAGCCTCCATATGCACAGGAATGCCTTGAGTGCCTCAAAGGTCCTGACCTCACAAGGATATATTGGGGAGGGGTCTTCTATTTTGTTAATTACTGAACCATCATATGCACCAAATGGATATAAAATTCTATCCACAATAAAATCCTACAACATGCGCATCTACTGAGTACTCAAAATGTTCAAACAATAGTCAAATAAAACCAACAACATCAATATTCCATCCAATGGTGTTTTTACTTCACTGTATGTTAGGGTAAATATAGACCAAAGTAATCAAAACGCCAGAAATATAAATATTCCCCTTAATGCCAGTGAATCCATCATTTTACTAGCAAAAGGCTTAGTCGTGTTATTTGCAATTCCCTCACTGCACAACAATGTACATTACTGCCTGTAAGCTCTAATTTGGCATAGCGCATCATTAATGACCTGAATGGTGGCTGTTTCACACATACATATTTAATTACAACAGCTGAACAAATTACATATTTATGCTTTATAAAGGGGATTGCCGGTCTAATTCATTTGCTATGCATGCAGGTACAGGGCTCCATCTGCAACAGCATCTGCACAACAAGAGCTAACAATTATCCATTGTACAGTGAGTGTATCTGGTGAAACCTGTAAGAGATGCAATCACATTAACCACTTCACTACATACATGCCATTATTTTTCTCAATGGCCTCAAATATTTTAAATAATGGATTGTTAACCATAGTGATGCTCTGCTTGTCTCTCAGCGTGTTCCTCAAAGCACTTTGCAAACAACCATGAACAAAAAAACCCTGGAAAAATCTTTGGAGATTTGGGGGTGGGGGGGAGAACAAAATGCTCCTTGCTTTTATGGATAAGGTTAAGTGACACCAGGGTAGCATCTCCAGTGAAAGGGAGGGTACATCCTCTTTGTCTTCCTCAAACTGTTTCATACATGTTTGCCTGTTGCAGCAAAGAGGAAGAAAATTAAACTGATACACCACGGAATATATTGACCAAAATTGTCCTGTATAACTGAAGCCAGTATAGGCTAGTGCTGTCACTAGCAGCAGCAGATTACCTCGATTTAAAGAGCCCCTGCTTCAATTCCTTATTGTTCCAAGTTCTTCTAATTTCAAGTAAGTTGAATATAACCATCATCAAAATAGGAACTTTCATTAGCATTATCCATCTGCTGCTACCAGTGAAATTATTTCTCCTAAACCAGCACAAGCCATGCAAAGTGAATGTTGGCCATTGTGTCTTAAATCAATAGTGAGTAGGTGTCCATCTCAGATATACCTGATAAACTGAAAGTGAGCAGGAAACCCCTGCCAGACAGACAAAAACACATGTTCAAGCATTGATAGGGCAAGGGCAATTCCAAAGTAAGACATCTTGCCCTGCTGCAGATCAAATATTTCTATAATTGACAGGGAGGTTGAAGATGCCACTTAGGACTTAAACCAGGCATGTTCAAACTTTGCCCCGCCTGATGTTTTGGACCACAACTCCCAGAATTCTAAGCTTAGACTGCCAATGACAAAGGACTGTGGGAGCTGTGGTCCAAAACATCTGGAAGGGTGAAGTTTGGACATGCCTGACTTAAAGGATGAGAAGCAGAAGGAATGGAGCAAATGAAGGCCCACTGTGAGAGAACAGCTCCAATGGGATCTACCTCAAAGTGTAAAGTAAATACTCGGCACACATAAGCAGGTAAAGAAAACTTGTGAGACCCAACCAATTAAACTCCTGGTTATGGTTATGTTCTCAGTTTAAACCTAGAACAGCAAAGAAACAGCAATTCAAATAAAATGTCCTAGGAGTGACCACAACACACACCATGCCTCTTCCCCCATCTCACCCACTAGGGCAATGGTGCAAAGCTGCCATGATGAGTCTCTTACTGGGATGAAGGAAGTATAGTACCTGTGTCCCCCTCAAAAATTCCATATCTCTCCGGGGGGGGGGGGAGGAATAAGGCAGTCCTGCTGGTGTGAAAGATATTCAAAGGAAGGGGCACTCTTTGCATTTGAGGCACTGCTCAGTTTTGGGATAAGGCTGTACCCTCAGTTTACCTGCTTCAGGACAATGGTGCTGCCAGCGTGCTGGCCCACATGCCCAGAGAGCTCTACAGTCTCCAAGAAGCTTCAGTGTGGCCATTCTAGACCCTGCTACGTCCCACAGCATGGTACTCCCAAGTCACTCCTGTATCTCGGTTTGCCAGAGAACAAGCAGTCTCTCTGCAAATCAATGGTGACGACGCTACCAGTTCATACACAGCACAATGGGGCATTCTCAAGCACTGCAACCATGGTTTGGTGGGACAACACCAAGGTCTTGGAGAATTATGGTCCATGACCTGTGCAATTTAAACAAGGACACAACAGTAGCCCTAACCTGCCAAAAACATGATATTGTGGATGCACCATCATTGCAACAGACCTGGGACCAGATAAATCTCACATTGAGGCTGTTACTGCACTATTGATATAGGAAACTCATTTGTAATCCTGGCAGATACCACTGGCTGGCCTGCTGTCACATCTATACCTGCAGGGGGTGTAGTATCTCACCAGCTGAGTTGAAATTCCTTCATTTGGGTACCTTCACAATGCTGTCCCTCTCAGCATATGAGACGCCAGGGCTAGACTCTCTTAGATTCCAATTTTAATGGAACTACTGTATCACAGTCCATTCACTTGGGAAAAACCACATAAACCATACTGGCAATCCAAGTTTAAGAATGCATTCCTGTACACATTTTATTGGGAGAAACCTGCATGGAAGTCAGTGGGAATTAGTTGTAAGGAGACCTAATCGAACTGCAGTGTTAGCCATTCAACTAACCTTGAAGATCTGGCAAGTGGCATCATAAAATTTGGCCATTATATGTTTCTTTGACCAATAGTAATTTTGTCCAACAATAATTCAGGTTACTGATGGGAGATTTCTAACCATTAAAGCAGCGAAGTCCTGGAATGGGCTTTCTAGATAATTGTATGTGCAAATAATTCAATTTAAAACCAGAATGCTTGAGCACAATGCAGGTCAGGTTTTTCTTCTCCCATTTAATGATGAAGCCTACAAAGAGAGGCCTTATTATCACTGCCTAGAGATGATAAATCTGTCAATTCTCAGCTACAATTGATCCAGTGAGCTGTAAAAAGCTCCATGGGCTTGCCAGCACTAAATTCCAAAGGCTTTTATCCTGCAAGGCAGTCCTTATCAGAATACCTAAACTATATAGTTTGTAACAGAGGAGTTCCTTCTCATCTTGGTTCCTCAAAAGCATTATAAAGCATGATCAGCCATCTCCCCTGCCCAGCATAATTTGCAAAGGTCAGAGTAACTAATATGAATATATTACTTGTTAAAGCATGCTATTGTCTGAACCTGGGAATGTGTCTACACTACACTTTAATTTGAAATCCCTTTAACTGTCAGGAATCCACTGCACAGAATCATGGAGTTCGAAGTTTGGGGAGAGACCAAGGATTATTTGCAAGAGAAGGCTAGCACTTAATCAATCAATCAATCAATCAATCAATCAATCAATCAATCAATCAATCAATCAATCAATCAATCAATCGATTGATTGATTGATTGATTGATTGATTGATTGATAGCCCTCTAGCGGGCTAAATCTTTCTAGCAGGGAATCGAAAGTAACTCACCAAACTACTGACCTCAAGATTCTGCAGGATAAAGCCGCAACAGATAAAGCAGTATCAAAAAGTTGTAACTGAATAACGTTGTTGTGTGGATACACTCCAGTAAAAGATATAAAAATCCTCTAAATTTGGGAAGGAGGAAAACCCACCTTGTACCAGTAATACCAAGAAGGCTGTCCTTACCAGTGAGACTCCCATTAGGCCTAACAGTTACTTTACAGAGGATGAATCCTAATATAACTTCTCCATGCTGACGTGAACAGCATGACAACAAGGTTCTCTTAGCAAGGAACATTTTAAAGGATGCCGCTAATAGGACATACCTTAGTGAAAATAAATCGCTGCCTGTTTCACACTATAATACCTTAGTAGTTACATGGGCTGCTCTCTACAGAATCCAATGCATCTCACAGAACATAGGAGTAATGGTGACGAGTAGTATTACAAATTGGGTGTTACTAACAGACTTTTGCCTAGGTAACAATGGCGGCAGGCGGGAGGGAGACATGCTATAAAGTCAAAGGCCAATGAAACTGTGCACGTGTAAAGGCAATAACAAACAGCATGAGAAAGAAGGGAGAGCAACATTCAAATCATTTTCTCAAAACATTTTTTCTTAAAAGAAATAGGATATTGCTGTTTCTCTGCAATCATATCTTGTGATGGGTTGAGAATAAGCCTCACGGAATTGTTCCATGGAATCATCTCCTGCCATCAGTTCCTGACGTTGAAGGTAACAACTGTACTTTTTAAATTCAGGCCTCAGAGACAGAATCCACTTTTATTGTGAGGGATGAGAGGATTAAAGTACAAGGCTCACTTGCATTTCTCCCATGATAAATCCCTGAAGGCATTTATGAGCAGCTTCCTATACCAATTCAGGAAATAAAAAAGCATATTGAAGTGGTCCAGGACAAAACCTTAGGTTGGTAGCCCACCTGTCTGCTCCATGCAAGTTGATAAGTTGATGTGGCCCCATCTCCCAGTCCAACCAGATATCTATCAATAATCATGCCACCCACGATGGCCTACCAAAATTCCTAATCCTTCAGTTAAGAGCCACTGCATAAAGTATCAAAGAACAACCACCAGACTAATTAGGGGACTAAAGAAATGGATTAAATGATGAACACTTCAAAGAGCTAAACGTTCACAGCTTGATTATGCAATAACATCAGAGAAGGCTCTAAATATTTAATAGTATAAACATCAAGAAGAGTAATATAGGATGATAAAAATGAAGCACTAAGTGATTATATTAAGAAAGGAAAAATTATTAGGGAGATTAAGAAAAAGGTCCTTTTGACAAGATAAGACTGGCCTGCACAAGTGGCTAAAAACAAAGACTGGACAGAGTAAATGTACTGCAAGGAGCAATTACGTAATAGCAGGACACAATGACCTATTAGATTTTTTCTCATCTCTAATTTCCACAGGTCTTGGAGAATATTAAAGAACTTTCACATAATCATTTAATGCATTCAATCTGCAGCATAAGCACTGTAGTACAGAATACAGGAATATAAAAAGGAAACTGGCAGACAATTAATCAATCAGGACATTTCCTATTATCAATTAAAGACAGTCTTCAGCGACAAATGGGTCTTTTCTGCTAAGGTCAACATTTTGTCACCATCCGGGATAACACGCCTCGACTCTATGTGTATTTGTTAATTAAGAATGAATTTGATATTGTCAGTCAGTTTTATTCTACTGACCAAGTGGAGAAAGGCAGGCATTCTCCCTAATTGTCCAACGGAGCCAATGCCACCTGCAATCCAGCCTGGGGAGTGCACCGTGGTCTACAGAGCAAAAGTTCGCCTATTCGAGAATAGACATGTTGTGTGCAAGAGCAATTTTATCAGACTAACAAACACAGAATTGGTAGAAAGTAAAGCAAAGCAAAGTGTTTTGTTTATATACTGCCCCATACTACTTCAAGTAGTCTCTGGGCAGCTTACAGTTTAATTATGTAGGCTACACATTGCCTCCACCCCAGCAAGCTGGGTACTCAATTTACCAACCTCGGAAGGATGGAAGGCTGAGTCAACCATGAGCCGGCTACCAGGGATTGAACCCCAGGTCGTGAGCCCAGTTTTACCCGCAGTACAGGCATTTAACCACTGTGCCACCACGAGGAACAGATCAGTGTCATCTTAGCTTCTGAGAACTCCACAGAGAATAACCCTCTTGGGATTTCTTCAGTTGACAAAGCAAAAATAGGCATCAGCAGCATGGGGCTATATGTTACCGTATTTCCTGTCACATAAGCACTTAAAGGACTTAAGCATTTAAAGTTTTTATTCTTCTCAAGTAAACAAAATTCAGAACAGCATAGTCACAATCAGTGTGCCAATCCAATCAAAGTTCTCCCAAGCACCACCTGTTATTGCAGAATTAACAGCTATTAGGCTACATTTATCATGAATGCAGTAATAATGGTGGAACATCCCTCCTCCACACTTCCCATCAGCAACCCCTCCACAGTGCTGAAGAGGTGATGTGCTGCAGCACATGGGCACATGGGGCAGGAGCTGAAGAAAGCATGTCTGACTCTGCTTCTACCTGCGGCAGTGTGTCCATAGCCGCCTGTTTTGACATCCTGATGCCCTCCAGATGTTTAAGACTTCACTTTACATGACTCCTCAAAGAGAAATAAGACAGCCCATAGCAGGTTATGGAAGGAAGCTGCAGATTTTTTTTTCTTTTTGATTCGGGAAATGCTAGCAATGAGGATAGAGAAGCACAAACAGGACATCTGAAACTTGACTACCAGACTTGTTTCACAATCTAGAAATTTCAGAAGACTTAACATTTTCATAGGCTAGAACACAGACGCTTGCAAGATGTGCATTTTTTTGCCCAATGTATAAATTCACTGATGTATGCTAAATTCACATGTTACTATGTCTTTCAATTGTTCATTAATACATGCAATTTTTATTTATAATTACACTCAAATGCTTAAAGTAGCTGGACAGTTCTTGGCTAAACATCCCCATTGTAATCCTAATTATACTACATTAGATCAACTTCTTTTACCTGCATGCCATCCTTCAACACCTAAAGTAACCTTCTCAACTCTACAACCAGCCCTTTTAACTAGAAAGGGGAATACATTCCACAGCTGCTGAACGCAGACAGGGGGATTGTAAGTTAAGTGTATAAGAATAATTAAATCAGCCTCTTACGCTGTCTTATATAAAGGACTTTGAGAATCTGAAAGAACTGACAAGTGAACCCTTGTCAAAGAATAGCACATCTCAGGCTAAGGTCACTTGCAAACTGGGATTAAGAGGGGAATATTTATCAAAGCCAGCTCAGATGATTCAGGTGGAGGTCATTTGCTTCTTTTAAAAATGACTGCCTAAATTTGATTTTGCTCCATTACAGTATACCGGCTAACACTATTTCTTTTACTAAACAGCACACAACTTCTGGGCTTCTTAAAAAAAACACCAGATACTGAATTCCCAAATAAGAAAAAAGTTTTGTTTCTTCCTAGTTTTGACATTAAGTTACTTCACTGACGGCCCGAACAAAATCCAAAGTTGGAAAAATAAAAACAGCAACAAAATGCAAATAAATCTTTTAAAGATATCTGTGCTTTAATACATTATGCCATAAATATGTTTATAAATCTCTTACACAGAGTATAGGTTTTTAAAATCCCCCTTGATCCACTCAAGAATATCCAAAAACCAACACTGTATTTATAGAAATAATTCTGCAGAACATTTCTTCTGTTCCCCTTTTATTCATTGAAACATCTGCACACACAAAACAAGAGGATGAAATGCAACTGTTAAAAGAACTCAGGTGTTCCAGATTTTACTTATTTAAAGAAACAATCCTATTATCTCTATTGCATTGGTAAATCTGAAGATTTAAAAACTAGATAAATTTATGAAATGGTGAAAAATTGGCATATATAGTTGAGGTTAGAAGAGAAAATACTGTACGATACAGATCTCCTTATACCACAAAGTCCACCACTGAAGATGCTCTATCAATGACAATTTTTATCACCAGCAACTAACTCTTCATTTTGTCAACTTACCATTTGATTTGACAATTTTATTGGCAATCTTTTTCAAAGGTTTCATTTCTTCCTTTATATATGAGTAATTTGAACCAAACAACCTTGAATAGCTGTAGATTTCCCATTGCCAAGGGTAGGAAATACAATTTTCATTTGGCAAATGGTTTGCCAAATTAAATCAATTATCCAGGGCTAACTAATCAGTGTATTTTACCACTTAAATCTGTTACAATGAAAGATCAGAATAACCTACTGACATTTTATGAACCACAGATCCTAAAAAAATCAACCAAATGATAATACATTTCCAGTTTACAGAATAGAAAACAAGAACCTTGATGAATTATCTTGAAAAACAGTTCTCTGGAGATACTGTATCTGCCTGCAACTGGAAGGATTCCATTCCCAAACTGAAATCTGGAATGCCACTGCCTTGGTATTCCACCCACATGATTGATATACAAGCAAGTACCTGATCAGGGAGCTTAGCAATTAGCTACAATTTGCCACATTTAACCAATTTTTACTTTGTCTGAAGTGATATCGCCACGGGATTCCAGCCAATACACCAAAGGCTAAATAATAAATGGTGAAATTATAAAATGTATTAAGCTGAGCACTAATCACTAACATATTGTAACCGAATAATCTAAAAACATGTTTATGCTTAATAAGATATTTATTTGCCAGAATGTATTTCTAATATAAACATATCTAAGAAAAAAACTAGAAAACCATTTCTGACACACAGACTTTTTGCTCATAGAAATATTTATATAACTTAACAGCTTTTTCTGATTTCAGAAATACATTTTTCCATTAAATTTAAATAATCAGCTGTTACATCTTAACATGGCTATTCTTGTTTCATTCTCTTATTGAAAAAGAAATTCCTAGAACTTTGTAATGCTGAAACTGTTTAAGCCAGGCATGTCCAAACTTTGGCCCTCCAGATGTTTTGGACCACAACTCCCACAGTCCTTTGCCATTGGAAATACAGGCTTGGAATTCTGGGAATTGTGGTCCAAAACTTCAGGAGGGCCGAAGTTTGGACATGCCTGGTTTAAGCTGTAGCTACTCCTCCCTTGTAAAACTGCAAGCAAAATTAATTTGCAACCATTTGAAAAATTACCAGAAAACTATCTGGAAGTTGAGTCATGGCAAATGGACTTTTCTTGAGAGACTGAAACGTTTCGCTGCTCATTCAAACAGCTTCTTCAGACTGACGAAGTCAGTCTCTTAAGAAAAGAAGTCCAGTTGCCATGATTCACCTGGATGACTGAGAATCTTCATAGTCATACCAGAAAACCAGGAGAGATGCCGGTGCTAAGGGACCCTTTGAGGAAGAACTTAGTCTGAAACAAGTTTCCTTAATTGAGGCTTTTCTTGCAAATATGGATGCTTCCTTCCAAACATGTTCCATCATAGCTGAAACCAAAAACACTTTTGCAGCACTTTTGCCATCAAATTGGAACTAACTCATTAGTTAAACCCTAATAGGGTTTTCAAGTTAAGTGAGGTATTTAAGTAGTACAGTAGTTGTACCAGTTCCATATGTCACTGAGTTTAAAAGGCAGAGCTGGAGAATCAAACCCAAGTATCCTAGAAGATCCTAATCCATTAATTTGTCTACTACACAATATTAGGTACCCACCCAGAACATGACTGCTCTCTTTTTTCCCTTCCCTGTCAGGGGAAGTAAGTAACCTCTTAATCTTACCATGGTTTGCTACTGCAGCTGTGTTTACATAATAATTGCTCTTCCAAGTAGAAATGGGGGAAGGATCCCAAGTAGCTTGTCATCCCAAGTGGAGGGGTACCTCACCCAACACTGCAGGGTTAAGTCCCCTTCTATGGTTCCAGCAAATCCAGCTGTGTCTTATCAATGGTTTAACCTATTGCTTTCAACAGAGCTGCTTCAGATGAACAATAAAAATTTCTGGGACAGAATCTCATTGCACACTGGTAGAAAAATGACAGCCACAGCACTGAGACTAAAACAAACTGTTACGAAAAGCATTACCTGAAAGTGTAGAGAGAATAAATGCTAACCTCTTTATAGTGTCATGAATTATTTGCTTTAGGTCACAGTACTAAGGTTCTTTATTTAAGTTCCCTTGCATTTTCCTAATCAAGCATTGAAACAAAATCTCCATTAAACCAATGCCTATATTTCAGACACAAATACATTTGCTGTGTATTTTCTACTTTCTTTAGTGTTTCTTCTGATAAATAAATTATTACAGTTAGGAAGCCACAACTTTTGGAAAGGATTCATAAGCAAATCTAATGCATTTTATTTTTCGTCTGTCTTGTTATAAATACTTCATGTGAGCAATGTAAATTATAACTTGAATACCCCCAATTAAAACTAACCAATTAAAATATGGATTTTATAACTGTCCCCATCAGTTTACAAAACATATCTGAAGAAAATGTGAAAAGAAGGAATAAAACCAAGCCACAGAACACTACTGACTCACATTTCCAAGTTGACTCACTCTCCTCCCCCCAAAATGAACATTCTCATGATATGTCCCAGGTGAAATTTTGAAATGACATTCTCACATATCACAATGGGAAGACTTTAGTGTTAATGTTCTCTTGGAGAACACAAGCACCTATTAAGGTGGCATGGAATGCAGAATACATGTAAAATGTCAAGATTATAGAGAAAATGGCACTAGCCTCCTGGTTCACTGCATTATGTTCACCCATCATTGACTAATGTCAACCCAATCACTCTGGATTCCTACATTACGTGCTACGAGGTTATCCTTTGGAGGTCCAGAAGAATGAATCTAAGGTCTCTACTTAAAATGTGTGCTATCTTGGACTACAGAAAGACACTGTAAGTGAACTTGAGTCAAGACATATTCAATGTATGTGATTGATGACATTTTGTTTTGGCAATGTTAATGATATTGAGCTGGTATGGGGAAAATTGGGCATATTACTGTAACTTGAAAATGATGTAATGATTGATGTGACAGCTACAGTTTATCTTTTATGAAATGCACAGATCATTACTACAGATCAAAACAATGTTGTCCAATATTGTCCAAACAATGTTGATCAAAACAATATTGTTGTTGTTTTGGTAGCTATATATATTCAATAACCCTAAAGAAGTTCAGTTTTTGAAGTTTTCATGAGAGCTAATTATGTGCAGGGAAAGATTTTTGATTGGGGGTGTATTTCAGGAGGCTCTTCCTTCATTTCAGGGGAAGAATGATGGTGGAAGGAGGAATGACAGGAATTGGAAAGGGCACTTGGGGAGGCAATTATAGGAGTGGAGGTCAAATAGATGTAACTGGATAGAGGAAATTCATAAGTTTAGGTACCCTGTTTTTCAGAATTCCAGATTCTACAGATTTCAGATCCTCTCATTTAGGAAGCCATCAAAAACTCTGAATCCAAAAATAAGTGTTTCTTTGGTAGGATTTTTCATTTAGATTAGCGCAAAAGTTCCATCCCAAATGACAGCCATAGTTTGTCAGTTTTATTGAATGTATGATGAGTCACTTATAAATTGTTTCTAATATAGTAAGAGCTCTTATTCCTTGTCAAAAGACTATTTTTTTAAATTCCTCTGTCTTCGAAACAGGAGAGGATCTAATATTATTCTGTCTTTTATGTACTGCCTCTATTGTAACTAGAAGATATGTTACCTTCTGACATAACTTATTGACATACGTTGCTCATCAATCTTCAAAGCCACCGGGTATCTTTATTGACATAGCCTCATGGCTCAACTGCAAACTAATAATATCTGCTTTGAATACAATTCTAAAAATGCAGCGAGAAACTTTCAACAAAGACATACGCTGAATAAGAACGAGGGCTAAAATCCTTCAGTTTGTGCACATCCACAAAAAGCCTTTCATTGTAATGATTTATTCACACTATAAAAATCTGACCTGAAAAAATGTTTGGGTTTTTTCCCCCTGTTGTTGTTGTTGCTGCTGCTGCTACTGCTGCTGTTATTCCTGCGTTCTATTTGTTTGCATCTGAATGCTTCATTTCCCTACCCCACACTAAACAATATAACTATGACATTGTTTTTTTTTAAATAAATGGGCTGCTCCCCATCAGCAACCCAGCCATGCAAAAGGATCCTCGACCAGCCACAATTAGCGTCCATTTTAATGAATCAAAAATGCACACACAAAGGAGAAAGAGTTGTGGCAGATGCCACCAGACCTTCTGGTATATTGTTGTCCAGAGTTAACCTGATAAAACAGACGTCTTCATATCCATCTAAGATACAGAGCTACTAAAGTTACCATGCATCTGGACAATGGCTTCTATTTACCAGTCTCCCATGACATTCTTGAAATCCTGAGTGGTAGGAGCATTTGTTTGTTTGTTTTTTTCAGTTGAGCCTCGGCTGCAGGTTTTTACCACTGTGGTTTATTTCTTTGCTAAAGTTTAAGCCATTACTTATAATATGAAAATAAAATAAAATACTCCCCGAGATGTGCATTAATTCTATTAGATGTTGGGACACAGTCGTTTTGTGTGTTTTGTATATACTGTATATACTCGAATATAAGCCTAGTTTTTCAGCCCTAATTTTGGGCTGAAAAAAGGGGCCCTCGGCTTATATTCGGGTCAATACTTATAGCCATTGAGGCAAGTCACTGTGGCTAAAAGTCATTTTAAACATTGCATGCTGCTTCTCATGACCCCCCTCTACATCACAGGGGAGGGGCACACGATGTTTAAAATGACTTTTAGTCACTGACCCAAGCACTTGCATCAGTGGCTAAATTTAAACATCACACACCACTCCCCCAGCTCACAAAGGAAATTGCTGCCAGGCCCTGCTGCATTTCCCACCCTAGACTTATACTCGAGTCAATACGTTTTCCCAGTTTGGGGGGGTTAAATTAGGGGCCTCGACTTATACTCGGGTCGACTTCTACTCGAGTATATACGGTATATATATAATTGCACCTGTGGACAAATATTCTATGCAGCTATGTTTTTTCTCTCCATGAAGCATACCTTTTTACTAATGGGATTCCAGCATACTTGAAGGTGGCAATAGTAAAACTACTGTTAAAAAATCCTTCTTTAGATCCAGCAATACTGGACAATTACCGACAGGTATCTAATATCCCATTCTTGGGTTAAGTACTAGAGCAGGTTGTGGCCTTGCAGCTCCAGAGGTTTCTGGATGAAATAAACTATCTGGATCCAACTCAATCTGGTTTTAGGCCTGGTTATGGGACTGAGACGGCACTGGTTGCCTTGGTAGATGACCTAGGTAGGGAAAATGGATAGGGGATCTGTGTCCCTTTTGGTCTTATTGGACCTCTCAGCTGCTTTTGACACTATCGACCACAGCATCCTCCTGACCCGTCTCTCTGAAATGGGACTTGGGACACTGTATTAAACTGGCATCTGTCCTTCCTGTAGGAGAGAATGCAGAAAGTGGTGTTAGGGGACTCATGTTCAACACCATGGCCACTGACCTGCGGGGTACCTCAGGGTTCTATTCTACCTCTATGTTGTTTAACATTTATATGAAACCACTGGGGGAGATTATCAGGTCTTTTGGGGTTAAGTGCCAACAGTATGCTGATGACACTCAACTCTACCTCTCGTCACCTCTGGATTCCAAGGAAGCTATGCATTTCCACTTTAGATCAGTGCTTAGCTTCAGGAAGAACAAACTGAAACTAAACCCAGAAAAGACAGGGGTGCTTCTGGTCATTCAAAAAGGAGATCAGGGGATAGGGATGCAACCTGTATTGGATAGGATCATCCCCCAATTGAAAAAAGAGGTGCATATCTTGCGGGTGCTCTTGGACTCATCCTTGAGCCTAGAGGCACAGATCACAGCTGTGGCCAGGAATGCATTTGCAAAATTAAAACCAGTACGCCTGTTACGCCAGTTTCTTGAGAAACCTACTCTGGCCACTGTGACACATGCCCTAGTGACCTCCCAGTTAGATTACTGCAACGCACTCTATTTGGGGTTATTGATGGAAAGTCTCAGGAAACTTCAATGGGTCCAGAACGCAGCAGCTAGACTGCTGACTTGGGTGGGTTACAGAGATCACATTACGCCCCTACTAAAGCAGCTCCACTCGCTATCAATCAGCAATCAGGCACAATTCAAGGTGCTGATCCTAACCTACAAAGCATAAAATGGCCTGGGTCCAAGCTACCTCAAAAATCGAATATCTCAGTATGAACCGGCTCAGGTGCTAAGGTCATCAGGAGAGGCCTTTCTCTCCATCCTGCCACCTTTACGGGTGCATCTCTGAAGAACACATGAAAGGTCCTTCTCTGTTGCTGCTCCCAGACTTTGGAACACCCTCCTGCTGGAGGCCAGGAATGCCTTGTCTCTGCTGTCTTTCTGGAAGCAGGCTAAGACCTTCCTCTTCAGACAAGCTTTTCCTGAATGAGGGGCTACCTACTATATGACTTTATATGGATTACCATACATGCTTGCACTGACCTAATTTCATAAGAACACGAGTATATTCCATGTTACTTTTCACCCCTCACAATGGATTTTTCTTTTCTTCTTGTGTGCTCTTTATAGCTCTAATGTTAGCTTTTAAATGTTCTAAGATGCTTAAAATTCCCTGTTCTTAACTTGAATATATCTTAAGTGTTCTGGACTGTATATTGTCCCTCATTATTGTAAGTCGCCTTGGGTCCTTTTCCAAGGAGAAAGGTGGGGTAAAAATATTCAAAATAAATAAATAAATAAATAAATAATTTTCTGCCAGGCTCATCTGTCTTAGTGGAGGCATGAGGCAGCAGAGCTGTTGTAAAGTTGCATCTGAAGCCAAGGATTGGGTTTCACAACCCAGTAAGTCAAACAAACGGGCATAGGTTATGCACATACAACTAGGCTATAGGCACGGCATTTGTATTTTGTAATGGCCACACGGCTCTCCTTTTACATTATAACAGAACACATTGTCAATCTCAAGTAAATCTTCAGTTGTCCCTAAGAAGATATCAGAAGTTGTCCCAAGAAATATTTGCACTTTATATGGACTTATTTCCTTCTTTTTACTTATATTACCACACAACAAGTTGGATTTCATTATTTATACTTACAAGAGGTTGCCAGTGGATTGTAAGCATTCTTTTACTGAAAGTTAAGTGTTTTTCATCCAATTTGTGTCAATTCAGCAACGTTTCAGAAATCTAAAGAGCTGATATGAAAAGCCGATCAATGACAAGCAAATATTGACTGCATGGAATGATGCATGGCATGAAGGCTAACAAAAAAAATCTATGTAAAATATATCACAAGAAAGACTTTTTACCTCCTTACACAACAATGCAAGAAGAGATAAACAAGTGACTGTTGTTTAAACAGATTCAAGTTACAGAAATACCTTCCACTAGTGCGTCTATCAATTGCTTTCAATATATTAGAAAAACCATTTCCCCTAATTAATTCTGAAAGTTTGCCTTGTGATTTTGGCTACTGAAACTCAGAAGCTAAAGGTTCAATCCTAAAAGTGATTAGAAGGGATCAAAACAGTAAGACCGCTCAGAGAGACTTGCTTCCGAGTAAACAGGCTTAGGATCATTCTGTAGCAGATTGAGCTGCAAATCAGGAAATCCCTTGTTCAAATGTCCTCCCGGCAGCCAAATCTCTAAGTGCTAAAAGAGAAGCTGCAAGATCTCTGCCAGAACTTGGAAATAGCTAGTTAACCTATACTAAATAAGAAAGAAAAAAGTCATCTGGTGCCTGCACAAAGTTAAAAAAAAGCTTAGTAATATTTTTATTGGGCCACTGAAATATTAAAAACACGAAAGCTTTCAAGTCCTGTAGATTGGGCATTGCACAGCTTGATAGCGCAGGGGGAAGAAAATGAAAAGAGAGAAAAAGAATCCAGATCAGATACTGCAGAGTCAGCATCGAAGTTACAGCCAGGTCTCAAGATGGAGGCTGCAATTTGTTAAATCAGCTTGCGGCCTTAGGTTCCATCCTAGGCCATGCAGGATCAACAGTCATTCCCCTTCCCTGTACTGTAGATAGAAGGCGGCTATGATTGTATGAAGAAAGGTCTTGATGGACTTTCCAGTTTTTAACACTCAATGTTCCAATAAAGATCTTGCTGGCTTTAATGCTGGAAAACACTGGGTTCTTAGAAACTGTGAATGGCAGGAACCAAAAGTGGATCTTGTGGCCATAGCATATAAAGTAGGTTTTCCAGCAGTGATCTTTGCAGGCCATACTGCAAAATTTTAAGGGAGCAGAGAATGCTTTTACTCAACAGCTCAACACATTGTTCTGCTTATGCTCAGAGGCAATAATCATAGTCAGGATATTTCTCATTAAAAATTCCACACCATTTATTTATCGCTGAGTCTGTCTTGCTTATAATCCTGCAAAACATTTTGATTCATGCGCCAGAAAAGTGGCAAATAAGCAAAACGAAATAGCTGCAATGATGGGACCTACCCCTGCACAAACAATCATGGCTCAAACATATTGCTACCATGGCATAACATTTTAAAAACCCCAAACTGCATGCAAATGGCAATTACAGAACAGAGGGAACAAAGCTGTGAGGATCCTTGATGAGTGCCTGGACGCCATCCTGACTTGGACCGGGGCGAACAGGCTTAGGCTCAACCCCGGGAAGACGGAGGTCATGTTCTTTGGGAGCTCACCATCTGGGTACGGTGGCCCTCTTCCCTGTCTGGGGGGTTTCCCTCCGGCCGGTGGAGAGGGCGCGGAATCTGGGCGTGGTCCTGGACCCAGCGCTGACCATGGAGGCGCAGGTGGCGTCGGTTACCAGGGCCGCCTATTACCATCTTCGTCAGATCACCCAGATCCGCCCGTACCTGGATGTTGACTCTCTGAGAACAGTGGTCCAGGCACTGGTGATCTCGAGGCTGGACTACTGCAACGCGCTCTACATGGGGCTGCCCTTGACTCTTCTCCGGCGTCTGCAGCAGGTCCAGAATGCGGCGGCCAGACTGGTGGTTGGTGCGTGTTGTTATGACCGCATCACCCCAGTTCTGGCTCGTCTGCACTGGTTGCCCGTTGCAGCCCGGATTAGATTCAAGGTCTTGGTTTTAGTTTATAAAACCATGGCTTGGGCCCGGACTTCCTGACAGAGCGTATCGTCCAGCGATCCACCTCGGCCCGCCCTGTTCGGCAGGTGCGAGCGCACTCGCTGCGGGTTGCCACTCCATGAGAGGCCCGGAAGACGATCACTCGGAACCGGGCCTTCTCAGTGGCAGCCCCTTCCTTATGGAACGCCATCCCCAGCGAAGTGCGCTCTGCAGAGTCCCTGCAGGCCTTTCGGAAAGCTTTAAAAACTTTTCTGTTCCGAGAGGCCTTTGGCAATCTCAGGTTTTTTTTTCCCCGCCATCGCCACTGTTTTAAATTAGTCAGCCTATTCGGTGTGCCTAATTTTAACCTGTTAGGATCTGTCCCTCCGCATGCTGGGATGTAGGAGGATTTTACATGTTATGTTGTTTTATTGTTTTATGTTGTTTTGCTTTATATTTGGCGTATCTCATTGTTGTTGATTTCGCATTTATTGCTTTGTTAGCCGCTTAGAGTACTACTTGTAGTAGATAAGCGGGATATAAATACAAGAATAAATAAATAATAAATAAATAAAGCAGGCTCCATGACTTTTTGTGCTGCCGCGAATTGAAGTGAGGGGCACTGCTGCGCCTTAACTCAGCCAAAGTTCCAGTAAGGTGACAGCATGCTATTTTGTGTCTAGAACGATTCCATATGTAATTGAAACAGATGACACAGATGTATGGCAGATGTGTCATGCAAATGAATGCAGCTGAAGGAGGTCGGATGAAAGTTACAGATATTCCAAATCAGAGCTGACCCACTACAGACAACATTCCTGCTCTTACTGCGAGCATGACATGAAGGGTAGAGATAAGAGCTAAAGCAGCTAAATATGGGGACAAAGCTGCAAAATAATATGGTGATAATAAAATAATAATACTCTTAGAACTGCAGAGCTGGAATGGGTCAATATGGATCACTGAGTCCTTCTTCATCCAAAAAAGAAGAGTTGAAACTTTGAACCTATCACGCTTTATCTACTGTATGTAGGGAGCCACAGCTTTTGCTTTGCACTTCCTCTAAAATCCCTTTCAAGCTGGCTTTCCTAATGAATATAAGAAATATTGATTTTTAACCTATGTACATTTTCAGAGACCATACAGACGGACTTAATTATAATCAATAAAATTTACAGACAGTGATGCAACCCAGCAAAAATGTTCTTATCCAAAAGTACAGCAAGCATCTTGTTCCACATGTGGGTCCCCCCTTACTGCATGCACTACAGTTCTATGACCTTAATAAATATTTTATGGCATATAGTGGATAACCATGTATCAAGATGGCAGATTTTAATGGCTGGGAAATAATAGCCCACAAGAATTTACTAAAGAAAATACATATGTTTGTGCTAAGTAACTTTCCTCCTCTTCAGAGTACTACCTAAGCATCTACAAAATCTGTGCTGAAGCAATGAGAGGATTTTAGATAGGCTTATCTGCCCAACTGTCTCCCAACCCAACCCACTAGACACACAGTGATGCAGCTAAGTGTGCAATTTATTACACCCTGAAAAGGGGTAATTTTTCTGGTAATTTGGGGGAACAATATTGAGAAATGTTGCCATTTAGGGCAGGTTAGGTAACACCTGGAACTCCATGCGAGGCAAAGTCCAGAAGCCCTAGCCAATATACATAAGAGCAAACATGAGTAATAATAAGAGTCTGAGGACCATGTAACTATCAGAGGAAAAATCACCTTGCTGTAACTGTTACATCTCCAAAGTTGTTACTAATGCACTGAAGCCCAATCAGCTACAGAATCTAAAAGAAAAAGCTCTATATTATTTATTTATTTATTTATTTATTTATTTATTTATTTATTTATTCATACAACGTATATGCTGCCCACTACCCAAAGGTCCTTGGGTGGCTCACAGTCAAAGCAATTAAAACAATTAAAATGTTAAAATACCAATAAATAATTAAAATGATAAAAAAAATTAAATACAAATACAATACCAGTAAAAATTGTCATCAGGACCCACAATCTATGTTATATCAGTTTTAAAACTTCCAGAACAGGAAGGTTCTTGTCTGGCACCGAAATGTTATCAACATTGGCGCCAGGTGGATCTCACTCAGGAGGGCATTCCATAGCCTGGGGGCAGCTGCCAAAAAGGCCCTAAAGGCCATCCCTCTCACCTCCTTGAGTTAATGCCAATTATTATTATAGCATCTATTTATTTATTACTATTATTTTAATGGGTGTTTAGCAACCTTATATTTGTGGCCCCACTCCACAGGTATCTTTTATACTGGATATGAGAGAACTCCTTTACATTTTCCTCCTTACACAACCATAATGGAAACTGTACTCTCACCTAGTCTTAATTGCCTTGATTATTGCTTTTGGTAATTTCATCAAAATCTTAATGGACTAATATATAGAACCCTATAAAGTGAAAGCTCAGGCAAGATTTATTATTTTGAAAAAAGGCAGTGATCAATGGATTCAATTTGTTACAGTATAATTATTTTAACATGAAAAAAGATCAAGATGCACTGGAGCTCTTCTAGGGCAGAAAACATAAATTAACAGAAAGATTTCTCTCCTTCTTCCCCTTCCAATGTGATGTGATAGGAAATCAACCAAATATCTGGAAACTCTCCATGTCAAAAAGAAACGGTTCCACAGGTGGAGATATTTAAGTAGTCTTTCACTAAGTATAAACATAAATTAGCCTATAAAATTTCAAGAAAGGAAAATATTCTAACAATATACCGTATAAGACCTTCATATGCCATGTTCAACCAGGAAATAATTTCACTATCTTTATCAAGTCAGGATACAAATGGTTTCAATTTATAAACAGTTATGACTCTGTTCCAATGCTTCCCGAAAGTGTGAGTTGATTTGCACAAAATATTTGGAGTGGTTATGAGTGTTACCACACAATGGCAGTGGTCATGTGACATGCATGTATATACAGCAATGTTGGGATGTAAACAGTTATGAAACCAGAACAGCATCATAAAACTACAAAACAGCACTGTACATAAAAAAAGATCATCTAGCTAAATCCTTAGTTCTTTCTCTACAACTCATGGAGAGCATTGGCATCAGGCTATCAGAGATGCAATAGGGGGTACAGCCAACAAGCACTGAAGCATGAACACAGCATAACCACAACTGTTCAACAAAGACTTCAGAGGCATAAAATTACATTAGCCAAAAGCCTGTTGTGCAGCTACCCAAACAGTGTACCTTTTACCTGAAAAGTACCATAAGTTAAAAAAAAGGTAGGCATTATCTTCTGTATGTCACGTAAAGGTAATTAATGGCTGCGGAGATTTCTTCACTTACTGCAGTTCAGCGGTGAGAGTTACACACTTTGTCTTACTGTGTAATAGGATACTGGCCATTGTTTCTAACTGTTCAATGGGAAGCCAAAGATAGAATGAATAGAGTACAATGGTCTGTGAATGGAGCAACAGAATTCTGGCCTCTGGATATGTAGTCTAAATTCAGAATTTTAGAGTACAGTTCCCAGGACCCAGAAAGCATGGCCATGTTCGCTGGGGAATTCTTGAGTTCTACTTCAAAAAAAGCAAAAGAAACTTTTTCAAGCAATATTTCCTGATGTTTTCCCCATCAGAGCATGGCAATCACTGATCACAACTGTGCAGAGTCAGTACAAGCATGGAGAACAACCAGGAGTATAGGAATGGAACGCCATGTCATCAGGTTCCATTTCAACAGAACTCATCGGCAGCATTTAACACATGGAAACAAGTAGCTGGAACATTTAAATGGAACAATATGTTTATTAAATCATGTTATCTTGTCAGGTGGAAATAAGTGCTGACACAATTAAATACAAAAACTATTCTTAAAAACAGAACAAAGGGCAAAACTGAATTATCTTACTCTTATTATCTGCATAAAATGCAAGGCTTAAAATTTTGCCTGTTTCTTTAAAAGCACCAATTCTCTACCGGTCTATCAGGATCTGTCAATTGTCTAGAGTGTTCAAGGCATATTTTTATGTTTCCTATCCCTCCAGCAAGTAGCACAAAGCTATTAGTGGTTTGCCCTGCTAAAAGCTCAGCAGTGGGCGTAAACGAATTTAAGAGGCAATTTAGAACAGCCTGGAACAAAGTGTAATGCAAACTTGTGCTTGTTTCAAGATGTCTCAACTCTGACCACACTGTCAATCTGGCAAAAGGGAGAAAGGGCAGATGGGGTGTGTGGGATCTATATAAAAAGTTCTCACACCCTGTTGGCTTAAGAGACAGTGGGTATTAATCCTAGCCTTGCCATGCTTAGCTTCCTTTTTGTGGTCAGTTGTATAGCTGTGTGGTTGGTCTGAATGAGTCCAGTCTTTTCCCTTCATCTGTGTTAAAACAAGAGAAAGTTGGTCTGTGACACAGAGAAGGAGAAACCACAGCCAGCCCTTTTCTGCCTTGGCTCCCCCTCCAAATGTGGCCTGGAGCGACTCTGCCTTGCAAAAAAAAGGGTTTAATTTAAACCATACACTCTGCTATGAGCTGCCACGTTTCCAAACTCCGCATTCCTTCCTAATCTGTGCTCTTCAGGACTGACAGATTCTGTTTCCAGTGATAGCCAGACGAAAGGCAATGGCCAGGATCCAAAAGAACTGGGAAACTGGGGCCTCGTTCCCACCAAAATAGTCAACCTGGGTTGAGTGGAAGCCTCTTCAGGTTCTAGATGGGAGTGTGTGTGTGTGTGTGTGTGTGTGTGTGTGTGTGTGTTTGTTTGTTTGTTTATTTATTTATTTTATTTGACACACACACACACACACACACACACAAGACAAACAAACCAAGCACCCATGACCTTCAAATCCCTGCAAAGAGGAGGGGAAGGACTAGCGTTCAACCATTCTCCCCAAAATTTAGCAAACTGCTTTTGAAACTGTCGGGGAAAATTGCAATTCATCACAAAAAAAAAAAATATATATGGAGTGGTAATGGTAAAGGTGAAATTCCACCGGGCTTGAAGAAGTCCTCTACAAATGACATGATGCTGCTGTTGGGATCCTAGCAAATCAGTGTAATAGATGAATGTTGATATGATAATAATAATAATAATGATGTGCTGTTTTGATTCCATAATGCAAGAATAATACTCAGCCTTACATAGGAGATGATGTCGTCTCCTTGTACAGAACTCAGTGAGATGATAAATATTCCATTTAATAAATGAAACTCGCTATCTAATTTATAACATAGGAAATATTTTGTACAGGTTTGAGGGCCCCAAGAACATTGGCTCTGTCCAATGGCTTACATAAATGAAGAAACATACATTATACAAATTCTTAACCAATTTTCAGGAATGTATTTACCTTGCAGACTTAGTAACCTTTCGCTGCAACTCATTACATGTGGTGAAAACAGCCAACCTGTGCCTGGATTTCTGAAGAAACTGGCAGGAGTAATTTGTTAAATGGCTGTATCTTTGAAGCAAAGGATTATGCCTGAACAAATTTTTACCAGGACACTCCCCTTTCTGAACCTCTTTCTCTAGATCACACCGAGGAACACTCCCTTGATTTGTTCCAGACTAGATCCAGGGTGCACCAAAGCACCAAGAGATCTCTGTTCATGATGCACAAGGACCTTATAAGAGAGGCTGACAGGGGAGCTCATACTCTGATGGCCATCTTGTATCTCTCAGTGGTTTTTGGTACCCCTGACCATGGGATCTTCCTGGACTGGTGGGGATCAGGGGTTTAGCATTAAGATGGCTCTGCTCCTTCCTTGGAGCCTGTGTCCAGACAGTGCGGCTTCAGGGTGAGTTGTCAGCCACCTGGATCCTCAATTGTGGGATTCCCCCCCCCAATGCTGTTTAACAGGGATAGGGGCTTAAGTCAAAACCAAGGACTTGATTCACATTTCAGGTGTGCTTTTATAAAGACTTGGCCTTGATCCACAGACCCAATTATCTAAGCCATGTTGTCAAGTCCCTATTAAGGATGGGCCTTCCTTCCTGCTGCTGCCTTCACCATCCTCAGAGGCAGCAGACCCAGCATCCCTTCCAGGAGCCTGCTGCCATTTCCACCCATGCACACCCAAGCTGATAGCCCTGCACATGTGCAGAGGTAGGGGCCAGCTCCAAGAAGGAAAGTGGAATCAATTGCCTCCAGATGTGATGAGTGTTCCAGTCCTGCTCTGTACCTTTGTGCCCAGGGGCAGGGCAAACAAGACTCAGGCTTGTGGAATGGGATTTAGGACTCTCACCCAAAGACTCAGGCATGGAACTAAAGACATTCCAACATCCCATCTTATTAACATCTCTGTGAAGCTGATGGGGGAGGTCATCTGGAGGTCTTAGGGTAAGGTATCCTCAGTATGCTGATGATGTGTAACTCTCTCCTTCTCTACTTCTGCAGTGGATGCTGTTTGGATGTTGGAGCCATGTTGGGCTTTGGTGCCGGAAAAGCCAGTGGCTCACAGGGTCAAGATGAACCTGGACAAAATGGAGATCATCCTCCTGGGAAGCCGCTCTGACAGGCTAAGCAGATTTTCTACCTAGGCTGGATAATTTAGACTTCCTGCTTAGGGATCGAGTCCAGAACTTGAGAGTCCTCCTGGACCTGGCTGTCTGCAGGTAGCAGCCATGTCCAGGCCAGTTCAGCTTTCAATCAACTAAGGTCCATTGCCCAGCTCCACCCATAACTAAAGAGGGAGCCTTCAGGACATTGTTACATGTGTTCATGATCTCCAGGCTCAACCCCTGTAATGATGTACACATGGGGCTTTCCTTGAGATTGACCAGGAGACTGCAGCAGGTTCAGAATGTGGCTGCCAGGATCACGGCAGGTGGGAGTAGATTTGGTCACATCTCTCTTGTCCTGGCTCATCTGCACTGGTTATTGGTTGTATCCCAGATCAAGCTCAAAGTACTGACTCTTGCCTACAAAGTCCTTCATTGTTTGGGGCATGCTACTTGTCAGAGCACCTCTCTCCAAAGTCAACTGCCTGAGCCACCAGATCCTCTCAGGCTGTGCTTCTTCTGCATAGCCACACAAAAGGAAGCCAGAAAACCTTTGACAAGAAGCCAGGCCTTTTTGGAAGTGGCACTGACTTGTTGGAATCACCTCCTGACCCAGCAACAGCTGGCTTCTTCCTTCCCTAATTTCAAGAGGCTGCTGCAGATTCATCTGTTTTGAGATAATTTTGGTGGCAACCTCCTTTGAATTTGTTCACCCAATATTGCTGCTCATATTCATTGCACCATCTGGCTTGAAAACTGGTTTATTTTAGCTTGCTCTTGTCTAGTTTTTAGTAGAACTGACTGTGTTATTTTGTTGTCTAGCATATGTACGCTGCTCAGAATAGTGCTTTGCAATAATGGGATGGTAGATAAGAAAGAAAGAAAGAAAGAAAGAAAGAAAGAAAGAAAGAAAGAAAGAAAGAAAGAAAGAAAGAAAAAAGAAAGGACAGGACAGGACAGGACAGGACAGGACAGACAGACATCGGTAAATTGGCTCCCTCATGTATGGAGATACTGGGAGACTAAAGGAGTAAAAGGTAGAGCAGCAGAAGCAGAAATGGTGACTCTCTTGTCTCCGGTTTCCTCTGCCACTGGCAAAAATCCAGAGTCACAGAAGACAAAGCATAAGAAGGCACCTTCCTGGGGAACAGAGATTGTTTCAACAACAGGTAACTTCTTTCAGCCAACATGAACACATGCAAATCTTCTCTCCGGTGGTTGCTTTCTGGTTGTTAGGAGGCCGAGTTCACTTTTGCCCAAAGAGCAAGCAGGGGCAGAGAGAAAGAACCATTGGGTTTACAAGTGTCCCTCTTCCCCACCAAATAAGAGACAGTATAGGGATGAACCCACATTCACTACTGCCATGTGAAATCCATGAGAAATACTATATTGCTCCTCTTGTGTTTTGGTGTCTGTTCTTTTGGGTGGACAAGTCTTTGCCTTAGTGTATTTGTGTGTTTGAAGTGAACAGATATGTGACATTTGCCAAGAGTTCTTTTAAGCTTTTCAGACATTCCAGCCATGCAGGGAATGACCAGGTTCTTCCATCGGCTCTGGGTCACAGACATATCCATTGTTCTCTTGGGATGGGACACTGCCTTGTTGAAGTCCACTTTGAATATCCACAAACCTTAAGTACTGTCCTCAGATGCCTGTCTTCCTTATTTTTGGATGAGTATAGAAAGGTTTCGATCCCACAAGAGAGATCCAGTTGCCATCAAGGAACTTCTTGATATATCAGGATTGCTTCTTCATGTTTTGTTAAGAGTATCCATTTCTTCATCCTTTCCCCTCTTTTCTCCCCAACCTGGACCCAAATCCCAAGCAGCGAACATGTCCTACCACTTGGGACTTCCTTTTGGCTGCAAAGTCAACCACAGCACCAATAGGAAAACCATGACCGCAGGTATGAAACTTAACTGCCACCACCACCACCACCACCTAGAGTGGCCAGGAGTTGATCCTGAGACATTTTTGCTTGCTTTCCAAGGTAATTTACGTGCACCTGCTGCTGCTGCTGCTGCTTGCTCAGAAAACATATACATATACACACTTGCTCAAGTTCATGTAGATATGAATCCCAGTATGTCCCATCCATGCTCCCAAATGACACACAGGTACAAAGTGGGAGAAAGACAGATGAATTTTCAACCAATTGCAACAGCCTTCTGTCAGTCCTTCCAAAGGTACCACCCATTTATGGATTCTACCCACCAATACTCAATTCAAGAAGCTGCCCCAAAAGGTTGAAACAAAGTAATATTTTCAGTAGTTTTTCAGAAATATACAGGGATGAGAAATTAATATTTTTTGGAACAAAAACTGCCTCTAACTTATGGTCATTTTAGAATATGTTCAGGAACTTGGTTGAAAGAGAAGGAAAGTCATCCCATTAACTACATTTTCATGTTTCTTCTTTTCAACATATTTTCAGATGGTACTTCCCTATTTTGGTTAAAAATGGGTTCAGGACAAAATGTACCATAATTACTATTGGTCAGTGATGTCCTTTAAAATAGTAAGACTTGGTAATGTAACCTGTTTTTTACAGCCACAGCCCACAGCATAAGAACAAAAAATATAGGAACATAAGAACAGCCTTGCTGGAACAGGCCACAGCCCATCCAGTCCAGCATTCTGTCTCACACCGTGGCTCACTATTTGCTTCAGGGTATTCCCAAGCCAATGTCTTCACCTGCTTATGATTCTCTGTAAATGGCCTTGAGAGATAGCTTGTCTATCTCTCCAACCCGGAGGTTTTCCTTAGGCATCCATAATGATAGCCATTGATACCCTTCTTCTCCATGAACTTGTCCAATCCTTTCTTAAAGCTGTCAAGGCTGACAGCTGTCACCATTTCTTCTGGCAGGGAGTTCCATAGACCAGTGATCCTCTGGGTGAAAAAGTACTTTCTCTTATTTGTTTGAGATTTAGCACCCAAAAGTTTCATGGACTGCCCCCTAGTTCCAGTGTTGTGTGATAAGGAAAACAGCTTTTCGTCATCTTTGTCCATGCTGTGTATGATTTTATAAATTTCTATCAGGTCACCTCTTAGGTGACATCGTTCAAGAGTGAAGAGGCCCATCCGCTGCAGCCTCAGATGGTAAAGAAGGTTTTCCAGTCCCCTAATCATTCTGTTGGCCCTCCTCAGCACTTTTTCCATTTCCATAATATCCTTCTGGAGGTATGGTGACCAGAACTTAACACAATACTCCAGATGGGGCTTCACCACAGATTTATAAAGAGGCAAAATGATACTTGCTGACTTAGGGTCAGAGACTTGCTATACCCTTTCTAATGATCCCTAGCACTGAGGTTGCTTTTTTCACTGCTGTGGCACACTGGGTCGACACCTGCATTGAGCTGTCCATCAGGACACCAAGGTCCCTTTCCCGGTTTGTTGCAGAGAGTTCTTACCCCATCAGTTTATAAATGCACTTGTTCTTTTTTTGCCCCATCGTGCATCACTTTACAGTTACTAATGTTGAAGCTCATTTGCCACTGGTTTGCCCACTCTCCCAGTGTCAAGAGATCTCTCTGGACAGGAGCTCTTCACAAACTCACTCAGTTTTTAATACCCTGCATAATTTAGTGTCATTGGGCTACCTTGCTGTTCACTCCTACTTCTAGCCAAAATAAGTACACATCAATTGCCATGTCTCAGCTGATGTCATTTATGGTTATTTGTTCAACAAGTAGTTTTCCTAATCTTCTAACATAGCCAAAAATTAAAAGTGGTACATTTAATTTATTTTTGCTTTTCTGTGTACTGTAGTCGAATTAATGCTCTTAAGTGGCTGCATTACTTTCTGAGCCAGCTTAATGTCTTTTGTTAAGACATCCAAGGACATACTGGGGCATGGTTCTGAGACTGGAGGCAATGAGCTGTTTCTCCCACACATTTCCATCTACATAAATAGTGGTTGGCTCGTGCGTGGTGCCTACTGTTTTCTGGACATGCTCTTTTTAGAAGAGTGGCACATATTGAATTTCCCTTTCTTTTAAGAGAAGAAAATGATACACTATTAAAACAACCACCACTGTACACCGAGGTCTGCTTTTGTCATGAGAGCTATAATTCTCTACGTGGAAAAAAAAGGCCTACACTTTCTGAGATACAAGCTGTCTCAAAGATGAGTGAAATAAAGACTCTCTCTCTCTCTCTCTCTCTCTCTCTCTCTCTCTCTCTGTGTGTGTGTGTGTGTGTGTGTGTGTGTGTGTGTGTGTGCGCTCTCTCTCTCTCTCTCTCTCTCTCTCTCTCTCTCTCTCTCACTCACACACACACACACACACACACACACACACACACACACACACACACACAGAGAGAGAGAGAGAGAGAGAGAGAGAGAGAGAGAGAGAGAGAGACTAGGAGGAAAGTGGCCAATATCTGGGTGTCTGGGAGGGCACTTTGGCATCACCAAATGGAAGCACATGTCCCTGCTTAAAGCAGTCCCAGGCTGCTACACACCTTGTTTATAAGCGAAACTGTTCTGCTGGCTGGATGCCAAGAAGGGAAATGTTTACATTATGTAAAATAATATGCACGGAGCAGCATCCTATTTGCTTTATGGGTGGGGCTGCATTTCCTTCTGCTGCCACAAAATGTGTTTTTTTTAATTGCAATGCCCAGGGTTAGGTGGTTTAAGGGTCCTTGAAAAAAGCACACAGAGTGTTGCATGCACTCTATGGAGTGTTTGCTGCCTACCCTGCCACAGATGATCCCAAGCCCCAGCCCATGTCCTCCTTCCCTGAAGTCAGGAGTAAAAAAAAAAAATCCCATTCTGGGATGAAAGTGCAGGGTGTTAAGAACTAGAGACAGAAAGAGAAAAAGATAGTCAGAATGAGAGAAAGAATGAAGAACACTGCACCCTGTAAACTGCCTCCTATTTTACCTGAATTAGACAGCTCAACATTTCTTCAGGGCTTATCTAATTCTTAGAGTTCACTAATCACTCAGGAAAGGTCCCTGCATCAGTAATAGTAATCCTTTCCATGCTCTTGGGCAGAGATTTAAATCCTCGCTTCCCACCACCAACAACAACAACAGCAGGTGATGAAATTTTTCAAAAATCTTCTTCATGCTAGGAAAAATTAGAAGAATTTGTGTGTGTTTTTTCACATTTTAGTACTTTTTGTGGAAAAAACTCCAGAGGTGTGTGTGTGTGTGTGTGTGTGTGTGTGTGTGTGTGTGTGTGTGTGTGTGTGTGTGTGTGTGTGTGTGCGTGCGTGCAAAAAACTTTGCATTTTGCAGACAATACTGTACAAGGTTTAAAATGCAAAATATGGAATAGTGGGGGGGGAGGAGTGATTCTGTTCAAATACCGCTCCTGACAAAGAAAAGCCCTGGCCTTTTCAGCCCTCAGACACAGCAAAGCATCATACAGAGACTACACCATCCCCTCCCCAACAGGATGTCTTAATTTGTCAAAACACTTGAAACAACAGAGGAGTAAAAACATCTGCTGGTTTGCACTGTATCCTTAGGTAGTGCTGGCATCCTTAAAACCATTTCACCATTAAAAACAAGAAGGTCTTCTCAATTCAATAAGTGGTGCTGAATTGTTTATTTCCTTGTCCTGGAAAGGGCATAGATCTCCAGAGTGTCTGGCACACTGAGCATTTGTTCTACAATAGCTGTGTTTGTTCACGGATTTCCTACTGGAGTCTCCATGTCCTACCAGGAGGTACACATCCTCCTTTCTAAGAAGCAAGTTTTATCACTTCCACTCTTCCGCCCCATTCTCACCTCACAATGCCAGCCACAGAAAAAAATAACGTACAATTGGGATTGCAGCCAGCAGGGAGGGAACAGTTCATGGTCCCAGCAAAAAAACTACCTCCTATTTGGGGAGAAGAAGGCTGCCCATCTGGCTACCAAGTGTTATCTGGTTTCCAGAAACCTAGACATGGAGCTTCCAATCTCCTTGCAGCCTGAAACGGAACAGCAGCTATTAAGTGTCGATCTATCTCTCATGTCTGGACACACCATAAGGTTATGATAAAGTACTTTCTCTTGACATATTTTTCTGATGGACACCTGGACTTCCCCCAAGATCTCACAATGCTCTCCATGCCAATGCCACAAAACCCTTTTGTAATATGGCACGCTTTAGTGTAAAATGATGGTTGCTATCCGCCACGAATCAGAAAGTTGGTATTTCAGCACATTATGTTCAAACTCCCATCTTATTAGCAGGAAGGATAGGAAGAAAGAAAAGGGTTAACTGTTCGACCGAGTCCCAAAATAGGGCCAACTGATTCAAATACCCTATTCTAGAAAAATTCCTTCCTAGCTGTGGAGACAGAGGTGTCTGATTTAAGAAGTCTAAAACCAGCATTAGCCTTAAAGCTGCCAAAGCAGAGAACAGCAGAAGGAAAAGAGTCAGGCACTCCAGAAGGCTCGCTGTTTTCTATGTTTTGAATTAAAATGATAATCACAGACATGGCCTGTATGTTCCCCACTCCTGCTTTAGATGCTCACACTGCCTTTCAAAACCTGGTTTCTGGATGTTGGTATCCAACAACCTACCATGCCTTGTCAACAAATATAATAGTTATGAATATCAGGCACTTAGTCCAAATCTGGCAACCCGAAGTTGGGAAAGACTGGGTTATCCAATGGAATGCTTATGCTATGTACCCAAGTCTTTAAAAGTCAGGTTGAAAGCATTTGATCTTGGCTTTACTACAGTTCTTTTATAACAAGCATTTTATGATGGCTTTGCAGGGGGTGGAGAAAACACAGCTTCACATACGGGGCACAGGTAATTTGTTTTCTATGATCCTTTAAAAACCCCGGTGTTACCCTACACTTAAATTTTAAAAATTATCTGAGCATACATGCTATTGCAAATTTATAAGTACAAGAGAATAAAAAAACAGTATACTATATAATTGTTTGTGCATTTCCCCTACAATTGGTATATAGTACCTAACAACATTACAGGCAAGCAGAATCTGTAAATCGGAGGGATAATTTTTAATAAGATTTTTTTCTATATATTCTGTTGCTGTAGCATTAATGTTTTTACTCTTCCAAGTTTGTATGAAAGTTTGAAGTTCAATGTGCTGCAGTGATGCATTTCACAAGATCTGCTACCTCTTTAGGCAGGTGATTAATCACATGATCAATAGACCATATGATTAGGAACGAATAGCTGATAGGAGAACTGAACAAACAATAATAAATTTGCTTTGTACTGTAATCCAAGAGGGAGGTCAAATAATGGTCATATAAAGTCATTCTGCCTAAGATAGATATATAGAAGCACATAGACATAGGATGCTACGATTCCTCAAATTAAACACATATAAAAATACAACTACACAGAAGAAATTTATGTTTACAGTAAATTCTATACTGACCACTAGTGTTATATTTCCAATAATATAATTAGTAATTCCAATAATATAATAATATAATTAGTCTATCCCAGTTTACAACACTGTAATCTGGTCTTGCAAAAATTACTCTGTACTATATAAATCATAGAACAATCAGTTGTCATGTTTACTGTAGAATTCAAAGAATTGTTGTCCATAATTAATCTTTTCAGGCTCTGGTTAGGATCACATGCCAGGCTACACCACTCATGGCTGCTATAAAATAAGTTCAAATAATTTCAGTACATCAGAAAAAAGACTTGTTTAGGAAGAAAGAAGAAAGACACACTGCCAACCTTATCTGACTTTATTTAGATGTAAATCCCCCTATATCCAGCAGTAGAGATGGGCACGAAATGAGCGATTTTTTGTTTTCGTTTTCATTTTTCATTTCGTTATGCAACAAAAATGAAACGGAATTTTTTTAAAAACAAAACAAAAATGAAAATGAAACAACCAAATTTGCAGTGTTTTTCATTTTCGTTGCAGCAGATGCATTGAACTAAAAAGAATGCTAACGAAACAGCAATTTTTCATTTTCGTTTTCGTTTTTTCGTTTCGTTACCTAACGAAACGAAAATGAATTTTTTTGCAAAAAAAATCACGAAAATGAAAACAAACCGAAACGGACCCCTAAATGACCAAACGACAAACAAAATACCATTTTTTTGAGTCGTGCCCATCTCTATCCAGCAGTGCTTATTACCACAGTAAATGTAGATCCAATAGCACTGCACTTGAATTGGAGTTCTGATGCTACAGAAACTCCTCCTCCTCCTTATGCAACTGTGTCATCCAGAAATCTAGAATTTTGGTTGTGCTAGGCACCATGTAATACACAATACAAACTCCTCCAGAAGTTACTGCACAACTAGTTGCATCTCCATTGTGTTAGATCTTGATTCTTCCAGTTGAAATTATTCTTCCAGCAGCAACTGTACACCCACCATGAACACCAGATTCTGGAAATCTGAGGAACAAAGTGCTACAACATTCACATCCTGGCTCTGGGCTTCAAAGAGCACAACTGGCTGCTACAGGGACAAGCGCAGGCCTAGACAGGCCTTTGGATGGATCCAGCAGGACTGTTCTGGTATTTATTCATTTATTTACGTTCTACCTATTAACCAAAAGTCAGAAAGACAACCAGGAGGAATCCAGCCTAGTCTCTCTCAGGTGGGAGAACCTGGTGATAGACATGCACATGCTACAACTTGAACCTGTAAGTTGAATGTCTTAACTGCACAGCTATTACTCACGCCTCCTCCTTTACAGCCTTATCATGAGCTTTGGAAACAACGAGAACAATATTTTGTGCCGAATATTTTTAGCACAGAGCTCTCTGTGCTGCACTTTCAGTGACCTTTGCTGCACAGACCTCTCTGGTAATAGTGTTAATTCCATCTTCAACAGGAGTCATAGTCAATGGTGTGTCAAAGCTAGACAAATGGCACTGATGCTGTGCACACTCAAGCAAAAGTCACTTCACATGTACAGCATCTATCTGTAAGAGGACTACTTTGAGCAAAGAACAGAGGCTTGAAAAGATATTGAAAACTTTTCATAACATTCATATGAAAATGCCTAAGGAAAGTTTAAAGGGGTGATGCTTCTCATAGAACTTCCTTCAGTAACTATTTAGGAAGTCGTTCTGTGGCAATGTGGTCAAGACCCTTCATCTTAACAATGCCATCTTCACTGTGACAGAGCATCTTTCCCATGCCATTACAGAAGGACATGATCTAGTAAAATGCTAGCACTGTTTCTAAGATAATTTGACTAGCCCTTAAAATTCTAGTTTACAGCCAACATCCCACAAACACTTTCTATGGCAATTCCAGCTATGCTTTCTCTATAGTATCCCACAATACATCTTCTGCTCAAAACCAGCTATGTTTTAAGACCAAAGTTGAAGGACAGCCATAAAATTACAATTTGTGCTCCTACATGTTTCTGTGGGTCCACTTCTTCATTTGGCTGTTTTTCTTTCCTTGTGATAAGACTGCACGGTGGAGTCTAGACTGCACTGCACACCTCACATGGGGCCATACATGCAGACCACATTTTGGATACTTTGCCCACACCTTAACTAACTAATAGGAGAAACGGAAGCATTGAAATGTCTCCTCTCAAACTGTGGGAAGAGATCAGTGGGGAGAAGCACATGAGACCAATGAGGACCACAGTTGAGTTTTCCTCACAGACCTCAAGTGCAAAGTTTGGCAGCATCTGCAAAAATTAACTTTGCATTTATTACAGCATTTAAAGATGTACCATCTCTAAAGTTAACACTGCACATTTACACAAGAAATAGGGAGGTTTAAAGGGAACACTTTCATAGAACAGTGAAAGTGCTAGCCAGGGATGTGGAACATCCAGGTACTAATTTCCAATGAGCCATGAAACCATTGCCATAGTCATACTCTACTCATCCTGGCCAATCTCACAGTGTTGTTAGGAGCACAAGTGGAGAGGAAAAGCATCACATATGCTATACCTTGAGCTACACACAAGACCAAAAGTAGGACACAAATGCCAAAATAAAACAAAATTAAACCACTATTACCTGGGAAACTGGAAATAATTTATTTGAATCCAGCTACAGCCAACACATGTAACTTATTTGTAGCTATCAGCAACTTTTCTAATATAGCTAATTCTGTGCTGATCAAGTATTCTCAAGTTATATGTAAGTACATCCAGTCTCTTGTAATTACATTGATAGCATTAAAAACCCTCGCATGATCTTCTAGAATAGTGACATTTATTTAATTAATATACTTTCCTTCTTCCAACTCATATGACACAATAAGCCTGTATTCAAAGCAAGGCATGAATAATTCAGATTTTAAAACCTCATTATTACAAAGATGTCAAGTTCACACACTGTCAACACTAATAAACCTTCCAACCTTCTAAAACCAAGACCTCCCTCAACACTCTGTTCACCCCCTCAGAGGTTCCACTGACAAGCACGGGGGTGCACGGTCTTTGCAGTGAGCCATGAATGCCTCCAAAGTCAGCATTGTCTTGGTCCCAGAAGGAAATGCTTTGCAAAATTAAGCCCTCCCATCTTTCACCCCCCAAAAGCACCACCACTCTTTAAGCCATTCAAGGAGTGTCAACTCACATGTTCCAGATGAAACACAACATTCATAATCAATAAAAATATAAGGATAGCTAGAGAAGATACATTTGTACAACTCAAAGTATCACTGTTTAATTGCTTTTGTTACCTTGTACTGTGGTCGATTTGTAATAGAATAATGCCAATAAATACTAAGGTTCAGAAGGACTGACACACGCTATGAATTAAGGAACAACACACCTCTAAAGAGGGTGGATAAAAATCAATGTGTTTTTTTAAATCAATTTGATTTAAATAAAAAAATTCATCCTAAAAATTTAATCATAAAAAATCAAGTTTTATTTAACTCAATTTAGATTAAATCCAGTTCACTCTTCCTCTACTACATACATACTTAACTGAAGCTCACAGTTGGTCTTAAAAAATCTGTATTTCCTCTCAAACATTTTTTGTTGATTTTACCATTTGTAGTACAAAGAGAAAGGATTCTATATCCATCCTGCAGTACAAACATGAGACCTTGAAGCCAGCCATGGTTTGGAGCTGCCACTGGCCATGACCCCACTATAATTCAGGCAGGTTCTCTATGGTTTAGACGCACTTGGAAGTACAGTAGGACCCCAGTATCCACTGGGGATTGGTTCCAAGCCTTCCCGTGGATAAGAGAGAATGCCAAAATGTGCCCAAAACTGCTGTTTTCTGATAGTAACTTGCTCTACAGCTGCTGTTTTGCAACAGCAGCTTGCTTTACAGCTGATGTTTGTGACAGTAGCTTGCTTTATGGCTGCTGTTTTATGACAGTAGCTTGCTTTACAGCTGCTCTTTGTGACAGTAGCTTGCTTTGTGGCTGCTGAATTATTTATTTATTTTCCCCTGTCAACCATGGATAACTGAATCAGTGGATAATGAATCAGTGGATACGGGGGTCCTACTGTATTGAAAGTTTAAGATGAAGCTCTTGGTATTGTCTAACTATCTACTTTTGGATAAAGGCTATCGTCCCTCATGCAGTCCTAACCAGTTATCACTAAAGTAAGGCGACTCCTGTTATATAGCTCCATCTACTACTAAGCTTTCCCTCTCACAGAATTCCCCCTGCCTGCTCTCCTCCGAAGAGCCAAGTAAACATTATTACTTTACATCAGCAGGATAATTCTTCCTCTATGTGGCTGTCTTTCATGGTAGATGATTAGGTGTGAGCTACTGGACATTTTTAATGGGCCAGTTAAGCTCAGTAAGCATTTGTGATTGGGTTAATAGTGTGTATCCTTTAACCTGATGGCTTATAGGTCAGGGTTTCCAGCTGCAGGTGAAGGAAATAAAATAAATTAAAAGTCAGCAGGGGAGGAACCCTGATCCTTCAAGATCTAAGTGCTTCTGAACAAGATATAAACATTTGCAGCACTCATTAAGGTTAATGAGGCTATGTTTCCCCTTTTAGGATCAGTTCATGGATGATTCTGAACAGGACACTTCCCTAATGCAGCATGCACTACTAAATCACTAACCATCTCACAATAGAAATCAGCAGCAGTTATGGAAAATTAAGAACAATGACCCTGATGCTAAGGCACCATCCTATTCTCTGCAAGACAGAAGCCTACATCAGTTTACAATGAATTTCCATTTTACACAGGAAATTGCTCTGTTGCTCCACTCAGCATTGGTATGGCAGAGTATGGGAGACAATGTGCAGTGCCAGCAACAGCAAAAGTAGTAGAAGATTTCAATTTTAGAAGGATAACCTTAAACATATTCTGAAATTATAATATGACATGAGACCAGGCTAACTGGAGGACTGTATTCATGCATACACACCCAGTCAGGTTTTGAGAATGGCCCACCATTCCTCAAAAGCACTTTGGGTCAGGATGTAAAAGAAGGCCTTCTTAGTGGTGGCTCCCGGGTTTTCCAAAATATTCTACTGTGGCTGTCCTTCCTTTTTCAAGTAAATAGCTTTCTGTTTAGGCAGCCTTTTCAAAACCTTGTTGTGAGGTAAACATTGAGTCCCAGTTTCAAAAAAAGACATAATATAATTGAGTAAATAAACAAATAAAAAATAAACCATAAAATGGTTAAGGCCCCCCACAAATATGACACCTCCTCCCTTACAACACTTTCCTCAAAATACATTTTCCAGGTATGTGTCATACAGTGGCATCATCACACTGGCCAGAAAGTTGCATCAGAGAGAATCTGAAAGGGCCCTCAAGGCTTTCATTATGCCACAGTTCTTTCCTGACCTGAGAGTGCATGTTAAGTGTCATTAACTCATGAGCCAGCTATTATTAGCTAGATGCCATTCTTAGCTTGATATAAGCAATTAAACAGAGCAGAACCCTTTCGTATAGGCTGAAGCTATTCAAAATACTCACGTTAGTGATATACATTGAATGTCCACAGTATAATCTGTTAATCAGAACATATAAAAATAGCATTCATCTTAAACACAAGCCCTGGGTGTTCACTATGCCATTTGGAGTCCTGTACTGACTTTTGTCTGTCTTTGGATGCTAGAATACAAGAAGTCTACTATAGAGCTTGGACTGTACATAGCACACATTAAAACTGCCAGAGATGTTTTGTGTCTTTACAGAAACTGGAAGGTAATGAGGGAAGAGAATGTCTACCAATCTTACATCTGCAAATAGGCTAGTTGACCTTGGGAGTTTCCATCTGGTCAGGATAAGAAGAGATCAAGAGTGTAAAAGGTCACAGATCTAGACTTTAGCAACCATCAATTTGCTGTCTCCTCCCCCTTGCACATATACATTCCTGGGATTACAGTATTCCTTGCCATGATTGACTAAATAAACTCAGCTAGCCATACTATCGAACATAGTATCACTACAGATATGTTGCCAACCAAAGTAGACAACAGTAACCTGATTCAGCACATTCTGTAGAATTAATTTTTACACCATGTAAATCTTGTGTGTTTTAGATTTCTTCACAGAGGGTTTAATATCTTGTTAATTTTAGTGGTTTGAATAAAGGCACTGATAACCAGTTGTAGATGAGAAAGGACAGGCAAAATGAGAAATGTACTAACAGTCCAAATATGACCGTTCACTTCTTCACTGCATGCAACTGGGTACTCCTTAGTAAGTACTCCTTAGTAAGTATGTTGCGAACTGTAACTTGAATGAATGAATGAATAGCAATTTGCTTTTACTAAAGCAAATTTCAATTTAAGAGGCACTGAGATGGCTTGAATTTTCAGGGTGGATTATAGCCCCGGGAAACCAGATTCACCAACAAACATTATCAGCAAGCAAGCAGCAGGTAATGCCAAGATGTTTATTACTGATGCTTCAGCATACTGCCTATAGATCCCCAGAGGATCCATTCATCATTTCAGATTGTCAACACCCAGGTCCATGCTAAAAGTTTTATCTGTTCGCCTTTTAGTCACAAATGACGTCGGGGGCACTCAGCCAAGGCAAGCGGCAGATAAAGGGGAAAAGCTTCAGCTGTGTTGTGGATAAACCTCAGTTTGGCGGAGGGCAATCAAATGCAGCTGCTTCTATGGCGGCATATGGTTAAGTAAATCGCGCCTGAGGGCAAGCTGGAATGGTAGGCAGCCAAACCTCTTTAGAATGGGCACCCAGATGATTAAATCATCTTATTGCCAGGCAGACCACATGAAGAAGCTCACAGGGCTTCATGCAATCCCGTGCGGTGGTCTCCTGTAAACTAAGCCTTGCTTAGACAGTACCACAAAATTAAGACAAATTGTGCGGCTGGACGAGGCGCTGCAGCCAGTGCCCATGGGCTTATCTGGAGGTTCTGTTGGAGAATATTATTGTATGCATTGAGGAAAACAATGCTTTCCATGATCAATATGCAGGCAGCTGTTGCCAGGGCAAAGTTTAATTAGGCAGAAAAGATAACCTTGATAACTTATTTCCACTACATTTTGTCCCGATATCAAGAACACGCATCTCTTTATTGAGTACAGGAGGCAATGGAGCACTGTCCTTCAAATTCAGCTTCCTTCACTAAGAGAAAATGAGTGCCATGTTTAAAAAAAAACAGTTCATAAAATCTAAAATTATACCACAAGCACATGTTCATTAGGGGATTCTCCTCGGATTCTACCCAATATGGCATCTGACAGGTCTGGCAGTTGACTGAGCAATCTGGCTGAAATCTAGGGCCAACTTTAAAGAAAAAAGTCTTTCCCTTTATGCTTTGTTTCCCATTTTAGTTTAGTCTCACCTTCAACAACTATGTATCCTGTGCGTATCTACCTGAGCTAAATATTGTTCTTAATCCAAGGAAGCAGATAATAAATCTGTTAGTCTTAAATGCCCCCCCTTTCTATTAATGGAACAAACATTTTGGGCTGTTTAGATCACAGATTAACAGCAATTTAGGAATCAATTTTTCCCATTCAAACAACATAAAATGTTTGGAAACCTGTCTTCATGTTCATGGTTGTCCATGTCGGTGTTTTATGCTGTCAGGTCACTTCTGATTTACACCAATCCGAATAGGATTTTCAAGGTGCAGTATATATGTTCAAGGAGTAGTCAACCATTGCTATCTCCCAGGACATTTCCAAAGCCAAATAGAGATTGGAACCCAGGTCTCCCAGCCGCCAGACTAGTACTTTATCCATTATAACACACTATCTCTAAAACTAAACTGACTTTAATTATAAATTTCTATCTTAAACTTCAAAAAGTCAATCTTAAAACCATTCGTAAAGACCAAAGGCCACATAGAGCAATACATTCACAATAAGGTAAATACAGATATCCTCAGACTGACACCTTCCCTGTAACAGTTATCCAAGTTCCCCACTTCAAGAACTGCTACCGATAAATCTCCCTCTTTAGTATTTATCAGTCTGTTCTCCAAGTGTGGCAGGACATGCAACAGAACCTCTGTTGCAACAGGCAGAACAAGTAAAAACTTATAGAAAAAGACTGATCATAAGGTGACAAAGCTGATCATTGTGTGAAGCACAAATTGTTAAGTTTGGAGGGGGTGGAATAATAAAATTTTGGTTTTTTTAGATTAAAAAAATATATCATGGTCTCACGAAGAGATATCCACTGGTATGAGACAGAGGTATATCCACTGTAATGAGACAGAAACCCAGCAAACACTATGTGAGGTTTCCGGAGATGTAATGTCTGAATTCTACAGATTTTTTTCCACCGGATAAATAACTCACATATCCTACTTTTACTATAGAAAGCTCTGCCCCAGAAAATTATCTCCAAAGGTAAATCCTTTTGTGTGTGTGTGGCTGTGGGTGTTTTTCCATGAACGTTGTTTACATGGGAGTCTGACCCCTTGATTCTAAAAGAATTAGGGCCAAAGCGTTCCAGCTCTCTGGCACAGGAATCTCTGTTCCCGAGGCGTCTGCAATCAGCAATTTTGACCCTGCAAGCATTGACACCTATGTGTAGCTTCTGGTATGTGAGGAGTCCCTTGAATGAATGAATGTTTATTTATGGTTATTAACCAAATTGTAGTACAATTAAAATATAATGTGATAAAACAGTATAAAATAATACAATAAAACAGTATAAAATATTATGATAAAACAGTATAAAATATATTACTAGAAAATACAGAGCTTGTAAAAACGACAATTTATGGGTAAAACGCTAAATATAATTAGGAGAGCTCGAATCTCTATCAGTTATACGTCTACGTTTGATCATAGCTGCGTAACAGAATCTGGCAACACAATTTGTGATCTGAGGGGACCTGTCTGAAAGGAGTAGCTTAGCGTAGTAGTTGGTAGGTCTGAGGAGTCCCTTAGGCTTTACTGGAGAACAAACTTGAAGAACCAAGATTTAAAAGCAGCTGGCAAGAAGGAGTGTGACATAGAGAAGCCCAGTAACACAGTTTCTGCACCAGGCTGACCAATAATAAAGTGGCTGATTTGTTCTCAATATTGTTTAATTATATCGCCTTTTTGATCCCCACTTTTTTCTTTGCACTGGCAGCTGCATCCCTAGCTGATAAAGCCATAGAAATGTTGTTAACCTTGTTCTCAGTGCAATCAGTGTTTGTAATTTGCAAGTGCACTGCAGAGTGTAAGGGCAATGGTTTTCAGTTTAGCATGTTTACATACACGCTGCGTCAGCAAGAACAATTCCTTACTACGAAAAGGAGGCTGGATGTGCAAGAAATATATAGCCTTTGACATGCTGGTTAATTACATCAGTTTGCTACTATCACACATGCATGAATGCTATGCTAATGAAAACACTTCACTGTGGAAAGCAGAACAGATCAAGGTGCAGGGAAAAAAGCTAGATCTCAACAGATATAATTTAAGTCAAGGGATGTTGAATAACTCAGTTATTTAGTTGGTCTTGAGTCCAAATGAAGGAAAGGATCACAAGGAGCAACAGGAATGCTAATGAGCATTAGATTTGGGAAAACTGAACAAACAAAGATTGCAAAAAAGGGCCCAGTAAATTTTCACTACCAGCCTGCAGGACAGGGAAAACCAAATAGTCCCCATTCATCTGTGGCAAGTGATCCTGCTGGGTGAAAAGGCCTGCATTCTTCTTTCTCCCGAAACAAATGATACTTTTACAGTTTAAAACAGAACTGGAGCTCTGTGAAAAGTGTGCCACTAACATAGGCCCAAGTGGCCTTTGTTGCCAAATGGCAGGGCTGTCCAACTTTGAACAGGCCGAGGTCTACTTTTTCTGACCCAAAGTGCCTGAGGGCTACTACACTAATTCCTCTACTTATGATTTTTATCCATTCCAAGCACATGCTTGTAAGTAAAAAAAAAATTAAGTAGAGCAGCAGTTTCCCATAGGAATGCATTGAAATCTGTTCCCTCTGGAACAGATTATTTGATTTTCAATGCATTTCTATGGAAAGGCTGACCATGCACACACTTCCCTTGCACTCGCTCGATCATCTGGCCAGTGGGGGGGGGGCAGGGGATCACACCATGGCCCTTGAACTGCCCCACTCAGCTGAGACAGTGGCCTGGCAGACCCAAAACTTTGCTGGGGCAGTGGTGGTCCTTGGGATGATGGAGGAGGGAGTGGTGGAGAATTTATCTCTTCACTTTTTTATTGGTGGCTGGCGGGCTACTTTTGAACCCTTTGCGGGCTACCGGTTGGGCAGGCCTGCCATATGGGAGGTATAAAAGTTGAACAAATGAATAAATAGGGATGTGAGAACATAAAGGGAGGAGATTTGCAGTGCTCCCTGAAATGACAGATTAATAGATGGCCAGTATCAAAATGACACTGCACAGAAACAACTGTGATAGACTGTGCCACATCTGGAGACCAGGGTAGCAGAAGACTAAAAGGAAAAATACCAAGTCCATCTCATTCTAACTGGATACAAGACTGAAGCATGCTGATGGACAAGTGAATGGTTTTTCAGGAACCTAAACAGTTCTTGAAGTCAGGAAGACTAAAAGCAATCGCTTAAAGCAGATGCCTGCTGAGAATTCTGAAAACTGAATCTGGCATCCCCAAGGAAAATGTTAGAGGACACAGGCACAGAGGCAGAAAATGCTACTTAAAGTGGCCACAGGAGACTCCTGATTACTAAGAGTCATTCCAACAATCCCATCAACCTCCATATAAAGTGATGTACATTTAAGAAAGAACAACTCTATTTCTAATTAATTATACAAAATAATAATACAGTTTTCGTGATTATCTCCCTTCATAAAGTGGACACGTGTGATATGAAATGGGATTTCACAGTCAGAACTGGATACAAATAATTCAATCTCATATACGACTATAATAATAATCAGGAGATTAACAAGGTGCTATAGAAACAAACAACATCCATCTATTATCTTCTCAGGCTTATATTTTCCCCCTTGCTCTCATAGTTCAACTTCTGAATAATCACAGTTTGTCATGTCATCCTCTTCCAGAAAATAAGGCTACACCTATCTAAGATTACAGTGGTACCTTGTATAAAGAAATTAATTCGTTCCAAATGAAATTATGTTAAGCAAATTTTCCTTTATACAAATTTCCCATAGGAATGCATTGAAAATGTAGTAATCCCATTTTTATGTTGTACAGATTCACCCTATAGGTGATTATGTTAAGCAAATTTCCCCTATCTCTGGAATTTTTTATGTTGTACAGTTTTTTTGTTATACAAACTGTTTGTTATACGAGGGTCCACTGTACTTTGAAATTTGAAACCAATGCTTGACAACTGAATTCCAACCTTGGTTGTAACTTATGAGCTGAAGGAAATTTGTGGTTTTATTTATACCTCCTTCACAAAAAGTATTCTTTCGAGGTACCTGATAAGAATAGCATAAAAAATTAAAACGAAATACATCCCCATGTTATGCAACTAAGTAGAATATAAAACAAGAATAAAATGATACCATGGAACTAAAAAGTTGTAATGAGCACAAAAAGGTGTTTGAAAGAGCAGTAGCGCTCAGGTAAAAATGGTCAGGTAATGAATAACTGAATAAAAGGATTACCTGAAGCTTGTAACAGAAAAGAATTAACAGCTGTTTGAGTGGGGTCACCACTGAAAAACGTCAGTCTTCTAAATAAACTGTCCAACTTGAATGTCACATAAACAAGCTGTTCTCTCTAATAGTGATTGAGAAAGAAAAACTGTGTACAACAGGTAAGAAGGAAAGGATTTCTAGTTCATGCATATAATTTGATTCTTGTAAGTATCTTTACAACTGGTTTGCTGCATTAATGATTTGCTTCCACTTTGTACACACAATGTACAAATATCCACAGCTTTATGCACAAGGATGGCATCTCTACACCACAACTGCAGTCATATAGCTAGTTATTTATTCATCTAGGTTCTGTACACACAAAGTCAATGAAAACCATGTAGCGGCATACACGGCTCGCATTTCACCAGCTAAAAGCACAAATAGTTTCTCACGGTAAGAATTATGAATCATAAACTTGGCCCTGCCTGACCACAAATGCAAAATGAATACAAGCCTTCGATAATATTTTTTTGATCTCATTTCTATTTCCTTTGCACGCACAGAGCACAGCTGCTAATTTTCATTGCATACTCTTGAATAAAAATCTATTCTGCTAGAGATGTGGTCATTTTCCTATTTAAGAATTCAAGAATCTTCTGTGGAAAGAAACTGAGAGGTGGGGGCTCATCTTCAATTGTCCTTCCCATTGCTAAGCAATAACACTACATAACCAAACCACAATGCTAATGTACTGACAGTTAAACTGCTTTTATCACTTCTATTTTTCATTAGATTCTGATGCACTGCTTGGTCATGTTTGAACCAATAAAATGCTTAAATAGCTAATGCAGTGGCCAACTTTACAATAAACTTGATCATAACATGCAATTACTTCATTTTTATAAAAAGCACATTTCTAACAAGTTCAATGCTTATTATAGATCACTGAACGAAACACACACACACACACACACACACACACATTAACAATTTTAACTCTGTCCCTTATGTCTTCCTCTTGGGAAGGAGCACAGAAACACACCCAGTCGAAGGTAAACGTAATGGTGGAGGCATGTGTTGAAAGCAGAAAACAATCCTCTCTCCCTGCTTCCTCCAAATCCTGTTCACCTCAGACATTTTAAAGTTCAAAATAGAAGTTTTTAATTAAAATTGGCATTTCTGGGCTTGCTGTTAGTGGGAAGGGTAAATAAATTACATCATTTCTGACCCTAACATCACAGAGGATAATGAAAAAAAAATGTAAGCAAGCATCCATTGGGTCTTGGTCCTTTAAGAACTATCATAGGAAAGTTTTGGAAGAGGTAGCCATGTTAGTCTGTGCAAGAATTTGAGGCAAAAATCTGTCATGAGAAAGAAAATGAACACTGGCAAATTCAAGGGCCTTACATTTTCCCTCAGAAACACCCTCTTGCTTTGTGGGGTGAAAGCTCTCAAAATCATTCTGCCCAAGAGGGCACCAAGTCAGTATTCCTTCCACAGCAGTTAGGAACCCCTCCCTTCATTCTCTAAAACCACCAGAAAGGATCCACAAGTTAGGATTAGCAAGGTGGAGAGGAGATGGTCTCTCTGATCAACTTCCGTTTCTCTGGCATGTCTTAAACTTACACTGTGATAGAACTCAAGGGCAACCATCTTGATGAAGACCACAAGATGCACTGCTAAAAGGCAAGCAAAAGATGGCAAAAGGTTCCTACTTGTAATCCACAAAAGCTTGCACTAAAATAAATTTGAGGGCCTCACAGCACCACAAGATGTTTGCCATGGTGTTTTTTTCCTATTGTTATTTATTAAGAGATGTAGCATTTTATGCCTTCTACTACTAGATCACTTTAAACTTTCATGTTACAGAACCTAATTTTTGTCCGACATACATCTGTAAGAGCAGACATGGGAAACCTTTTTTAATATTGTATTGCATTTATTGTATTTTTTTTTAATTTGTTGTAAGCCACTTTGGGTCCCTTTGGGGGAAAAGGAGGCATAAAAATTAAGTTGTTGATGATGATGATGATGATGATGATGATGATGATGATAATAATAATAATAATAATAATAATAATAATAATAATAATAATAATAATAATAATAATAATAATAATAATAATAATAATAATAATAATAATAATAATATGGTTGTTCCAGCACCAACAACATAGCTAAAATCTTACTCCTTAGTCTAGCAATTTGGAACTACTGTAGAGTAGGCCTGTTGAATCAGTGAAGATTTGATGAGTCAACTCCTCTATAAATTCAATGGACCTACTTTAGTTGCAACTTACTGTATTATACAATAGGATTTCAGCCAATAACATAACTCTCTTTCCCCTCCTGAAATTACTCAAAACCACAAAGCAATTACAGTGAAATATGGTTAATTAAAATCTACTTATGAACTGGTTATCAGGCGTATTCATCAAAAGTTAAGATCAGAGTTTATTCTGTCACTGCTTCTATCTCTGGCTGGCAATGAGATGCTTTCAACATGACAAAAAAAAATCATTTGTTTACTTTCAACAGTCTTGGAATTTACAAAAAGGCAGCCAAGACCCCACTGCTGTAGCCCTACGGAGAAGAAGCTTGGAGTCCCTGAATTATCTGTTGGTCTGAACTACAACACATCCGGAGGCAGTGCAATAAAAAACAGTGGATTATATCCCGTCAGCAACCCCTTGGGAGAGAGAGATGGGGAGGGAGGGAGAGAACAGCTGGTGTGTGTGTGTGTGTGTGTGTGTGTGTGTGTGTGTGTGTGTGTGTGTGTGTGTGTGTGTGTGTGTGTGTGTGTGTGTGTGTGTGTGTGTGTAAATAAATAAATAAGCACACACAAACCCCAAATTATATCTGTTGGCATTTTTACTGATAAGCTAGGCAACAGACACAATGCTTGCTAATGAACACGAGGGCGGTGGGGGGGTTACTGCTTGACCACATTTTGTCTGCATTTCCTAGCACTTTGCCAAACCAATGGTAACATTTGCTCCAAGGTCCTTTCCCTCATCCCTCTCCCTCTCCCAGCTGCTTATCCAAAAGCAATGCTTCTTTCACCCAACCTCCATGAGTCAGCATTAACTGAAGGCAAGGACTGAGCACAGAATTTTAAAAGGCATTCATTCACTAGCACTTTCCCTTTTTAAACAACATATTTCAGTGAAATCTTTTTCTAGCTAATGCAAACCTCAAGTGGGGGGGTGTCAAATATATTTATTTATTTTTCCTCTGTAAGAACACCTTAGGATTATTATATGTCCTATGAACATTGAGAAGCACATTTGCTTTATATTTGGAGTCTGGTGCTAATTTCTATTTCACTCAAGGGTTTAATCTGTTTCTTCATCATCATCCACTTCCTATTAACCTTAACGTTGATTATATTCCCAGGGCATCTACTGGGTTGCATATAATTTGTCTAATCAAATGTAAAGACAAAATCTTTTGTGGTGCAGCAGTTCATCTCAGACACACACATGCACATACACACACCTTGTGCTTCATGCTGTGGACTTTAATGAGGGCCTCGAACCACCAGATTAACTTGGCTTTAATTTCAGACCAGATGAGCTTTGGTTGTTAACTTGTCAAGAAAAATAGCTTTATTACGGTCACAGAACTCTGATGGTTTAAGACCAATCAAAGAGAAAAAACATGGCAAATCAAGTAGTAATGCAGTATTTAAGCCCCCCCCCCCGCCCAGTAATCTATATAAACCTGGAGAAAGGGGACAGAAATGAGATGATGAACTTAAGCCAAAAGTTTTTGAAGACTGCAATGTTTCAAATTAGTTCACACAACTGTCTTCTAGAAGGGACTGAACCATTCCTTTCCTGTTTTCCTTTTTAAGATTTTGAATGGGTATTATAAGGCATTCTGTTCCTTCAGACCAGAATAATCAATGTACAGAGAGCCCATCTGTACGTCTGGTACTGTATCTGAAGTGGTAATCAGGTTCACAGCATGTACGTATCAGTGACTTGTTAATCTTAAAGGGTTTAAAATCTAAATAAAAGTGGATTACTCAGAATATCACATTCCTGTTGATTTAATGTCAAGCAGGTGGTATTCGCACCATTTCACATGCCCTTTGAAGGGTTCCTCCCCCACATAGTTTTGGAAAGGTGACTGAGAATTAACATAAACTGAAGGATGGTTCTGAAATCAGAGCCCTCTTTCACTGAGCAGTAATTATTCAGCTATCTGCAATTATTACCTGATGTTTCATTCGTGAGTGGCAAACAAGTACTGCTGGGAAAGACGTTTCTGTGAAGAAGTTGCAGAAATAAGAATTCTTGTCCTCTGTTTCTTTGCCTAAATAAAATATTTTACAAATACAGAAATAGAGCCCAAGAACTTTGTGTTCTATTTCTGCATTAACTAGATACAGTAACCTAGAGAAGAAGACATACATTTTTGTTCCTTTATCTTCTGAAGTGAATGTTTTTCTCCTTAATTTCTTCTTCCCACACCCACAGGATTACAAAGGTTTCTGTAAATCTTTAATATTTGCCAACTTTCTCAAAAAAGGTACATTTTTGAAACAAAATCCTTGTGATTTTTTCAAAAGCTAGTGGTTTTGGGGGAATTGCTATTTACACAAAATACACAGTTTTTTTTTACCCAAAATATGACACACACCTCAATATAAACTAAAAACATTATCTGCAAATTGAACTTTTTCCTGCTAATGTTGCTATTGACATAAAGCACCTTTTTTTTCTTTCACACACAATTTGCTTTTTTTTTTCCTGACAAGACGTTGCTCTATGTCAAAATAGCCTTTTTCATGAAGGACAAAGAATATGGCAAATAACGTATTTTTCCATCTATAAGATGCTCCCATGTATAAGACAACCCCAACTTTTCCAACCCAAAAATATAGTTTCGCAACCACACGGTTCACTCCTTGGCTCCCTTCTGTGTATAAGACAATCACCAATTTTTAGTTTCCGGCAAATATATAGTCTTATACATGGAAAAATACTGTACTCTATTTGTTATGTCCCTAACAGGTAAGTCCATCCTTTAAACTACCATGGTGACACTTTAACATTATTTGAAGGATGTACATTTGTAACATCCATACATCAAGGACTCATAAGGTGGAATCAAAACCCAAAATGGTATGAAAATCTGTAGTTGTTGCTTTAATAGTTTTGTCATCTGCAGTCTAACAGAGGAACCTATCTGAGCAGATATTTAACTCCAGCTCTCAAGATGCCAATGGCACTGAACTGTGTTCGTAAAAGCTGTGCTTCAATATGAAACTTTTACAGTTAATAAAGCATGCTATTAAGATAATAGATTTGACTGAAATTGTGGCCTAATTCTAAGTGATACTCCAAAGAAGTGTAGACAATTAGTGAATAATAAATCATCTCTTCTGTACATCCCACTGATGGGTTTACTTTACTTGGGACTGGCAAATGGATTTAGGACTTTATGTTATGCTTTAAAAGGGTGGCGGCCCTTGCCCTATATATAGTGATGCAAAACTCTTCTAGAGTTCAGATAGGGTGAGAAGCCTGTTTCCTGACCTCTGTAACAACCTGTCACCATTTCTGTAAAGACAACAGTATCTACCGGCTGCCTAGATTTTTCCACTCTTACTCATAGCAGATAGCCAGCTCTCTAGCTCAGCTAGCTATAAACAGAATGTCAGTTTGTCAAGGCGTGAGGAAAAGGGGGTCTAAAATGCAGTGTTTCATCTCAATTCTTTGTATCAGAAGAAATTTTACTTTTATTTATTTTGAATCCAAAGTCCTATAATGCAAGCTAAAAGGAACAAAATGCAAGCAACCTAGACACAATTAATACAATAGTAGGAATTGCAAGGCATCCTAAATCTCTTGGCAAATACAGGTCTAAAAATACAGTTTCAAGGGGTGAAAGGCACAATGGAGGCAAGATCCAACAAAATATTGCCGCCTTTAAAGCACAACAAAAGGACTTTTCTGTTTGGCCTAATGAACCTTCAGCAGGTTCAGTAAGAACACATATTATAACTCACTGTGGGGATCATCACAGCTTTAGCTCTGTTGAGGAATTGTTGTTGCACGTTTCTTCAGACGTAAGTCTAACTAGTCAGGTAAGCTGATCAAGATTTATAGATCATGTGCCAATAACAAATGGCCCAGTAAAAAAGCTTCAGCTGATTCTGGTTTCAGTTGCAGAGGAACCTTGGAACATACATTTTACACACCATAATGAAAAGGATATCATAAAAAACCATACAAACACACACATGCAGAGAGAGAGAGAGAGAGAGAGAGAGAGAGAGAGAGAGAGAGAGAGAGAGAGAGAGAGAGAGAGAGAGAGAGAGAGAGAGAGAGAGAGAGAGAGAGAGAGAGAAGCTTAAAACTAAAAATCATTGTGGACATTATCTGTTGCAAACCAAGTTGTGTGACTCAGCATATCTATGATGATTTCTCAAGTAAGCACCTAGCTTGTTGAGGGTGGGGTGGAGACAAGACATAATGTGTGCTCAGCATAATTAAATTATAAACTGCCCAGAGAATGTTTTAAGTACTATGAGGCAGCATAAAACCAGAATGTGTTGCATTGCTTTTAGGACCATTCTCCTCCTGAAATTCAGCTGTCTGTGTACCTATACAAGATGACTCGTGTAGAGAGTGATCAGCTTTTATATGCAGAAATCGTTTTCTCCCATCAATTCCAATTTTTGTAGATACTTTCCCAAGGCTTTCTAGAGTGGCAATACTCAGAGGTGATCTACCAGTCCCTCATTCTGACTGGCATGTCATTAACTAACAGGAATTTCCCTCCATCACACAAACATGTGTAAATCACCGAGAGCAGTCTGACCACTAAATCTTGGTGACTGACTACTGATCATTTTAAAAACCTGACTGGATTGGAAACAAACCTCTGAACGTTTTCTAAGTTTTCAGTATCTTCCTTTAAATTTACTTCACAAATCTTCCAAATATCATTTTAAAGACTGATCACATTCATAATCAAGCCTTTACACCAAAGACCTATGTCAGCAGCACTGTGTAAAATGAAACAAAAGCAGTAATTTAACTCTTCTTTATTTTCAGAAAGGAGACTTGGACAATGTAAGAATGCCTTATTTGCTGCGGACGAGGCTTTTTAAGGTTAAGTTCTTTTAAAAAAGAAATCATTTCGGAACTTGAGGCATACACAAGGATATCCTGGTAGAGACTGGGCTTGAAAAATAGGCACACACATAAATAACTAAGAACACAGCCTAAACAAGGTAGGAAATTAACAACAGTGGTATGGGCACTCTTGCCAAAAGTGGGGAAAAAAGCCCTCTATTATATATGGAGGACTCACATCCATACCTTTAATTATATATTAATTATATTCTTCCTGGTTTTTATATCATTTACACTTACAGCTCCACTTCTACTTATCTCTTACTGATAAGCGCTGATGAAGAAGGGGGAAAGATGCATGATTAAGTATCCATCTACTACATTTTTATTATTTGTTTAAGAATATTTCTCAGACAGCCATAGAAAGGTAGTACAGAATACATCAAACAAATCTGATAACAAATGATAAAAAACACTTTTAAAAACTCACTAAATTCAGCAAAACTCCTAGGACTGGCTGTTCAACACCATATTGAAACTACAATTACAGTATTTTTTCATATATAAGACTGTATTTTTTTCCTAAAACTGTTAAGACTAAAAGTTTAGGGCTGTCTTATACACGGAAAGAAACTGAGGAGAGAGCTGTGTGGTTGTGAACCTGTAATTTTGGTTTGGAAAAGTGTGGGGGTCATCTTATATATACATGGGGTCGTCTCAGAGACAGGAAAATACAGGTATATCATGGCATGCTGACTGAATGAAATGGCAGATTATCACTGATCCACTAGCTGTCACTGGCACAAATGTCGCAGAGCATGGGTCAAGCACCATAGTTAATCACAGTAATCATTAAATCATGTAATTGTGAAGCTGGAAGAGTTACCTTGCCCAGCCCTCTGCCACCACTTCTGTATATACACAGTACAACTAAGGCACGCCTGACAGAATAACTTCCTCTGGATTCTGCCCTGTGGAGCTCCTTCTTCTGCAGATGCCCCATGTGAAATAAACCTGTATGGAACCATTCTTCAACCCATATTGGCTGTGGAAAACAATGGGATTCCCACTGGACAGGACTCCTTCAAAAACTTCAACAAGTGTGCTTCTGTAAAACTCAGGCAAGAGTGGGAGTCCGCACTGGAAAGATCCTGCCATCAAATGTTTGCTGCAATGTGGTGGTCGCAAGGCTGAGGCCAAAGCACCTCAAAATCCTATAAAACAGGCCTGTCCAATAGGTAGACTGTGGGCTACTGGTAGCCCACGAAGAGTTCAAAAGTAGCCCGCCAGCTACCAATAAAAAAGTGAGGGGATAAGTTCTCCACCCCTCCCTTCCCCACCCCAAGGACCACCACTGCCCCAGCAAAGTTCTGGGTCTGCCCACCCACTGTCTCAGCCGAACGGGGCAGTTCAAGGGCCATGGTGTGGTCCCCTGCTCCCCCCCCCACTGGCCAGATGATCGAGCGAGTGCAAGGGAAGTGTGTGCATGGTCAGCCTTCCCATAGAAATGCATTGAAAAATCAATTAATCTGTTCCAGAGGGAACGGATTTCAATGCATTCCTATGGGAAACTGCTGCTCTACTTACATTTTTTTAAAATTTATGAGCATGTGCTTGGAATGGATAAAATTCATAAGTAGAGTATTAGTGTAGTAGCCCTCAGGCACTTTGGGCTGGGAAAAGTAGACCTCAGCCTGTTCAAATTGACAGCCCTGCTATAAAAGATACATTAAATAAATAAATAAATAAATAAATAAATAAATAAATAAATAAATAAATAAATATTGCCTGCTCCTGTTCCTCATGTCCCATCAGATGATCCATGAAACTGGTACTGGGCTCAGAGGGCCTTGCAAAAGAACATTTACTGGATGTTGCTAATAGCAGCTGCTATACTTGGTACAGGACTGTGTGACAGTTGGCATCCGAAGGTAATCAACATTGAGAGAGCTAATGTTTCCATTTGGCGACATCCAGAATGGTTATTGCTGGTGTTAGACACCATCAAGTTGCCTCTGACTTATGGAGACCCTATGAATGAGCTGTCTCCAAACTGTCCTGCCCTCAACAGGCCTGCTCAGCTCTTGTACGTTCAAGCCCAGGGCTTCCTTTAGGAAGCCAGTGCACCTTGTATTTGGTCTTCCTCTTGTCCTACTGACCTTCCCCTTTCCCAGGATTATTGTCTTTCAACAGAATCCCTTAAAATTACAAAGGACACGAGAGAAGCATAAAACTCAGGCTTTTCGATCCAAGTTATCACTGAGCAAAAACTCACCGCTCACTAGAAAAGGAATCAGCTTCTTAAAGACATATATCTCTTTATTTAAAAAAAGGAGAGAGAGAGAGAGAGAGAGAGAGAGAGAGAGAGAGAGAGAGAGAGAGAGAGAGAGAGAGAGAGAGAATGTATTGTGTTTAAGTTATTACCATATAATGGACAGACAAGTACCCCAAACAAATGTGGATATTTAAGGTTATCACCCAGTGCAAAAAAATCCTCTCTTCTGGCTGTTTCAAAAGCTGCAAGGAAGGCAAAAGAAAGGAGAGCTAGTTGTTAAAATGATCAGCTGTGGAAGTTTGCTGGGAACATTCCAAAACGTGTATCTGCTTGGCAACTGCTCCTATGGAGATACTGTTGCACTTTTAACTGTAACAGAGCTTTCCCAGGCTAGGCTATATGAAGAACAGCTTGCTCTCTCCCCTGACAGGAGACAAGCATGCACTGCAAATAAATAAATAAATAAATAAATAATTTTTTTAAAAAATGCCGACTATTCTTCTTCAATGCAAAACACATCAGCCTTGCATAAAATGGAGTACATTTACCAACCACACATCACTTAAAAGTTCTGAAATTTCTATCAACTAGATAGATAGATAGATAGATAGATAGATAGATAGATAGATAGATAGATAGATAGATAGATAGATAGATAGATAGATAGTCTTTTTTAAAATCCTACTTCCATGCAAGGCATTTATCTCAGAGAAACACAACCGAGGGTCCAATTCTGGAGGAAGCATTTTTCTGATTTGAGTCAACACAGAGACCCTTTTTGCAGAGCTGGAACTCCACCATGGGCACTGAGGTGGCTTGAAGAGTTAAACAGGTATAAAGGAAACTTACGCTGTTCTGGGAGTTGGCTGCATAGCTTAGCAGTTTAAGTATCCGGCTGTGGAGCCAGAGGCGGGATGTTCAATCCCCCACAGTGCCTCCTGGGAGAACAGCCAAATTCACAGGGCAGTCCCAGCAGAAGGGAAGGGAAAACCACTTCTGAGTACTCTCTTCCTAGGAAACCTTGGAAAAGCTCACCGTAAATCAGAACTGGCTTGATGGCATATCATCATCATCATGTCACTCTGACCCCTGGTCCACCTCAGACACCATGGTTAACCATTACCATTTCTTCAGCCTTTCAGAGTCTTTCCTCACTTTACCTGCAGATGCTGGCAGGGTGCTCAGGGTGCCATGGAATGATCCAGGTGAGAGGGTGACATTTTAAATGCTTTGAAATAGTACAGGTCCAGGAAACAGCAGAAGCTCTTGCTGCTTATGCAAACAGGTGGATTCATTGTGCTGTTTGTTCAAGCACACAGTGCAGACTTAAACAAAGACATCATTTCTTCCGGAGCACTTACCTTGACTATGTATATACATACAGGGATCTAATTTCACCAAATGGGATATGATTCTCTTTAAAACACCTACAGCAATTCCAATTCCATTTCCAGGCACGAGCCCTATTACTTCACATTATTCACTGTCCAATTCTGGTACTTGAAACAAGGGAATATAAACTGATATGAGTACCAGGGCACAAGTGCTGGGAAACATACAAGACCCAATGGCACAATTTTAACATTGATCTTGATTATCATGCTCTGCATCACTGGCTACACGATTAGCTACTGTGGAGATAGGTTGGAAAATAACTGTCTGAGAAAAGAACATTCGGATGACCTGTCCTCCAGAAACCAACAGAAGCCTACTGGGTAGTAGTTCTACCCACTGCAGGACAGAAGAGAACAAATTAGAGCCAGATCTCTTAGATTTTGTAATAGGCCCACTATTTCCTGTATTTGAAACGGCAATACAGTGGTGGTGAACCTTCAGCACTCCAGATGTTTTGGACCACAACTCCCACTGTCCTTTGTCATTGGCAAACTAGGCTCAGAATTCTGGGAGTTGTGGTCCAAAGCATCTGGAGTTGGACATGTGGCTTGGCTAAATATTAGGAGAAGTCATGGATGGTGTTTGTAGAGACCATTATAGTCTCTCTCTCTCTCTCTCTCTCTCTCTCTCTCTCTCTCTCACACACACTCTCTCTCTCACTCTCACTCTCACTCTCACTCTCTCTCACACACACACACACACACACACACACACACACACACACACACACACACAAAATTCAGAATTGGATCCTAGGGTTTAACATAAGGTCCTTGTCACTTCTAAATTGCTCAGAGATGTACCAGCCCCCTAGCTGGTTTTCTATTTCCACAAAGTTAATAAATCACTGTAGACATTATCTGCTGCAAGTTCAATGGGAATTTCTTAATTTAGGACCTTCACTTCCTGAAGTTTATCTGCCTCTGTAGCTACACAAGAGGACATGTATACAGAACAATGAGCTTTTACATGCAGAATTTATTTTGTGCCAACACTTATCCAGACCCTTTCCCAGGGTTTTTTAGATGGGCAATACTCAGGTGATTTACCAGTTCCTTGTTCTGACTGGCATCTCAATGACTAACAGAAATTTGCCTCCATGATCTACGCAACTTCACACAAACCGAGAGGTGTCTGACCACTAAGTCTTGGTGAAAGACTAGAAACCATTATTAAACCTGACTGAATGGGAAATGAGTCTCTAACCATTTCAAAGTTTTCAACATCTTCTTTTCAACATTGTTTGCAAATTTTCCTAATACAACTAAGTCCGATTAACAATTACTAACCAGATGGTTTTCCATTTTCCATTGAGGGGACATCACTGCAAATCCACCTGAGTCAAAGAAGCCAAGCTGTACACCGCATGTGCAGTAAATGATCCATCATCATTATTGTGACTAGTAGTAGGCTAGCTATTAGCTGGGTGGGATAAAAATGTAAATAAATAAATAAATAAATAAATAAATAAATAAATAAATAAATTTTGGGGGTTTTATACATTGCCTGATATTTTTAACCTTGGGTTTGCTTGTTTTTAAATCAAGGAATCATATATCAGCCTCATACTCCATTTGAAAATTCATTCCAGTCACCAAAGCATAAGCAATTGCTAGCTGGATGTATTTCTAAAGTTGCTTCCATAAACATTCACGTGCGGCTTACACATATACAGAAAACCCACCCATCACTATATTCTGTATCACTTTGACAAAACAAAGGTTACTTAAAATCTCCATGTAATGAACAAGCCCTATACAGTTTGCTAGGCAAAACACTTCACCACCAAATTAGCTGTCAGATTTATTCAACACGAACAACTGATATAAAAAACACACACTGTTTTTAATTGTAACATTAATTGATCTTTTTCCTCCTCTCACACTGCTAATTAGCCAGATAACATCATGGTTACTTTAGAAGCATTAGAAGAATTTTGCTTATGTGGAGATACTTCTGGAGGAAAAAACAGAGGGGCATTAGTGAAGCACTGATTGCTTCACTTAAAATGAAAGAAGTTACCACAGCTGGTTGGCTTTTTAATACCTCAATGAATACTCTAATCTTATGGGGAGAGAGAGGCATATCTAACTTGTTATTGGGGTTTGTATGGGCATTGCTGGATAGTGGAGCAAGAAGCAAAAAGGGTTGCATTGTTTTTAGTCATTCAGGATGCCTCTATGTTCAACTAAGGGTTCAAATTGGCCATTTAGAGTCTCTCCTTAAATTACAGCCTTTTTATCTTTTATGTTTTTCTTCCGACTCTGGACCAGGCCAGTTTAAAATCCCATCCTATTCAGTTCTAATTCATGCCAGGCCCTGGCTGCTATCAATGTACCTATCTGGAAAGTTTTTTTTTAAACCCAAGGAGTTAACACTACCTTGGGTCAAACTGGCCATAACTGATGTAACTTCTGAATGTTGATGGTAGAATGAAGGATGAGTGTGAAAGACAGTTCTTAAGCACTGAAACACGCATCCAAAGGAGAAGAGCTGGCTGCCTCCACACCCATCATCATCCCCAGGCCTTCTGACTCAGTCTTCAATTGGTTACCATAAAGAATCATGACCAGGATGGTGGCCCATAGGCATCAACATCTGTGAAATTCTGGAGGCTGTGAGATGTAGAATGAGAAGCAGGAATGAGTCCTCTATAAGCCACCTCCTTGCTCATTCAACTCTGGTAAGAGGAGACCACCCCAGTCTATTTTATTTATTATTATTTATTGGAATAACTCCAAAGTGTTGTCCTACACTTCATGGGGCTTACTTCTTAAGGAATATCTCTCTTTCCCATTTACGTAAGGGCACTGGGAACCTTAGGATACTTAGGGACACACCTCCAGTTTCCACAGGTAGTCTTCCTGCCAGAGCAAGGGTCCAACTCAGACTTAGTTCTTGACTTGCTTCTACAGAACTTGAAAGAAACATTGCAATGTCCTTAAATGAATGGGGAAAATAGAGCTTAGATCCCTCCAGCTGTATTCTCACTCTCCTATAAAGATACTGTAATGTAAATGCATTTTCCAATGGCTGCAAAATAACCATGCTGCTCCACCAGCAAATATCCAAAAAGCGTCCAGCTTCTCGGAATAAACAAGGAAGTTGCTTATAGAGTATGTGTTCCATCTTCTGATTCTATAGCTCACAACTGTTTTTCCAACTAGGCCTGTGAAGCAGTCTTGCTAGATTTCTTATAATCACTGAGACAGCCTGTTGGAGGCATATATTAACACACAAGAGTTATCCAGCTTTCAGCCTAAGAGCAAGACAAGGAGCACTTTTTCTTATTGAGCTTCTGCGAATTTCATAATATGTCTCTGCACATGTGGTCCCCCCACTTTATAAAGCAAAGCATGCATACACAGAATAAAAGAACAAACCTTTTTAATATTTTTATGTTTCCTGTCTCTGCCTACAAAAAATGAGAAAAGGATTTACATCTCTAGCTGCAACACTGCAGTTACCTTTCAATGAGTCATCTGCACCTGCAAAGCTTCTCATATGAATGTCCATTAAAGCAGCGTTTTTCAACCACTGTTCCGTGGCACACTAGTGTGCCGCGAGATGTTGTCTGGTGTGCCGTGGGAAAAATTGAAAAATTCTAAAGAAATTCAACCCAGGGCCGTCCAGCCCACAGCTGGGAGCATAAATAGCGTCAAGGGCCAGCACTTCCTCCCCAGCCGGACCTGGCCCCACTCATTCTCTTAGTGTTTGCCCTGTGCCTGCCCGAACTCGCTCATTCCCTCTCCTCCCGGGTCCGGGAGGGGAAGAGCCATCTCTGAGGGGCCCTGCGATGGGTTCCTTGAAGTCTTGCCCCTTTTTTTCTGTCTTGGGTCACCCTCTTCTCTCTGTCTTTCTTTCTCCCCCACCTCTCTCTTTCCATTCGTACCCTTTCCCCTCTTCATAGAAACGTGCTCATTTCTAGCCTGCATATATGTATGTCTAGCAGCCTGCCTACTGTAATTAAAACTGTAAACCGCCCAGAGACTCCTTGAAGTGGTATGGGGCGGTAAAGCAGAACACTTTCTGCCTTCTTTCCTTCCTGCCTTCCTTCATCCTCCTCCGCTCCTGTCGCTGGACTTGCTGAAGGCATCTGCCTTGGCCACAGTGTGGAGAGCAAGATGGGCTTTTGGGTCTTATTTGTGTTCCTGGAGAGTCAGTGCCCCTTCTCAGGTCTCCACTGGACACAGAAGTCCATGCAGGGCAAAATGTCTTTAAAAAAACAACACAGGTAAGTGGGAACTGGGTGCTAGAGAGCGGGCTGCCTCAATTTGTGGCCCCTCTGTCCTGCTTCTCCCTACACCAGCAATGGCAAACCTTTTAGAGACTGATATAGGCACAGAGTTAAATTTTTTAACATTTTCTAATGGTGGTGTGCCTCGTGATTTTTTTCATGAAACAAGTGTGCCTTTGCCCAAAAAAGGTTGAAAAACACTGCATTAAAGCATAGTACACATACCCCACCATGAATTTTGAATCCTGATGATGGTTTGAACATCAGTGGGAACTGTATTTATAAAAGGCTACTTGGCCACTTCCAAGAGGCTGGAAATCTATTCTTTTCTAAGGCAGAAAATATGTTAGTATGGAAGATAACTGCCCACAAGTGAGTTGTCTAGATCTCTAGATGATCCTACAAGATAATCCTCTGAAGCCCTGTTTTGTGTACCCAAGAAACTCTGATCACATAATCAGGGAACACTAGAATAATACAATCTACCTACTGTGTGAATGGCATATCCTGCTTCTTTTCTGGTTGTAGCAAGTCAACTGATACAGATACTCAAGCATGCAACCACTACAGTACTCAGTGGCACTCTAGTCTCTTACCACCAAGGGTCTAGGCGGGGGTATTTTTTTAATGCGTCCACATCAGTGCATTTCTGGACATAGAAAGCCTTTGTTCTGGCACAACCAGCTTTTCCCCCCACATGTGGGGAAACATACCCTCCAGCGGGCGCTGATGTAGTGATATGCTTGAATATAGGGCCATTCCATATGCCCACCTGAGTGTATGAGCCTGCTTTCATGCATTTTTTGGGGGGGGGATCTTGATGCAGCAGTCCACTCCTGCAAAAAAAGGGGGGTCTGCTTATATACTGCCCCATACCACTTCAAAGTAGTCTCTGGATGGTTTACAGTTTTAATTATAGTATGCAGGCTACACATTGCCCCCACCCCCAGCAAGCTGCGTACTCACTGCATCGTTAGCATAGGTGACTTGAATGAAGGTGGGGGAACCGTGTGGCCATTACAACATACAAATGCAAGACTGGGCTATGACTGAAGCAGGGTTTTAGAGAAGTGGGTGACTGTGGATGATAGTCCCACCACCTTGCTACCCAGGACTCTCATTTATCCAGCCTTATTACCCAAATGGTCTACTCTAGGTGGACTCTAATGGTTTAAAAACCACACCGTTTCTAAAAATAATGTCTTTGTATTTTCCTAACTCCATGCAAGCACAACTGCAGCTCCACGCAGGGGCCGACTCTCCACCCAATAATGGGATCTGCAAGGCGAAGTGTGCTGAGGAAGAATGTTTCCCAGATGGAAAGAGGCAACAAGCCCATCAAAAAGGTGCAAAAAGTGGAGTCGCTCTCCTGGAGGCAGGCACATCCACAATGCAATCAGAGAAGGCCCAATTCAGGTGCTGTTTTACTGCAAGGCAAACATTGTAAATGCTCTCCAAGCTGCAGGGATACCCTGCTGGCATCCCCTAGCGTGACCCATTTCTGAAAACGACTGCCGCTTGTGTCAGAGACCTGTTAAGACCCAATTAACAAAAATGTTATGCATCACTGGTGCATGTTTCATCTGGAACTTTAATTCCACAGTTTTCCCAAGTAAATTCTCTTTTATTTTCTAGTCATTAAGTCACTTCTTCCCTAGGGTGCTGGGGAACTCTTCTCTCCCCTACTCCTGTGTTTCAAAAGTGAGTACAGTGGACCCTCGTATAACAAATGGTTTGTATAACATAAAATCTGTACAAGATAAAAAATTCCTGAGATAGGGGAAATTTGCTTAACAGAATCGTCTATGGGGCGAATCTGTATGACATAAAAATGGTCGCGATTAGGGATTACTCCGCTTTCAATGCATTCCTATGGGAAATTTGTATAAAGGAAAATTTGCTTAACAGAATTTCATTTGTAATGAATTAATTTCTTTATACAAGGTACCACTGTAGTTGCGTCTCCCCACCCCACCCACCCCGACCCTGTGGATCAAATGGTAAAAGCTGACTTTGTTGTTTCTTGTTTTGGCACGTTGGGGAGGGGGAGGAGGAGGAAGGTTTTACTCTTTGGGGTGTGCAGAAGGGGTGGAAAAGAGAGATACATATGGTAGATCAAAAAAAAAAAGAAGCCAACCAATCAATGTTCCATTCTGAAGAATGACCCGCTAAAAAGCCAAAGAAGATAATTGTGACCCGTATGTACTTACTGAGCCTGGCCTTTTTGACAATAGAAGGCAGCGAGTGGGGTTTCATTTGGCAGATGGGTTCGGCCAGTGAGTTTCTGCCTGGCTAAGTGGGTAGCCCATTATTTATTGTTTATGGATAAGTCAGTTTTAATTATTATGAAGAGGCCAGATGCTCTGGCATTCGACCCTATAAACATTTAGGAGTAAAATAAATGAAATGTTATTGTATGCTAATATATACAATAATCTTCCAGTGCCTGAGCAGCACAAAAGACCCTTCAAAGGGTCTTAATGGTACATATAAACTGTAAGAAATAAGTGGTGGTGGGGAGGAGTAAAACTGCCATGTGAATACCAGTGTATATACACGTCTGTTTCTTACAGGGATTAGTAATCCATATTCTTTTCTTCTTTTGAATAACCCTATTAGCTCCTTCCCTTGTATTTCAAAACGTTTTCCATTTCCCCTTAAGTGTTTCCATATGACTCTGAATCCTACAGGTAACTTGAGTTTCTGCCATTCCTTCAGCAACACTTAGTGTAATTTTTTCCACTATCTCAGCAGTACTCTATGTGCAACATGAAAGAAAGATGTATGTGTATGCACATATGAACACACATCTGAGTAGAATCTTTGAAACTGTAATTGCCTGTAATTGTTTTGTTATTTCTACTAATTGTTTTACCTCCTTGATTAAACTTACAGACTAAACACACATGCACACTCCTGAGACAATAAGACTCACTTAAATCTATGGATCTCAGTTACAAATTGATGTTGCCATGATTTTATTATAGATCTCCCTGTTTCTCCTGCCTTTGTGTGTGTGTGTGTGTGTGTGTGTGTGTGTGTGTGTGTGTGTGTGTGTGTGTGTGTGTGTGTGTGTGTGTGTGTGTGTGTGTGTGTGTGTGTGTGTGAGAGAGAGAGAGAGAGAGAGAGAGAGAGAGCAAGTTTTTAAAAAACTGATAATATATTTGTGATAGTTCATATTAAAATAAAAGCCTGAACAGACCGTCTATAATAGGAATTGAAAGCATGATAATGTTGGAGATAAGTGACCCATGTTGCCTCTCAGTGTTGTAAAATCAGACATATGCAAGAAATTTCACAATTAAGTCCTGAATGACTATTTTTAAGCCTTTTAATTTCCATAGTCCTGGAGATGAAAAGTGCCTACTGAGAAATTCAGATGCTTTAATTAGTTAAGGAGTTGCCACATGTAAAGATGAGAGATCTACAATGTTTTCCCCTAAACAACAGATGGGAAACTGGTGGCCATTCAGATGTGCTTGAATGGCATCCCCATCAAATCAAGCCAGCTTGGCCAAGAGGGAGCAATAAAACAAACTGCAGCCCATCTACAAATAGATGTATTTGCTTTAAGCATTTCTGATAAAACACATGAACCAGAAACTGAGAATCTACTTAAGAATGTTATTACTTTTTTTTTTAAAAATGTGGACTTTCCCCCTTCATTTTCCCTTCATTTTCCTTCACTAACACTCTTTAAAAGCATCAGTCTTGACTACCGGGGATGGGGGTGGGGGGAGATCAACTTTTAACTTTGTTGTTACTCTAGCTAATCAGAGTCAGAGAGAAAATAGCCACCAGAATCCACTAGCCACATGGCTATCGAAAATACTGGCTGGGCATTTCTGGGAGCCACAATTAACAAAGTAACTTCTCCAGTCTTTGGGATGAACTCATTACAGCTGAAATATATGGGATTTATAAAACACTTAAATTTGACTGGACTGGATGCAACATTCATGTGTCAAAAGACTATGGTATGGTAGAATTAGAAATGTACAGTATACAGTATATGAAATCATTATGGCTAATAAATAAAACATATTTCTTCTTTTTTAAAAAGACAGCACCTTATTTAAAAGGTAAAGCTTTCTGAATGGTTAATAAAGGACTACTCAGCATGGCACTTGAACTTACAGTACACCCACTATTTAAAAATCCAAGTAAGTAGCTGCCATGACCTTTAAAGTTAATCTAACGGATGGATCTTGTCTCCATTACACTTTTAAGAATGATAAAAAAGGATCAAAAGAGGAATATTTTACAGCAAGTCCTTGACGGTGAATTGCACATGCTAAAAGATTTGTCTCTTGACACTGGTTTTTGAGTATTATTATTTGACTTGCTATTTTAAAATGTTCTCTGTTTAAAACACCACCTGGAAGGCACCTATTTTATACTAAGTATCCCAATGATGCCATTCCAAAACCTGTAGAATGTACTGCTTACGTTTTCAAAATTCTATTTTGTAAATGGTGTTGATGGAAGTATCCATTTTTATTGGATTTGCTGTTAGGAATTCCTCTCAACAAGAATGGTTTTCCCCACATCAGCAAACGGCCTGTTAGAAAACTATTAAATACAATGCTCTCATTCTTTTCTTTTCAATTTTTTCCCAGTCATGAAAATAAACCCCCTGTTTTAATTCTCTCATTTCCCTAATCTGTGTTCTTGCCTTCCAGATGGACCATCAGTTTTACGCTCCTGCTAGCAACAGGTTGTGTATTATTGTTTAAAACAAAGATGATGGATTATCAATACAATCCTATGCACATCTACTCAAAACCACTTTCCAATAAGCTCAGTGAGTCTTACTCCCAGACAAATCAGGAGCCTTAATATCATCAGCAATGTGAAGGAATTGGTTTTTAAAGATCACTTTTTCAGAAAGGTATTGACAAGCAAGCGTGACAGCAATCCTTTAATTTTACAAACACAAAGAATTTAAAAAACAAACAAACCTACGCTTCTTGTCCTCTAAGGGAAAACTATTTCTCCCTCTCAAATGACAACCTTTCCCAGCAGTCATGAACAGAGAGTTGTGCTCAGCCTGGCTTCCACTCTAAATTACACCAACTAACCAACAATTATGTCATTTCATTCAAACATTCATTCGCACGTCATGTGCCCAGATTAAACAGTAACACTTTGTTTTAAACATTCCGCTCAAATTAGCAAAGCAGCATTTCCGTCACCTATATTTAAGTGCTTGGTGAAGCATTCAAAGTTGCCTCGCTTGAACTCAGGCAAGTTCAAATAGGAATTTGGAACTTCAATTTAAAACAACAAAGCAACAGATAACTAATGTTCTTTTATTTTTTATTTTTTAATGCCACATATTTAACATCAGCTCTTGGTGGACAGTATTCTCCTATTTATCAGTAGACCTATCTGCACGCTGAGCTTTAGAAGCAACTATTTATTCAACCTGAAGAAAATGAGTACAGGAAGAACCACTTGTGTTTTCTTTTAATAAGGGAGGGGAGGAGGTGGATGAAAGAGAAGCTGACTTTTGAAATTGAAAGACATCATCCTTAGCTATAGTAAAATATCAGCCTATGGAACTACTTGTTCTTTAGTTATTGCGTAGAAAATGAACAGAACAGCCTATCTTTAAAAAAAAAACCACAACTAGAAACATTTCCCTTAGTTATCTACACAAAATGAAATGTTCGACCCATATCTAATAATAAAAGCAAAGGTTTCCTTTCCCAGCGGATAATAATTAACACAGTAACTGTATGCTGTGAAATCAGTTCTGACTTAGGGCAACCCTTTCCAGGGTTTTCTAGGTTGAGAGTACTGTAGTTAGAAGTGGTTTGCCCTTCTCTTCTTCTGTGGGCATTCAGGGACTTGGGCAGGTTGCCCAAGGCTACATAGGCTGGCTCTTCTCCTACAAGGCATGATGTGCACTCAAACTCCCAACCTCTAGCTCTGCGGCCAGGCACCCGAACCACAGAGCTATCCAGGCCGTGGGAACAAAATAAAAAACAATCCGTGCTGGAGTCTGTGAACATCTTTCCATACTTTTGCCACGATGCTCATCTTGGAAGAGAAAAAACACATGTTTAAGACACACATTTCACGTATGCACGGAATGGGCCATAGAATGTGGTGATGAACAATTCTCAAAATAGGAAGAAAGTTTCAAATGAGCAGTTTTTTCACTCATCTAGAAATACTTCAGCAACCAGGAAATGCTCATGATAACACAATGACTGGCACCACCGTTAAAATCTGCAGTGCTACCAACACATTTGGGATGCCAGTTTGCTTCTATCCATTTTATGTGACAGCCCAGACGACCAAGTAGGCTGTGCCTTTAATTAGTTACACATACTCTAAATCTAAAGCAAACTCCAAGATGCATGTGGATTTGCCAAACCCACAATTAATTCAGTCTTATTGCCACTAATCTTCTTGTACGTTACATATGGTTGACATTTCTTCCCTGTAACTTGAGCATTTTTCGCCCATGTGGCTATATAGAAGAAGAACAAGAAAGTATATGAACAAACCAACAATAAAAGGACTATGGAACAGAATGTTCCCGTTTCCTAACAGGGGTGGGGTGAGGAACCAATATAGACAGTATTCTGTACAAAGATACTATACATAAACAAAGAAGCCCATGAATACATAGTGTGTGCAAACATCACGTTTTCCACACAGTATTTTTTTTTACTCTCACCAAAATAGTATGGACCGAGAAAATGAAATCAAGATCTAGGAAACAAAGCAGCACTGTTGCCACCCTCTTTCCTCGAGAAAAGAGAGAGCTGTTAACTTCCGTTTCCCCTTCTCACAAATAGTTCACTGACTTTTGCATTACATACAGTCAAGCCTGGCCATTCCCAGAGACATCTGCTGCATATATTGTCCAAAAACAGAATGTCATCCATTCAGCATGATTCATCACACTTTCTGCTCCCCCTGAAAAAAAAAGTCAAGCCAGAAAGCTTCCAAATAGGTCCAAGTGCTTTGCAAATATGCCAATAATAAAAAATAAATAAGTGCCAGCCTTGACAGCCATCTCACCTCTTCTGCTGTCTTGAAAACTGCCAGATATACACCTTGAAGGGGAGAAGTAGCACTTTGAGATTAGAGATGGGCACTAACTGAAAAAAATGGTGATTCGTTTTGGTTTGTTTTGTTTTAGGGTTTGGTTTGGTTCATTTTGTTTTTAACAAAAAAATTTCCAAATATTCATTTCGTTTGTTCGTTTTATTCATTGTTCGTTTCCCCCCGCTTTGAGCGATTTAATCCCTTTGACAGCGCACGGACGGGAAAAAACATTTTAAAAAATCACAGACGTTGACAACAACTGCACAAACTGGACTGGCAGCATCCTCATCCTCATCCTCATCCTCATCTTCAATCATCAACACATCATCCTTACCGGGTGGTGGTGGCGGTGGCAGCAGTGGCGGGGCGATCCTGGCCCCTGTGGCAGGGGCTTTTTGAGGTGCTGGCTTGGGGCCAGTGCCTCTTTTTTTTCTTTTTAAGCGCCGACGATTTGGCCCCTGGGGCCAGGTCAGTGCTAGTTTTATTTTTTATATTTTTTTCTTTATTTTAGGATGCCAACCCGGCCACCCCGGGGCAGATGTAACAAAATGAACTAAAAGTTCATTTCGTGCCCATCTCTATTTCAGATGTTTCCAGGTCCAACATCCTTCACAAGAAAGCAGCGCTGTACATGCTACTGACAAAGAAGCCCCAGGGGCCTCCTCAACAGGACTCATGCATACAGTATACAGTACTTACATCCACCCAAGCTGACCCAGTCCAATGGTTCTCAACCAAGGGTATGTGCACCACTGGTGGTGCACATTACTAGTCCAGGCAAGCCTCAGTCTTTCCACAGTTTTCAACTACTGGTGGAATTACTGTTTTTCTTTGTGTGTGTTCATTGTAACAATATTATGGCAATATTCCCTTACACTTGACATCTTACACCTTGTTTTCATAACAAATAATTGTATCCTTCCTGTCAAAAGTTATTTTTATTTTTTATCACGGTAGAGTCCCACTTCATTGATAGAGTGACTAGTGAAGTATGTGGTATACCTGGTAACCTTAGTGTTCTTAGACTCCAAGTACAGTACTGGAAACCCCAGGGAGCACTGCCTTTATTTATTTATTTATTTATTTATTTATTTATTTATTTATTTATTTATTTATTTATTTATTTATTCATTAGATTTGTATCCTGCCCATTTGGCCTAAAAGAAGACAATAATTTAGTAACAAATAAGAAAATGAAAAAGAAACATAATAATAAGTGGTGAAGGCTTCTGGGAGTTTCAATCCAAGAACACCAGTGTTATTTAAGGTTGGGAACCACTGTTCTAACCTAATACTCAGTAGGAAAACCTATGTCACAGAGCCATGGAAATTTAAGGGCATAGAAGTGGGAAGATGAAAAGGTGGCTCAGAGATCCAGGGTCTACAGCCTCTGATCAAGAATACACTATAAGTTTGATGAGCATCTTGTGTTGCACACCTTCGATACATGTTACAGGATTTAACCAGTCTTCTGCTTTGATAACTACACCCATCAAAGGCAAAATAGAATTTTATATCATTTGATGGGACAAGTCCATATCTGAGTTAGTTACAGAAAAGGTAGGAAAGGCAGCGTTCAAACAGCTGCTGCATATGATCTTATCAGCTACTGTCTTTTAATAATGCACCACAAACTGGAAATGTCATTCTGAATTAGTCACAAATTCTGAAAAGGGCAATTACATCTACCTGCCAAAACAAACAAACAAAACCCCAAATGAATCCTAGAATAATTTAAAATTGTTACCATGTACAGTACATGTATATTCTGCCATTATTCTCTCCACTTCATTTGCTAATATGATAAAATAAGATGCATTGTACTCTCTGAGCTGAAGTCCTTGAACAACACAAGAACCAAAAAAGAGGGGGAATAAATCAAACATCCAATTGTGCCAGATCACAATCTCTTGCAACTTAGGGGCACAACTACTATGCCAATGCAAACTTAGGTCAGATTGAGAGTAAACCTAAGTAACCACCAATATCCTTGGGCTGGTAAAGGTAAAGGTAAGCCCCCACACACACACATGGATGCTAATCATGTTCAACTCTAGGGATGGTGCTCATCTCTGTTTTCAAGGCAAAGAGCCAGTGTTGTACAAGTCCACGGCCATGTGGCCGGCATGGCTGCACAGAAACATTTTACCATCCTGCTTTTTACGGCGGGACCTATTTATCTACTTCCATTTACATGTTTTTGAACTGCTAGGTTGGCAGGAGCTGGGGTTAACAGTGGGAGATCACTCCACTGCATGGCACCCAGGATTCGAATCGCTGAGCTGCCGACTTTGCAGCCGACCATTTCAGTGCTCTAGCTGGCTGAGCCACCATGCCCCAGACCTCTGGGCTGAGAGCTGATTGAATCCAGCACAGCTACAGCTGCTCTGGTGCTGTCTCAACTGACCTCCCACCATGTTGGTTAGTTAAGACAGCACTCTCAGAAAGGAAGCAGAGTGGAGGCTAAAGAAGGAAAGAACCAATGAGGTTGTTTGGTACAACAAGCCTTTTTAAATTGTGTTGGTCTAGGCAGCGGCGTAGCAAGGTTTTGGGGCACCTGGGGCCAAAGTTGTTTTTTGCGCCCCTGTGGCCCTCACCAACCCCATCACATCCACCCAGCAAGGTGGGGCAAGCCTGAAGGCGTGGGGTAGGAGTGGGGTGCACATGTGTGTGTATGTGCGCACGCGCACGCGTGCGTGTGCACCTTAGCACGTGTGCACCTTACCCCTCCCGCATGGCAATGAAGAGTTGGAGGAGGAGGAGGAGGAGGAGGGCACCGCAACCACTGCTCTCACATGCCTGCCTTCCTGCTTGCTTTGCCACTTGCCTGGTGCACGGTGGCAGGAGGGCACAGGGCTTCCCCCTCCCCTCCAGGCACCCCAGATTTCTATGCCGGGGCAGATGTAACATTCTGCCCCTCCCTTAGATACACCCTGGTGGGGAGGGGGTGTTTTCCCCAGCCGTTCAGAATCACAACAGCCCCGCCTGGCTCTCTCTGCCTCCCAGTAATAAGTGCACTGGTTGGTGGGAGATTCCCCTCCTTCCCGCCATCCCTGGGTGTCTCCATCCCACCTTGGGGCTTTGGGAAGGGCTGGACACAAAGGGAGGACAGGGCACCAGCGGTGACACAAAAGAGGTGAGCAGCAGGTGGTCCCTGCCCCAGGGGGCACTTGCAGTCAGGCAGGGAGCAGTGAAAGAGCCCGTCAAGGGTGGACACAGCAGCCAGACTCGGAGATGGTGGGTGGGTGGAGGTGTCAGGGGTGGTAGTAGTAGGCAATTTGGCACCCTCTAATTGCTGCACCCTTGTCCAAGTCATTAATAAAAATGTCGAGCACTGGACCCAGGACTGAGTCTTGGGGTAATCCACTTTACCTCTCCCCGCTTAGAGAAGGAGCCATTAATCATCACTCTGAATACGATTCTGTAGCCAATTATGTATCCACCTTACATTTGATTTATCCAGCCCACACCTAGTGAGCTTGTTAATCAGGATATCATGGGGGACTTTATCAAAAGCTTTGCTGAAGTTGAGATATACTATATCTACAGCATTCCCTCTGTCTACCAGGGACGTTTCCTGATCAAAAAATGAGATCAGATTAGTCTGGCAAGATTTGTTCTTGGCAAATCTGTGTTGGCTTCTAGTTATTGTTGTACTGTTTTCTAGGTGATTGCTTAGTGACTGTTCCAGGATTTCCCCCAGGATTGATCTCAGGCTGACTGGCTTGTAGTTTCCGGGTTCCTCTTCTTTGCTCTTTTTGAAGATAGAGACATTAGCCTTCCTCCAATCTGGCACCTTCCCCTTTCCCCATGATCTCAAGAAAATAATGTACAGTACAGCAGTTCTGAGAGTTCTTCAGCCAGTTCCTTCAGTACTCTCAGATGCAGTTCATCTGGCCCTGGAGATTTGAAAACATTCAAGGTGCTAAGGTATTTCTTGACCATTTTTTAAAACTAATCTTGAGCTGCAATCCTGTCCCCTCCACTTGCACTTTACTCATATCTAGTGGTTCAAAGTTTGTCGTATGAAAAAGACTCAGCTAAAGTAGGAACTGTGCACCTTTACCTTTTCTTTGTCATTTGAACATTAGGAAGTACTCCATGACAGTCAGAGCTGTTCAGCAGTGGAATATGCTGCCATGGAGGGTGGTGGAGTCTCCTTCTTTGGAGGTTTTTAAGCAGAGGCTGGATGGCCATCTGTCAGAAATATTGTGATGGGGCTCCTGCATGGCAGCGGGTTGGACTAGATGGCCCTTGAGGTCTCTTCCAACTCTATGCTTCTATGATTTGTTACCATTTCCCATCTCCATTAAGGAGATGGGCCACTACTTCTTTTCATTCTCTTTTGTTTCCCACATATCTGAAGAATTCTTTTATTATTATCATTGCTTTAATGTCTCAGCTAATTCTCTGCTTTTGCTCTCCTAATGATACCATCCCTGCATTTCTTTGCTAGCCTGTACTCTTCCTTGGTGGCCTGGCCTTCTTTCCACTTCCTGTAAATGTCTTTTTTATTATTACTATTAGGTCATCCCTGAGCTTTTTCTGAAACCACACTTGTCTTTTTCCCCCTGTTCCCCACCTTTTTTTAAACTGGAATATATTGTTTCTGGGATTTTAGAATTTTAGATCACCTCTGGATCCTTTTTTGAAGACTGGTGTTACATTCGCTACCTTCTAGTCATCAGGCACAATGCCTAATTTGAGGGAAAAATTATATATTTTGGCTAGGACCTCAGCAATTTCATCTTTAAGTTCCTTGAGAACTCATGGATGGATGCCGTCTGGTCCTGGTGATTTGTTAGCATTTAGTTTAACAAGACATGCAAGGACCTCCTCCCTGGTTATTTCTATCTGGCTTAATTCTTCGGTTTCCCTCCCTATGAAGATAGGCTCTGTTTGAGGCATGTGTTCTCTGTCTTCGTCAGTGAATACTGAAGCAAAGAATTCTTTTGAGTCTCTCTGCAAACTCCGTTTCCTCTGTAATAATCCCTTGCCTTCCATTGTCGTCTAATGGTCCAATGGCCTTCCTAGTTGGGTTCTTACTTCTAATGTACAGTACTTAAAGAACTCATTATTTCTTTGAGTGTTTTTAGCTATACGCTCCTCAAAGTCTTGCTTTGCTTTCTTGATTGTTGCCTTGCATTTGTTCTTCCAGAATTTATGTTTCTTCCTGTTGTCCTCGTTCGGACAAGCCTTCCATCTTCTAAATGAGCTTTTCTTGCTTTTGATCACTTCCCGAAAAGCTCCTGTAAGCCACATCAGAGTCCTCTTGGACCTGGCAGAGCCCTTTTTCCTTTTTGTGTATGCATTCCAATTGGGCCTCTGGTATTGGGGTTTTTGTGAGCAGCCTCTATGCCTCTTGGAGTGTTTGGACTCTCTCAATTTTCCCTTTCAGGTTATTTTTTAATAGTTTCCTCATCTTTGGGAAATTTTCTTTTTGCAAATTTAAGATCTTTGTGTTAGATTTTATCAGTGAATATACAGGAAGCATGAGGGCAATCAATTCTGGGAAAAGAAGCTGTCATATTCATAGTTAACCTCATTCTTCAGATATTTGTAACTCTAGTTATTATGTACCATGATAAACACTTACAAGGAAAGTGCTCAAAAATAAAATGAGGTAATACAGATATTCCTCTGTAGAGTTATTTTTATGCATAACCAATTCTGAAGTTGTTCTTTTTTTTAAAAAAAAACTGGCAATGCTTCTGTTAAAAGCATTACGAATCAGAAGACTAAAGTTTAGCGAAAGTCTTTTTCAAAAAAATCTGCTATTAATTCAATATCGGAATGTGCTATTTCAGGTATACTAATTACTTAAATTAAAAAAAAACACCATGCTACCCATGCCAAATAAAAATGACAAATGTCCTGTAATGACAACTTATTTGATTAATATGATCATAACTTACAATATTTTACAGCTGCTCCCAATAAAGGTCAAATGGAATATTCCTTCCTAAATGTTTTAACTTTCTAGTGCTTTCCCTTGTACTAGATATAATTCACTCTGCTGATCAACCATATGCACTTTTAATTAAACAGTAGATATTTAAGGTGACATTAAGGTAAAGTGCATCAGGCCTTATGCCCAGGCAGCCACTGTTGCACAATCCAAGTGCACAGTTCATATATAGGATTATTGTGCTGCTTGTTTACAGAAGGGCTTGGGGGATATTGCTTCTGCCCTACCATGATTTTTGTTATGTTTGCATAGTTGTGCAACAGGATTTCACCTAGTAATAAATCACAAACCTTAATTTAAAGGTGACAGTGTTATGCACTCTAATTAATAAGAACCAATTTGGATATTTTGAACTGGCTGCAGGTAGTGGCTGAAGTGGCCACTGTATTTGCACATAAAGTTTGGTTCAACTGGAGCAGAAAAAAGTCAGATTATATCACAGGCAAAGGTTTTGGGCTGTTTAAATCATTTAGACCACAGCATTTACTTTATGGTCTACCAGTTTAAGAAAATACCCACAGGGTGCCTTTGTGAAACTTCACAAACCTGGGATGCATGGGAATCCTGGCTTGCAATGAATAAGCAGTGTTTTGGCACACATTGTTCAACCACTCTCACTAGGGCTGGGCTGATCTCCCACAGAATGTTTCCATGGTTGGTTTACTCTATCACAACTTCTCCTCTAATTTTGGCATTCCAGCAAAGAGGAAAAAAGAGCTAAGAACAAGCCTAGATTCTTTCCTGGATTTATTTGCTGGCAGGAACACACCAGAGAATGGAAGCTTCTCACTGACCACAGAACAAAATAAATCACCCACAGAGCTTTGGTCTAGTTGGCCACTCTAACCACAAACTCGTTCACTTTCTCTGGTTATCATTTTCCCCTTTCTTCCCCTTTCGCTCTTTCTCTCATGCAGGCTGCTCATTAACAACAAGCCATGATTTCCAGGGATCTTAGCTAATGGTACCAAGTTCACCCAGTGTATTACCAGAGTGATGTGTGTTAAACTTCGCATCAATCACTGAGTTGCCAAGACTGGGTTGTCCCATAACTATCTACCAGCTTGAAACCACTTCAGTCAGTTTTTAGTGTTGCTGAACATCTGATGTGAAGTGTAGAGCCTTAAGGGCTGTAGCAGAAGCATGAGATACACAATGTAATATAGAAACAAGACAAGTTAATACCGCCCATAACACCTGATAATCTTAGGCAGGGCATTTGAGGGTGCCATCGCTGACAGAGACCCGTAAATCTCTGACGAGAAATCAGTGGTGGCTCCTCAGCTCTGGAACCAACTTTCTCCTGAGATTTGTCTGGCATCTTCCGGTCTTTAAGAAACATCCAAAGACATGGCTATTTTAAAAGGCTTTCCCTGGATATTAATCTAGTCTACTAATGATTCGCTATTACGTATTTTATTTTGGGTTGTTGTTTTTTTGGTCTGTTCAATGTTTTTGATATATATTATTTAGTAAGTTACTATGGTTTTACTTATTTGTTGCTTATCTATTGTATTGTATTTTATTGTTTGTGAGTCTGATTTTTGTTCAGTTTTAGCTAGATGAAGCGGTATATAAATAAATAAATAAATAATATTATTCCTATTTTCAAGCAACATACTGATGGCTCTCCCAGACAATTCTAAGAGGTATTAGAATTGGTTCAGAAATGCCTTCATAGCACTGCTCTGGAGGTCCTTCTCTCTTCAGCAACTTTTGGATGTTATACCTGAGCACCCCTGCCAATGCTGCTAAAACTAGTAAGGTATCCTGCAGTATGGTTGTCATTTTTACAGCTGTCTGAATCAGGCCTGTAAACCTTACTGAGTTAATGGTCATGATGGACAGGGGGCTTTGGGAGTTAAAGACTAAAGAAATTCTTCCAAGGGGTGGCCAAAATTGGTCAGCCATGTAAACAAACATGGCAGAGCACCATCATCATCACTCAAAGGCAAGATGGAGAGAGGACAATCCTGACTGAAGCAGATAAGGAGGCTGTTCAGAGTAGTAGTTGTCCAAAATTTGTATCTTCAAGCCCACCAATCACTCTGTCAAGGAACCTGGATATGACCAATTACTCCAGTAAAGAACCTAAGTCCCACCTTGATAGAAACAAATAAGACTATTTTTACAGCAAGAAGGACAGTTATATATTTACAAGTATTACTTTGCATTCATGGTAAGCTTTGAGAATACAAACCCTGAAGGAGTATTGATGGAAATAACCACAAGCAAATCCAAATAATACTTCCATTCGTTAAAAATGATACTTCTCAAATCATTGAAACCTAAAATAATTCTCTTCAGTCCAGATGTTCATATAGAACAAGAAATCACAAAGAGATTATTACTTAGGTGTGATTTTAAAAAGCATCAAATAAGTGTTGGCGTTGTTGTTGTAAAGGGAATCTCAATACCTGCCTGAAGGAAAACATGTACGGGGTGGCCAAAATCACGCTTGAAATCTCTTCTTTGTTAGAGAGTATTCCAAGGGGCTACCAATTAGCTTTGCCTTCTTCTTTTTCCTTTGATATGTTTATTCCAAGACTGAGAGCTGTTTGGGATATTACCTTGCTGCTCATGACAGGATGCAGGCATTTCCTGTGCTTCCTCTTTATTTATAACAGTGCCACAGCCAAAATGTACTTCCCCCAACATGGGAGATATAAATGTCCCTGATTCATAGACACTTTTTGTACATTTGCTTTGCAAGAAAGTGACCAAGTTGGCATCTGAGGTATGTTTAAGATCAGGAAGTACAGGGAACCTGAGAATCTTCTTCTGTACAACACGGCAATGCCCAAAACCACCTTATAGACCCCTCCCATGCATCTTCATTTGCTTTAATGACTTAAGACAACTGGGGCATTTATCTTCTTACAGGAATCTAACCAGTTGTGCACTCAATGCTCTGAACATGATATGGTAAACTTCTCTAAAGTAAATTCTCTGATTACTATCAGACTCTCACATTAGGCTTATGCATGACAACCATTTGGTCTTAAAAGCACCTAGAATTTACATACGCTGCTTCCATTAGTATTAACAGAAATTAGACATATACTGTACGTTAATTTTCTGCCAGTGCTTCAAAGACATGGAGAAATAATTTGGATCAAAATTCTTCTGTTATGGATTCCCTCATCAGTGGAAACATCCTGTCTCCTTTATTCACACTGTATTCCTATGTGCCATCACAGTGGATATGGAAAATGAGGATTCTTTCTGGTGGTATGTCTCAGGAATAAGATTGTTTCTGTTTGGAGTGTATGAACATTGCTTAATGAATGATACTACTGTCCATACAGTGACATGTAAACAAGAGAAACAAAGCAAACATATTAAATGCATGAAAGCATAAAAGATTAGAGTATGAGTTTTAAATAAAACATAATAGGAAATGGACTGCAGTTCAGCTCTGTTCAGTAGCTTCATAATGATGAATTAACTGCATTCTGTGCTTTATTAAGCTTATACAGTGTATGATCAAGGTTAGAATTCCCAGCCGTAGGTAACCCAGGGATTCTTGAATTGTGTTTCCCAGAAGCCTTCACTACCAGCTGGGCTGGCAGGGGTTTCTGGGAGCTGCAGACAAAGAACAACTGGGTCACCCAGGGCTGGGAATCACTGTTCTATATGGGTTTGCAAACTGGAAATCATGATCCATGGTGTGTGTGTGTGGGGTGTGTGTGTCATAGATAGAGCTAAAAGTCCATGAAACATATATAAAGGGGGAAATCAGTTTAAACATATTTCTTGATTTCTCAAAATCAAAAGTGGGGGACATGATGTCAAGAAGTCTGTAAACTATCACATGACATGATTACTCCTTAAAAATAATTATCATAGTGTAGATACTCTCAATAGGTTTTGATTTTCACATGGAATCAATGTCTATATGAGTGTTCAATTACTACAGTGTGAAACAGCTTCCTTCATATTGCAAATTAATTACTACTTTAAAAATATGTTCTTACACATAACACAGGACTTATATGTTTATCAATTTCATAGACTAGTGCAACTGTAGCATTACTAAGAGCAGCTTAGCAATGTACATTTCATCATCAACTCAAGTTCCCCAAATGTTTTTTCCTGTGTAGACCAAGCATTTCCAATTCTGCAAACACATACTGTCCTTTAGACCAGAGGTTCCCAAACGTTTTCACCCCACAGACCACTTGTAGATTTTTCCCCCTATAGACACCCCCTGCCTGACTAATACTGAATTTTCCTAAACTGATTAACTTCAAATGTGTTTTTGACAGCTGACACAATGCTGCTCACTTTGATACGTTTTTTTGGTAGTGTGCAAAAACTTTTTAAAAGGTGCCAAAATTCGCTGAAAATGGCACTAAAACAATCTGTGGTAGGAAGAAGAACCTTTATTGGCATATAAAACAATAAAACAGACAAAGTAAAACAAACGTTTTGATGCTGAGATTTACGGAAACTTTCACTGAAAGCAAAGCAAAAAGCAAAGTGTTCTGCTTATTTATACATACCGCCCCATACCACTTCAAGCAGTCTCTGGGTGGTTTACAGTTTTAATTACAGTATGCAGGCTACACATTGGCACCCGCCCCAGCAAGCTGGGTACTCATTTTACCAACCTCGGAAGGATAGAAAGCTGAGTCAACCTTGAGCCTGCTACCTGCGATTGAACCCCAGGTTGTGAGCACAGTTTTACCTGCAGTACAGGCATTTAACCACTGTGCCAAGAGGCTACACAGAGCTACACCTGTGTTAGGTGTAATAAAATATTTACAGCACTCCTCCTAAATGTTGTTGATGAACTTCCTAAATAGGGTCCACTCACGTAGGCCCCATTTACATTTCATGCACCCCCAAGGCCAGTTACCATGACAAGGAGAGTTTCAAAAGGCTAAGGTCAGTGGCTGCATGGGAACTATAATTATTTGGGGAAATTAACAATACTTCATTAACACATGAGAGAGATGGAGGGGAGAGCAAGACAGCAAAAGTGGGAGATTGCAACTCCCTCATCTATACCATTCCAAACAATGCTACTACGCTTAAGAACATTCATTACAGCTACAGCTTAATACTTACTAGATTAAAAACGTGCCTCGTTTCATGAGCTGACATTATTGATTCAAATATCATTTCAGCATCAGCACTCTCAAATCTTAAGTGGCCCTCTGTAAAGTGTCACCCAACTATCAGCTACACCAAGTCTTCTCCTTCATCTACCTTTGCCTAACCCAATTCTTATATGTATCATGTTCAACCTGGGGTCAAGGAATTGAGCATCCTGTCCTAATTATGTAGGATTGGGCATTATGGCTTTCTGACTTAGTTAAATGGCCAGTGGCAGCAGTAATTTGTTCATTTTTCTGGAACCTTTCCTGCTCCATTCCTTAATTTCCGGACAGAACACACACCTTTGTTAACCATACTGAGTCTAAGTAGGCTGGGCTCTACTAGTTCACACAAGTACCCATCAAAAATGATCACATGTAGCATACCTGGATAGGCATGACTCCATGCATTAAGTCATTTATGTGTTGATGCTCTCTGTATGGAGTACCTACTAGAAATGGGCACGGTCAGGAAATTTTTTTTCCGAGTTGTTGTTTTTCGGGATGGGTCCGTTTCGGGTCGTTTCCGTTTTTCGTGAAATTTTTCAAAAATTTGTCATTTCGTCGTGTTGTTTGCCGTTACCGTCGCGATTTAGCGCGACTTGACTTCCCAGAGCATGGGGTTAGGGGGTAAGGGCTAGGCTTAAGGGCTTAGGGGCTTAGGGCCCACTAAGAACACAGTTAAGGTTAGGGTGGGTTAGTGGGCTGTCTCTGGCACCTCTGGGTGCCTCTGGCCCACTAAGAACACAGTGTAAAAAAATAAAAAAAAAAATCAATGGAGTTTTATGGGTTAGGGTTAGGGTTAAAATTAGGATTAGGGTTGGTGGGCTTTTTATGCCCTCTCTGGCACATCCAGAAGTCTCAGCAAAACCTGGCCATGCGATTGGTGGAATGGCTCCAAAAATTTGCATGGTCCCATCCCATGGCCAGCCCATCATTGCGTGTGCGCAGGTGTAAAAAAATAAAAATAAAATAAAATAAAATAAAATCAATGGAGACGTTTTATTGCAAGAAAAACCCACTGCTGCTACTGTAAAAATTCAAGCATTTAAAATAGCTAATTTTCGCATGTTTCTGTGGTGCTTTGGTGGGTTTTTGGACCACGATTTAAAAAAAAAAATTGCGGTTGCCATTTTGGATCCCCCCGCACCACATGGCAAATGGAGACGCCGAGGATGCCCCCTCCCAGCCCGGTACCAGCAACCCAGGACAGGAGAGGGGGAGGCTGGAGTGGGGACCCCCCCCAGAAACCACCCCACTGGTAAGTGCCCTCAGGCAGGCATATTTTCGCCTGCATTTTTGGCCAGGAATCGGGGGGTTTATTTATTTCTAAAACTTTTTTTCTGTGCTGCTTGGCATCGCACGATCGCTGCGATGCCAGGAACGACAACGACAAATCAGACCCAATTTTTCTTTTGTCGGTTCGAGTTCGAGTTCTGGGGGAGTAATTGTCATTACCGTTTCCGTTGCGTAATGAAAACGAGTAACGGAAACGGAAACGAGAATTTCGCAAAGTCGTGCCCATGTCTAGTACCTACACATTGTTGCAAGCTGTGAGAGTTCATGATGCTTGAATGATTGTACTAGCTGTAACTCACAAGTCACTGTTTCATGTTTACGGGCATGCCTGCTTCTTGAATGTCAGAAGACACATATTGAGGGTTTTTTCCTAATTTTCTTCATTTGGAGACCCCTTTTCCTCTAACAAACTGTGGCAAGTCCAGTTTAAATAAGAATACGAAGGAAATAGATTTGAGTCATTTCTGATCAAACTGTGATATTCCAAACAACGTATCTGTCTTCCAAAAGAAACTTCCTTCCCACATTTATTCATCTATTCTGCATTAATGATCAGTCTTTATAATCACACTTTCTCTTCATACAAGTTTTCTCTCATGGACTGGCTGCCAAAGTAGGATTTTTAAATGGACTGCTGCCCCATAGTGCTTTGAATGTGCTTTGGGTGTAGCTTTTTTATTGTTTTTAGGGTGATATTTGTTTGATCCTTTTTGGTATTTGTATACTTGCTGGTTTGAGCTTTAAATATTGTTTTTTAATGATGTAATCCACTTTGGGTCCTTTTTAAGGAGAAAACTGAGGTAAACTTTAAATTATTTTAAAACATCTGAATGAGTGCTGGGGAAGGTGAATACAACTCCACTGTACTAGAAATGCTGTGCTTTGGTCCCTCAGAACATTCTCTAAATGAAAGAGATTTCAAATATGATCCTGGCAGTCCTGCCATTTTTATTATTGACATATGACAGCCACCAATTAAGGTCCATTTTAAAAAAAAACTGATATGATGCTTTCTATCATCTCTAAGTAATTGTCTCCTTCACCAAAAAGGAGTTTGACATATTTATGTTTCATTTATTCTAGAAAATGTTTTGATTTTGAATGTATCAGTTACAGTAATAATTAAAAGGGAGCATACAAACTATATAATTCCAAGTGTGTTTGCACTCATTTATATCTGAACATACTACCCTGCATTTCCCTAAATACACAGGGGATAGATAGATAGATAGATAGATAGATAGATAGATAGATAGATAGATAGATAGATAGATAGATAGATAGATAGATAGATAGATAGATAGATATTGGATTCAGCATGTTAGTTATGTCTTTGTTTCTGTGCTTTCAAACATTTATGCAAATAAGATGTTAATCAGTGTAATTGTAATTTAAATTATGCTTGTGCAGACCTCTGGTATGAAAGTGTGGGAATCTACACAACTGTTATTTAAAGCAGTTGTACTAACTGCCCTGAAAAATAAAACACACCAAGATCACTTATGTCTTTGCAACTTCTTTTTATGAGTAGCGTTTTTCTAAATACCATCATTTTTGCTTTTTCAGATTGCAAGTGACAGTCTGACATTTTACAACTAGCTTTATTGAGAACAGGAATGGAGCACTTCTGCTGTAATGGACATTAACTACTGAATAGAGATTGAGATGCTAATGAGACGAAAGAGGCTACAGAAAGTTTTGATAAATGCTGTACACACTCTTAACTACCAGTGAATATGGGTTAGCAACCACCATCCATACCCTTGTTCAGTAAAATGTAACCCTTTAAATTAATCATAGTAGCAGTATTTAATAGAATGCGGAATTCCCTTTCGGATGGCCATAAAGTCCATAAACTGAATCTGCCTGCACGTTGAGTCTTGTGTTTCAGGCTTAAACGCTACCATTGCTTTTCATTAAAACTTGCCATGTGTTTGAAAACAGAGGAGGAGGCGGGGAGTGGCTACAGCCAGCAGCTAAGGATAAGGAGGCGTTTGCTACAATGCTTTATTCATAAAAACGATCAGTCAGAAACAGTCAGTGTAAAAGATGCACGGCTGAGAGGAGGGGAAAAATTGAGCAAACAAATGCAGTCAGTGAAAAAAGATCAAAGATTGGGGGGGGGGTAGCTGCCTAGATGCCCTAAGCACATCTGATCTTACCAGATCTCAGAAGCTAAGCTGTGTCGGTCCTGGCTACTACTTGGATGGGAGACTACCAGGGAATACCAGGTGCTGTAGGCGCCCGGAACAGTAACTGGCAAGCCACTCCAGTATACAGTACCTACCAAGAAAACTCCATGGACATGGAGTCACGAAGAGTCAGTCACGACTGTAACAACACAACAGCAACAGCAGCGGGGGGACGGGGGTGGGGGTGGGGACAACCCTGAATACTGAAAAGCTAATTCTTTTCAACAGGCCCTTCCTCTTCTTCAACTGCATTGTACTTATTGCTTCTGCCATGGAAGCTTTTGCTAAAGGCTAGAAATAGCTAACGTAAAAATGTAACATCATTCGCTACTATATTCATATTCTGTGGATGCAACTGAGAAGTCAAATGCTGTAAGGCAGTGTTTTTCAACCTTTTTTGGGCAAAGGCACACTTGTTTCATGAAAGAAATCACGAGGCACACCACCATTAGAGTCCTGGTCTCCGTCCGTCTCCTCCTGCATCGGTTCCTTTTGGTGACTCGAGTCACGACGTCTTCTTCTCTCCGCTGCTGCGCACACTGTGCTCGGGCGGGAAGGAAGTCGGAAGATGATGTCTTCTGTGATAGGTCCAGGCTGGAGTCTTGACCAATCACAGCCCGGACATCAGAAAAGTGGAGGGTGTCCCCCTGAGGAGCGCCAATTGGCGCCCCTGCTGGCCGAGGGTGGGGTCAAAAACCCCACTCCTTCATACCCAGGACACAGTCCAGTGCCCGCCTAGTGGGCGAAAATTCGACATTTTTTTTTAAATCTTTCGAATTTTTCAATTTTTCCAACGGCACACCAGGCAACATCTCGCGGCACACTAGTGTGCCGCGGAACAGTGGTTGAAAAACACTGCTCTAAGGAGCCAGCACTGTCCAGCCTGGGAATCATCCACTAGAAGCCAGGCCTTCTTGGTAGTACTGACGTTGACCCACTCTGGAACTGTCTTCCTGTGGAGATGCGAGCTTCTAAAAACAAGCCAAAACCTTGGCTTTTTTGCCCTGGCCTTTACAAACCACATCCCTTTGTAATAAATTTATTTCATAATCTATGCCGGCCCATGGTTCGCCAAAGGGGTTTTTGTATTCGTACGATGGTATCTTAAAATGTTGTATAGTTTTTTTTTTTCTGGAAGCTGCCCAGATTAGGGGCTTGTCCACTTAATGGTTGGGGTATACGTTTAAACAAATAATTTAAAAAGTGGGCATAGGTAGTCTTCACTGTGTCTCACTCCAGAATACAGAGTTAGGCACCTATTTCATGGAAGCATTAAGGCTGGATTTCCCTCCACGGCACAGAGTTTGCAGGCAGATCATTTTCACAATGGAATCAGATTGATCCCCCGCTCATGAACTCATGGATTCCAGGAAGTCAAACAGTTCAAGGGATCATCACATTTCTTAAACCAATGCAAAAATACTACTCTGTTATTTCTTCCTAAAGTGTCAATCCGCAATATCCTTCTTGGTTTTAGCTAATTTTCATCTTGGCAAGAAGTGTAAATCTGTGCCGTCGGAAGAAACTTTATAGGCTTGTTGGCTGTCAAAATCTTCTTGGCCAATGTCTGACTGGTATTCCTGTCATTTCAACAGGGTAAGAAGCGCCCTGTCCTTCTGGCATACAGCATGTTCAAAAAGGAAAGTTAAGCCAAAAGCATCCGTTTGCTATCAGAACATCTCTCTTGGAATCGTGCAGACACTCAGCTAGTAAGACTGAGTTGTTAAATGCAACAGACCTTTGTTCCTGCAGGTTTGCACATGGATTCAGAGCCTTGTATAAATAAAATATACATCAATTAATGATGAAAAAGAGGAAAGCCAATGAGGCCAGAAATCCTAGGTCTCTCTTTCACTGACTCCACACCTTTTAAGCTTAAATTTGTACACTCTTTCAAGCTGATTCACTGCTCTCATCCCGCCTTTAGGGACTGATTATTTAAACTGATATCTTTGCCCTTCAGTAGGTTCCTTTTCTTTTCTTTTTTGGAAGCAGGGGCAGAGTGCATGCAGAAATTCTAACTCTCAGAGAGAGAGAGAGAGAGAGAGAGAGAGAGAGAGAGAATGTGTGCTGCAGCTTAGAAATAGCCATTTAGCCAAATTGCATACCTGTGCTGTGTCAGCTGTATAGTAGATTCATCTCATTCCATTGGTCTAATGGATGGCAATTGAATTTAATTAACAAAACTACTTTGACTTAGTCTCATACTGTGCTGAATGTAATGAAATCTTCCCTTCTCCCCTTTTTTTTGTTCAGCTAAAGAATGTCCTTAACTACATTCCACCGTTAGAATATTAAATGCTATATATGTTGCACTTAAAAACATAATGTTTCATCTTACCTTCAGGGGATATAAATTTATTGCATCTCATAATAAAATATATATGTATTAAAATGCTTTGACTTCTAAATGTGGTTTCAAAGCTAAAAACTTCAGGCTCTAAAAAGTTTAGATTCAATTACCCGACTGGTTCAATTAGAAACGCTTTTCAGAGTATGAATAAAAGGAATACCCTTTTTGGTGGATCAATACTTGGAATATAGTTCCATGGTTCATTCTGGAAGGGAAGTGAGCCTTAATAAATTGTTTTCATATAACACTCTGAAAAATGCTATCATGTACATGTTATTCCTGAGCACTGAGGTGTGGAGGGTGGGTAATCAAAAGTTATATTATACTTGCTTTTACCCAGATCCAGCCACACAATGGCTGAAGTCCAGTAATAAGTCACAACTAGAACAGTTCTACTGAACCAACAGTGATTCACTGAGTCAACCCCTAAAGTCCACAGATTCAATGGGTCTACTCTAGTTGTGACTTACTATGGGATTTCAACCCATCTTTTCCCTGCCAGATGAGAATGCTGTTTGCAACCAAGATAAGGATGTCATTAAGCAATATTTAATCAAGGTCTCATGAATGAATTCAACAAGAACTGAGCTTCCTTGTAATCAGAATCCAAAAATCCATTTTTTCCAGATTTGTGTTGCAGTTACAAATGAAGTGGTCCATCTCTCCACAAGATTCATGGAGGGAGTCTTAATGCTCACAGGCAAAGTTATCTTGCTATTACGAGGGCCACAGCTTAATATGAGCTAGTAACCACGATGGGTGTCTATTTCACTGACTATATACAACCCCTGTGGACTATTTAGTTCAGTGCAGTGCGTGGGGAAATCTGAGGAAAGGCCAATGATTCAAATTTCCTGTTTAGAAACACAGAGAAACAGCTAGAGATGGCTGTTGTTCCCCCAGAGAATGATATAGGCCTTTATCGCTTTGGTTTAAGTAATATAAAGTCAGCATGTTATACAGGAGGGGCAATGGAAGGGTGAATCCTTTTAATGTATCTGCATTTGTGTTCTATATTGGAGCTGTACAATTGAGATTTCTTTACATTGTCTTGTGGAGCTATTGGGGGATAGCTGAAATTTTCTTCATATTTTCTATTAATTTCATTGTTTACAATACTCATGCTGTATACTGAAAAAAGCTGCCTAGATGCCCTTGGCACATCTGATCTCGCCTGATTTCAGAAGCTAAGCAAGTACTTGGATTAGTACTTGGATGGGAGACCACCAGGGAATGCCAGGTGCTGTAGGCGCCTGGAGTTGGAACTGGCAAACCACTCCAGTATTCCTGCCAAGAAAACTCAATGGATATAAGGTCATGAAGAGTCAGTCATGACTGTAACGACACAACACACACACACAATGAATAAAATCCCAGAAAGCTCAGAAAGTGGTACAGAAGTGCCTATGTAGCATGTCAAAACCACACCATTCCTCTATGCCACTAAGACCCTTGGAAAGCAATGCCTCCATAAACACTACAAGGAATTCCCTCCAAACCCTCAGCCACGCATATATGAGGCAAAGTGCATGTTCATTTTACGTCTTATAATTAATTATTGTGATGCATACAGACAACTTTGCTTTCTTCATAACAATTGTGTGCCATTAACCCTTTCCAGAGTTTTTCCAGGTATAGTGCACTCAGACGTTGTCTACCTTTTCCATTCTGTATATGCGCTGGGACCATGCAGCTTGTGCAAGGCTAAGCAAGCTGGCTCTTCTAGCTTAGAGGAACAGTAAAGCCCTCTTTGGACACCAATTGGATTCTGGCCCATCCAACTACACCAATTCCTAATGTGAGGGAAAGTGTGCTTGATTACTGCATAGCTCATCCTAGCTTATTGGTATGATTTTGTTTCTCCCCATGGTTGATGTTGTTTGTTATTAGTTGTTCTGTGCCTCCTGCTGTGTATTTTTTTGCTTCTCTATAGTATGGGTTTTTCCCCTTTACATTTCTTTGGTTTATTTTATGTGTTGTCATACGTTAGTACACAAATACTGTAAATAAATAAATAAATAAATAAATAAATAAATAAATAAATAAATAAATAAATAGTACTCTTGCAATATAAACCCAGAATGAAGATGTATTGTGAAACTGTTCTGTTGCCATGCTAAGCAATATATCAAAGGTTGCTCTGCATTTTCCTCTTATCAGGCTTCCTTCACTTCTATAGTTCTTAGAAAATGCAGAAGCATCATTTTTCCAGTTTCATTGCATGAACTTCATCTACTTGAACTTCAGAACACTGTAATTGCATCTAGCAGTAATGAAGAATTTTGATGGGTAACAAGCAAAAAGATCAATGCATCATACACGGCTAACAAGTAGTCCCAAATAATTTCAAGATGCCCCTAATGGAACTTCAGTTTAGTGTACAGACTATTAGCGTGTCCGTTTTTAGGAACCAAATGTGTGCCTTCAGACACTGTGTAAGTCAGAATACTTCCGAGTTGTGAATGAGAACTCATGACGGAGGAACAGCTATTTCATGATGAGCAAACATACTGGAAGATACTGCCCAATCACTTTGACTTGTAAGTGGGGGCAGGTAAAAAAAATCACAGACCTCCCATAAGTGAGTGGCTTGCTTATTACAACATCCAGATCCCATCATCTGTCTTGCTTCTTCCCCAACAAAGCTAGTTTGTTCTTGGCTTATTTCTGTGGCATCTCTGAGGACAAACAAACCAGTGTGCTAGGTCCTGACATCAAAATAAACAACTCACACACTGAGCAGTCTGTGTTTCTTTTTTTTTAGTTGCTCACATTTGGGCAGTGCACACCAAACACAGTAAGTCACAACTAGAGTAGGCCCACAGAAACAGTGTAGATTTGGTGAGTTAACTCCTGTATAAGTTCCAGTGATTCAATAGACCTACTCTACTTGCAGCTTATTATTGGATCTCAGCCAATCTTACATTCACGATCACGAACAGCCAGAATTTTCAAGGATCCTGGCCTACCATGGTATACAAAATGGGCCAATGTGTTCTTCTGTGCTTTAAGCCAATTATGTTAAACAAAGGTCCATAAGAAAAACTACAGAACAGTTATTCTTTCATAACTTTTCTACATTAATTTGGAGCAACAATTACTGGTATATAGTAAGTAACACATAGGGCAGTGGTTCTGTAGAGGTGTACTGATATGCACTGTTGGGCTTCAACTCCTGGAATTTCCAAGGCAGCAAAAACATATATAGTAATACCTCAGATAAAGAATGCCCCTGATAACGAATAATTCGGATAGCAAATGGAAGTTTCCAGGAATAGGGTTGCCTGGGATGACGAATTTTCCCTACGGGTTGCCTTGGATAACAAAATTTTCATAATGCCTTGCAAACAAAAAAGTGTACACAGGATGCATTGCACCCCCGTAGTGTGTGGAGGGTGGGAGGAGTTAAGAGCATTTTTTCATGGTGTTTTGGAGGCATTCTGGACATTTTTTGCTGAAGGATTTGAACCTTTCAAACTTGGTAAGGTAGGGACCTAGCTTTTATTAATATTTTCACTGCTGTTCTTTGCATTTTGGAGGGAAGAGGCTCTACAGGCAAAACAGTCTGGATTTCTCTTGCTGCTTATGTTTGTCTGTTTTTATTTTTTCCCCATTGAATTTTTGGCAGGGACAGGCTGGGGTAGTCTTCCTGCTTTCTTCTGTCCATGTTTGCAATCTTTTCCATGGCTCTATAGCAGGCCTGCCCAAAGTCCAGCTCGGGGGCCATATCCAGCCCGTCAGGCCATTCTGAGTGGCCCGTGGCTGGCTGGCCCGCCCCTCCCTCCCCCTCCTTCACTCCATGTTTTTTTAAAAAAATCTTTTGCCCACACTGACACTGCCGGGAAGCTTGAGGGGCTGGGTGGGCGGGCAGGTGGGCGGGCCACCACCATCAGCACTGCTGGGAAGATTGTAGGGCTGGGCGCATGTGCAGGGGTGGAGTGTGGGCGGGCCGCCGCCAGCAGCATCACTGGAAACCTTGTGAAGCTAGGCGCGCAGGCACAGGCGGCGCGCGGGCAGGCTGCCACCACCGGCATAGCTGGGAACATTGTGAGGTTGGGCACATGCGCGGGTCAGTGATCGGGCGGGCTGCGCCACTGGCACCGCTGGGAAGCATGGGCAGCTGGGCAGTCTGACACCACCGGCACTGCAGGGGAATGTGTGGGGGTGGGCAGGCCAGCGGGCCTCTGCCACCGCCAAGGAGCTTTGGGGTGGGCTGGCGGGTGAGCTGTCGCCACCACTGGGGAGCTTGGGGGGGTGCAAGGTCACACAGATTGCCTCTTCCAAGGGGTGACCTGTGGCCACGGCTCCCTGTGCTTCCTTTGGTCCCCACCTTCCTTCTTTCCTCCCTCCTTGGTCCCCACCTCCCTCCCTCCCTTGTTCCCCACCTTCCTTCCTTCCTCTCTTGGTTTCCACCTTCCTTCCCCCCTCCCTTGGTCCCCGCCTTCCTTCCTGCGGGTGGGGTTGCAAGGGGTCAGTGGGTAGGGCTTGCAGTGGGGTGGCAGGGTCGGGGAGCAACCGGCCCCTGACACATTCTCAGCCACCAAATCTGGCCCTCCTTACAAAAAGTTTGGGCACCCCTGCTCTACAGGCAAAACAGGCTGGATTTCTCTTGCTGCTTATGTTTGTCTGTTTGTATTTTTCCCCATTGAATTTTGGTGGGAAACAGGCTGGGGTAGTCTTGCTAATTTCTTCTGTCCGTGTTTGCAATGCACTGCAGTGGGGGTGTTCTTGGGGGGGGGGTTCCAGCAGTGCATGCCTTTAAAGTGCAATTTATAAAGAAGTCTGGGGGGAAACCAGCTTTTTTACCTTTTTTTCAGTACTCCAGAATGGATTGATTCATTTTAATGGAAAACAACGAATTTTTCAAATAATGATTTTCCTCAGAGAAGTAATTAAATTATCAGAGGTACCATTGTACTGTATCTATAGACTTCTGTTGTTTTGTCCACGCTTGTTATTTTTCCTACCAGACCAGCATTTTAAAATTTAACTTCCAAATGCAGCAGACTCATATTTTATCCTACATATAACTTAGGAACATATAAAGTACACAGTTAACATGAAAACTTAAGCCATTATACAGAAACTCAGCATCTCTTGCTTTGAATGCAAATATTTAATCCCATCTCTGACTTGAACTCCAAGTAACAAAGATCAGAAAGTCAAAGCACTAAAGTTGATGCATTAGTATATTGAACTGCTAAGTTGGCAGAGAAGACTGTACTGGATAGATTCCAGTCTAAAACAAAAGCAATCAGTTTCCAGGTGTAAGGAAGGGAAAGAACTTGCTTTGAAGCAAAATGCAAGGAGGAAACAAAAGATGATGGAGATGACGTCACTGAAGCCCATAAAATGTCTGGACAGAGTGTTTGTTTGCAGAAAGGTACAGCACTACCAGAGCCTGTTTAGTATTAGGGGGAATACTTTCATATAAAAATGGTATCTGGAACTATGCAGTGTGGTACACGTCTCCCTATGTCCCTGGATAAACTAGGAGAACTGAAGAAAGGCAGAATGCTGTGATTTTTTGTGCAACGTACTGAAAACAGGTTTGCTTATCTGGTTAGAAGCATGTTACAATAAGGACAAGGCAGAGCATGAATTAGTTCGCCAAATATACACAACAAGAAGGAAGCAGATTGGTCACCAACACCACTGAAAACAGTCAGGACCTGTTTCTAAGAAGGATTGCACTGGATGAGACTTACCATTTAGCAAAGAACAAGTTATCTTAGGATAGTCCTCAAACAAAGAGTTACAAGTCTAAAACAGGCAGTAATCTTAACCTGCAAACTCATGAGTAAATGTTACTGCAGCAGTAGCCAATCTTTGTAGTAAGCATGCCACAAGTTACACCCACTAACCTAACTGGAGTTCCACTTACAGAGGCTTTTTTTAATTATATGTTTACCTCAGTTCTAAGGAATCAAAAAGAAGAAGAAAAGCAACGTTACGTGGAGGAAGCAGGTAAAACTGAAGAATTAACTATCCATCATAAGTGTCTGAAAACATCATTTTGAAAGCCAACATGTTACCATCACACTTGAAAAGAATTACCATTCACAGACAGATAGCTTGGGACATGTGAAGTACTCTGCAGAGTAACAATACTTTGCCGTTACTAATATGATTCTAGTTTCCAAAAGTTGTGTTTCAGGCTTATGTGTAAGTCTGAAACACAGGCTTATCCCATTTTTAATGCACATTTATAATTTATTTTATTTTGCATAATTTAATTGTCTATGCAATGTTAACTGCATTTATTTAGTTTAATTTGAATTTGTGGTGTCCCTATATTTTTAATTGTCTCTTGTTGTTGTAAACCTCCCAGAGTGGCCATGCTGCCAGATGGGTGGTACAGAAATTAAACAAATGAACAAAACTTTCAAGTAAATGCCACTGTTTAAAAAGCTGAACATGGGTGTGTTCATCTTAGGAAATGGCTGTCTGATACAGGAGGTGAAGGACAAGACTCTACCACAGTTCCACCCACTGTTCTGTGCATCTATCAGATGGGTCACCAAGCTAGTCAGGAAGCTGAGCTTTAGCAGGAACTGACAACAGCAATGAAAGAGGCATAAGCTCTGCTTTCGAATCACAAATAGGTAAAATGGCAGGAACCAACTGATCCCCTGCCTGCACAGCATCCCACCACCCGGTGCATCCTCCAAAAGAAATGCTAGAAGTTCCATAATTCTTTTTATTTGGGGGGGGGGAATCATAGTAGAGAGGCCAAAGGGAAAATAATCCTGCTCTGATGTCCAGTGCAATGTTGGATTTAGCCTTTTGATTGTATAAAACCCTGAAACACTTCTGCCTACAACCATCACCATAACCATCATAATCACTGATGAGTTACATTTCCTTTTCTCAAGAGATACATATCTGGGGAACAGAAGTGCTCTCTACTTTCCTATTTCAGTGTAGAAACACTCTCCCATGCAACATTTCTGGAAAAACCTGAAGTCCCACAGTCTACCAAGTCAACTAGAAGACAAATTACTCCCAACAGCTCTGAGAGAGAATTCATGACTCTTCTTCATACATGCTGGAAATCTCGTTATATTTGTAAAAATAACTGTCTCAACTTGATTTGATTCCAAAAAGGGCATTTTAAATGAGAAGCAAACCCTAAGTGAAACTAGTTCAACAGATATACATTTAGCCATATAAAGTATAGCATTCTGAAAGTAGCATTAGCCAATCCAGGTTATTTCATCTTATCTTCCAATTCCATTAAAAATTAAACAAATAATTCTCATTTATTTATTTATTTATTTATTTATTTATTTATTTATTTATTTATTTATTTATTTATTTATTTATTGCATTTTTATACCGCACCGATTTCCCAGAAGGGACTCTGGGCGGTTTACATAAATGCAAATAAGAAACAAACAACAATGCAAATTGAATAAACAGTAGAATAAACAAGTAAAATAAGCAAATAAACACAATACAAGCAAAAATCCGGCAAGAGGCAAAACTAAAATAAAAAATTAAAAAACCCTGAAAATGCTAAATGGGGGAGGGGGGACAATAAGCAGGGAAACCACAACACAGCAAATTACTGATTGCCGTACACTTCCTTAAAAAGCCAGGTCTTTAATGCTTTTTTAAAGGCTAGGAGGGACTCAATTTGGTGGATTTCACATGGAAGTTTATTCCACGCAGTGGGGCCAGCCACTAGAAGGGCTGATTACAGGTAAAAACCCTACGGGCCTCCCACGGGGTGGCCACAGGGAGTGAAGATGTCAAGGATGCTCTAGTGGGCAGGGTCAATGCTGACCTTTGGGGGATCTGCTCTGCCAGATACTCAGGCCCCAAGCCATGGAGGGTTTTGTAAACCAAAACCAGTACCTTAAACCTTATCTGGGAGGTAACGAGCAACCAGCACGAGTGAGCCAAAATTGGGATGATGTGGTCAAAATGACCTGCACCAACCACCAATCTGCCCGCTGCATACTGTACCCACTGCAATCGCCGGACAAGGTTCAAGGGAAGCCCCATATAGAGCGTGTAATGAAATTCCCACATGTTAATTGTGACAGATTCAGGCCCAATTTTATTTGAAGTATTATGGACACCATTATGACAACCTCGTGACATTTTAAACATGGAGAAAACCATGTGTTTAATTATCTTGCCTAATAGTTACATAGCATATAATTTAATAAACATTTTCTTCATGCTCTAAACAAAATCAGACTTGAAAATTGTGCAGATACAGTTGCACTTCCTGCCAGAGTAGCTGGTAGATCAGAATTTATAATGGTGCACCCCCAAAATATATTATTTACAAAGATTACCAACATAATGCATTCTCTCTCTCTGTTTTTGGTATTTCATTTATCAGCCATGCAGTCATCATTCTCCTCCCTACCACCATCTGTACATACTTTCCCAATAGACCATCACAGCTGTCCTGTTTTTCACACACACGGAACCCTTTATATGCTTTCCAACTGTTTTTAATAACTGTTCTGTGCTTAGCACTGTGCTTCCTTTGTCTTCTTTCTCAAATATGAAAAGATATTATCCCAACAAACAGGTTATCATGGGAGGGGGGGGACCTCTGTGCGTTACAAAAAAGAACAAAAAGAAAAAACAATTGACGGCATGGAGAACATTATTGATCCTCCCAGAGACTCCTAAGACTTTAAGACTATAATTTATTGAGCAAGAGGCATTAAGGAAAAACACTTTTTATAAACATACAAATTTAGAGAAAAGTCACCAAGATAATTCTGAAGTTACTGCTTTGCTGGACTTGATTTTTTGCAAAAACACAGTTGCTAACATCACCTAGTACGATGTCGACTGCTAAATGATTGGCTGCTCAGATCCCCCAGAGGCACCTAGTGGTGCTCAGCTTTGTATCACATGGTCTCTTTTAAAAAATGCTCTAATATGCATCTGGCAGGAGGCCCAGACCACATGGTCATGCCCATCAGCAATAACGGAAGAGACGCACAGAGAACCAGACCCACCTGTGCAAGGCTTGCAGCAGTTTTTTCAATAATACCGCTGGCTCAGCTGCCGGAAAACGGGAGAGAAGAGAATGATTATCTCCGAGGAATTCTTGTTCCTGAAACACCCAAATCCTGGGCCTACAGGCAGTAACGGGTACCAAAGATCATGCAAGAGCTACAGATGACAAGGTTCTACAATACAGGCCATGATTTTTGTACATTTTTATATGAATGACATGGAAGTAAAGCTAAACTGGAAATAGCATGCCATCCATGTACAAAGCTACCAGTTACTACCAGTGGAATGTCTTGCCTGTGTTGCAAAATCAGTCTTTTTGCAATTGTAAGGGCATGCAGAGTCCAATTATGCCAGTCGGTGGCTAATCTCCAAAACGCAGGTATGAAGTTTGGAAATACTGTGCTCTGGTTTCTTTAAAGATCATATAAATATTTCACCTTTTACTGAAGAATACAGGTTGGTCAATCGTGCAAGGGAATGACATCCTACTTCCAAGAACTCATTACTGTTTGTTGGCTTGGATGCTCTTACTAGTTGCATGTATCAATACCCTGTACTATCATCTATCAGTTTAAAAAAAATAGCTGTCAAAAAGGGGGTGTTAAGGTGTTTGCCTTGAATTATGAAGAACAGCTGCCAGTAAATGTAGCCACATCTGGACTCGATGGATGTGAAAATGGATTGTCCCTAAACATCTGTTCCTATTTCTAAACGGCTTCACTTCTTCATGTTAGGAAATCTGTTGTATCATGTAAATCCCACCTTTCTCAAAAATCGCAGCATGAGTCTTGTTATTCCCCTGGTCTGCAATGGATTCTGCCCACTATAAACCCTACATAATTGCCATGGAAGTTACCTCTCTCTCTTCCCTATAGTTGTTTCCTTTGCTTCCTGCCAAACCACTATAGTAAGCATTAACCAGCCATCTTCTCAGGTTCTAACACTTCATGTGGACAATTCCTTCTCTGACCACAATCTTGTCTGTCATTGAGCAAGTTCAGGGAAGCTTTATATCTGCAAGTCAGACTATAGTTCGCATCTAAGTGTGTTAACAATCTGAATATTAAGAACTACTTATTCTCCCTTTAGATATATATATATATATATATATATATATATATATATATATATATATATATATATATATATATATATATATATATATATATATATATATATATATATATATATATATATATATATATATATATATATATATATTAGTATATTAGTTTAGTTATTATTTATTTTAGTTGTTGTTTTATAACTTGCTGCTTTGTATACCCATTGTAAACCGCCCGGAGTTCCTTTTAGGAAGACGGGCGGTATATAAGCTGTATAAATAATAAATAAATAAATAAATAAATATCACCCCATAGTGCTAGAGCAGGCCTGCCCAACAGGTAGATCGTGGGCTACCGGTAGCCCTCGAAGGATTCAAAAGTAGTCCACTGGCCATCAATTAAAAACAGTGAGGGGATAAGTTCTCCACCCCTCCCTCCCCCATCTCAAGGACCACTACTGCCCCAGCAAACTTCTGGGTCTGCCAGCACATTATCTCAGCCGAGCGGGACAGTTTAAGGGCCATGGCTAATTGAAATATGTTCCTTCCAGAACAGATTGATTGGTTTTCAATGCATTCCTATGGGAAGCCACTGCTCTACTTACAAAAGTTTTTACTTATGAACATGTACTTGGAAAGGATAAAATTCGTAAGTAGAGGTTTTAGTGTAGTAGCCCTCAGGCACTTTGGGTTGGAAAAAGTAGACCTCGGCCTGTTCAAAGCTGAACAGCCCTGTGCTAGAGCATTATCTGGGCTGTTTACAACAGAATTATTCCAACAATTTACTCCTCCCACCACTCCAGTGAGCTGGAGGCTCATTTTCTGACCTGAGAAAGATGGAAGGCCAAGTCAACTCTGAGACAGCTACCTGAACCCATTGGGATTGAGCTCAGGTTGTGAGCAGAGACTTCACTGCAGTACTATAGAAGAATGAACGCACCTCAGGGCTCAACCTAATCATACATTATTACTCATTAAAATCACAGTCACTTTTTCCCCAACATTCTAAGCAGCTTTCTCATGTAAATCTTCAACATTCCTTTCAATCTGGAATCAAGGTTTAGATTGGTTTGTTTTTCCAAAGCCACAAATCTATCCTTCCTAAGTGTAACATCATTCATACCCAGGTTATGGCCATGAGAAAAAATATGGAAGGGAAGGATAGACTAAGCTCTGGGCATCTACCAGAACAGCTTGTCAAGACTTGCCTCCTCTCTCACAAATTAACCGTTCAAGGAAAAATGAGTGAGCAGTTGCATCTGGCCATAAAACAGAGGCTTGTATTCTAGCCTGACCTGCACCCCAGGGCAGGTAAAGCAGTTTCCTTTGTGTGGGTGGCAGCACCAGGATCAGATCAAGGAAGTTCCATCTGGGCTGAGAAAACAAACCTTACCCACTTCCTCATCTGAAAAGGAGAGTGGAAAAATAAACGGCATAGAAACAGCATGAGAGCCAGCAAACCCCAGACAGCATTTTCAGTCCGATGAAGGGTCAAGTTAATAAAGCAAAAGTATGTGATACAGCTAGGCAGCAACCAACACCTCTTCAGAAAGAGAGGGGCTGTATATGAAGGCAGTGACAGGCAATGACGACACTGAGAGGAAATGTTGTTTAGAAGGAGCACTCTGCCAAAATAACACCCACGAACAAAGAATCAGGAAAGTGGAAGGGGGTCTGTGCTATATCCTCCCTCCCAGTCTAAACCAAGTAAGAGATGAAACCAGCATGACTTCCTTCAAGAATATATCAGCTAAGCAGATTCTGCTGTAGGAAGAAGCAGATGGGAGCAATCAAAGGCCTTTCTACCTGTCATGACTTCAGACCAGCTCTAGAAATGTTGCCCATCTTCACCCAGGGAAAATTAGAAAGGCCTTCTAATAATGAACGTTGGGTTTATTCCTCGGTCTGACCTCCCACAGATGTACAAGAGACCCAAGCCCCACTGCAGCCTGATCTGTAGTACAGGGCAGATGGAGATACTTTCCTCATAGTGGAACTCTGATTCAAACTAATATATGATGTTTTCTTATGTGTTCTTTGCTAAGTGAGAAAGGTGCTCCGTTACACTGAAATGATACTTTAAAAGCAACAGTATGTTTAAGGAATGAAGAGTATAAGGCATTTGAGGCTTTAATATAATTAGCTGCATTGCATCTACTTTTTCTTGCTCTTGGAATTTCATTTGCAAAATGGAATTACTTTACCACAAGGCATCTACACTGGATACCTGGGCAAAGCAGATAAAGAATATATGTGCCTACAGTCAAAATTCCAAAATATTTATACAACTCGAGGTTTCTTGACTATGAAAAAAGTTTCCAAAACCAATGGATACAATAAGAGATGCATGATTTCAAGGCAACATTTATGCAGGGAAAAGTTATGCTGAGAAACTTTGAAAACTCAAACTCATAGCATAGAAGGATGTGGTCCAACACATTAATTGGTCAACACATTCACCTTAATGCTACACTGTCTTAAGAAGAAGCAAACAACAAAGGGTACTATCTAAAAACTATGCAACTTTTCTTAAGAACTTAAATGTTGCAGACATATAAACATTAATGCACAAATTCTGTACCCTGGAATAATCTCCTCTAAGGTTCATGTGGTCAGGCACAACTATCCCATAGTATACATAGGGCTTATAGATGAAGGCCATACAGTACTTGTCTGTTGTTCCAGAACATCTAAATATGCTAGCAGCTAGGCAAGCTGAAGTATAAGGAAATTTGCATAAAAAAGAGGACCATAAACATTTGGAACACAGTCCGTCAACAGCTGTGCTTCATTGATTGTTTCTCCAGTGTGAAGTATTCTCGCACAGCAAACATATCTGAATCTGGACCCAGAGCAGCAAGCCTGGTGTTTACACTTTCAGAAAAATGCCACAGTACTGGTTTGCAATGTGCTCATACAAACAACTACAAATGGCCTTTCTGTGTTACCATGCCAATCAAGGATGAGGCACGAATATAATATGTTAAAAATGGGGAAACTGTCTGCTTGATTCAAACTGGAGATTCCAGGGCCTCTTGAGACCTCAAGGCTAAACCAATAAACCACTGTTATGCTGAGGAACAATGGTTTATTGTGTTGCTGAAAACTCCCAACAGAGAATCAGGTGTTGTTTTTCAGAGGCCTGAAAATTCCAGTTTTGATTTAATACATAATAAAATTGCATGCTTCAGATACACGATTTCTTAAATACCAAAGGCAAAATCTGTTAACATTTTTTACAACAGGAGAGTGCTCTATGTGGGCCTCTTGCAGCCACAACGAAAACCATTTTTAATCTATAATTTTAATCTATAAACCAGCACTAGTGTATAGATGTTTCACTACAACCAGTAAACCCTCTTCCATTCTGTATTTTGTTTCTGGAACTGTTTTTAAAGCTAAGATAAAGACATATAACTTGCTATGAGGAAGCAGCCCTCAAATTCCATTGCATCCACAGCTGAATAATGAACAAATTCTGTATAACCTGCAGAGTTAGGTAACTTGCAGATTTCGACTTAACCTGGAAAGAACCTAAATGTTTAATTACAAATAGGTCAGTGTGTCCCAACTTTAAGCAAGAGAAAGAAATATGTCACATTAAAATAGCAGTCCCTCATAGCAAAAAAAAAAGAGAGACTGTGTGAAACACAAACAACGTTGGAAGAACTAGAAACATTCAGCTACGTCAACTTTTTTCAAAGCACATTCTCTTATGAGCCTGCCGTGAAGTATAATACTGGAAAACCCAGTGTTTTGAAGGTTCAAAAAACTTAAATCAAAAGGAACACCATGCTATTAAAAGTACTGTGAGGGATACTGAAATCGGACACACAGATTTTTTGCATTCTGACAGAGATTAAGGGGAGCTAAGCAACACCGGCAATAAAGGGACAGATAAGCATTACAGACAGATCTGTAAATGGACACTGGGAAATAGCAGCACCGAGATTCAAGGCAGACTAACACGTGGAACCCTTAGGATGTGGGCCCAGTGAACAAAAAAGGTGCTGAGAAGAAGAAACACTAGCCATTGCTTGTGCTGAGGGTTGTCTGTGGCACACATATGCATCCAGGCCTCAAGTGACTTTCAGAGATTCTCTGCCTTCCGTTATTTAAGAAAACAACAACTCCCAAACTCACAGACTCTGTGGCAGGTGAAACAATTTTCTGCTGATTAGAAAACAGGAGAAAAAGACCTCTTAAGTGGCCTCTTAACTGAAGTCTCAATCTGCCCCCATGCATCCTGCTCCTCCCCTTAGGCCTACTGACCTTATTACCAGAGGTCTTGCTTCCTATGAGGCCCAAATGAAATATTTTGACAAAGCAAGATGGTGCGGTTCCCCAACAACATTTGTGGTAGAAAGACAAGGGGGAAATACGTATAATGCAGTGTCAATAAGGCTGATTCCAACTGAGCTGGAGAACATGGGAAGCCACTTCCGGTTTTTAAAGGCATGTATGATTCCCAGAACACATATGCATATGATTTATTCTGATTATCAAAGGCACCAGTTCAGCTCCCAGTAATTCCCCCAGTGGCAGGCTCAAGAAACCAGAAAGAAGTAGAACAGTTGTCATATTGAGGGGACAAATGCACGGAATTCCCTTCCGGATTTTTATTTCTCTACTTACTGCCCTTTTCAAGCTAACATATGGATTTTAACTCATGGACTTTAAGAAGTAGACTGGGATCTCTCTCTCTCTCTCTCTCTCTCTCTCTCTCTCTCTCTCTGTGTGTGTGTGTGTGTGTGTGTGTGTGTGTGTTTGTACATAAAATGCTACTGAGAGCCTGACTCAAAAAAAAAAAAAAACATGCTGAAGACTGCTGTAGCAAGAAACAAAACTAAGTAAAATACATGCATGTGGAACTTTTCAAGTTTCAGCAAATGCACAGGCGCACATACACCCTTCAGTAACGTTTAGTTTCCCAAAGTGTACATTGCCACCCCCACAACTGCAGCAATGCCAGTCTCAATAGGAGATACAGCACAGCCTTCTCAAATTACTAGGCAGCACAGGAATGTAACAAGTTGCAACAGTTCTCATGCTGGCAGTGTGAGAGGACAGAAGTGCCCTTTTGTAAAGTATTTTATCCATGTTATCTTGCTAGTGCATGTAGGTTGTTGTCACTTATACGCAGTTCTTGCATCAGCTCAGTCTCCATCATCATCTTCGTCACAGTGTGACATTAAAAGTCATGGAAACACTTTACAATTCCAGTAACATTGTTTCATTATTATTTTTTCTTTCTAGGGTACATTCTTTCTTAATCAAAACAATCCAGACATAAAATACCTGCCTTCTGGTTAATCATTCTACAGTTTACTATGGTCTGTAAAGCAAAACATAGCAAAAATCAAGTTAGCATGGCATCTTTATTGTGATTGCATGTGCAACCATGTTCCTTTAAATAGAATACACAGACTGGATTTTGACCAATATGGAAAACTGCATCCCTTTTCTTTTATAAATAGTACCTATATGTAATGGGGGAGGGGCAATGTGTGAACACATACTTTGCTTCTCCTCCCTCTGAACAAACTTGACAAGTCACTTTTTATCAGTTTCAAGTCTATAGCAGGACTAAGAGCAAGAATTCTTAATATAATTGGATTGAAAGGTGAAATCCTTAACTTCAGCTAATTTATGCAGTAACATATTAATCATAAGGTCCATCAAAGCGTTATTCCAAGTATAAAATCATTTCACTTCATTAGTTTACTGTAATCCCATTGTTAAAAGTTTATCTCTACCCACAAACATTCAACCCACCTGGAAATCATCTGATATCCACAAAGGGTGGAGCCCTGCAAATACCTACCTGGCAGTCGGAACAGATACTGTATGTAAAAGGAACATGCTGCTTTTTTAAAAATCGCATTATCCAAATGCTGCCAACTCCCCCCCCCAATTCCAGTTTTGCTACAGTTTGCACTAAGTGCAATTCTATTGTAAAAGATCTCTTGCATAATATTTACAACTGATCTGATTCTCCAGAAAACTTCCAGTTTATGAGATATTGTGGTATATTGTGCTTCTGTAACCATGATTTAAAAACAAAACAAAACAGGGAAGACCAGTATTGTTGTACAATATCATGCCTGCATTCCAATGAGGAAAAATATGCCAAGCTTTACATATCGAAGAACAGCCTCAAGGTTGACAACACCAATAAGAGCAATAAAGATAGTCAATAAGATACCTTATTCTGCTCACACTCATTGACAAAGTGACCCAATGCAAGGGGAAATCCCAGAAACTAACTCCTTTTTTCATCAGTTAACAGCTTCTCACCCAAACACAGAGCAACTGACAAAGCTGTTTTCCAGCAAGTGTGAATGCTACTCAGCAGCACTGCCACTGCTGATGACATTCCTGTTGCATACACAAAAATACACAGCAGGACTTCAACCACCATCTTCAACAAAGTTTAAGCATCCCTAACGATATGCAATAGCTGCCTAGATGCCCTAAGCACATCCGATCTCGACTGATTTCGGAAGCTAAGCAGGGTCAGCCCTGGTTAGTACTTGGAAGGGCGACCACCAGGGAATACCAGGTGCTATCGGTACCCGGAGTAGGAACTGGCAAACCACTCCAGTATTCCTGCCAAGAAAACCCCAAGGAGGATGTAGGATCACGAAGAGTCGATCACGACTGTAATGACACAACACATACAACTATATGCAAGGTAGGTACCTGTCACTTCTCATACGCGAATGAGAAATTAAAAGGAAGTCACTACCCAGAGTGGAAATTCCAAACATCAACAATTTATTGTTGGCTAACAAACAAATATAATAGGTTAGATCTAAGGCACAGAAAACCTCTTCAAATCACATCAGGCCATTTCTGGCCCAATAAAACGGTATTCCATGAAAGCAGCCATTCCCAAATCTAGGTAATCCAGAATGCATTACTCACACAAACTTTTCAAAATCATTTTTATGGCTCACAAAAAGACAGAAAGTGAAATGATTGGCTCTAGGGCCCAAAAGTATTCATAAAAATGATTATAATGCTGTAATATAAAATAATAAAGAAAATACAAAATATATAAAGAAAAATAGAACAATCCCCTGACGTGCACTCACCTTTGAAAATGTTTGTGGGTGGTGTGAGGGAGGCAAGAGGAGACTGCGCTACCTGCCAGCAACCAGCAACCGGCTGTCCTTCCCAGAGGGATGGAGCTGGCAAATAACCTCATTGCCTCGCCTTTCTTTCTCCTCTCTCTGTTTTGGAGGCTGATGAGATGGAACGTTCCACACAATCATCCACAATCCAGCAAAGGGAGAGCAAGAGAACCATCACTGGCTCACTTGTGATCATGTGATCTGCTCCAGTGCTCATACTGGAAGACACTGCTGGTTGATCAAGGCAAAATTTAGAAGAAATGTTTGCTTGACTTGCAAAACACTTGACCAAGGCTTTTCTTGACTGGATTATGGCAGGCCTTTAGTACTAAATGCCATAAAATGCAGGAATATTCTCCCTTCTATAGCCCAGAAACAATATTTCTTTTTTTTCTGTCTTTCTCAGACATGCACACAAACAACTGGCACTGAAATATTCTTTTTCCTCGCCTGAACCTTAACTAAAACCACTTCTTTAAGAGGAAGAATAGGCACCTTTGAGAGGTCCTGGGGTCACTTGCAACATGCCTGGCAAACCAGAGGGGTATGTATTCCATCTCTGTGCTCCACTTAAGATCCATATTTTAGTATTTTGGCTTCAGATGACCCTCCCACAACACAATGGGCCATCTAGAGCCATCTTCTCATCAACATGATTTTTAAGCCCATATTGGGCCCTTTTTCACAGTTAGAAGTGACTGGATGGGATCTCTCAGTTCCTTCTTGCCTACAACATGTAAGATATATGTCTATATGACTCTACATAGCCAGTCACCCCACATACACACACACACACACACAAAAGGTGGGAAGAGCAAGCCTGACATATTTTCGATTTTAAAAGTCTTTTTAGGTATCTCTGGGACTACAGTAGCTCTCTGGGGCTGTTATTTGCTAATGAGAAACAACAACACCCCCGCACGCATATTAGAAAGTCAGGAAACACTGGAACACAATGTTGCTAATCTCACTTATTCCTTAATCAGTCGCACAATTCATATATTGTGTGACAGCAATAAGGGCATTCTCCTTATTGCTCAGTTAGAGAGAGAGAGAGAGAGAGAGAGAGAGAGAGAGAGAGAGAGAGATGTCTACAATATTTACATGCATCATCATGATGGACACATTTATGCAATTGTTTGCTACTCCATTGAATTTATCACATTTGATCTCAGAACAACTAGCAAACAACACAGTTTATCCATGAAAACAACCGAAGTAATTTCAGAAGAAAACTAGAAGATTATCAGCCAATGAATGCAATAAAAGGGACCTGGAAAACCTACAATGGCTTTAAAGGTCTAGAGAGATTTAGAACATCTTAGAAATAAATTTTAAAAGCAGTTGATTAGCACAAAAATATGGCAGCTTAGGCATCAGGTGAGTCTTCCCAAGACAATTCCACACCTGGTCCAGCACATCAAACACTTGCGCCTGTGCTCACTATACAGTACTACAGACAGTGAGACCACATGGAGGAGAGCTCCAGACAAAGACCTCCACAGAACAGAGTGCAACACCTAGTCCTCCGGTGTCCAAAAACATATGCCATAAAACTGATAAAAAGCATTCCTGTCCATGGTGTCCACCTGGAGCCCAAGCTAGATCCAAAGGTACTCCTGAATTACAACTTGCTTTGTTGGTTACAACAACATTCTGTTGGAACAGACAAACTTCAGATATTTTAGACTTCCCAGAAGGATCACTTCCATTTCCTACCAATTTTGATTTAGTGTATTGGTACTTATCTAATATAAAAACAGCTGTCTAGTTCAAGACAAGCCAATGCTGCTCTCCAAATTAGATGAAAAACAAAAAAAAAATCTAATTAAATGTAATTCTTGATGACATCACAGTCTAAATCTTCTTTCCCCAATATTCACTAGGAACAGGTCCTAATCAACAGGTCGGATAAGGAACAAAGAGCTGCAGAATGCACTAGCCACTTCCCAAAATTTAAATGAAAAAACAAACCTGTTATCTCCCTTATTTGCAGCAAAGTGGTCCATGTCCTCCAGTTTCATCAGCATGTCAGAACAGTCCAACAATACTTCATGACACTGCTACCAATCAGTAAGATATGAAAAAAGTTGCTTATCATAAGGTTCCATCCACTTTATTAACTGAATAAATTCCATTTTTTAAAAAAGGGAGACATGTATAAGATTTTCCGGCCATTTAACTCCTTACCTATCTTTCCATCACAGTTCTTCAAAGTTTACTTTGCAACACACTGGAGCTGAGACATAAAGTATCCCCTATCATGATTGTGTATCTCTTGGTCTCCTGGATGTATGAAGCTACTACAGTGGTACCTTGTATAAAGGAATTAATTCATTCCAAATGAAATTATGTTAAGCAAATTTTCCTTTAGACAAATTTCCCATAGGAATGCATTGAAAACAGAGTGATCCCATTTTTATGTTGTACAGATTCGCCCCATAGGCTATTATGTTAAGCAAATTTCCCCTATCTCTGGAATTTTTTAATGTTGTACAAATTTTATGTTATACAAACCATTTGTTATACAAGGGTCCACTGTATTTTTGTCAACCATCGCCTGTTTCTACTCAGAATCATTACTGCTCAAGGAGGGCTGTGACACCAGTGAGCAAGATCCTACAACCTCTGCTTGTTAGAAGGCACTTGCAGTCAATCTGGACAAGCCATTAATACCATAAAAGCTCAGACTGCATGATTAAAGCCAATCAGCCCATATTCTAGAGCAGTGGTGGCAAACCTTTGGCACTCCAGATGTTTTGGACCACAACTCCCACAGTCCTTTGTCATTGGCAATACAGGCTTGGAATTCTGGGAGTTGTGGTCCAAAACCTCTGGAGTGCAGAAGGTTCGCCATCACTGTTGTAGAGCCTATTCATTGTGGACCAATAGCTGAGCAGAGCAGGACACAGATCCAAGGAGCCTTAAGGTCCAAGGAAAGCAAAAGAGGAACAACTGACATCATAACAGAAATAGGTTTTCCCAGTTGCTGCTGTTATGGCTAAAGGCTGCACTGGTCAACGTGGAACATGGATGTATAAGAGGCAGTGCAAACATTATTCACGGCACTTTAGGACTCATCTGCTTGAATGCACAGGACCCAGACAACAAGAGAAACTTCAGCCTTCTCAATTAAACTGTTAGATGCATCAGAAAGAAGCCTGCATAGCTCCCTAGCACCCACCCATTTGTTTATACCATACGTTGCTAGATAGATTATTACTCTTAAGAAGTTTTCCCAGCTATTATGTGTCCATGCCAATCCATTTTTAATAATCAAACAGGAAGTCCGTTGTGGGCCATGTTTTATTTATGGTAGAGATCAGCAAACCATAATTCCTGGCTCGTCTTTGTAATATAATGCTCACTTTGGTCTTAACAGCTAAAATTAGCTGGCCAGATGTAGCAAAGAACACCACTCCTATAAATCTTAGAAAAGCTAGAGTGAGTCCAACTGCTAGTCCTACCTAAAGCAGACCCACTAAATTAACTGTTGAGTGTTAAGTCAACACTTAATGCGAATCTCACTGATTCAGTGGTTTGACTCTAGTTGGGACAATCAACTGAATTCATGCCTTATCGTTTTGGTTCCGCAGTTCCACAGTTTACAAAAAAAAAAAAAAAAAAAAAAACCAGCCAGCATAACTCTGTTAGGAGCTATACTCACCCCAAAAAAATGTTTCCTTGTGTTTCCCAAACTATGATCCTAGAACACGAAAGGACACAAAGCAAAGAGAAAACATGCAATATGATGGTGTTCCTGCTTTAAATTATTTACTCATTGTTTTAATTTAATCTGATGAGATGGTGGGTTCTGTTAAACTATGGGGAAGTTGTTTTCCCAGAAATCCCTGCTCGCTACTTTCTGCTTTTATTGCCATTCTTTTTACATTTAAAATGGGGGGTGGGGTAAAGAACCCTCACAAAAACGACTATTGACATTGCAAAGTATTGGAGTTTACATTGCTTCTTTCACCAGACTTGGAAAAGGCTGACATGGTGTTTTAGGTCTTCCAGAGTCAGCTTTCAGGCCTCAATCAAGGGAAACATCCAGCCCTGCTGTGTACACCATTGACCACAACAAAGATTGTGGTTTCTCCCACACTGGTCTTAAATGGATTTAAATTAACACTATTCATCACTAAGTGGAAAAGCAGGAAAATAAAAAAGTACAGTAATTTAAGACAAGCCCAGGAGACAAGCCTGGACAACAACATTGGGCAATTTCCTTTCTATTGAACTAGCCTTATTGCTAGAAATGCAACAAACTCCATCCCAATGTTTCTCTCAAACTTTATCCTAGTAGCTCTCTTTTGTTACTTGTTTGGTAAATCTGCTATTTCAGGATGTAGGGAACAGCATTTAAATCATGCAATACTTCTTTCCTGAAAACACCTGGAAGTAGTCTAAGAAATATTAAAAGCCTATATGCTCCCCTGCTTTATTTGTTTCTGTTTTTGAGAAGGCTTAGCCACATGACTGAACTTGTGCCAGAAGTTCATGATATACTAAGCACTCATAAGTTCCGCTACCGCTAGGGTTCAATTTAGCATGGATGCCTACCATCTCAATTACAGCAGCAAAGGGAATGAACACAGTTGTCCCCATCTAAATCCTGCTTCTGTCAACTTTGCCTGCTACAGCTAACAGAAGGAATTGATTCCTCTCCTTGCCAAAAGAGAAAACACTGACAAACAAGGGTCCCCTTTCTACGCTTCCCTATAATGCCATGGTTCTCAAATGGAGCATCTGGACATAGAACGGGACAGAAGATTTTCAACAGGTAAACTAGAAAACAGTACAGTTCCAGTATGCCACTTCAAAGTCATAGACCTGGCATGGTTAAGCAGTTGAGAGTAGAGCACCTTTGCTATCCAGTGTCATAGATCCCTGTTTTCCAAATGGGGTCTCAATCTAGTATGACTAGAAAAGTTTGGACACACAAATGGCCAATACAGCAATGGAAATCTTCAAAGGAGAGAGGAGTGAGATAACCAAGAGAGATTAAAGTAGGGATGGCTCATGGACTGTTTATGGATTGGTGCCACACACAGCCAAAACGTCATGTAAGCACCCTTGCTCAGATCACATGTTGCCTCTCGATTCAAGAATCAAAACACTGGCCATCCTTTTTCTCGTTTTGACAACTTTCGGATCCAAAGTTAACAAGTATCAATCTCTAAAGGAATAAGTAACCTTACATGTTTTTTCTTGGACAATAACAGTCAAAGCATCTCCCCCTCCCCTCAATTCCCTATCTGAACTGTCATGATGCTCATTGGTGCTCACTATGGTTTCTTGGGAGGGGGGGAGATACAGTAGACAGCAGGGCCACAGGTGACATCTTATTGCCAGTAAGAAAGTTCCAGCTTTCTCCTCTCCTGCATCTCCTTTTTTCCACCTACACTCAGACACTGGGATGAGGCTGAGTAAACTCCAACCCAAGGTGAAACACTGTCCCATCTGCCTTAATAGACCCTGATGGACAAGAGACCACAGGCTGCTGGAGTCTGCATGCCTCTTTCCAACAGCAGCAATAGGAAACTGGAAATACATCTTCCAAAGCACAAAATGAATAATTGTGGGTGGTGATGGTGGTGGTAGTGGGGATGTCTCATGGGATCACCAGCACACTGGTGAGGGGCAGCTTCCTGTTTCTTTGCAAGTACAGTATAGAGAAAGCAGGCACAGAGTACTTTGAAAAAGCTTTATAAAACAGATACCATTTCAGAAATTAAATAAAATACATTGTTTTGCTGTGACAGATACTTATAGATCTCCAATATCCCAAGAATTTGGTTGCATGTAGGCCTAATAAGAACCATGAGGCTTAGGCACATCAACAAATACACCAGGAGATGCTGACTGAACACCCCTTTACCCAGGTCTCCAGCTTTCCCATAGCAGCTCTGTTTGGCACACAAGTAGATCTCCAGACCAGCAAGGGCTCTCTCATTTTTCTGCAACAGCAAGGAAGGTTCCAGGTACAGAATCCTATTTCACAAATAGAACTCTTTTCAACTTTGCAGAGAATGGAGCAGCTCCTCTACATGTAACCCCTGCTACATCTTCAATGAAACTCCATGAATATTTGACCATTTGGTAATATTCAAGATATCAGTTCAAAAGCCATTGTTTTTATAGCATGATAAGAGAGGTTTCACTGAAAGTGCTCAGTGAGTCTAGATAATACCGGAAAAATCAACTTTCATGTATTGCCTGCCTACAACCCAGTCCCTATGGGTATCTAATTACAGTGGACCCTTGTACTGTATAACAAACAGTTTGTATAACATAAAATGTGTACAACATAAAATATTCCAGAGATGTGGGAAATTTGCCTAACAGAATCGCCTATGGGCCAAATCCGTACAATATAAAAATGGGATTACTCCATTTTCAATACATTTCTATGGGAAATTTGTATAAAGGAAAATTTGCTTAATATAATTTCATTTGGAATGAATTAATTCCTTTATACAAGGTACCACTGTATTCTATTTACTGTATATGTCACTGGAAGTTGTCTTTTCTTGAGAGATTGAAATGTTTTGCGGCTCACCCAAACAACTTCATCAGTCTGAGGAAAGTTAATAACGAGTCCTTCAATTTATAGTTCACCTTGATTTCACATCCCCCTGGTCTGAATAGGCTTGTTCGGTGGACAATGGCCTGAATAGGTTTGTAGGTGGACAATGGTTTGAATAGGCTCGTAAGGTAGACAAATGGTTGCTTGGATGAGTAGCGAAATGTTTGGATCTCTCTCAAAAAAAGAAGTCGAGTTGCCATGACTCAACTTCCAGATAAACTCACCTGGATGACTGAGAAGCTTCACAGATGTATACGCCAGTGTTATTTCAAAACTGGGATCCAAAGCAGCTTAGAGTGTGATTAAAAGATCATGTAGCTATAAACATATGACTTCTTCTTCTTCTTCTTCTTCTTCTTCTTCTTCTTCTTCTTCTTCTTCTTCATCATCATCAATCATCATCATCATCATCATCATCATCATCATCATCATCATCATCATCATCATCTTAGAACTGCAGAGTTAGAAGGGACCCTACAGATAATCCAGTCTAGTCCCTGTCAAGAAGAACCAATGGGAATCAAACTCCCAACCTCTGCTTCTGCATCCAGCTACCAAAACTACTGAGTTTATAATAGTTCACTGCATTGGGTGGGTGGGGGAATAAGCAGTGAAATTGAGAGGATGAGGAATAAGACCCACAGAATTCAGAGAGGCCTACTCAACACACGACCAAAGTCTTAGAATACTCCATGGTTTAAGTCAGGCATGTCCAAACTTTGGCCCTCCAGATGTTTTGGACCACAACTCCCATAGTCCTTTGCCTCTGGAAATCTAAGCTTAGAAATCTGGGAGCTGTGGTCCTAAACATCAGGAGGGCCAAAGTTTGGACATTCCTGGTTTAAGTCAAGTTGGGGAGAACATGTGGCAAGCCAGATGTTAGGAGTCCAACTTCTGTTCTACCCTACGATAGGTAATTTGCCTTAATGGACCTTAATGGATCAGAGGGTTAATGGAGAGAACTTATGGGAGATGTAGTTCAGGAACATCAGGAAGCTGTTTCAAAAAGCCATTTAGTTCAGATATTGGAAACACAGTATATTTTGTACCATAGATTATATTTAGTCTAGAATATGAATACCCAGTTGTTCATGTTTTGACCAACACATACAGTTCTTAACAAAACAAAACAAAATATTCATTTATAATACAGTACAGTAGTTGCTTGCCATCAAGTCGATTCCAACTTACAGTGGCCCTTTCCAGGGTTTTCTAAGTATAGCATTTAGGGAGAATCTAAAAACCTCAGTGATACTGCATCTGCTTTAAAGCAGTAGGGAGCGGGTTTTCAATCTGTTACTACGACCATCTGGTTAATCAGCAAATCATGGATAACTGTACTACCAAACAATATAATGGCAACAGCCATCAAACGCCAACAAGAGTGCATCCTAGCTAAGAAGTGGCATTTGTTTCTGTCTGATTTAAACTACATCACAAATACTGAACCAGAAAAAAAATACAAAAATTTAAAATGTTAACTAATGGGCTAAAGTTAGCCCTACCAGCATAGTTATGGAAATAATGTGGTGAAACCAGAAATAGTTTATGGGGGATAATACTTTTTGCAGGAACACTGTCGAATGCAAAATGCTGTGACAGCTCTATTTCCTACAGCAACTTTCCTATTACTGCTAAGTACCAAATGGTCGGCAACTATTACCAAGATGACAGCAGTAATTATAAATGTCACTAAAAGTGTACAATATGAAATTTCAAATATATGGATTTACAACAAAGGAGTATTGCCAAATTTACTGCAAAGGTAGCCAAATGTATTTTTATCTCCATAATGACTCTGTATACTTACCCTTTTCATTTACAACAAAAATGGGGCTCATATAATGAAATACATACTAAAAGCTAAATATAACATAAAAAACAATTTAAATACACGGCCAACAACACAATGATAAAAGAAGCAATTAGCTCCCTACCTATTTAAACCCCCTTCAGCCAGAGACTGGCTTCCACAGGACTGAACAAAAATATCTTGGCCTGCCAGCATAAGGACAATAGAGTGAGAATCAAGTCAAGATTCCTTCCTTCGGCATTAGAGTTCCAGAGTCTGGGAGCAGCCACGGAGAAGGCTTCATTACCGCCTTATAGCAAGGCCAATGGCTTCGTTGTTATGCTTCACTGTTGTGAATATCTGGACTAGTTCCAGAAGTCATGCCCATATCAGCTTACGCACCCATTGGTTTATATTAGGTCCAAGAAAAGGTACCCTTTTCTATGTATTACCCAGTTGCTTGTTTCCAGAACTGACTTGTTTTCCAGCCTTCCAAAATTAAATTAGCCCCATCAGTATTGGCTTTGGTTTTTAACACAATTATGATCTATAGAAAAAGTGTTCATTCAAACAATATGCTATGGCTTATTTTAAAATAGAACTCAGTATTTTTACACATTCTTGCACAGTATTTAAAATGATATTAATGTTTTAAATCTTTGGGGAACTTAGGCTGGAATGTCAAATACACCCAATTGGAGAGTGTGCCCCACTGAAGGTGTGGAATTTACTTCAAAGTAAATCTGTATGCACTTGGACTGCTAAAATCTATGGTCAGAAACATCAGCTTATTGTGTAGTCAGAAAAAAAAATGCAAGCCAGCTTTGTCTGACCAAAAAGGCTTAACAACGAAACTTAAAACAAAACAGAAAAAAATCCCTCTCACAGAACCCAATAGTTGAACTGAGAATCCCTGTTTACAATGTGATCCTTGGCTCCACTGCAGTAAAAAACAAGTTTTCGCTTGAGTGCCTACTAATGAACAAAGGTTAACTTTATCTCAAAGGTCAAATGCCTGGTGGCAAAGGTTATGACCTTAACAACTTAAATGGTGACCCCGCCACGTGCCTAGTATATTGCAGATCCCGAAACAGATCATCTGGTAAAGGACTGGTCATAAATTTACTTGCGTGTTACACTCCCACGAAGAATACTATTTACCACAATAGTTTCCAAATTGTCATTTGATACACAGGCTGGAGAAGGGGGAGGGGAGGGGGGCAACTAAAGTTACAGGCAGCATGGCTCAGCCTGCAGTTATTGGCTTTTTGCGGCAATTATTAAAACTCTTAAAAACCGATGTAAATGTGACTTGCCTTCCTTTTCAAAAGTGCTGGTGTTTCTGTTTTTCTTCAACATGCATGGTAATATAAAAACATTTTAGAACCCCTCCCTCTTAGCATTTCCTCAGCATAGTTGTGTGTGTATGTGTTTGTTAATCAACCCATCTATGAAAGCAGCTGCATTGTTTAGCATCTTCCAGAGGACAACACCATACTCCTAGGAGGTATCGCCCAAAAGAGTCACCAAGCAGTATGGGCAAATGCATATTTAAGGATAGAAGGAACATCTTACTGCAGAAATCACCGAGAATTCGAGCATCTGTTAGCAGTACAAAATAATAGCACATTGGGTGAAAAGGCCACAATGGTTTTGGCATGTATTTGAAAGCACGTTTTACAGTCTGAACCTCCTGCCAACACTGGCTACATCTCAAAACTTTTAAATAGATAAAAACACGGTCGTCTCTTCGCGCAGACCACTGGAGTTATAGCAGATGGACTTCAACTCGGTTGTCCTGTATATAAAATGACCAACTAACCTATTATTTATATACAGTATTCAAACTGGTGAGTTCCTCAGCATAAATGCAATAAATCCCTTAAAGCAAATCTGGAATATCTGATGAAAAAAGGGGCCTTTAAGGTTTTCCTCTATAATGCTTTTGTTGAGTTTGCAATTGAGGTTACCACTACTGCGGCCCTGCAAGAACTTAGGCAACATGCATTTGTGACAAGGGATCCTGGGATACATCGAGGGGAAAAGAATGATGTTACCACTGTTGTCCTGCATACACAAGCGATGTGCCTGATCAACAGTATTGTGTAGAAACAACGATAAAGCATTGTGGAAATATTCTCTGCAAAAGAAGGAACTGCACAAGAGGGCGATCTGTTACATAAGTTGTAAAGAGTTACAGTGTGAACATTTTCCTTTTAAAAAAAAGAAAAAAGATCTAAAAAGTGCAAACATAAATACCCTTCAAAACACAGTGCTTGTAAGTAGAAAAAAGTGATTAAAACATTTGCCTTGCCCTCAAAAGGAAAAAATTCCTTCAAATTTAAGAAGCTTATTACAAAATGTATTGCTAACAGTTACTTTTTAAAATGCACTTAGTATCTTACTGTGTTCCACCATGACACCTTCAGAAAAACTTTCATACTAATTGTTTTGTTGCAAATTATTGATTCTAATGCTTAAAACTATCATTACAGTTAACTTTGAGAACAATGGTAATGAATATCAAAATACGACGGATTATGTGGAAACTCAGCCTAAAACATGTTGGCCAACAGGCGTGCAAAAATTGCTAAGTGCCATTTAGTGTCCACATTTTAGAGAAAACTGATCTGCTTAAGTATCAATATTTTAAAGCTTTCATCAAAATACCAATTTTTCCATATTCTGAGTCCAACATAGGCAAGTACACCTATCAAATCTCAGAGGAAAACACACAATGAAGCTGAACCCAAAGCCTATTGTAGAAACATGCTTAATCACTGACACGCAGAACTGATTTAAGTTTTTAAACTCAAATAAAATCCTCCACATCACACACAAAAAGCCACCTATGCCCCCCCTTTTGCCCCCTTCATTTACTAGATGTATGAACTGGAAATTGTGAAAAGTTCATACAACTGCACAGTCAATTCGCGCCATCCATTCTAGAAACGCCAGCTCAAAAATATATCTATATATAAAAACAAGGCTTCACTTTAAAATTTTTACAGGCCAGCAATTTCAAAAACACTGTCCCATAAGAAGGCATAACAAAGCAAAGGACGATGTGCCGTTTGTATAAAACCATCCAATAGTCACCAATGTATCTTAGATTTAAAATGGTAGGTCATATATACACATGCATTAAAATTATTAAGTGTTTTGTCCCCTCCACACCTAAACTTGTCTGGAATCTTAGTACGACTGAATTACAGTAAGACCAAGACCGTACTAACAGTATAGGTTGCTTTGAAAGGTCAAACAATTGCCAATGTTAGTCCAGATGACTCAGAAGAGAAGCTAACCTAACACAATTTACCCAACACAAAAGAAAAAGGTACACTAGAAATTACATTATTTCTGCTCAGTAGCACTGTTTGTCTGCAGGCAGCCACAGGTGTATTGATATTCAGAGTTAGCTAGTACTAAGAACTGAAACAGAAAATGGCTATACAATTAAACTAGCAAACTACCCTCTAAAATCAAGCACATTCGCATAGAGACCACAATGACTAAGAACTTTATTTTGAATTTTCCTCTTTCTTTGGGAAGCTATTGGTTTATTCACAACTCCTAAAATTAACCGTTCGTATATCCATGAGAATTCATCAATGTCAGCACAGTGCCTTTCTCCCCCCCCCCTTTTTCTTTTGCCAAGGTCGCATTTAAGATGCTCGATCCATTTAAAACTGGATGGGGCTTATCACATAAGTCCTGCTCACATCTCCAAAGCACATAAACACACTGACTGGCAACCATTCAACCAACTTCCATCTATTTTGTAAATATGCTTCTGATGATGCCCTTTCCAAAATGTGTGACGTAGGCAGAAGGTCCGGCTTGCAGAGAAAAGGCACCATCCTTTCACAACCACGTTTTACCAGAGACTGCTGGAACGCCGCACCGTATATCTACGTCCTTTCAACAACACGTGAAGGCATCCCTAGAGCTGTGCTGGCAGTCAAGATGGTACATGAGGAAAACCCGCTGACCCTAAGCTATTACCTCAGAAGCTCAAAAAGGCTACGCAAAGGGGAACAACTTGAAACAAGGGCACTTACCTGCTGCATGCACAAAGTATGCCAAATATAAATCGAGTTCCTTAACAGAAACCCCTATATGATGAGGCTGTACGCACAGCCCTGGGTTTGAGCACTGTGGAGATTTTACAAGGCGTTCGCCATCAGTACTTTCAAGCGGAATACCTTTAAATAAAATCACCATCACAAGGTCCAACCTCCAGACCTTATCTGCCTGGCGTAAGCAGTCAATTCTTCTCATCTTGCCTTTCTGGTCTGGATTGGAAAGCACACAACAAGGAGGTTTTTTCCCCGTGACAGTTAGAACAAAATCCTCCCGGTACTCCGGCCTAATATCTTTCCGCAGCTTTGCTAGAAGTCTGGACGCCCATTTTTGCTTGACCTCAGGTTTTTCGCTTAGCAATTCATCCTTCACCGCTCTCTCTTCTTCTTTTGACATGCGCTTCTCGTGTTTTTTAAAGTATTTCCGCTTTCGAGCTTGTAGGTTGAACCATGTGTAGGCAAACGCTCGGACGTGGGGAAGAAGTGCTTCAATGAACGGATGGAATTCATCCTGGAAAGAATTAAAAACAACAACAACAAAAAGAATTAAAACCAAGGACGACTGGCCTAATTAAGTCGAACTCTGAAATATTGCCATAGCTCACAAGAAAGTCTATAAAGGTTATTAGAATCCAAGAAATACCCAAACGCATTATCTCCATGTCAAGCAGCAGGCAACAACCCAATCTATTGGAAGACAAGTCAGTATAAAGGCAGGATTGTTGAAAAATTAAGAAAATCTCCAAAATGTATTTGTTTATCCAGATTTTTGTAGTCGCTAAACCTTATTCTTAAAAATTAAACAATTTTATTACAATTTACTTTTAAAAACTTAATATTGTTTAAATAAAACAATTCAAATCAACTGCTTAAACATAAGCTCTGAAAAGATCCCGCAATACCAATCATGATCCTATTCAGATGGAATTCCTATTAAGCCCTATGGGACAGACCTCTAAATAAATGTACTGCAGATCAGAATCTAAGGCTATAAATCTCAAGTCACTGACTTCAGAACAGGTCTGTTCAAAAATCAATGATTCAATGCCCAGATTGTTATGATCTGAAGCCTATTTCACTGAGCGGGAACAGTTATTCGTCCTTTCCCCAACTCTTTGGTAAATGGTACAGCCAGCGCAGGCTATGTACTCCAATCTGGCAAAATTCTAAGAGCTGCACACCAGTCATTGTTGAACAGTGAAAGCAATGCATGCAGAAAAACTCTTCCCAGATATATCCATTTCTAACCAAAAAAATGTTAATTGTAACTGACTGCATAAAAGTAGTGGGTGATTCCTCATAACAACAAAGAAGATAATAGAAGCTGCCATATTTTTTAAAAAAATATATGTAGTAAGATATTATATGAAAATCATGGAAATATGAATTGTTGGACAGCTTCCTCAATTTTATGTATAAAACTGTCCTAGTATATTAAATAAACATGGCTTGAGCACAGTTAACACTATTATTTCATTTTGGTTTTTAAAAAATTATTAAACAACCTAGAACGCTAACAAATTTGTAGTATCATTGTGTGGTTAAATGTTATATAAACTTGAGGCTTGCGCCAGTTTTTTGGGAAAAGTTTGGGACAGTGATACCAAAACCATTATCTGATTTATATGATTGGACTTGTTTCTTCCTCTGTAAATATAAGAAGGTCATTTCAAAGTTCTTCCTAAGTCAATGGACAAGAGAGGTCCGTGAGTAAACTCCCCCGCCACACACACAAACTATGTACTGCAAATGCTGCACGAGCCAGATGGAAATATATTATAGTAGCTGTGAATATTATATCTGTGCATACACTTGGTTACATAATTACATATAGAAAAAGGTGAGCAATCAAAACATCTCATCCTGCATACACACAGCTGCAAGATGTTATGACTTCTCTGAATTATCTTTGCAAGAGGCCCTATTTCTCTCTACATCTGGTGTGGCACACTGGAAGATCTCACAGACTTTCGCCGTCTAGGTAAAAGTGTAAGTACTTATGCAGGGAAGTTCTCCAAAGTTACTTACTAATTTAATCCAGTTTCTTAATTCATAAAACCTCCAAATTTTATCCAAATAATCCCAGAATTTTCTTGCAAAAGAATATCTTTGTGTAATCTTTTACTAAGTGTCTCTAATGCTGGCGGATCAACCAAAAACAGAGGGGAAGACCAAGGAGGCGGACAAGTCAGAAATCAACTATTTCAAAAACTGTCCTGGTCTGAACCTCATATTCTTCTCCAGCTCACAAACAGTTAGTTGCCATGCACCATTTTAAAAAATGGTACTGCAATAGTTATAAAATTGCAATTGTTATAAAATGTATCAAAAATGTAGTGGACAAGTAGCCTTTTGTTGTGTATTTGCATACAAAACATTCTGAGAAACAAAGGTAAGCTGGGTAATGAGCAATACCTCGATGAAAATTTAGATTGCTTTAAAACAAATAAAAAATGATCATTTAAAAATGACAAAATCCCAGGGGGTGGGGGGGAGAGAGAACCACTTTACATTTCGCTGGAGTACAAAAGAAATATTATGATACTGATATAAGGAGAAATGGAATAAGAGAAGACAGTCACATATACCTGCTCTTTCAAAATAATAATGATAATAATAAAGATAACAATAATGATAACAACAACCCCCCTCCAAGCCCATTTCTAATAGAGATCGCCACTCAAGGCAAACTGAAATAAACACGTCAGCATGATGCAAGACATTTCTTCCGTGGACCCAGGAAGATACTTGAGAAAAACCAAACGTGCCAACAAAGGCCCTTATCCTCTATGACACATGAAACAGTTACGGGCATAATTCATCCCCAAATAAATGCTGTCAAGTCCTTCCAATTTCTAGAATACAACTTGGCTTCCTCTTATGAATTACTGTACAGTAATAACTATCGGTGCATGCTCACAACTTCCAACTAAATGCTTTCCGAGCTGCATTTCCAGTCCTCCATTGTAAAGCCAAGCCCCATGTACAGATTTAGAAATGGAGGGAGATGTTTAAAAATGCTAGCTAAAAAAAGTCGGAATCTACTGCATGGTCTCCAGGCTATGGTACAGTTATTATTTATATAGGAGCCATTATTCAAACAGAAGATATGATATATGAGAAGTTAATTGCTCAAAAAGAACTGTGAATTAACTTTCAAATATATCACCTTCTCCTCCCCAAAAAAGCCAAGCCTTCAATATTAGAAAATTTACTAATGCCTAAATTGAGCCAAATTATTTCTTTGTATCTGATGCTACTATGTGGCTTATATTAAAATCCAACCCCTCCCCGCCCGTTATCAAGGTTTTCCTGATGAATTTAAGAACAGTCAAGTATGTGCATGGAATCACATACAGCGGTTAAAAGCAGCAAGCTCTATAGTAAAAAAAGGAGACATGCATTTCTTTCCTTGGGTTAGGTTTAGAGCTGCAACTTCTCCCAAAGTTTAATTATATCCACTTGAACAATTAAAAAAATGTTTCAAGATCAGAGGCTTCACATAAGCATCTACTAGTCTTTTCAAAAGAAAATAACTGAAGTGACTTTATAATCTTTTTTTGCAGTTCAGAAAGACTGTAGTTTAAACACAACTGTGAAAAGTGTTTCGGGTTGGCACAAAAAGTTGATGATGTGCATTTGAAAATGAGAAGCAAAAAATAACAGCAACAATGATAACAATAGCAGCCCCGCAAAAAAAAAGTTTACTCTTTTCTAGCATTGTTTGGAAACAATACATTTTCCCTGCTGTGTTTAAAAGTTAACCGGTGTTAAAAACTATCATAAGCTTATATAAACCACTTGCGTGTACATCAACCATAAGCTGTTAATGTAATGCCGAGACAATGTTTCATAAAGAGCAAGTAGGGAAATCACCTATTGTGGAAGAGGAAGTGGAGAGGTATTTTGTCCTAGTATTCCAGTTCCATTAGCTACCTAAACATGTTATGAGACACTTCTTTAAATCACATTGGACATATCTTTAACATGCACAAGCTTTGTACAAATACTTAAGACTTCCTTTATGATGGTTACTCGGGCTCTGTATATTGGAACTTCTGTTCTGTCTTGCAAAGAGGTCTCAACACCATATCAAAATGTGCCATGAAAACGCAAAGCACATTGTAACAGAATGACCCAGAGTTACAGCAGATATAACACAGAAAGATGTCCAAAATGTTCATAATGAGTGGCCTAGGCCTACTGAAAAAGTGGAGTACTGTATTCACATGCCTTATGTCAAGGTAAGTGTGCTTGAAAAATATTTGCTAGTCAAAAAATCTTGTTCAGGTTCTTTAGATTTGGGACCAAACTTTTCACTACAGCTGATCTCTCAAATACAGACTACAGAAGCTTCAAGCAGGCTGCAAAGAGGCATCTTCTACCTACAAGGAAGGTAGAGATGGTTCACAAAATTAAGCTGGGTGGTGTAGTTCACTTGCAAAACAAATCCATTGATTATAGGTAAAATGGAGGCAAAGCTTTGGTGGTTTATTGAGCACCAAGTGACTCAAAGTTATCCATAACCCAAGCTTCTTAGCTGACCTCTTCCAAAAGTAATCCCCCTTTCTGTCTTCAAGAGAGATCTTCCAAATACACGTTTAAACACCAGCACAAAGGCAGGAAATAAGGTAGGAGGTCTCCCTCCCGAAATTCTTTCACTCCATACCCATTACCACCTCCAGCTAACTAAAAGTGGTTGAGGGCATCCCCTCCAAACTAAAAGTACCTAAATGTTCAAGAGATCTATTAGATTCAAATTTGTTTCAATTTTTTTAAAAAAACCACTTCAGTGACTCCACTGTTAAGACTGGGAGGCAACCAAGTTCTAACAAAGAGTTTATACAGCAAGAGGTGGAAACGGACCCAGTTTAAAAACACAGACATCACACATCTCAGGTCAAGCTTTATGTTTTTCAATGGCGACAATGTTGCCCCAGAACAGCATTTCTGGTGGGGTCGGGGCGGGAATGTCATCTCAAGAACTAGCGGTGCAAAGGAGCCGCAGCTAGTCGGTGGCCGTCGCCCTGGGGGTGGAAGGGGTGCGCTGGAAGTTCGAAGCAAAAGTTGCCCGAACACTTTTCAAAAGTCGCCGTTTTCCAGGGCGGACTTGCCTTCTCGCACAAAAACGCTTCCTCTCGAGATCAAGGCGATCAGAATCGAGGTGTGTGTGTGGGGGGGGGAGGAGCGGGATTTGGGGGTGCGGGGGGGCGTGAAGGGGGTGTTAGAGATGGGACGACACTTGCCCTTATCTTCAAACCCAGAAGGAACTTAAGTTCTGGTCGCAGACAAAAGGGGTCGAACAACTTTCTGCACCACAAGTTGAACGAGAGAGAAAGAGAGACGGCAAGACTCGCCTTCCCCTCCTCCTTCTCGTTCTCCACGCAGGAAGTCTGCAAGCCCTATTTCCCAAAGGAAACAACCCCGGGCAAATGTGACACCCGAGCAAGTGACAAGGCGCGTTCAAAGGCAGCCAGGAAAAGGCAGATCTGGGCTGGGATTGCCTTTCCAAGTCTCCTCCAAGAGCGGCGCAGGACATGCCAGGGGCTGCAGCGCACTCGGAGGCTCCCGAACGCGGGCGGTGCATGAGAGTAACGGAAAGTCAATGCAGGAGCTGCGGCAGCGGCAGCGGCGGCGGCGGCGGCACGGGGGGCTCCAGCCAAGAGCGCAATGGGGATGACTGAGAGAGCTCGAGCTATCCATCAAAGCCTGGTGCAACGGAGAGAAGAAGGGCAAGATCGAGGCACATATAGGTGCAATGCATCTCTCTCTGTAGCTCTGCGTCTCCGCCAGAGACCGAAAGGCGAGAGAGGGAGACGCTCACAAGCCAAAGCTGAACTCACACCAACCCAAAGCTGCTGCCGAACAACAACAACGGGGGGGGGGTGTTTTAAAAAGTGAGCGAGGAGTTTTGGACGATAAAGCAATGCGGCTCTAGAAATTGGGGTGGGGGTGGGGGTGGGCTGCATGCAGCAAACAGCACGCACTTTACTTAAATCTATACTTTAGAAACAAAAACACAACTGCCTCCAACTGCCTCTCTGTTGCGTTGTTCCATTTCCCTGCATTCATCGCCTCCGAAGCACAAACAGTGAGTATTGATTTCAGATGACCAAGCATGTAATGGGTGGCAAGACTGCGAAACACGTGCAGATCGTCCTAACACACACACATACACACACACGATCACTGCGTTTCGGTGCGAACCCACCTCGGCCAGAGACCCCCACCCCCCCCTTTCTCGAGCACACAAAAACTCGCACACCTCCGTATTAATTAAACCCTTAATAACTAGGCGCCATTAGCCATGTGTCTATATAAATGGCCGTGCACGGTCTGGAATGTAACCTAATGGAAAAGAAAGTTACTTTCCGCAAGCCGGATTTCGCCCTCCCGCCCTCTACGCCGCCCCCATCGCAACGCGGATACAAGCCACGAGAAACCCCCTCTCCTCGCTTCCCCTCCCGCCCCGTCCCCCCCACCCAAATGAATCCAAAGAGCTTCTTACCTGGGTAAGACAGAGAGGAGAATACATTATTGCTGTGGGGGGGTTTGTGGCTTGGAGGTGTGTGAGTGAGAGGGAGAGAGAGAAAGGGAGGGAGGGAAGGGAGGGAAAGAGAAAAGAGAGAGAGAGAGAAAAAAAAAAAGAAGGGGGAAGAACCGAGGCTGCTGCTTTGCTTTCACATTTCCAACTCTACTAAACTACAGCCAGCGCTGATCAGCTCCATGAGCTGAACTTTAACCCCGCCTAGAGTTTCCCTACACTACACACTATACATGTCTACTGTACCGAGGCGTTAAAGGCATAGTGCACACTCCCTCCCCCCACCCCCCCTTCGTCCGCGCTTCCAGCGACGACCGCGGCAGCGGCGGCAGCAGCAGCAGCAGCAGCAGGCAAGGGAAAGGAACGGGAAGGGGGTCGGGGAAGCCCCAGGCTCCAGTTTCTCCGGGAACCTGCCAGCGTGCCTCTAGCCCCGCTTCTGCTCTGCTCTGCACTGCTCCACCAGAAGCAGCAGCAGCAGCAGCAGCAGCAGCAGCTCTCGCTGGCTGCCTTGCCCGGGGGGAGGGGGGCTGCAGTGTTACTGCTCGTCCAGCCCTCCCTATCCCCGATCCCTGCTCTCAATGCATTACTGGGTAACGCAGGCAGAAGCTGTTTGCATGCAGGTCTCCCGAGCGGCTATAGGCTGCACAGGATGTGCTTAAGCAAACAAAACTACTTTTCCACATTTCTCTCTCGTGCGCGCTCTCTCTCTCTCTCTCATATTCCCGCTTTCCCTTCCCCCACCAACTCCTACCCCCCCTTTACTCCCACATATGCATGTCTTTCTTTCTTTCTTTCTTTCTTTCTTTCTTTCTTTCTTTCTTTCTTTCTTTCTTTCTTTCTTTCTTTCTTTCTTTCTTTCTTTCTTTCTTTCTTTCTTTCTTCAAAAGACCTTCAAGAAGATCACCTTTAAGGTCTTCTAACTAAACTAAACTTCCATCATGCAGCTCAGAAGGCAGACCTATCCTTGATCAGAAGCTATCCAAGATATGACAGTAACGCAGTGCATACGGATTCAACCCACCTTATATGTTGCCTGGCAGGGGGGCGGACCATTGTGTACTGTATATTTGGTTGTTGTTTTCAATCAATCCCCAGCCATCAGGTTGCTAAATCTATGATGAGGGGTGATCTACCTCATATTATTTACACAATGGGTTGAGAAATGGCATATCCACAATTCCTGATGACCATGTATATAGTTGTATGGATGGCTTTCCAACAGCACCTGATATACTCAGAACCAAATAAATGTGCAGAACCCTTCCAAGCTATCTTGAATACTTAACACATACAACTTCCACTATCATTATTATTACTATTTACTTAAGGATTTTTATAGACAACTATGCTTATTTTCCTAATAATACACAGCTCCATGACTGCACTGCAAGCCTCCAGCCATAAAGCAGTGTCTACTTGACAAGTGCTTCAACTTAGAACCAAGCCTTCTGCCCTTTATTTATCTTATAATGCATTGTTTTGGCACAAGAAAAGCTTTGGTTTTTGGGGTTTGGAGAGTTGCCAGTCAGCCAACTTTTTCTTACACTGAGTCTTAACATGTTCTCTCCTTTCTTTCTAAAGCTCCTCTCTGGTCTTCCTCCATTTTTCATAACAAGCTGCAGCCTTCAGACACTTGCATATCCACAGCTGCTCATAAGGGGGGAGCCCCAAAGAGGAAGAAGACACCGCAAGACATACCACACGCTGCATGCAAATTTTTTCTTTCTTGGAGCTGAGATTTAGGTGTTTCAGCATTAGGAATATTGCAAGCCCTTTAAAAGAACTTCAAGGTTTTTTTTTTTTAAGAAAATACAGAGTGGAGGCCTAAGCGGCTATATTACTTTTATCTTTGTACATGGGAAGCTCTTTTTCTTCAAGTGAGTGCACTATTAAAATCATCATCATTTGTGGATTACAAAATTAGCCTGTGTTTTCATCAGGCCTTTTAAAAAATGAAGTGGGGAGAGGGAGAACACTCCATTACCTGTCAGTGGCATGGAAACACACCCAACTGAACATTTTTTTGCCAAGATCCTTTAGCATTCCAAGTTTCCTGGATAGAATTTTCTGGCTGAGAATCTCACAAAGAGCTAAAACATTCAAGGGGGGGGGACAGCTGGCAAAAGTCTTGAACCTTTCAACCCTTTACTTATTATTCAGGCTTCCCTTTACATACATACATACATACATACATACATACATACATACATACATATTATTCAGCCTTACTTTGTGAGGGACAATCCATTATGTGCTTTGGATTTTTTTATACAATACTGTATATGCTTTAGCTTGTCTGGAAGTTGTATCAATAACCAATGTGTTTCACAATACTGTATATGCTTTAGGTCTGGACTTCTTTTTTTTGAGATAGAAACGTTTCACTGGTCTGTTTGGATGAGCAGTGAAACGTTTCTATCTCTCAAAAAGAAGTCCAGTAGCCATGACTCAACTTGATAAACTCACCTGTCTTCACAGACATAATGCTTTAGCTTGGTTGTGCCTAGGCCAACTAGCCATTCCTTATGCCACCCTGTGCCATATTTGACATGTGTGGCAATGCCATGGCAAATGCTCCAAACATGGTGTTTGTGGTGGTGATCCTACCAGACTGGTGAGCCACAGCCTGACAGCTGGACATGTAGTGCAAGCCCTTTGCCTGTAGTCCCTTCATAGTTGTGTGAACTGCAAGGCACGGAAGGAATGGTGTTTTGCCCCACCAATATTTGGCTGGAACAGGGGCTGCACCTTCTCTCTGTCTTTAGCATCTAGTTCGCCACTGTTTGCCACCTCATGTTGAAAATTCTTACTCCTCTATAAAAATACGGTGTGGCGGTTTTTTCTTTCTTATTCCCCTTAATATAGGGAAGAGGCACAAAGAGAAGCGCGATTGGCCTTTGCGGCAGGATTGGACTTTTGGCTGTGCTCTCTCCGCTGGCAGGCAGCTTCGCGCTATGATTTCCAACTCTTTTGTGGTTAGCAATATTATCTTAAGTAACTTTTGGCGCCCTTCGCAAGACTCTTGGACGTGGGATGATTGTTTGCGCCCTCTAGGCAGACGTTGCATCCAAGTTCAGCGCCGAGCCGCTCACATCCGCTGCCTCCTCGCCGTCCCCTCCCCCTCCTGCAAAACCTACACAAAAATGCTCTCGCAGGGCGCGCACCGCCCCCCCCGTCTCTCTCTCTCTCTCACACACACACACAGACACAGAAACAGAGAGAGAGAGAGAGAGGGTAGCTGCTGGAGAAAATTCCAAGAGGAAGAAGACACGAACATAATAAACAAAACTTTAACTGACGCTCCCCACTCTTCCCCTCAGAAAGAGGCGCAAAGCTGGCCCTCAAAGCGTTCTCGGGGATAATTCCACCAGAGAAGTGGAAGAGGAGAGTGGGAGCTGGGGGTGGGGGGTGGGGAGGAGAGAGACGACTCTAAATACACTTCGTCCCCTCTGTGTGTGTGTGTGTGTGTGTGTGTGTGTGTGTGTGTGTGTGTGTGTGTGTGTGTGTGTGTGTGTGTGTGTGTGTGTGTGTGTGTGTGTGCAGAATGACTAAACGCTTTTATATACTGTATATGTATCTATCACCAAAAAGGGGGTTTGAGAAAAGGACTCAGCCCAGAACGCGAGGGATAAAAATTTCAAGGAGATCGCTTCATTGAAATATCTATCTATCTATCTATCTATCTATCTATCTATCTATCTATCTATCTATCTATCTATCTATCTATCTATCTATAGGAACTTCGGAAAGTGCTATAGGCTGCTACCGTGAGACGGTATATGCCTCTGCGAAAAGACTCTCCTGCCATGATCCCTTCTCTCCTATCCATATTCTACCTGGCACGCCGCCCGGCGTTGCATTTGCAATGTTTTATTTGCAGAAACTTTTACCTCGCCAGCTTCAGTGAAATCCTCTTTAGATATATAAATTACGTCGCGAAGAGTTCACTTATATGGACCATCTTGAATATATATTAGGGAGAGACTTAACGGGAAATCCCATTAATATGATTTAAAAACTTTTTAGGCTGGGATCTTTAAACCACTTCCTCGGGATTAGTTCCATCGGTCGGAAACGAGGCTCCGATCCAGAACATAATCACTAGGGAGGATCGCTTGATCAGGGAAGGAACGGAGTCGGAAATGATTATTAGTTTTTACCCCATTCCCTCGTCGCCCCATTCCTCTCCCCCTTCCAATAACTTCGATTACTTTCCTCTCCCTAAAGGCAACCTCGGACCGTTTCCTTCCCGTTAGTTGTGGACTGGAAAAAAATGTCACTGCCTGTTGTCTCTGTTCTCGACTGAAATCTGGCTGGCAGGGCGACTCAAACTAAAACTGGCCCCAAAGAGAGCGTCCCGCTCGCGTATCCCCTCTGACTGAGCACCACCATCCTGGCCACGGCAAGCCAGAAGTCAGAACTCCTGAAGGCAAAGGGGACTTACTCCCACTTGGAAGCGTGCGTCTCTCTCTCTCTCTCTTTGTGTGTGTGTGTGTCTGTGTCTGTGTGGTGTGTGCGCGTATGCGGGCAAGCAGCCCTGAAGGACTCCCCGGCGAAGTTCTTCGGAAGCGTTCCGAAAAGCCACTGCCAGCTATCTTTCAAAGAAGACGAAAGGACCTCCTACATGGCTGAAGGTTAAGGTTTACAAACACAGCGAAGGGCTGCCAGGCGCTGCCTCCAAGGCAAGCGGTTGGAGTTGGACTCGGCTTCTGCCGGGCATTTCCGATCCAGAGAGAGAGACGGGCCAGACCTGGAACCAGTGAATGAGGGATTCTCCCACTTCCTACTACACGCTTCATTCCCATGCTGGAAGGAGGAAAAGGGAACACATGTTCGTTCGCGTTCCCACACACGCTTTCCCTTGCTGAACAATCCCCTACTCTTTCCGTCCAGTGATTTCCCTTCTTGGGCACCCTCCAGCCTAAAGCTACGCACTCTCCAGCCCTGCTGATTCGTAATTGGGACAGACTCAAGTATGCCCTAAATACCACCACTGAAACTAATGGGACTTTTATAAAGGGGCTCAGTTCGATCTGGCGCTTAGTGCTCGTGCGGTAACTGAAGTGCGGGGGAACCACGCCGAACGTGCCTCCAGCGTACAAGCGAGGTGCAATCGCGAGTGACTCCAAAGTAGGCTGAGGGCGGGAGAATAAACAGTCTCTAGATAAGGATAATTAGAAAAGGTGAGCAGGGTGATTCCGCCCAAGGACCGCGGCCCTCCTAACTGGGAGGTGAATGAGTCCCACTGAAATCCATGGGCCGTAGCTCGGCGTCCACCGTGCAGATGGGCCGGAGCGGGTCAAGGGCAAATAACGCTGCCCCCTGGATTCCTCCGAGTCACCTCGAATACACACGGATACAGACTAGAGAGACAGCGCAGCGCTGATCTGACCATCCCAGAATAAGGCAACAAGCCGATCAATCCGTGGCGCAGACCACAAAATAAAGAAAAGCCTGTTTCTAACCACTCTGGAAGGGAAAATATTGGCTGGAACTATGGAGCAAAGCTCTCATAACAAACCAGATAGTATTTTTAAATGCAAAAGTGCAAACACGACCACCGCGTTAAACCCCAGGAAACTGCTTTTCCACAGCTAGGGGGGGGAGCTCCACAGGGTCTTCTTTGTGTGTGACTGATTCTTTAACTTATCAAAATGTTCGAATGCACACTAGTCGGACAGTTTACGACTGCAAAGCGGGCAGCCAACTTCAACGAAAGGGGCGGGACGACCACAACTTATCTCTTTCCCTCCGCCGCCCCCTCGTTCGGGCTATTTCGAACGTTGCAACACGCAGGCTGCTTCCTGATTGGACGCTGCCGTGGTCCATCACAGATCTTTGCTGCATTGATTAGAGAATGGGTTTGTCAATTACATCCCACGTCTAGACACTTCCTTTTGTGCTAGGCTGGCTGCCGATCCCAGACGTCTTTTTACACAGCCGAGCACGTACGTTACAAAAGGGTGGGGAGAGAGAGAGAGAGAGAGAGAGAGAGAGAGAGAGAGAGAGACCCGAGCAAGCGCCTATGAAGGCGAGGGGGAAATTCTGTCAAGCTCAGCGGTTTTCTCAAATCGCGGGGAAAGAGGGAGGGAGGAAACTACTGCATACACGCACACAAACACGGACACTCTCCCTGGCGCTTTTTCCTGTGTAGTGCATTAAACGTTATTTTGTAGCTCCTAAAACACGTTGCCAAGGAAGTCTGCAATACAATAACCATTTAAAAAATCGCATCACGCACATTCCTTTTTTGTTGTTTCTTTACAGCATAGAAACAGAAGATCAACGATGCATCGCGGAGCCTTGCAAGAAGCACGCGAGAAACTTTATGAGACTGAGGCTATTCCCTAGTTGTCAGGTTTCGATTTTGGGGGGTATTTTTTTCTCCCCCCCCCCAAAAAAAAAACCACCGGAAAAGTTGGCTGGGCTCACAATACGGGGGGAAAAGTCGTATCCTTTTAAATGTAGCCAATTAAGCCGGTTAGCTTGTTGAAACAGTAATAATTTAAAAAGCAGGTCTAAGTCACAACTATTCAGTGATTTCCCCCTCTCGGATCAGTCTGTTTTTCGAGAGCGAGCCCAGCTCCCAGCTGGCTGGGCTCTCAGACTCTCAACCCGCCCCGTGCTTCGGATGGTGCGTCAGACTTTGGAGAAGTTGCAATGGATTCGACAGCCCTCTCTTCCCCTCCCCTCCCCCACTCGTCCAGCCCCACTGCCGTTTCCCCCCTTTCTCTTCCCCCCGCCCGTCCCCCCCCCGCCCTTGGATTTCCGCAATCGCCGCGATTTGCATAGGACCCCAACACACACAGGGAGGAGGTCCATTCTCACGGAGGCCAGCGCTGGGCCAATGGCAGCCGCCCCAAGGAATTCCTCTCTCCGCGCGCGCTCCGGCCAGGACGACGCTGCCAAGAGGCTAGGCCCCATTCCAAGCGCCGCGGCTGCAGCAGGAAGGAAGGAAGCAAGCCAGCTTAGAGAGGGGGGGGATCGCTTTCTCTGCGCAGTGCGAGCCCTTTCTACGGATGCACTTCGCAATGAATGAAACGAGATGGAGGACGGGGTGGGGGTTTAACCGGGTCGGCGCAAAGTCTCCCCCCTTCCCTGGATATCCCCCCCTGCGGGGGTCTGCCTGCCAGCGTCACTCTGGGTACGCTTACTCGAAAGGAATCCACCCTCAGTTCAGGCAAAGAGTTGGCCGTCCGGGGGTGGTGGCGGCGGCGGGATCCAGGCATCCCGCGGTCTTGGCAAGAAGGCTTCTATATTATTTATTTATTTATTCATTCATTTGATACACTTTTATACCGCTCCTTTTTCCATAATGTGACAAGACCACAGACTCCTGTTCCGGGCAGCAGGAGCCCGCAAGGGGGCTGTTCGCCGCCGCCTCCTTGGAGAAGAATGGGCTTCCTTCCGAATAAACGCGTGTTAGGACTCGAGTAAAGACAGCCACTAACGTGTTTCAGTTGTGAGCCATTAAAGCCGATGGGCGTCAGTTACGTGCAAACAGGGAACAGCTTTTTCACTCAAGAGGTCCTTATAAGCGATTGCCACCACCTCAACTTCCGAGTCACTCGCTGTATCTCTTTTCTGGGAAACAGTTACTTTTGTGGCCGCAGAACTTTCAGAATCCTGTAGTCGTGACTCATGATCATCACTGGGAATTCTGGGAGATGTAGTCAAAAGGAGCAGCTGCAGCTGTGAAGTCCTTATTGTACTTTATTTCTCAAACTGCCCTTCTGGCATACATTTTCTAATGGCCCAGTTTCAGTACATTTGGATCAGGAAAGTGTCCTGCTCCATTAACACCTTTGTGTTCTATGCTCAGGATCTGGTCATCATATTTAAGGCTTCAGGAGTTGTCCATTAAAATGAAAAATACAGTACTGTATATTGTAGCAGGGTTTTTTTATAGAGTGCATAGTACTTTGTCTTTTGAGACAGATGAATTTTGGAGACAAAACTGGGCAACTGCAATTTAAAGCAAAGCAAAAGTGTTATGCTTACATATCGCTCCATACCATTTCAAGTAGTCTCTGGGCGGTTTACAGTTTAATTACAGGATGCAGGCTACACATCCCCCCAGCAAGCTGGGTACTCCTTTTACGGACCTGGAAGGATGGAAGGCTAAGTCAACCAAGAGCCTGCCACCTGGGATTGAACCTCAGATCCTGAGCACAGTTTTACCTGCAGTACAGGCATTTAACCACTGTGCCAGGGAGCTTATTAAGCTAATTGTTTTCCGGGACCATAAGAAACTCCAAGTCTATATGAGATTCTTTTTTTAAAAACTGGGTGGTAAGATCCAATTGCCTTTTGGACTGAATGTTTTAAGCTATTGAGGCTTCTTTTTAAATTCATTTCCAAGGTGTAACAAAGGAAATTATTTGGAAGTTGAATAATAGCAACCTGGGCTTCTTTTCTTGAGAGATCTAAACGTTTCTCTACTCATCCAAGCAGCTTCATCAGTCAGAGCAAAGTTAGTGGCGAGTGATGAAGCTGCTTGGATGAGTAGTGAAACGCTTCATCCTCTCAAGAAAAGAAGTCCAGTTGCCATGACTCAACTTCCAGATAAACTCACCTGGATGACAGGGAATCTTTACAAACAAAGGGAATTGCTTCTTGAGTGAGAGATTCCTACAAAAAAATTTAAATCTTAGAAAAAGTATATCACTTCTTTTTACAGATAACTGCAAGATTTTGCCCTTTTGTCTCTGTGTGAGGTTTCACTCATAACAGTTGTCAGGTTGCTTCCCCCTTTTTCTTCAAGAGATCATAAAGACAGGTTGCTCACAGGTTCCAGTCCATCAACATTCATTTTGGGTAAATCCAAAAAGCCATTAACATTAACTAGAATCTCAGTTAGATCTTCCTCACATAAAGAAGATTCAAGTATTGAACTATAAACGCATTGTCCAAGTGTCCATACCCAAGACTAGGTTGGTCAAAAATTGTCACTAGTCCTGATGAAATTGGCAGCATGGGAAAAGTGTCTCTTTGGAATGTTTCAAAACCTGGGGCTCTGGTTCCCAGCTCCTTGATCTCCCAGGGGTTCAGATTTTGGTTGTGCTCAGTCCAGATGGGTTCTGCTATCTGGATCTCTCTCCTGGACTAGTCAAGCTCTTTCTTTATTCTCATTCCCCACTCTTGGACTTCCCTTTTCCCCATTAGAAAGGCTTCTGAGGTTTCTCCTTGTGAGGTATCCTACCTAAGCCTTTGCCATCTCTTGGTCCAGGGATTTCCCTACCTGGGGATCTATGGGATTTTTCCTCTTATCAATGGGAAAGGATTACACTCAGGTTAGGAGTGCACCATCCCAGCCCTCCATCTCACATTCAGCAGCTCGCCCTTTATCATCATCATCATCATCATCATCATCATCATCATCATCATCATCATCATCAACAACAACAACAACAACAACAACAACAACAATAGTATGTTGTCAACAAAGTACATTCAGCAATATATTTAAAACCCCAAACCCATCACAGATAGCCAGTCACTAAGAGAGAGCTTGCTTGAAGAGAAAGATTTACTATCTTTTTCTTGCAGAAGGATAGTCAATAGACCACCAGCCTGGCCTCCTGTGGGAGGGAGTTCCAGAGACTTGGAGCAGCAACAGGGAAGACCCTCTCCCATGTCTCCACCAAACACTCGGGAAGGAGCTGAGACTGAGAGAAAGGCCTCTCCAGATGATCTTAAAATCCAAGCAGGGTCATAATCAGGAGATATGGTCTTTGAAATCTCATCTTTCTAGGAACTTGTTTAGCTGGTGCCCTGGTTTTAATTCTGCAAATGCACTCCTGGCCATCACTGAAACCTGGGCATCCAGGCTCAGAGATGCATCCAGGAGTACCCCTTAAGCTGCACACCTGTGTCTTCAGAGGCAGTGTGACCCCATCCAGCACAGACTGAATGCCTTGTGGCAGAGAAGGATGAAGTAGCATAAGGTGGGTCACTTGTGGTCATCTAGATGTTCTCCAGGCATATTCCTTCTGTTCCTCAGTTTTCAGAAATGTTCCTATTTTAGTCCAACATCATCTTCAATCAAGGGTTACATTCCTATTAAGATTGCCCAGATGACCACCTGAGAACAAGGAGAGCCCTTTCAAGACTGCAGTAGATAATCCTGCAGCAGATAATCCTGGCAAGTATTCTGACCTGGTATAAGGCAGCTTCTTAAGTGTAATAGAAAGCAATTGAGGCATTTATCTGTACTTGGTATGGATACATTTTGAAGAAATAATGTAAAACATAGGTAGAATATCTTTTGATCTTCCAAGTGCTCGAGTGAAATGCTTTTTAAGGCAAGGCTTTCCTTACTCAAAATGCTACGATCTGTGTGGGATGAAGATAAAGTATGTATGTCTGAAAGTCCACAGAATTAGGCAATGTACGTACAGTACTGTCAAGTCACATCTGACTTCTGATCACCCTCATAAGGTTTCCAATCTTTTTGATATATTTAATGTTTACTGACCAGTGCCACCCCGAAATGAATTTCTGCATCTGAGCAGAAATTTCAACCCAAGTCCCCAGAGCTCTTGTCTGTCACTGTAGATGCTACACCACGGTGGCTGGCTGACTTTGGAAATACAGAACATATGCTTTGAGCATATGATAGACATAAATATCGCTCAAGTTCAAGTTACATTTCTGTACCTACTAGGTACTGATTTCTGATTTAATTCAAGGAGGAGGTTGCAAAGGACTTCTTTGTCTGTGAATTGCTGATGTTTCTGGTCACCTGATTTGGTCCATACTTATTTATGTCCATTTCTTCTTAAAGAGAACACCTCAATTGGTGTTTCTCAAATCTCAGTCATCTAAGTCAAGCCTGCCCAACAGGTAGACCGGGGGCTACCGGTAACCCGCGAAGGGTTCAAAAGTAGCCCGCCACCCATCAATAAAAAAAAAGTGAGGGGATAAATTCTCCACCCCTCCCTCCCCCATCCCAAGGACTACCACTGCCGCAGCAAAGTTCTGGGTCTGCCAGCCCATTGTCTCAGCTGAGTGGAGCAGTTCAAGGACATGGCACAGTCCCCTGTCCCCCCCCCACTGGCCAGATGATCAGTGTGCCACTGTCTTGTGACCAGCTGAGTGACTGGTGTGGAGTGGAGGGAGGAGAGGAGAGGAGAGGGATGAGAGATGGGGTTGCCGGTATGTCCATCTCCTTTGTGCAGTGACATCTCCTTTCTCTCCTCCCCCCCCCCCCCCAGAGAATTCCCTCCATAATGGATTAAATGAATTCCTATGGGAAACCACTGCTCTACTTATAATTTTTTTACTTATGAACATGTGCTCGGAAGGAATGGATAAAATGCATACGTAAGTAGAGGTTTTAATATAGTAGCCCTCAGGACACTTTGGGCCAGAAAAAGTAGACCTCGGCCTGTTCAAAGTTGGACAGCCCTGATCTAAGTGACTGGGCTGCCAGAATAATGTTTGAATTATTTTCCTTTTAGAGAATGTTGAAAGGGGGCAAAGCACAGCATTTATAGTATTACCTGTCTGTCTGTCTGTCTGTCTGTCTGTCTGTCTGTCTGTCTGTCTGTCTGTCTGTCTGTCTATCTGTCTGTCTCTCTCTCTCTCTCTCTAGTTGATAGAAATTTCAGAACTCTAAAGTAGTGTGTGGCTAAAGCACCATTTTGGGCAGTTTACAATAATCAAAATGGAGTATTATAATAAAAACTATATAAGTAAATGCACACACATGTACATATACACATGCTACAAAGGAACAAACAGATACCACATTAAAAGACAGTTAACAAAAGCAAAACCAACAACATGTTCAAACCAGGAAGGCAAAACCATCCCTTTAGAAACCCCAATCGGGCAGCCAGTCATTAAGGGGAAAGCTTGCCTGACAAGAAGGGTCTTTGTGTGCTTGTAAACAGCAAAGATGGGGCCAGGCTGGCCTCCTTTGAGAGTTCTTGTGTTTTATTTACTACAAAATTTGGTTTCAGTCTTCACCCCTCTCTCCTCTGGGACCCCCGCTTTTCAACCTCTTCATAAATGATCTAGAAGAAGGAGTAAATAGCAAGGTAGCCAAATTTGCCAACAACACTAAATTATACTGGGTAGTAAAAACAGAGAGATCCCCCAGAGGGATCTCTTGACACTGGGGGAGTGGGCAAACTAGTGGCAAATGAGCTTCAACATTAGTAAGTGCAGAGTGAACGCAAGTTGGGGCAAAAACAAACAAACAAAACCAATTACATTCATAAAGTGATGAGGTCTGAAATCTCTGTAACAAACCAGGAAATGGACCTTGGTGTTGCAGAGCTCAATGAAGGTGTTGACCCAGTGTGCCGTAGCAGTGAAAAAAGCAAATTCAATGCTAGGGATCATTGGGAAGGGTATAGAAAATAAACCAGCAAGTGTCATTTTGCCTCTTCATAAATCTGTGGTGAGGCCCCATCTGGAGTATTGTGTACAATTCTGGTCACCGTACCTCCAGAAGAATATTATGGAAATGAAAAAAGTGCAGAGGGCAACCAGAATGATTAGAGGACTGGAACACCTTCCTTACCATCTGTGGCTGCAACGGCTGGGCCTCTTCACACTTGAATGATGGCACCTAAGAGGAGACCTGATAGACGTTTATAAAATCATACATGGTGTGGACAAAGTAGATAAGGAAAAGCTGTTTTTTCTATCGCACAATGCTAGAACTAGGGGGCAGTCCATGAAACTTTTGGGTGCTAAATCTCAAACAAATAAGAGAAAGTACTTTTTCACCCAGAGAATCTCTGGTCTGTGGAAGTCTCTGCCAGAAGAAGTGGTGACAGCTGTCAGCTTTGGGAGCTTTAAGAAAGGATTAGACAAGTTCATAGAGAACAGGGGTATCAATGGCTATCATTATGGATGCCTAAGGACAACCTCCAGGGTTGAGAGATAGGCAGGATATCTTTCAATACCATTTGCAGGGAATTATAAGCAAGTGAAGACATCTGCTTGGGAATACCCTGAAGCAAATGGTAAGCCACTCTGTGAGACAGAATGGGCTGTGGACTGGATGGGCTGTGGCCTGCTCCAGCAAGGCTGTTCTTGTGTTCTAAATGTTTCTCATTTCTTAGATGGCAAAAGCTAAGATACCTCTTGTAGCGTCCACCCTTCTACTGTTTATGTGACTATACAGGAAGGGAGATAAAAGGTTAACACTTATGCCCAAATAAGGAGTGTAGAGGTGGAGCCCTAGTGCTTAAATAGCTCCACCTGAGGTAGTTAGAGTTAGATAGGGAAACTGCATGCTTAAGATTGGGCAAAACATCCTGAGAGGGAACTGTCAGGCACATCTTGAAGAGACAGGACAGTTAGGGAAACTGTCATGTTTGAGTGAGGGGGACTAAGAACAGTATTTGAGTGAACTGCTTTGTGTAACTTTAAGTAACTGCATACAAGTGCACTTGAATTCAACATATTTTGGTATTCAATAAACATTCCTTTTATTTTACCATGTCACATCTTGTCTGGGACTCAGTAATTGAACTGGGATACCCTGAATGGTGGCAGCGAGACCCGAGACAAAAGTGGTGAACATTTTATTTATTTATTTATTTATTTATTTATTTATTTATTTATTTATTTATTTAGAGTATTTTTACCCCACATTTCTCCTTGGAAAAGGGCCCAATGTGGCTTACAGTAATAATGAGGGATAATATATAGTCCAGCACAATTAAGACATGTTCAAGTATTTGAGAACAAGGAATTGAGGGACATCTTACAGCATTAATAGGCAACATTACATTAAAACTACAAAGTTATAAGTAGTTATAAACACAAAGTCTATGTGAACCTATAGATTCATATAAAATACACATGGTAGTCCATCATTCAGGGAAAGTTTGCCTGAAGAGAAAGGTCTTTGCCTGTTTCCAGAAGGACAACAGAGATGAGTCTAGTGGGAGGGAGTTCCAGAGTCTGGGTGCAGCAGTTGAGAAGGCCCTTTAATGGGTTCCCATGAGACATACCTGTGAGAGTGGCAGGATGGAGAGAAGGGCCTCTCCTGATTACCTTAACACCCAAGTCGGTTCATACTATGAGATTCAATCTTTGAGGTATCTAGGACCCAGGTCATACAGGGCTTTGTAGTTCAAGGTCAGCCCCTTGAATTGTGCTCATTAACTGATTGGCAGCCAGTGGAGCTATTTTAATAGGGGTGTAATGTGATCTCTGTATGGACCCGTCAGCATGGACCCGTTGAAGTTTCCAGAGACTTCCTTAGTAGCCCCACATACAGCACATTACACTAGTTCAGGCGGGACATCACTAGGACATGTGTCACCATGGCCAGAGCTGTTTTTTCAAGAAAGGGACATAACTGGTTTATAAAGAAAGGGCATTACTCTTTAGTGAGTCTTAATATACAGTATTTCCATTTTCCTTGATTTAAAAAAACAACAACAGAGAAAAACTGAGTTTTCCCCATGATTTCTATGATTTTTGGAAATTTTGCATCTTTATCCCTAGTGTAAAAGGACAGTTTCATGAGAAGAGTTGTGGAATGTGCCTAGTTCCTAATGTCTATATAATAATTTTCATTTAATTGCATGTTTCATTTACATCAGAACTAGAGGCTTTTGATTCCTTCAGACACAGCTGGGGTCAAATGCTCATCAGTTTGAACAGTCAAAGAAACTGAATACTGTTACATGCAAACATCTGGAGAATCACTGCCCCCCCCCCCCACATTCTGTAGGAAACTCATAGATAAAAAATCCATTATTAAAGTATTGTGTCATGGCTAGATTTAGCAAAAATACATTCACCGACTGATATCACAGCCTGAAAGATATTTATGTGAAATACTTATGTTATATATGAACAATGTATTCATTCTTTCATTTGCTTCCTTAAGCACTTAGATGGCACCCTCCCTATACCAAAGAAAAATGTTTGCAGGCTCAGCAGAGACTTAAGTTCTCTAGAGGTATAAAAGAGCCCAGTTCTGAGAGTCATAGCGGTGTGAGCATGTTCATTGGCCACAGAATGGCGCTTGACTGTTTTTGGGAAAAGTCCAGGTTGGCCATGGGAGAAGAGTCATTGAAATAATATATCCTGGAAGAGGACCCAGCTGGCCTGATGGAACCCTGAAGAGGAGCGATCCTATCAGTGCTTACTCTCAGTTAAATCCTTTTGTAAGAACTAATATAAAACTGGTAAGAGTGTACTAGTTTAAATGAAAATGTAAGAATATACCCAGTGTGATGGCAGTGGATAGAGTGACAGACAGGAGACTTTAGTTTGGATGCTTGCTTAGCCATACAAACTCTTGGGGATTGGTGGGGGAAACTGGAAAAATCCCTCCTTAAATATCTCAGATACCTGGAAGGTCCTACTAAGGTCACTGTAATGGGTTCCAACTTGATAGCAACACACACACACACACACACAGAGAGAGAGAGAGAGAGAGATGAATGCATTTGTTTAAATTTTATTTGTTTCCCTTATGGATATTAATCAATGTCTAATCTCCAGGGAATTGTTACAATCATGATTTGGTAAAGTTAGAGCTTCTTCATGAAAAGAGGGTGGGACTTGTAATTATACAGCTGAATTCCATACATGTTTACTCATATGTTGAGTTCCACTCTGTTAAATGGGATTGGCCAAAAATGTTCATAGAATTCGGTTTTAGGATTTTTGGCAGGCACAGGAACTAGTGTCAGTCACAGATACGGTGAATTACTTGATGCAGCTTAGAATCCAAAGGAAGCAGCTACCGGCTTCCAGGTTGGTTTTGAGCCTTTTCACATGACCCCTAAGATCCGCTGGCCACTTAAATTCGGACCAGAGATCTTAGGGGTTCGTCGCTCTTCCTGTGTCCCCACCCCCCTCCGCACTTCCTGGCTGCTGGCTGCGTGAGGGGGGAGGAGAAAAAGAAAAGAAAAGCATGCCTCCGTTCTGCCTTTCGCTCCTGCCAGCAACATTCTAGTCTCTGTAAAAGTAGCTCTTAAAGGGGCGGGAGCCAAAAAGCAACAAACAGACCGGATCAAATAATTTTCACCTCCAAAGATACTTGAAAGGTGCGCTGGGACGCACTAAAGTGGGTGTGGTCGCACTTAATTTCCTGTTAACTCCGGAGCTGGTGGGGAAACATTTTTAAGCTCCGGAATGGGAGCCATTTGCCCCAGAGTTTAGGGGTCGTGTATAAACGCCCTTTGTTTCAGGGATTCCCCCAGCTGAAATGACTATTCACCCTTGCATTTTAAAAACATATCTGCAGTTTGTCCACATCAGTGAATTGGTGATCAGCTTGACAAATATATGCAACTCCTCTTCTAAAGGAAGGCTTATTATGAGAGGATTCAAAAGAAGCCAATGTAATGCTGGTCGTCCTCCCCCCCCCCCAAGAAAAAGTCATGAAGGGGCCAAATTCAGGCATTTACAGTGCAGCTGGCTCAATGTCTTCTGTAGATAAACTGGTGAGAAGCATTCACCATAGATTCTGAGCATCTTGAAAAGCAAGAGAAATAATCAATAATTTCCCAAAGGGAAACTCAGTCTGGCCATCCCTTGAGAGGATCATGTGGACAAGCATTATCCAGAAAACATGGTATGCTGGGCTTAGTATTTGCTCATTTCGGATCTGGACTCAATGTAGTACCAGTGATACATGGTTCTTTCTCCTTTTCATAGGATGCAGTAGAATATGGAAGTTCTGAATTATTGCCTGGATGGAGTGAAGATTACTAAATGAGCAAATGGTGAATCAAGCATTTCCCTCCCCACGATGTGTAGAGACAGATGGCCTAAAACAGTGGTGCTGAACCTTCAGCACTCCAGATATTTTGAACCACAACTCCCAGAATTCGGAGGCTAGATTGCCAATGACAAAGGACTGTGGGAATTGTGGTCCAAAACATCTGGTCCTGGAACATCAAATGGTGATGTTAGAACTCCCTTTGCCTGGCTTTGTCCACTGTGCCAGGCATATTATTTGTGGGAGAAGAGGTTCTGCCCCCCTTTGTCTCCTCTTTTCTCATTTACTGTACCATACACAATTTAGGATTGCACTTGATAGGTGGGATGGGGATGGCACTCAGGAAAGAATGGAGATCCATCTTGAGTTCCAGGTCTGAGACAAAGACAAGTTGCAAATACAATTAAAAAATAACTGAAGAACACAGATATATTTTTCAGATCCACAGGGAATATTGATTTGGGGGCTTGTTGACATCTGCTAACATAACCATCTCATCTGAGATTAAATGTTCAATTTCCCACTCTTTGCACTTTGAATTCTAGATACTTTCCCCCTGACATTCATAAAGAAGGATTGGCTTCTGAAGCATGAAAGTTGTTGCTGCCTCGTCACTTTGAGAAAAGTGGCATAAAATACAGCCAGGCTGTCCAAAGTGGCATAAGCAATGTTTGTGATAGGAGCTTGCCTTGTATTCTGTCAGGACCTTGTTCCATATAGCGCAATATTGACTGACTGATTAACTGACAGCAGCCTTCCTGGCTAGAGATGGACATTAATCCTGTTCAGAGATTCGTCCCAGCTCAGGCTTTTCTGTCCTACCCTCTTGGATGATTTCCCTCTTAGACAAGTCTGTGCTCTTACTTGTGACTAGGAGATTAGCCAAGGAGGTAATGGACGCAAGCACTCTGGGTCTGGGGAGTGGCTGATTGAGCCAGGAGAGGTGGAGGAGAAGAGTACCAGCACCTGTGCTGCTGTCTTTATGAACTGGGGTGGACCTACACACTGGATTTGTGTCCCTCTCTATTCCTGGGTTTCCAGAAGGATACTTTCCTGACCTTCTGAGTAGATCCCTTATGTTTCCTGGTGATCTCACATCCAAGTACAAACCAAACCAAATCCTGCTTAGCTTCTGAAAGCAGATGAATTCAAACTTATTGTATGCCACCTTAGTGCTGTTGTAATTGTATGGTACACAATCCAGTAGTGCAGTCGAGGCACAACCTAAGGTCAAAACCCAGGATATGACTGAGCTCTGGAATGAACCTTTCATTTTGCTAGCGAACAAGAACTTCCCATTTCAGTCTGAAATGTTACAGGATTCTCCTCAAGCAGAACATAGTTTGTGCTCTGGGAGGCTCATAACAACAGGTGGCTGCAGATGTGTCCCATACACATTTGAAAAGTGTTCCTAGGGGGGGGGAGCTTATGTTTCAGGTATGCACAAAACACTTTATGCCACAGGGAGATGTGTTCAACTCGGGTGTATAATTTATAAAATGTACACACTATGCACTCGTTGTTGGGGGTAGTGGGGAATGGAAAAAGGGAGGAAACCATGGTCCAAATAGGGTGTGAGAATCAAATAAATTAATAGGTGGAGACCTTGAGAGAAGACCACATCTCTATGTAAGAGTCACACAGTTGAGCCTTGGCAACAGTGAGAGGAAATCTGTGACAAGCCCTGTGTGTACTTTGGAAATCTATAGTGGCCAGAATCCTGTTGCAATTTAGAACCCAAATGGAGAAATCATATAGACACAATGAAGTGTTTCCTGGGCTATCCGTTGCATGCCCAACTGTCTATTTCTTCATAATGCATCTGCTTGAAGAGTGCCCAGCCGAAGAACAGCAAAATGTGCTAGTACTGTTGTCTGATTTTTCACAAACGGTGTGCTGCCATGTGTATTTTGTAATCTTACTAGATTTCATTAATTTGAAAAAAATTCCACAACCATTACCTGTGTACACTATAAATGTGCTGCAAATACATCAGTTTCCTGATTTGCTGGAATCTCCATACTTGCACAAAATGGAAACTCAAAGCTTTTCCAGATGTGAAGATACACTGAAAAATTAAGTGGGGGAAATTTACTTAACAATCTTTCCTCTAGATAGCACTTTTGATTTTTGATTTTTGATTTTTAAAAATGACATTTATCTGCAATTAAACATGTGCCATGTGATTCTTTGTTGTTATTTTTATTGTAATCTAAATGTCATGGTTACTTATTGGATAGTTCTCATGCATTCCTCACTTCAAGTGACATAGTTCTCACCTTTGTCCACTGCTTATCTTATTTCATACCTTCTAAACATTTGTTTTCATTTAAAAGAAATGTCTTGAGATACCATGCACTCAATCACAATTCCACTCAGGCAATGGAACAACTTGCATAGCTCTTAGGCTGAAAATAAAAGTAAGGGATATTAACATTTCCATTGGTCCAACTCCACCATTTCATGGACATTTCTCCATAGAGAAAGAAAAGAAAAGGCCTCTACCATTTTGTGGTATATTAAATGTAAATATTCTCTGAAGATATTTAAAAATTCAATCTGTACTGCTATGGAACTGAAGTCTTAAAATATGGCACTTCTTTCATTTAGTCACATATACATTTTCACATAGTTGTGCATATTTTTTTCAGATAGTTGAAGGCAATATTGTAGAGATGCTATTACATAAGAACATAAGAACAGCCTTGCTGGAAGAGACCACAGCCCATCTAGTCCAGCATTCTCCCTCACACAATGGCTCCCCATTTGCTTCAGGGTATTCCCAAGCAGATGTCTTCCCCTGCTTATGATTCCCTGCAAATGGTATTGATATTGAGTGATATCCTGCCTATCTCTCCAACCCGGAGGTTGTCCTTAGGCATCCATAATGATAGCCATTGATATCCTTCTTCTCCAAGAACTTGTCCAATCCTTTCTTAAAGCTGTTAAAGCTGACAGCTGTCACCACTTCTTCTAGCAGGGAGTTCCACAGACCAGTGATCCTCTGGGTGAAAAAGTATTTTCTCTTATTTGTTTGAGATTTAGCACCCAAGAACTTGTCCAATCCTTTCTTAAAGCTAGTTATTGTGCACAGCTGTCACCAGGGAGTTCCAAACCAGTGATCCTCTGGGTTTTTTCTCTTATTTGTTTGAGATTTACTTTCATGTCCATTGTGCGATAAGGAAAACAGGTTTTCATTATTTACTTTGTCCACACTGTGTATGATTTTATAAACGTCAATCAGGTCACCTCTTAGACACTATTGTTTAAGACTGAAGAGGCCCAGCTGTTGCAGCCTCAGATGGTAAGGAAGGTGTTCCAGTCCCCTAATCATTCTGGTTGCCCTCCTCTGCATTTTTCCCATTTCCATAATATCCTTCAGGAGGTATGGTGACCAGAACTGAACACAATACTCCAGATTGGACCTCACATATTTTTACAAAGAGGCAAAACAACACTTGCTGACTTATTTTCTATTCCCTTCATAATGATCCCTAGCATCGAGTTTGCTTTTTTCACTGCTGCAGCACACTGGGTTGACACCTTTATTGGTGTCAACCGGGACACCAAGGTCCCTTTCCTGGTTTGTTGCACAGATTTCAGACCCCACCAGTTTATAAATGTAATTGGTTTTTTTTTACCTCAACATGCATCACTCTGCACTTGCTAATGTTGAAGGTAATTTGCCACTAGTTTGCCCACTCTCTTAGGGCCTTTTCACACGACCCCTAAAATCTGCAGCAAATGGCTCCCAGATCCGGAGCTTAAAATTGTTTCCCCACCAGCTCCGGAGTTTACAAAAAATTAAGTGCAACCACGGCCACCTAAGTGCATCCCAGCGCACTTTTCAAGTACCTGCTCTCTGGGGGTGAAAAATTCCTGATGCTGATGTAACGTACTGAGTGCCGGGCTCTCCTCACTTCTGTTTATTGTTTTTTTTGCCCCCGCCCCTTTAAGAGATGGATGCTGCCGGGAGCAGAGCGAGACGGCAGAATGGAGGTGAGCCGGCATTCTTTTCTTCCTTTTTTTCTCCCTCCCCTCACGCAGCCAGCAGCCAGGAGTGCGGAGGTGGTGGGAACACAGGAACAGTGACAAACCCCCAAGATCTCTGGTCTGAATTTAAGTGGCCAGCGGATCTTAGGGGTCATGTGAAAAGGCTCTTAGTGTCAAGAGATCCCTCTGGGGGATCTCTCTCAGTTTTTACTACCCTGTATAATTTAGTGTTGTTGGCAAATGTGGCTAACTTGTTATTTACTCCTACTTTGAGATCATTTATGAAGGGGATGAAAAGCAGGGCCCCCAGTACTGAACCTTGGGGGACCCCAGTCTTTACCTCCCTCCACTTGGAGAAATGTCCATTTAGTGCTACCCTCTGTTTCCTGTCCCTTAGCCAGTTGCTGATCTAGGACAAGACCTGTCCCTTGATTCCATGACTGGCAAGTTTATTCAAGAGTCTTTGGTGCAGGACCTTGTCAAAAGCCTTCTAAAAGTCCAAATAAATAATGTCAACTGGAACTCCCTTATCCACATGCTTGTTGACACTCTCAAAGTATTCCAACAGATTAGTGAGGCATGATTTGCCCTTGCAGAAGCCATGTGGGCTTTCCTACAGCAGCATCTTTTCTTCTATGTGCCTATTAATTTTATCTTTTAAAATGGTTTCCATCACTTTACCTGGGACACATGTCAAACTGACCAGTCGGTAATTTCTTGGATCACCTCTGGATCCTTTTTTTTTTGAAGATTGGTGTTACATTCACTATCTTCCAGTCATTAGGCATAATGCCTGATTTGAGGGAAAGATTATATATTTTGGCTAGGACCTCAGCAATTTCATATTTAAGTTCCTTGAGAACTCATGGATGGATGCCATCTGGTCCTGGTGATTTATTAGCATTTAGTTTAACAAGACATGCAGGAACCTCCTCCATAGTTATTTCTATCTGGCTTAATTCTTCAGTTTCCCTCCCTATGAATACAGGCTGTGCTTTGGGCCTGTGGTCTCTGTTTTCTTCAGTGAATACTGAAGCAAACAATTCATTTAGTCTCTCTGCAATATATGTCTCCTCTTTAATAATCCCTTGCCTTCCATTATTGTCTAATGGTCCAATGGCCTTCCCAGTTGAGTTCTTATTTCTAATGTACTTAAAGAACTCCTTGTTATTTCTTTGAGTGTTTTTAGTTATATGCTCCTCCATGTCTTGCTTTGCTTTCCTGATTGTTGCCTTGCATTTGTTCTGCCAGAGTTTATGTTCCTGCCTGTTGTCCTCATTTGGACAAGCCTTCCATCTTCTAAATGAGCTTTTCTCAATATATATACCCACTGTACCATGTCTCTAGAATATAGTGTATGTAGTGTTCTCAGACTTGGTTCCAGATGCACATGTTTTGATGTAACACTCATCTGAAGATGAAAAAAAAATCCAAAATGTGATATAGTCAAATTCTTAAATTTAAAACTTATTGATGCTCTTGCTCCTAATATTAATAGTAATAATATAAATGTACATGGAACTGCTTATCTGTGTTTAATAAACCTAACAAAATGATACTTAATCAGTGAAAATATTTGTTGCATATGAAAACAATTTTGCAAGATGGAAAAGTGGCAAATTCAGAGCAGAAGGGTTTTCTGGAGCCTCCTGTCACAAAAGGATAATGACTAGCTTTGGATGTGATGTTGAATCTCTCTTAGCATTGGGTGGCATATATATTCAGCATGGGAAGGATTAAAAGCAAATCTCAAATATGGCCAGGGCCCAAAACATTCACAGCCTTTATTATCGACCACGCTATTGTAAATTCAATCTGCCCCTCTTTAGGGAACCAATGGAAAGTCTGCAAAGCTGGACTAATATGGCACTACCTCTCAAGCTAATAAGCAGTCACGCTGCTGTGTTCTGCACAGATTTCAGACAATGGAGAAGCACTACCTTGTCTCCGTGCTGAAAAGAATGGAAAATAAAAGTAATGTGGCATAATGGCACGGGCTGCTGTGGCAAAGGACCTTTTCGGTATAATAAGGGTGATTATAGCCAATGCATGTGGTATAGTGGAGAAAAAGAACTCAGTTGCGTCATACTTTTATATGTGATTTTTTAAAAAAATGAGAATAGAGAGCCTTGATGATAAAAAAAAAGTTGCATACCCTGGCCAACTCTAAATCTCACAATTAAATGGTTTTAGGCCATAAAGGTCACTCCTTCAAAATAAGTGTCCTTACTCTAGCAGGAGGACAACAAAAAGAAGGAAGGGGTGTCCCATAAGCCCACTCATGTTTTTCGAAGGACAGCAAAACAAGTTGAGGAGCCGTGTAGCCATCACAAAAGACAAATACAAAAGTGGAACAGGAATCAGTGAGATTCCTTCTCCTCTTTCCTCTCATGCATTGATCTTGCTAGATTATTACCTGTTTGTTTTTCCTTTCCATTGCCTGTGTTTACAACTTGAAATTACAATGTAGTGTTGTTAAAATGGGTACATTTGCCCTTCCGTTTGAACAAAAGATTTATTTCCAAAATGTACATGTTCATTTATCACAACTGAATTCCACTCAATGATTTTTAAAAAACCCCAAACAACCCTGCAAGGTGATCACCCAGCAATAATAACTAGAACAAGATCATACAATGAGAATTATGTGATACAAGTATGGGAAACGTAGGCTCCCTGCTTCCAGTCTATCTCCTGTACCGCAGTTACGTACTCACTAATCTAGCAACACACAGAGAGAATAAACTGTAGTCAGAATCCTATTGGTTATTCTTACCAGCCACACTTTAGGGATAGCCAAAATCCTATTGATACACCAGTGTAAGTGCAATGACATAAACTGTAGTAGTAAATTGGCATTAGCTAATGAGTCACTTCTTGTACTCTTTAACATGTCCAGTTCAGCTAGATAAAAATCAAGTTTTTTTTAAAAAATGATTTAAATCATGATGTAAATCACAATTTATTTATTTTTAAAATCACAATTTAAATGATAAAATTATTTTTCTAAAATTTAAATTTAAAAAATCCATTTTTAAAAAATAGATGTGATTTAAATTAATGATTTAAACCAGTCTACCTGGACCAAGCTGTACAAATGCCATCCAACATAGGCTGAAATCCTCTTGCTTAGTGTCATAAAGCACAACTAGTGTAAGCTTAGTAGAGATTTGGTGAGCCAACTCCTAAATCAGATCAATTGATTCGATGATTCTGCTTTGGTTATAATTTATTACACCAAGTAGCAGGATTCCAGCAGCTCAATAAAAGCAATTATTCATAAACCACCAGCAACTTACAGCTTCAGTTTATATAGCATTGTACTTGACACCAACATGAATACTTAACATGATTCTGTCCAATAGCTTCCATTAGCCTGCTGGTTTTCTAACTAGGTATTGATGATGATGATTTCTTTAGAAGACTGAAAAGGAATGTCTTACCCTCCTAGACTTGTTGCTAAATTCTCATTAATTGCTTGCATTAGTACTTGATTTCTCTTTCCATTATACTGTATAACTGGGTCTAAGACACATTGTTATTGAGGCTCCTCCTTGTGTTTGGAAAACTACAACACTAAAGATGGGAAAGAATCTTTCACCGTATCTGAAGATTTAGCTTGTGGTAACCAAGGGAAGACACACACACAGCTATTGCTGTATCAGTTGCCACTTTTCCTTGCCCACATCCTCCAATATCCTCTGTCTTAGCAGTGGTCTTATTCCGCCTAATGAAAGGGCTGTCTGATCATTTTGCACACCCATGAATTTGGGACAGACCATATTTCATTCCATGTGGTGATAGAGCTGTATCTTATTAATCTAGACACATATTTAGGAAACATTACTAATACTTTCCCAATATACTCATCATTTTATTTTTGTGGTGATGCTGCTCTGGGATTCTTGGGGCGGCAGCAGCAGGAATCCTATAACTTCAAAGGCAAACAACTTACAGGAGTATAATTTAAAAATAAATAGAATTGTAAATTTTGTAAATTGTAATTGTAATTATAATTATATATTGCCAATACAGTGCTACCTCTGATAACGAATTTAATTCATCCTCCAAGCCAATTTTTTATCCAAAAATAATCATTATCCAAAACGCGATTTCCCATTGAAATGAATAGGAAACCGATTAATCCATTTCAAAGGTCCGAAAAAAGACAAAAAAGCTAGGGTTTTTTTCCAGATGTCTTTATAAAGTGCACTTTAAAGGCACACCGTACTGGAACATACACCCCCAGAACACGCCCCTTGCAGTGCAACACAAACATGGACAAAAGAAACCAGCAAGACTACCCCAGCCTGCTCCTGCCCAAAATGCAAGGGGGGGGAAATGCAAACAGACAAACATAAGCAGCAAGAGAAATCCAGCCTATTTTTGCCTGCAGAGCAATGGAAAAGATTGCAAACATGGAGAAATGAAAGCAACAATTCTACCCCAGCCTGTTCCCACCCAAAGTGCAATGGGAAAAATGTAAACATACACAAACACAAGCAGCAAGAGAACCCCAGCCAATTCTTGCCTGCAGAGCAATGGAAAAGACTGCTAATATTTATTTATTTATTTATTTATTTATTTATTTATTTATTTAAATACTTATATACCACCCATCTTCCAGGGGAACTCCAGGCGGTTTACAACATAATGAAAACAACAACAGTAATGACAAAATAAATAAAACATCATATAAAACTACAAAACTACAAAAAATCATAATCATTGGCAAGATGGCGGGACAAGAAGGAAAAAAAAACTTTCACCAAACGCCTCGCAAAAAAGCCAAGTCTTTAAGGCTTTTTTGAAGGCTGGCAGGGAGTGTGCGAGGTGCAACTCACTCGGGAGATGGTTCCATAACACAGGACCAGCCACAGAGAAGGCTCGGTTGCAGGTCACCGTTTTCTGAGCCACCCTGGGCATGGCCACCGAAAGTGAGAGTGCCCGCAACATTCTGGTTGGTCGGGCCTCAGAAAACAGCAAGACTACCCTAGCCTGTTCCCACCAAAAATGCAAAGAAAGCAGTGCAAAGTTTAATAAAAGCTAGCTCCCTACCTTTCCAAGTTTGAAAAGTCCAAATCCATCAGCAAAAAATGTTCAGAATGGCTCCAAAACACCATGAAAAAACGCTCTAACTACTCCCACCCCTCCACAAACTATGTGGTGTGTGTGCAATGCATCCTGGGTATACTTTTTCAAAGCATTATGAAAAATTTGTTATCCGAGGCAACCCATAAGCAACATACATCATCCGAGGCAACCCTATACCCAGAAATTTCCATTTGCTATCCAAATCATTCATTATCAGAGGCATTCGTTATCTGAGGTATTACTGTAATCACTCTTTTTCATCTGTACTGTTAGTGGATAAGACTGAAATCATCTTTCTTTGGAAAGACATTTAATAACAACATTTTATAGGTTGGATCACTTAGACATACTTATGCCAGATACATTGAAATCAATGGGGCTCGAATCAGTAATGCCAAAGTGAAGTCTTATTCATGTTAATGGGGCTATTATAAGTATTTTCACCTTACTACATCTACATTCAACCCACTGGACTAGAGATGGGCACGACTTGGAAAAAAATTTTTTCGAGTTGTCGTTAGTCGGGCCGGTTCTGTTTCGGGTCGTCTCCGTTTTTCGCGAAAATTCTCAAAAATTAGTCGGTTCGTTTTTTTGTTTCCGTTTCTGCCACGATTTCGCGCATTTTGACGTCCGACCAAGACTTGCGGCTTGCGGGCGCAGCGCGGGCGGCGGTGGCGCGGGGGTACATGCGTGGACGGCGGCAGCGGCAGGGGGGGGGGAGTGGCTAGCGCGCGGGCGGGCGCGCAGGCGGGCGGGTGGGCACAGGTCCCGCAAAATGAGCAGGCGAAATACAGTTTTAAACCTGCCTGGGTGATGTACTTGCTGCTGCACAACAAGGCTAGTGCATCCTAAGCAAACAAAGTGGGGCAGAAACAAATTTGCATTTCTTTTTTCTCTCTTGGTCTGTTGTGCTGCATCTGCTGATGCTGAACCAGCCAGCCACCTTGGTCTGGCTGACGTGGCTGTTTGTTGTACTTTTTTGTTGTTTGGTTTTGAATCCATCCCATCTCCCCTCCACCTCTCTCAGAGGCAGCAGGAGAAACAGACATTCCGTTCCTCCCCAAATCTGGATGAGGGGTCTACTCCTCTACTCCTCTCAAATTGGCCCCCCATCACCAAGGTCCTTCTGCCTTCACTTCACATTCACAGTCAAAGTCACAGTCTGTACTGTATAATATTTTTAAAATAATTTAATCCACAGCCTCAACCTCCCCTTCTAAGCACTAGTAGTACTACTGGACCTTGGCTGTTGCTTGCCACTTGCTAATAAACTGTAAAATAGAAAATAAATGGAATAAAACTATAAGCTGCTATACTAGGGTAGGATAGGGGTTGCTGGATTCCCTTCCAAAACCCCAATCGCAACAGCAGCAAAAAAGCTGTAGGCGCAGGGTAAAAGGACCTTGGCCAAATAAATGAACTTGGTGGGAAATTGGGATACAAAAGAAATGGTATGGTAGTGTAATATAAAATAAATAATATATTTTCAAAATAAATCCACAGCACCTCCCCTCCCCTACCGCTCCCACTCAAATCTTCCCTCCCCCTTGAAGCAAAAACGTACGGAACTCTTCCTCAAAAATGCAGAAAACAAAAAAGAGAATAAACACTGCGTTGCTATTCCCCACAGGGAATAGAAGAAATTATTATGTTTTGCAATTCGAATTAATATCAATTCAATTCCCTCCCTGCCTAGCGAGACCGCGACCGCGACCGCGAAATCGAAACTAGACTGAGCGCAGCAATCCAGCCGTGACCACCCTCCACAAGATCCAAGCCCAGACTGTGACGGACTGGAACTGCCTCGGCTTTTTATGCCCTCTGGCACATCCAGAAGTGTCAGTCAAAACCTGTCCATGCGATTGGTGGAATGGCTCCAAAAATTTGCATGGTCCCGTCCCATGGCCAGCCCATCGTTGCGCAGGTGTAAAAAAATAAATTAAGAAAAAAATAAAATGAAATCAACGGAGACGTATTTTGGCAAGACAAACCCACTGCTGCTACTGTAAAAAATCAAGCTTTTAAAATAGGTTACTTTCGCATGTTTCTGTGGTGCTTTGGTGGGGTTTTGGGCAAGGATTTCAAAAAAAAATTGTGGTCGCCATTTTGGACCGGGAATCGGGTTTTTTTTTAACTTTTAAAAACTTTTTTTCTGTGCCGCTTGGCATTGCGCGATCGCCGCGTGCAAGTAACGAACACGACAAATCAGACCAAATTGTTCGTTCGTCGGTTCAACCTCGAAGTCTGGCGGAGTGATTCCCGTTACCGTTTCCATAGAGTAACGGATACGAGTAACGGAAACGGAAATGGGAATACCGCTAACTCGTGCCCATCTCTACACTGGACAAAATATTTTGCATAGATAAGTCCACAGAATGGAACTAGCTTAATGCGCATTCTCAAATTGTTGCTAATTAAAGAGACCCCATATGAATTCTTAATTGCACACCAGTCCAGTGGCTTGATAAGCAACTTGAAATTCTAGTGGGGTCTCCTTAATTAGTGGCACATTGCCACTGTGAGTTAAGCCGTATCTCTTCCACTGACATACCTGCACAACAGAATGTAGAATTGTGTACTGGTGAATCAACCAGCCAGTTGAGAACTATACTACTCTAATTATTCTCAATACAATGTTTTAACACATTGTATTTATTGTATTTAAACGTTTTATTGTAATTTTACTGCAATTTGATGTTTTAATTATTTGAATTGTTTACTTTGATTGTGAGCCGCCCAGAGACCTTTGGGTACTGGGCGGCATACAAGCTATATAAAACAAACAAACAAACAAATGTACAGTAACGATGTATTGTCAGTTGCAATTTACAGTGACTGTTCCCAAGGTATTCTAGTTACAGAATGCTCAGATACGGTTTACTGTTCCTTTCATCTGCAGGTGCTCTAGAACTGTGCAGCTTCCTCAAAGCCATACAGACTGCTTTTCTCCAAAGGGCACAGTGGGTAATGAATGACACGCAATCCCTTCTACATCAAGTGCCCCAATCACTGAGATCCCCTACCATGAAAACAATCACAGTACAGTATATTATTTATCTGCACTTAGAAATTTGTATCCTCACATTTTAAAACTACGAACAAGTCTTGCCTTCCAAAGCAATAATTTTATGTTGTGTCACATTATAAATAATTAGCACTAAAAGCTAATTATTACTATACTAAGAGCATTTATCAATTATTAGTACAAATAATCAATGAAACCTTTCAGTGTACATTTTAAAAATGTGGGTATTTAATCAGGACTGTCCATATTAAGAGGAGATCAATGCTGATAGCATAGTTATAAATCTCTTGACTTCAGCAGTGGGTTGATTATTGTCCAGAAAGAATTTGTCTGAATTCTTTCACCATGTAGAATTATATTCTCAAGACTTAACTGTGTCTAAAAGTTCTGGAATTTATAGTAACTGTTTTCATTTATCCACTAATTAGTTAAAAGCAAGTTGGAACTCTAAATGGTTGACAAGCATAGATAAAGAAATGCTGACAACACGACTACTCCTGTAGGTACACATGCATTTAACTGCTAATCCAAATAAACAAGCAAACAGGAAAGACATAACAATTAATTACCAAAGACATAAGTACGACATACTTTCTTACTTTGGCTATTGAGTAATTTATGTCACTATTTTGCCACAATGTATTAAAATTGAATTAAACAGTTTGTCTTCCTTTTCTTTTCACTTGCTATTTCATATTGTATCAAAGCTGGAATTAAATAAAGGAAGTGAAGATATATTTTGTAATAAGATAATTGGAGTGAGTAAAACAGTGCCACACCCAAGAATAATATGTAAAGCGTATATGGTAATATATAAGCTGGGAAATATCCAGGAAGTTATTTTACAATCTAAATCGCAACATTCTTGATTAATAACAAAGCAATGACAAATATGGACCATTCATCTTTTACTACCTTGTCATTACTACTTTACTTAAAAAGAAGAATAAAAAAGATTTGCAATGCAATCCTGTTCTCAGTCCCATAGAGATGAGTTTTAAAAATTGGTTTAAAATGAGTACATAAATAAAACATGACAACATGTTTTCATAATGGGCAATTATATTCTATTCATAACATTTGTCTTCTTAAAAACATATAGTATGTAATGTAAGTCCTATAATGTCACAGAGATTTTCAGGAAGCAACAGAGGTTTAGTAGTTTAAGCAGCTACTCCATAACTGTCTGCCTATCCAGTCTGATACTAATCAATGGCTTTAAAACTGAAACATCTGAGACTTTTATTTCTTAGAATACATTGCAATGTTCAACATGAAAGAAGTGTATAAAGACACCAGTTGAACAAAGCTATTTTTTAAAAAATTAGAAATTGGGCAAAATATGAATATTTATGGTCATATTTTTCTAAAATATAGAGCATACATTCCCAAAACCAGGATTTACATATAACTCTCTGGTCAGATTTAAATTTATAGGGAAGAAACTTTATATGAAAGAACATTTGCAAAGTGCCAGATTTTTAAAATTAACAGTCATGATTCTAATAAAATTTACTTGGGGAATAAGTTCCAGTAACATGCACATTAATAGATTTAGAATAGAAGTAAAAACACATATAATGCTACATGTAACTACCTGCTTAAAAATTCTAAAGAGACTGAGTCAGATGAATATTAGAGGACTGTTAATGTTTTAAAAGAGTACTGTAATTTATTGAGGAATAAATAATATTGAAAATCATAAGGCCTAATTTTACAAAAAATGCAAACAAGAAGAGAAAAAAATACAATTTTTGCACATATATGTCCTGGAGAATATATTCAGAAGTATTTAAAAATAATATTTTAAAAGTACATAAAGTTATTGTATCATCCTATTCTTTTGGAATGTTACTGTACAGTATTTTCTAGTTGGTATTAATCACTTTTAGGGTGACGTTATGTAAGCACACCAGCGGGATATAAGTTTTTCTGTAAATATACAACTAAAATACATAGCTCCTACACTGTTGTAATTGGAGGTGGTTAAATGTATGCATAAAATTATGCCTAATGCTTTGATCTTGTGACTATTTTTGGGGGAGTGAATTCATCAAAAACAACGGGACACAAGTCTGCTTAAACTACATGAAGAAGTACTTAACTTGTGAGTCTGTAATCTTTTCCTCAGTTGGTACTTCTCTATACTGTACACCTACACCTGAGTCAATCCCATTTATAATTTACAGAGCCTACTTCTAAACCAACATTAAACATCTACATTACTTTGAACCGGCTGCGTATGACTTTGAACCCCTGCATTTAAATGACAGGACAAATTCGGTCTTGGCCTACACATGGAACTTTGGTATTATAGGCAGTGTTGTATTTTGGGTGCTTCCAGATGGCAGATTCCTAGCACTATGAAAAAACAGACCTCTTCTACCAGATGCTAAATTTATTTATTTATTTATTTATTTATTTATTTATTTATTTATTTATTTATTTATTTATTTATTTGGTCAAGAACAAAGACGTATGAGCCCATGGAAAAATGCAGGAGGGATACAAATGTTAGATGACATCCTCTCCACCTGCTATAAATATCTGTAAATAGATTAATACAAGCCTCGTCTGGAAATGCCCTCTGATACAGCATTTAGTATGAGAAGAAAAAAATAGGCACTTGGTAATAAATTATCCGAGGTCTATTAACAGAGAGAAGCACTATTTTTCATACAAACAAACCCACACAGTCCTAAATGGGGAATTCACTTCCGCTTTAAACCAGACAGTTAGAACAAGCATTACTGAATTATTTCATTTACCTATAATTTTCAAACAAGGAAAACAAACCTAGGAGCAACCTAAGTGTACAAAGCAAGAAGCACCCTCCCGATCGAAATCTTTTGAGCCACTGCAGGCGAGAGCCGCTTCTGATGAAACAGCCTTGCGTCATCGACACAAGACAATGACGTCATAGGCAATGGTTGTCCCTTTCTAAGGGCACAACTAGTGATGCAGCGAGTCTTGGAAAAAAAGGGGAAAGGCAAATCTCGTAGGGAGGGACCCACTTGGTTCCTTGGATTGAATTTGGCATACCGACCTCCAGGTACACCCCAAGACGGCCGTGCAGTGACTTATAATTGACAGAAATGACGGTTGGGGAAAATAAAAACAACGTCACCTCTTGGTTCTACATTTTATTATTAGCATTAATGTAATTACAAATGTTGGGAAATACATTTTCCAGCTTTTGCATACAGCTCTTGGGGGGGGGGAGAAGGGAGGGAAATTTCGCATTTTGTCTCAATAATTTAGGGATATATGCAACAAGTCTAGCTTTTGATTTTTTTCCCACGAGCAGAGGAACCCTCTATGCAAGTCCCTTCCCGAACGATTAAAGTATACAACCTCCTTTGATTTGAACTATTGCTCAGAAAGGAAGCTCTAAATTTCTTCCAACCTGCAGCTCTAGATGGAACTTAATTTTTTTTTTTAAAAAATCACTCTGTAGTTTTTCCCTGAGGAAGTTGATAGAGAAGCAAGCAAACAAGGGAGGTGGGGATTTACATTATCCATATGCCAGGATGTTATTTAGGTTTAAACTGACACCACAATTAGCTTCCGAGGCTGGCAGGTTCCGTGGCGTGTGATCCGCTTAGTCAGGGACCCTTGCCAGTCTTTCTGTGAATGGGAGGCATGCGTTTTTTTTTTTTTTTTTGCTTCCACATCCAGATCTATCTGCCAGACACTTAAAAAAAAGATTTCTACAGAATTGGGGAACTGACTCATTCTATAGAATTGGGAATTGCTGCTATAATGTCTTCCCAATTGCTTCCCCGGCAAACCGATGGCTACAGTTGGGTGCCCATGTCCTCGGGGTTTTGACTTCCCACGTAGCAGAAGGATTGGGGAGTTGGGGGTGGAAATGCTGGGTCAGCATTATTGGTCATAATCTTTGCGCTGCTAACCTAGCGTGATCAGCACCTGGAGGCTATTGACCAGACAGCCCCTACACACACCCCACATCATGATTTTATTTGATGACCCAGGCATTGAGTTTGCAGCAAGATTTTGGATCGATCGCTATACTGTAATAATAATAATAATAATAATAATAATAATAATAATAATAATAATAATAATAATAATAATAATAATAATAATAATAATGCCATCTAGTCCTTAACACCGCTTCACACGGCAGTCCCTTTCCAGGGTTGGGTGTGAAGGATGGCAAGGGTGCACCCCACCACCACCACCACCACCCCAAGCCGGGCTCCGTCGGCTCCTTACGTCTCCGGGTATCATTATGATCCCTGCTTTCCAAGAGAAGACGGGAGCTTTAAAAGGTTCGCCTATAATTTACGCATCACCTCGAAAGGCTTGCCTTTCCTATAGAGTATATTTATATTGCACACACACACACACACACACACACACATACATGGGAGGAATATATATTTGGAGTTGGGTGGGTTGGCGGCAGTGGTGACGGGGAGGGATCGGTCTCAAAAGAGAGAGGACACACACGAAATGTAAAGACGACAAGCCACAGACACGGACATAAACACCGATCGTCAAACACAGAAACGGAGCTTCAGGTACAAAACCCGTATCCTGGGGGGTCTGTTCCGCTGCCAGAGCCGATAGCGAGAGAAAGAGGAGGGAAAAAATGCACAATGAGGACGCTCAGAAGAAGAAATCCATTATCGGGTGGCTCTTTTCTTCCTGACCGGCCGGCTCGATCCAGTGCCCTTATTTTCCCCCTTGCCCCCCTTTGCCGCAGTCCATCTTATATTTAAAAAAAAAAGAAATAAAATGGGGTGCGGTGTGTGTGTGTGTGTGTGTGTGTGTGTGTGTGTGTGTGTGTGTGTGTGAGAGAGAGAGAGAGAGAGAGAGAGAGAGAGAGAGAGAGAGAGAGAGAGAGAGAGTATAGGGAGAGGAAGAATCCCACCCGCAGACATTCGGCCGAACAAATGGAGGTTTAAACACGGCAGCGAAGAGCCAAGGTGATTTATCGCGGCGCGGCGCGCAAGGTCTCCAATCCGCAGCTCCCCGCTCGGTCACTTGCAGAATCTCTCTCTCTCTCTCTCTCTCTCTCTCTCTCTCTCTCTCTCTCTCTCTCACACACACACACACACACACACACACACACACACACACACACACACACACACACACAGAGAGAGAGAGAGAGAGAGAGAGAGAGAGAGAGAGAGAGAGAGAGAGAGAGGTGGAATAGCCGAGGCTCCTGAGGGGAGGGGAGGCGCAAAGAACACTGAGCCTCTCCCCCCCCCGCACCACCCGGGCCTCCACCCCCGGCTCTTCTGCTGGATTCAGGTGGCTTGAAAATGAGGAAGGGGCAAAAAAAGGAGGAAAGGGTCGTTTTCCGTTGCGTGGGAAAACGCCCTACAGAGTGGGGAGGGGGCGAGAGTGAGTGAGAAGCAGCAAAGCACTCAGGAAGAGGGGGGGAGGGAGGGAGGGAAGGACGCGGGAGGGCGAGAACTCGTGTGAACGCAGAGCCTGCCGTTCGTCGGAATCTGAGCACTCGCAAGCGGAACCCGATTTTGTGCCGCCGCCGCCGTCCTCGATTCCCTAGCTTAGGCTCGTCTCCGCGCCCGCCCGCGCTCAGGGAAACACTCGTGGGAAATGAGGGGCGCAAGAGCAGGGATCGAACCGACGATCTGTAAAAAAAAAAGGGGGGGGTCACGCCGCCGCCCTAAGCCATTGGTGGGCGGAAGAAGAACTAGAGACGCCCGGAGTCCACTTCGGCTGACACAAACAGCGGCAGCGGCAGCCGCCGGCAGCGCCGCCGCCGCCACCACCAGAAACAACAAACAACATTTGAGTCACTGTGTGGTCAGTGATCTGGAAGCAAACGAGATCTAGGGAAGTACAGGGAAGACAGGCAAGGATGGGTGGTGGTGGAATATAACCTGTGGGTATCTAAAATAAAGAGCACTTGAAAAATCACAGCAGCATGGACATTGTTGGGAGATATAAGCATGGGTATCAGAGCCCTATAGGTTACTGATGTTTTTTCTTCCAGTTTTTATTTATGTTATTACTAATACTATCAGAACCACTTCAACATCATCAAGGTCCTCAACATTATTATTATTATTATTATTATTATTATTATTATTATTATTATTATTATTATTATTATTATTATTATTATTATTATTAATAATAATAATAATAATAATAATAATAATAATAATAATAATAATAGTAGTAGTAGTAGTAGTAGTAGTAGTAGTAGTAGTAGTAGTAGTAGTAGGCACCTTCCAGCCTGAGTAAGGACATCTGAAGGTCTACTGATTTCATCTTATGGAGATGCAAGAAAGTAGCAAATAAGCAGGACTTACAAAGGCTTAATTTTGGCTATGTCAAGACTTCCGGCTCCTCCACTCACACACCACCTAAAAGCCCAGCTGCAAGCACATCAAAGATGGTCCGAACCCTTTTGACCTCTCTGTTCTGCGTTGGAAGCACAAAGTGCTTGAGATCCACCTCCACGGCAGAGGGATTTATGAGCCAGGCCAGGTAGGCCAATCACAGCAAAAGCAAGACAGGAAATATAGTAAAACACATGCAACTCAAGTCCCATTAATGACACTTAAAATATTGCACCCAACATCCTCCAAGTCCTCTTAAGTCCCTGAATATCTTGTGAGGTCTGTTATTAGTCACATTAGTCTCACTGGCATGGTTTTGTTGAGATTTACAAAATGCTTCTGGGGCTCCCAGTGAACTAGTGCACAGAGTGCTTGAAACACTGCTTGCACCTGGGAAGCTGCTTGTGAAGAAAGAATGGTTATTCTCCTTGGAGCAGTGGGTACGTGTGATGCTGCATTAATTAGAATTCTGTGTCTGCCTTTGTCTGGTAACAACAGTAGTAGGGAAGGTCTGGGCGTACCTGACGCTGCTGTGTTCCAGAGAAGTATGTTATGCCTCTGCACAGCACCTTTCTGGGGCCTTGGAGATCTGATGTAGTCTAGCGGGGAGCACTGAGCATAGATGAGTGAAATGCGGGTTTAAATCCAGAAAACTGGATGTCTTGACTCAGGTCATCACCACTCCACTTCATTCTAGTTTCATACTCTTACAAATAAATTGGTATGATCTCATTTTAACTTTGGGCGGTTCAACTTTGTAAACCGCCCAGAGTAGCTTTGTAGCTAGATGGAGCGGTAAATACATACATACATACATACATACATACATACATACATACATACATACATACATACATACATACATACATACATACATACATACATACATACAAGGTAGGTTTTGGATCAAGGTGAGATAGCGATAAGATAGCAAAATAGATAAAAAGCAGACAGATGGACTAAAAGATAGATGACGGTGGACAGAGGTGTTTCAATATTTCCCTACTTCTCAAACCTCTGTATGTGGAATGTTAGCACATTGGATGAAGGTTGAAATCACATGGGAATTGTTTATTATGAATAAACATAGATAGGGTTAGGCAGAGTATGTCTGCAATCCATGCAACTTGGATTGAATGAAGTTCAGTTCAGTAAAGAGGTTTGGAGCCCCGCAGCCATTAAAACAAAAGCAAAACTGGACTATGGGTGATACCTTCATAGGCTGCTCAGTTCAGTGAGATTGCTGAGTGTGCTTTCCAAGAACGGCATATGTATGCCCTCCGTGATATATCTCTTAGCACCCTTGACCAGTGAACATGGTAAGTAAAGTTTATAAGAGCTGCAGTCCACCATGTGGAGGACCATAGGTTTCTTGACCCTGAAATAAAGCTTTTTAGACAGTAGTCAATTAGAGGTGCTCTTCCAAATGACCAAGCTCTTAGTGCACTCGATGGAGGACAAGCATGATCACCCCAGTTCTGGCTCGCCTGCATTGGTTACCCGTTGCATCCCGAATAAGATTCAAGGTCTTGGTTTTAATTTATAAAACCCTCCATGGCCTGGGACTTGACTACCTGGCAGAGCGAATCTCCCAGCGGTCAACTTCGGCCTGACCAACTAGAATGATGCGGGCGCACCCGCTGCAGGTGGCCATGCCCAGGGAGGCTTGGAAAACGTCCACCCGTGGCTGAGCCTTCTCTGTGGCTGGTCCTACACTACGGAATCATCTCTTGAGCGAGTTGCGCCTTGCACAGTCCCTGCCAGCCTTCAAAAAAGCTTTAAAGACCTTGCTTTTCCGGGAGACGTTTGGTGACTGTTAACTTTTTTTTCTGATTTTTTTGCCCACCACTTGTCTCCATGCCATTTTTTACTTATGTTTTTAAACTGATTTTATTATTTTATAATGACGCTGTATTTAACCTGGCTTATTGTTTGCTTTTTGTTGTAAGCCGCCCGGAGTTCCTTCCTGGAAGACGGGCGGTATATAAGCTCTAAAATAAATAAATAAATAAATAAATAAATAAATAAATAAATAAATAAATAAATTCTAGATCTGTTTTGCTGCTCTGTGGCAGGCAAGCAAGCAAATGTGTCTTCAAATCAATTCCAATTTATGGTGACTCTTTTCAGGGATTTATGGGTAGAGAACACTCAGAAAGGGTTTACCCTTTCTTTCTCACAATGCTCTGGGGTTGTGCAGCTTTGCCCCTGGCTTCTCCTCAGAGGCCCAGTGGGAAAATGAACTCCCAAACCCCGACGTGGCAATCAGGTACATGATTCAGGGAATTTATTCAGACAGCAAAAAAAAAAAAAATACTTCTTGGCTAAGTAAATGTAGACCTGCTAAGAATCCAGCCCCTGGTTTCAAAATGAAGTCTCTGCAGTACCACATCCACCCAGAATTGCCTTTGATCACTTTCAGATGAGGTTTGTATTAGACAGCCGCATCATTTTCCTGCCTCGTTCATCCAATGTGGGACTTTCAGATAATGTGATTCTCCACTTGTAGCTCTCTTTTCTTTTCGTGCACTGTCTTTCCTCTTTTTCCTTACCATGAAAATCCACTAAAGGAGAAAAAGACTAAATTAGGTGCACACTGCCATCTGAGGCACCCTTCATCTGGAAATTTATTTATACCTGTACTGTCATTTAGTTACCTTTAAAGTGCTGGTCTTTTTTAAAGGGATAAACAAGGGTCCCATTACACTTTAATGCCAGTGACTAAGGATGCAAATGCATTCTGCAGCTAAAATCTACCGCTTTGCATTAAGTACACACAGGTGCATCGTTGTTTTAAATTAATTCCTTACACTTAAGAATTATGAGAACTAATATGAGTCTGGCTGGGAGAAGTTTCAAAATTCTGCTAATCAACATCATTTTCCACATTCAGTAAATAATCTGGCCTTTGTAACGACAAGTGTATTTATAACTTCTTCCTTTGACTTCTGAATTCAGGAGACAGAACAAACATTACAGTGAAAAGATTGTGTTTAGGTAGTGGAAACTAGCCGCAAGTTTCTACACGGCCTGGATTAGGACACATGGCTTTATCTGTTCTGATTTGATCTTCAAAATAATCCCAGTGGTATGTCAGGTTGCAGATGGGGATTGGTCAAAGGTCACCACTTTAGCTTCATAGCTGAGTATTTGAATTCCTTCCTCCTAAGTGTTAATACAGCACTCTAACCACTACACCACAGTGGTGCATCTGAACAAGTCATCTCTGTCATTCACAACTGCAACCCAAGAGCAGTATCTTATTTCAGTATAATCAATCTATAGGGTTTCAGGAACTGGTAAATGCTTTTTCATAGGTTGTTCAAAAGATATATAGCGGGAATGCAGAAGTGCCTGTCTTTTAAAAAATAAAGTCACATTTTCCACCTGCTGTAGCCCCCTTTGTATCTGCATCTAAATTTTGAAATGTTAGAGTAATGTATGAGTTGGTGTTTGGGCAAAAAAATGCAGGCCATTCTAGAATCCAGAGCAGACAGCTTCCTATTGCTTTTGGCACAGCTGGGTCAAGAGTATCCCAGGACCACATGCTGGTCTTCAAGGCTGTTTTTGGAGTACAAATCCCCCTTTTTTCTCCAAAGCAAGCAAGCAAGCAAACAAAAGAAATTTAACAAGTAAATAATTGGGAATACACTTTTTAAACAGGCCATTGGACACTCTCTAATGCCCCAAATGGCAATTGTTTTCATAGCAAGCCTTTCCTGACTTATTCTGTTTTGTGGGTTTTGACCTGTGCAGTGTCCCAGGGATGGAAAACTGGCCCCCAGACCAACAAAGTTGCCTATTCTTGATTCATGGTATTGTATTTTTATTTCTGCAATAACCTCCTAACATTTTGGGCCAGTCAGGAAAGGATGGACACCAGCTGAGGGACAGGCTGCCATTCCTGAGCAGGGCATGCTCTTGCCCCAAAGAAAGGGGGGGTTGCCCCAAAGAAAGAGGATGCATTTGGTTTAGGTTTATAAATCAGTAACCCCTCTTGGCCAACAAATAGAGGCATCACCTTCCTTGTGTAGAGTTTAGATCAGGCTTTTAGATGTGCTAACTACTCTAAGCTGAAATAAGCTTCCTGTATAGCTCAGTACTGCAGACACAACTGGTAGTGGATCTTTAAGGCTTCATACAGGTCTTCCCACCACACTTTCCCCTAGCAGGAGATCATCTGTATGAAAATCATGTGCTGCTAGCATGCTAAACCCCCATCTCAAAATCAGCATATAGCCATTCAAGGAGTTGGAGTTGGATTCTTGAGCACCTCTCCTTCACATCTCCATTCCATTCCAACTTCCAGTGTCATCAGCCATATTGGACGGACATTCTCTGCTTCAGATATCCTGACTGATGTCCTGAGTTCCATGAGCACGGTTCTATGAATTGAGCAGCATGCCATTGATTCCCTCTTTTAGTGGACACCCCTGTCCCCGCCCCCAAACTTCTCATGAGGCTTTAGGGAGGGTGTAAGTCAGGGGTGTCCAAACTTTTTGCAAGGAGGGCCAGATTTGGTGAGGTGAAAATGTTTTGGGGTTGATCATTCAGCCTAAAGGGGGGAGAAAGGGTGTGGCCCATGTACATCTGCAACAGCCGCAAATGCTCCGGTTTCAAGGCACCCAAGGGTCTGGTGGCTGTTGCATGGCCCAGGAATCGGCCCACACACACCCAAGATGCACTACTGCACGCATAAGATGCCCTCCCTTGCAAGGAGTGGGGAGGACACTGCAGCAATGGAGCCTGGGGGGGGGTAGGCAGGGTGGGTGGTCGGGATGGATGGAGTCAGGAATGGCAGGCAAGCCATAAAAATGCAAGCTGACATAGCCAGCCGACACAGGGAGGGGCCAGCTGGCGGGAATGAGTAACAGGCTGAGCTGGCAGGGAGAAGAAGCTGAGGGTCCCTTGAAATTTTGAAACAGGCCACATTTGTCCCCCAGGCTGGACTTTGGACATGCCTGGTGTAGGTAGACCAGTGGTGTGGAGGAATGCTGCAGAGATTAAGGAGGGAATGGGTGAAAATCATTTCCATCTCTGTGTCTGCAGAAAACCTGGCTCATCCCAAACCATTCTGTTATAGGTATAGTAATGTGTTTTTACTCGCTTTCAAAAAGACTCATTGGAGGCACCATTCTACCATCATGAATTGCATGAAGTGCTTTCATTTGAAAGAGTCAAAGTCCATTACATATGTTTTGTTGGTAATCTTTTAAACAACCCAGTGAGCTTGGTAGGTATGAATAGCCCCATACTGCTGTTTTGGGGACTAAGATTAAAGGAAGAGTTTCTTGATGTCACCCGCTTCAGGAGGGCAGAAATTGATGAGATGGCAACTTCTTAAAGAGCAAGTGATAAAACATTATTCCTCCATATTTGCATTTTTCACAGTCGTCTTGTTTGTGCAATCAGCATACAAATGAAGCCTGGTGCTTACCCCCCCCCCACTATATAATAGTAAACTCATTTAGAAGCCTTGGTGCTTTTAAGGGGAAAGGCGGGATAAAACTATTTCAGATAAAGAAATAATAAAGTAATTTCCCACATAACATGAAATGTTGGAGGATAATCAGCTGTCTTTTATTTTTAAAGGAAGTTTCACTTCTAATTGTGAGGTTGCTATCTTGTCATGTTTCTGCCCAGAGTTCTTGGACACCCCAAGATTTGAGGCAAAGAATTCCTGCTTTGCATTTATCGGCTGGGCTAACGATTAATTTTAAAACCATTGTTGAAAGACATGCAGAAATTTCAGAATTCTATACAGCATTTGGTAGGCAGATACCACTGCTTTGAAAGCAGATCCTAAACCACACGTATCATGAGATTTGAAGAACGTAAGTCAGATGGAAATCATTTCAGAATGATGGGAATAATAATAAAAATAAATCTACTTGAGCTCATCAACAATGGGTATATTCCAGCTGGCTCCTCTACATTATGTGTGTGTGAAGCATTAAGATGCAGCCTACAGCTAGAACATATGCGGAAGGCTTCTTTCCAGCCATTTAACTGACTTTTGTTATGTTTGCCAAGCTCAGTGCCTTAGTCAAAATGGATGAATGATGCAATTAAAAATGACTGTCTGGTTTGGAGGAGAAGGAGAGGGGAACCAAAGACAGAAAGAACAGAGATTCTGGGGGCAAACAGAAAATATATATGTTTACTGGTTTCCACAGGGGGTCAATATGTTAGTCTGTTGAAGCAAAACAGAGCTCTACCTCAGAGGCTCTCAACTTTGGACCCTCAGGTATCCTTGGACTAAAATTCCCAGAAGCCTTCACCACTAGCTGTGGTGGCTAGGATTTCTGGGAGTTGTAGTCCAAGAATATTGGTGGAACCAAGGCTGGGAACCACCATTCTCCCTGGCATAAGCTATAGGAAGTGAGACAAATTAATGCATCTCTGAGGTAAAAAAAATACCTTCTTTGTTTGGAAGCCTATATCTTCTTGCTTGGTTGAAGCCCCACTGAACTCTGTGGGGTGTCTTTCTAAGGAGATCCGTGTAGATAGCAGTTAGAAAGTATGAATGTTAATTAATTAAACACAGAGAAAAATCTTTCATCTCCACCCCAATATGAGGGGCAACTTCCCCCTAAAGCATAGTGTTTTCTGTTCCAACGGGCATCCATTTAACTCCCTTGCATTATGTGTGGGTTAGAGCATATGTGGAAGATCAAGTGGAAAAGTGTAATGCTTGTGTTTGGCTTTATTTATTTTTTTTTTTAAAAAAGTCCAAGCAGCTCAAACATCATGCCAGTTTTTTTCTATACTATCTCAGAAATGCTACTCCAGTTTGTAAGTGATCAATTTGCTACTTTACATCAATCCTGAATTCAGTGGTGTCCCTGAGCCACACTTATTGTGATACACTAGAAGATATTTATCATTTGGGCAAAAGTAGGTGGGCAGTTATGATTTCACTGTTTCCAGCACTACTGGTAGTGGATTTTTTTCCATGAAACTCAAACAGCTGATGGAAACCTTTTCTTTAGTCAGAAAAGCTGTTCCTTAAAAGAAAACCACACACACACACACACACACACACACACACACACACACACACACACACACACACACACACACACACACAAAGAGAAAACCTTATGACTATTAAGAACAGAGAAAAGATATTATGCAATTTTAAAATAACTCTCCCTGCCAGTGAATTTACAGGTGCATCATCATTCCATGTGTTCCAAAATGCACTTTTGAAGAGAGTAAATGCTTAATTTTAAAGTTAGCTCAAACCCCACACACCTTCCATTTGTTTGAAAAGACTGGAAACCAAAAGACTCCTGGCTTGGAAAAAACATTATTAATTGCAATGAGTATTTGGGTTTTCAGCAAAAGATTACTGAATGCAATAAATAAAATGTTCAGTTTGTTGCACACACACACACACACACACACACACACACACACACACACACACACACACAGAGAGAGAGAGAGAGAGAGAGAGAGAGAGAGAGAGAGAGAGAGAGAGAGAGAGAGAGAGAGAGAGAGAGAGAGTTAAAGAGTTAAATCTCAGTAGTTAATTCCTCATCATTCCTTGTACCTCAGAAATAATTGGTGTATGATTTGGTTTCACTAGATGGTTACAGTAGCCCATCACTACAAAGGTCTCTCTTTCTCTTTTCTTATCTACCTAGGTCTGCCTCCTATGATTGTGTTCTACTATCATGTTGATCAACATTTCTGAAAGGCAATGTTGGAGAAGTAAATTGTATCTTAATGTTTGTTAGATAAACTGGGTTGAAGTGTATTTATCCAGAGGCCCTGATATTCTAAAGTCAAACAGTCCTGGTGTAAGTGTAAGGCAACAAGTCACACTTATGGTCTATTGGTCTATATATTCATCGGCATCTACAAAGAACAGGCTATGCTCTTATGTCCAGGCAGTGCTTTGTATCTTATATGTTTTGCACTAATTTATAGGACAGAAAAATATCATACAAATTTCAGTAAAGTGTGCCATAATAGTAATGCTGAATCCTAGTGTTTTGACACAAATGCAGGTTATAACCTGTTTATTTGAATTTTATTTATTCATTATTTATATACTGCTTTTTTCTCCTTTGCAATATAATCAAGAAGAGTTTGTAATATACGTACATGCACTGCATATGCGCTTATAAATATACAAGTAATCAGCAGATGATAAAGAATAAGAACCCTACATGTCATCATGCATCAGAAACAACTTTTACACAAGATGGACTGCTTAAAGAGGTTTTAGTAAACATTCCCCTAAATATCATGTGAATGGTAGCTAAATAAGGGCATTTATACATGACCCCTAAACTCCAGGGCAAATGGCTCCCAGCTCCGGAGCTTAAAAATGTTTCCCCACCAGCTCCGGAGTTTACAGGAAATTAAGTGCAGCCACACCCACTTTAGCGCATCCCAGCACACCTTTCAAGTACCTGCTCTTCCGGGGTGAAAATTGCTTGATGCGGTGTAACGATAGTGAGTGTGGGGCTCTCCTCACTTCTGTTTGTTGTTGTTTTGGCTCCCGCCCCTTTAAGAGCTACTTTACAGAGACAGGAATGTTGCTGCGGCAAGGGCGGAGGCAGAACGGAGGTGAGCCACGATCTTTTCTTCCTTTTTTTCCCTCCCTCCCCTCATGCAGCCAGGAGCCAGGGTGGGGACACAGGAAGAGTGACAAGCCCCTAAGATCTTTGGTCCGAATTTAAGTGGCCAGCGGATCCTAGGGGTCGTGTAAAAGCGCCCTGAATCTTTCTAGTCAAGATGGTTCTGCAAGTCTGGTGCCACCAGCAAAAAAGCCTTCTCCAATGGACTTCTGCATGAATACAGTATTTTTCCGTGTATACGGCTATATTTTTGTCTAAAATTGTTAGACTAAAAATTGAGGAGTTGTCTTATGAATGAAAGTAAGCCAAGGAGACAACTGTGCCATTGTGAAACTGTAATTTTGGGCTGGAAAAGGGGGGTCATCTTATACATGGGGGTGTCTTATAGACAGAAAAAATATGAGCATGTTGAAAAGGTATAGACTTATCTTATCTTCCTTTCTCTTTCTTTTTCTGTTTCTCTGGGCATTGCAGCAAGGCTGCATCACATGTAATCAGGAAAATGGCCCAGTGCTTTAAGATTTCTTTATGGAAAGAACAATAAAAAGACCAATGAGAAAGTAGGTTAAATTAGAAGTTCTAATAGGTAGGTGCCCTCAGGCAGGCATATTTTCGCCTCATTTTTGGCCGGGAATTGGTTTTTTTTTATTTTTAAAACTTTTTTCCTGTGCCGCTTGGCATCGCGCGATCACTGCGATGCCAGGAATGACAACGACAAATGAGACCCAATTTTTCTTTAGTTGGTTCGAGTTCGAGTTCTGGCGGAGTAATTGTCGTTACTGTTTCCATTACGTAACGGAAACGAGAAACGGAAACGGAAACGAGAATTTCGCCAAGTCGTGCCCATGTCTAATTAGAACAGTAGGGATATCCCTCCACATAGCTACTCTAAATGATACTGCTTTTTGAAAGTTTATCTCTCACTATGGCTTTCCTCCTAATTGCAAAAGAAATCTCTTTTCTTTTTCTCTTTCTTTCTCACACACAATTTGTTGCTGCAAACCTGAATGTATCCAAATATCTTAATCAGGAGTGAAAATCACTAAAATGTTTTTGCATACTGTTTTTCACTTTAGGTTCCAAGATCACCTTGAAATGTTCATTCTGAATTACTTGGTTTTAATTAAGAGAAATACCAAACCAGTGTTGTAAAGAATGTTGCTAAATGTGGGAGCTGTACTTCAATACTTTCATATACTTTCTATCTTGCAAATTAGAGATACATATGATTTTTCCAATTTTAACAACTTTTAAAATACATTAACTTTAATTTTTAATTGTACTATATGCTATAAATATACTGCCTAAATATGCTACAACATACAGCACATTCTTATATAATATACCACATATATTATATAACAGATATATTATTATATAGTATTTTATATACTATGGAGGCCTATATCCAAAACTAGGTATTAATAAATTATAAGAAAGTAGAAGCTATTAGACACTCAAAAGGCAAAATAGGGATTCCCCTCATTTGCCTTTCATCTAAGTTTTTACCTTATTTACATTTAATTGATATGCTAATAAAATGATACATTTCCATACAACACTACAAATTGTTTTTATTATACCAACTAATGTTCAATTCTCAACCCTTAACTTTCTAATTGAGGGTGCAGGAAGATATTGTAAGGAATTCCCGAGAGTACAACAACAGAATAATGTGAACTAACACCAGTCAATGGTTTTTTTAAAAGAGCAATTTCAGTACAGTGGTACCTCTACTTACAAGTTTAATCCATTTTGAATGCATACTTATAAGTCGAACAACTTGTAAGTGGAGCAGCCATATCTAAAAAATCAAAATAAATAAAATTTAAAAATAAAAAACAATAAAAAATGTCAGTAGGGCAGTCCACAGTTAAAATTTGTAGGGCAGCAGTTAAAACGCCAAGAGGTTTCCACTCTTAAGTCGAATTGCTCATAAGTAGAGCCGCTGGTAAACAGAGGTACCACTGTATTATGGTTTTAAAGCAAAACACTGGGACATGGAATTTACAATTGCTCTATCATACTCTACTGATGGGTTATAGAAATATAGTACAAAAACAAACAAAAACAAACTGGTTTCGGATTAACCGAGTCTCTATTATGTGGGCCTGTGTTCCCTTGCTTGAGGGGAAGCACGAGGGAATGCCAATTTATAGGTTTAACCTTGGCAAACAGTATTATAGCTCACAGGTCATCCAGACAGGTTTCAAGAAAGAGAACATCCAGTGGTCTCTGCCTGGCTAAGGATGACGGCGACAAATCTATTGTTCGGCCACAGGAATAAAACTCCCTCTGTCATTGACTAAAAAGATGTGTTGATGGAAGAGCATGGAAGAGCACAAGTGTTACCTTTGGCCGTCACTTCACGAAGTACTTCGCTTCGCAGCGTGATTGCCTTCGCTTTGAATTCGAAGGCGGTCACGTGGTCTCCGTTCGCCCCCACCCCTCTTTCTCTGTCCTCACCAAGCGAAATTTTCGGTTCGAATCCATTGCCACCTCACGTATCCCTTTCTTTCTTTCAACGTCTTTTCGCTTTCTTTTTTTTTAAAAAAATTTATATTCGAAAAGATGCTGAATTACTGTATGATCCTTCGTTTTCCACTCCCGATTTGTATTGCTTCGTCCATTGGCGTATAAAAAAATGCTGTTCCCGTCAGGGCCACAAGGTGGACCAGCACACATTCCTCCAAGGGCATTGAGTAATCCCTTCCTAAATCCCTAGAGCAGTGACCAAGCAACTTCCGCCTCAAACTACCATTACAAAGCTATCATGCCTCCCTCGCGTTCATCAGTATTTTGGAGAAAAAGTAACTGAAAAAAAGAAAAAAAAAAAGAAAAATTAGTGGCCACACGTGACTTTGGATGCGAAGTGGGATGCGAAGCGAAAAAGATTCCCGGCCTCCGGCAGGGGAATCTTTCGCCCCGCTTGGAGCACGGTTTAGGGGGCGTGGTCGGGGTGGCGCCGAACCCAAAGAGGAGGAGCGTGCGGACAAAAGCGGTTCGTGAAGTAACGGCCTTTCTCAGCTTGGCTGAATTATTTTTCTGCTCTGCATATATTCAAAAAGATGCATGTCTGTATGTAATTTTGAGTTCGTCACACTCTTTCCCCTCTCTCTGTGTGTATAAGGTATGGGTTTTAAGTTTATAGTTTTCTATGGTCACCTGAGTTTTCAAAGGATTTGTGAAAGGGTCTCTCATTCTTATATGGTGAGACATGTGTATGTGTTAGGTAAAATCCAGTCTATTCAAATCATCTGTCTGGGGTGGTGGTGGAATCTGTTATTTAAAAGAGGGGGGAAAGGGGCAATGAGGGGGAAAAGGAAAGTAGCAGCAGTAAACAGCCCTGGAGATAGTGGGAGCCATTTTAAAAAAACCAACAACCCTACAAGTCTTTCAGATGACTCATTGTAATAAGCAGATCTCAAACTATATTCTGTGTTGTGATTGTAAGTAGACACTTCAGTTTTTCACAGTTGTGATGAAAGAGGAACATGTCCATTTGGTGTATTTGGGATAAAGACATATTGCTGTAACTTACGGTTTCTTGCCTTAACCAGTTCATATTTATTTATTTATTTATTTATTTATTTATTTATTTATTTATTTATTTATTTATAAACATATTTTAATTTGCCTTTCTCCTTGAAATGGGCTCATATAAAGCTGCATAAAAGATGACTTCTAAAGCACATGTTCTTGTTCATTTGATTCCAAGCATTTTCTCTCTCTCTTTCTCTCTCTCTCTCCCCCCCCTTCCTCCTTCCTAGCGCTAAGCAGGAAATCTGTCTGGGATGGTGAATGGTATGCAAAAGCTAGCAAGCTTGCATATTAATGTGGCTTTTAGTAGTCCGGGTGCCACTCCACTTTACAAATAAATGTGTTCTGAAGTGAAACATTCTTCTTCCTCAAAATCAGCTCTAAGCCGAAAGGGTGTGGGAGACAGCTATATATTTGAACAAGAAGAACGTTAAAAAATCAATAGTGGAAACTAAGAGCAACAGCTAAGTGTTCCTGGAGCTGCTTGTGTGCTGGACTGTCAAAGGAATGCTGTTCTATCTGTTCTATCACTTGGAAATTGAGTAAGGCGATTGTTCCGCCATCTAGAGGTGAACCACGGATAGTACTTCTTTTAAAGGTGGCAGCATTTACCACAGTAATTACCAGGAACAGCCGTAAACATGTCTTTTTTCCTTTTGATTGCAGCTTCACCAACTGGGTATTGGACCAAAATGGGAGCAAGACCAGAACAGGGATATGCCTTCTCATCAATAGTAAATTCCCTTTGGAAAAGCGAAACTGAATTCAAAAGCTGGGGTTTGAAATTATTGACTTATCCAACAGAAATGTACTCAGGAAACAAGGGTGGGCTGGGCAGTTGTATAACATTAGGACTTACACTTTTAGACTTAATAAATAAACAAACATCCATACAACAACTTAATGTAAACTCAGACCCTGCACACTTGCCATTCCTCCTTTATGGAAGACCATCCCTTCCACCCTCACCGAGCCCTGCAATTTACTCCTCCACCAAGGGAAATATTAAAAATATCCAGCTGTATATACAAACAGAATGAGAAAATATAATGTAACCCTGCCAAGTCACTAGTTCACAAGCTAAAAGCAACTCGGTGGCATGTAAGAACAACACCAGTCTGCATGAGTTTCTTAACTAATAAACAAATATTTTCTGTTTTTACCCAGCTATGGTTCCCTGGTGCTGCCTAGATGCCCTAAGTATATCCGATCTCACCTGATTTAGGAAGCTAAGCAGGGTCGGCCCTGGTTAGTACTTGGATGGGAGACCACCACCAGGGAATACCAGGTGCTGTAGGTGCTTGGAGTAGGAACTGGCAAACCACTCCAGTATTCCTGCCAAGAAAACTCCATGGACATGGAGTCACGAAGAGTTGGTCACGACTATAATGACACAACACACACACACACACACACACACACACACACACACACACACACACACACACACACACACACACACACGCACGCACGCACGGTTCCCTGGCGTAGATGGTCTACTTTAATGGCCATTCGTAACCTTCTTGCTAGCCTATTGCACTGTGCTAATGGAAATACAAATATTCTTACAGTGCTCCATTCAGATACAGCAATTTAATTGTGCATAAGTAAAGTGTCTAGACCTCTACCCTTGGCCTATGTCATAGAGGTGTGTTAGAAAATTAGTTGAGCACTCAACAGCCCTGATGTTACAGTCTGATTTTTCTACAGAAAACAGGCCCACAGCAACTTCATCTTTACAATAATGGGAAAATGTGAACCATCGCTGTTGAGTGGTTTGAAGGTGTTGAAGGAAAAGGTGGAACACCTACTGGAGAATCAAGCCCTATACATGGACCTTATTGAGTAACCTTGGGCCAGGCACTGTTAAGCATCATACACTGCACAGGTTTGTTGTGAAACTAAAAAGAGGGAGAAAAAAACCATGTCAGTTTTGTATATTCCAGTGGGGAAGGTGGGCTGTCTTGGTCACACAAGGATAATTATCCTGATAATATGTTTAGGGTTCTAACAAGCTAGATGCTACTTCTTCGAGTTGTCTTTCCAGTCTTCTATTGTCTTCCTTTCTCAACAGTCATCCAATATCCCATGGCCACTGGACATGCCCAGTCCCTACAGAGTTGGTTTGAATGGCATTTTAGTCACTAATATTTTTTGCATCTAGTAGTAAAGTGTTGGTCCTAGGAACAGTATATTGTTACAAGTTATGCACGTTGTAATGCAAAGTATTTGAAATAGTTTAACCCTGAACAGGGAATTAAGCATTATTAACTTTACAAAATACCTGCTCCTCATTTGTTGATGTAGATGAGGGGGTCCTCAAACTTTTTTAACAGGGGGCAGTTCACTGTTCCTCAGACACTGTTGGGGGCCAGACTATACAGTATGACCCCCCCCCCGTATCCGCTGGTTCACCATCCACAAATTCAGTCAACTGCAGATAGCGAGCGGAAGTGCAAGGGCCCGGGAGGAGGAGGCTGCACGGCTGAGGAATGCCTGCCTGCCCGCCTGCCTCCAACAATGGCAGTGACAGTGGAGGCTGTGTGGCCCTGGAGCACCTGCTTGCTTACCCGAGAAGGAGAACATGGGGGTGGAGAAGTAGGGAGAGGAAGGTGGTGGCAGGCAGATTGGTAGAAGTGTCTGTCAGTGGCGGGCAGCAGAGCCCCATGGGCTTTTTGCATGGCTTCCTCTTCCTCCATGTTGTCTGTCTCTCCTCCCCCCACCAAATGTGCTCCAGCCTGTCCCATGCCCCCATCTCTCCATTGCCATTGCAGCTAGGCAGCAGCAGGACTGAGCCTTCCATGTAGCTCTTGCCAGTCTGCCCTCTCCTCCTCCTGCTCCTCCATCTCCTCCTCCTTCTCTTCCAGGAATACTTCTCCATTGAGCATCTGTGATCCCAGGCTGTCGAAGTTTCCTGGTGGTGGTCGCAGAGGAAGCTGTGTGGCCTCGAAGCTCCTGATCACCTGGCTGCCTGCAACAGTGGTGGTGGTGGCAGCAGCGGAGGATGGTGATCAGCCCCTGAGCAGCTCCCCGTATGCAAGATTGGCAGCAGCGGTAGCAGCAGGGGAGGCTGCACTGCTCCGGAGCACCTGCCTGCAAGCACCACAAGTAGGAAGAGGCAGCCTGGATAGCGCAAAGGTGTTTGCAGTGGGCCCGTGCCTAGCCTCCACCACTGAGCGGGGGTGGGTGGGTGTCCTGCACTTACCAGCGAGCCAGGTTCCGGACCCTGGCAGGCCTGATTCGGCCCCCGGGCCTTAGTTGGAGTACCCCTGATATAGACCAACACCAAAATACCTACATTTCTGAACACTCTTTCTTTAGAGGTCTCACTCTAGGGCAGTGGTTCTCAACCTGTGGGTCCCCAGATGTTCCTGGACTGCAACTCCCAGAAACTTCCACCACTTGCTGTGCTGGAAGGGATTTCTGGGAGTTGCAGTCTAGGAACATCTGGGGACCCACAGGTTGAGAACCACTGCTCTAGGGGCTACTATACCTCTGACTTTGACAAACTGTGGGGTTCCTCTATACCTCTAGGTGTATGAGTGGTGTCATTTTGGTTACATAATGTTTGTTGTTTTTACTGTAGTTTGTATTTTCTCATGTTGTAAACTTCCCAGAATAGCCTTTGGGCTAGATGGTATGATATAAAAACCTACCAAGTAAATAAAAATAAAATAAAAATGGATAAATAATGGTTTACATTCAGGGAACACTGTTATTTTTATATGAGTGTGTAGCATTGGCCTGTTGATTTTTTGTTGATTTTTTGTTTTTTTGGCCTGCAAATCACAAGTTGTAGCCAACATAGCTAATATTGAGTAATAATGGGAGATGAAGTCAAAAAGATTTAGAGGGCTACAGATATGTAGGGCTGATGCTTCCTTATCCCATCCTGACACACCCTCACTTCCATTATAACTTAGTTTACTTGCCGTGTTTATGTTGAATCAAAGAGAGAGGGGGGAGAGAGAGGGAGAGGGAGAGAGGGTGTATGGGAGTAAAAATCCTCAAAAAAGTGACAACCTTATTTTTAGTATTATAAACATAAGCATAGACTAGTAACTTTTGGGATGGCGTTCAAATTATTGGTCACAATATATTCTGCCTAGGGAATTCTGTGAAGGGTCATAAAAGAAAAGTAACTCAATGCCTGATATTTGCAGCAAAGTAAATACCAGACCTCTAAGGAAAGGTCTAAGGAAACACACACACCCATCATTTTGTGAACCCGTCAAGAACACATTTTCTTAGCTGTTCAGTGTGAAATGGATGTAGAAAGGGTTTTTCTTGCTGGAATTGGAGAAAACAACCGTATCTTTTTGTACTTATAATAATTACATTCCTTGATCTTACTTGAAAAAGTTCCTGGATATTTGTATTAGGCTTCCAAATTGGCAATTATAGGCCCATCGACAATATCCCAAGGTAGTTGAGATCAGCTGGTGGCGGATCTGCTCCAAGGGCTTGTGGACCCATTCCTGTTGGGGTTCAGGCCACGTCATTATATGGAATTGGCATTGGTCACCTTGCATGATGACCTTTTGAGGGAGGTCATCAGGGGTAAATTGTCCTTGTTGGTCCTCCTTGATCTCTCAGCAGCCTTTTGATACCATCAACCACAGTATCCTCCTGGAGAGGCTCTCTGGGTTGAGAACTGGGGGCACTGCTTTTCAGTGGTTCCGTTGCTTTCTGGAGGACCGTCTCCAGAGAGTTCATCTGGAAGGGACAACCTTTGCCCCTTGGTCCCTCGATTGTGGGTGCCACAGGGGTCAGTCATCTCCCCCATGCTCGTTAACATCGATATGAGACAGCTAAGGGAGGACATTGGGAGGCATGGGGTTTTATGTCATCAGTACACTGATGACACCCAGCTCTATATCTCCTTTCCCCCATCTGCAGTGGATGCCATTTTGTCCCCGGATGCTTGGCTGGAGCCTGTACTGGGATGATAAATTCTAACCAGATATTTTTCACTTATCTTGATCCGTGCAATTTCCACTAAGGAATTTCAACCAAAGTCCCTTGCACAGCGTCTGTATGCGAGCATGCCCATGTTCAGACGCTTCTGAAAGAAAGATTATTAATTTTTTTTTTAAATTGAGGCATGACGTTTAAGCAAAAAGCTCTGTGCACATGTTTCAAACATGGGAAATGAATCCCACATAATTCCTTTTAAAAGGGGGCCAAGGTACATCCTTTGTTATCTCAGAGTTTGGAAATAGTTAACTAATACCCTAGAAAGCTTCCCTCAGCATAAACAGAGAAAAACAGCCACCCCATTTTCAGTTGGTCTAATGTGAAAGAAAGCTTTACATACGTCCATAGGAATACTGTATGATGGTGCAGTTTTAGGACCTTGAAGAAAAATGTAGCCTTGATTTAGCTGCTGTTTCGTTGCTTTTACTTACTTAATATAATGAGACAGTAGAGGGCGCCCCTTTAATGTCATTCAGTAGTTCAGTACGCGCACATTTACACACAAGACAGACGGGAGGCGGTTCTCATGCTGTGGCTTTTCTAATTGGAAGCATGCCTCCCTGGGTTAACTCTTTCTCCTCCCTCATGGGATCCAGAGGACAATTCAGTGCTCCAGCCAGTTGAGAGCATTGTACTAGGAGCCTAAAAACGAGAAGAAAATGTGCCAGTGGGGAATAACATTCCTACAAATGTGCAGGAGTAGCCAAAGCGGCATGGCCATTTGCCTCACATATGGATGTGACACACAGGCATGTTTAATTCTTCCACAGAAGTTTTCAGATCCAGGGATACAGAGAAGGATGGCAGATGCCTGATTTGTATAAAAGTGTTCATGTACAGGGGAAGAGTGACTTTGATTGATTTGCAATAGATGGAGATTGATTTGCTACAGACGAAATAGATGGAGATTGATTTCACACACACACACACACACACACACACACACACACACACACACACACACACACACACACACACACACACACACACACTGCTGCTGCTGCTGCTGTGCATAACCTCTGTTCTGATGTCCCAAACACAATACCTCAGTTCCTGTCTTCTACATATAGATTTGTGACTGGTGTTTTTGAGTGGATTAGTTCTTTGCATGTCTGAGATCTGCCTATACCCTATATGGATATTATTCAGTAGTTTATCCAGCTATGTATCAAGTTTTTTCAGTGTACAAAATGGCCTTTTGTTCGAACTGTCTTGAATGGTTTATAATTGTTATTGTATTAATGTATTTGAGTGACACCGTTCTTATGCTTTGTGAAGACTACAGACTTGAAAGTCTGTTTAGAAATAGATTCAATAAAATTTATTATAAATATTGTTATCTAATTTGGGCTTCTTGTTTGAATAGGGGGTTTGTGTATACAATCAACATGCATACTAACAATAAGAGGATGAGATAATATTTAGGGAACATTTGAGTATTTTTCATGGCCTTATGTGCCCTATGTTCTATGAAAAATATTGCTTAATGAAGATCTGTTATTAAGCAATCAATGGGCATTTTATATATATATTTCTTGTGTAATTACACTAAAAAATGCCCAGAAAGTGCTCCAAGTACTATGGGGCTTTACTTAAATCATCATCATCATCATCATCATCATCATCATCATCATCATCAACAACAACAACAACAACAACAACAACAACAACAACAACAAAATTAGTAAAAACACATATCACTGCAGATTTCATTATGGGTTCAGAAATTGTATATGCTAATATTTTTGATGAGAAAAGAAAAGTGTGAACAATGGAGAATAAAATTTATTTCTTGGACTTTTGGAGCTGATGCTGTGAAATTAGGACTGTTCTGAAATGTCACATGTTGCTTTCATCCCTACATTTGAGGTTGTACAATTAGCTGGCAGTGTAATTCACTCTTACACCCCCAGTGCATATTGCATGGCTATGCTGAGAAAGCTTAGCCAAAGGAGTGTTGCATTGTTGCCCACTGTTAAAACCGCAGGTCAGAGGTGAGACTGGTTTGGATTACTAGGGGGAAACCTCTTATACTGCCACACAGACGAATCTATTTAAATCACCCCCCTGGGTTCTCCTCCAAGGCCAAATCTAGCACACAGGCTTATTTACATACCTCATACTCCATTGACAGACAAGTGCACAAGTTGTTACTTTGAAAGGTTCTGAAACTGCCTAACTGAATAATGTTGTGCATGTGAAATAAGACCCACACAGAGCAGGGACATCTGTCTTTGATGCTACTTTTTGGATTTTCTCAATCCCTTCAACCACAGGCTCAGGTAAGACGCAAACGGTGGGGATACATAGCAACATTGGGCTGCAGGCCCCTGCCTGTTGTGTATAATTTCAAACAAAGCTTTTCCCAGCAAGGAGAAAGAATAGGAAAAAGCTCAGTGCTGAATTCCTTTCATGCAGCTACTCAAGGCAGATGCCTAGCCAGAGAAAAAGAAGGCTCATCTGTATATAGAGTGCAAACATGTTATATGAAATTTATTCCATCGTAACACGAGCTAACACTGAATGATCCTGCCGAGCCGTTTAATTGAGAAGTCTTATTTCTGGACATTTACTCTGGTCTCCTCCTTGGAAAATTCTCATATAAATCACGGAGCACCTGCCTCCCATTCCATTCAATAGGTCACATCTCCTGTTCTTCAGGACCAAAACATGGCCCTACCTTTTGAAAGGAGTTAGCAAAAATTAAGCCCTGCAGCTCTGTGTCGGAAAATGGATGTTCCTTTAACATTTTGTTCTCAAGCTTGAGCTAATTTGCAAATTAGCAATTAATTTTTCTGCACTCGCTCAGCATACTGGTGGGGTTGGGTGTGTGTGTGGATGAACAGGAGGTAGAGAAACAGCAGATATTCTATTTAAATGTAGCTTGATGATATGCACCTGCCATTAATGTATTGTACACAGCGTCTCCAACTCATTATAGCGATGATTTGGGTGAGAACAAGAGTCATATAGTCAGAATCACTTCAACACGTGCCTGTTCGTATGCATAAACTCCTGTGTACCAGATGGCAACATATAATGACATCTTAAACAGCTAATTGCATAAACCTTGTAATGCAGATAATTGCTGAACCAAAGTACAAGTTAATAATTTCCCCCTGTAATGCCTGGCTTGAAATTAATCCTCAAGGAAAGTTGTGACAATCCTCATACGCTAAAGTTCACCAAGCGGTAATTAAAACTAGCACTCAAATCATTTGCCTTTCAAACCTTCAATTATGACTCGGCAGACTCACTTTTGCGGAAAGGCAGACATGATGATAGCCAATGTTTTGTCATGTTCTCTTTTGAGAAATTGTTTTAGGTCATCTAGGCTGTTGTTCAAAAGAATGCCAAGGCCTGGATTAAAGAGTGGTGGAAGTTTTTGGTCTGAAATGATTCAGATTTATGGAATCTGGTGCAGGCATGAGTCACAAGAAAATTTTACTAGCAAGAAAAATGGGAGCGGGGAAAACTAGTTAATTTGTAGAAACCTACTGTAAGTGGGCAAGTGAAAGCATGCTTTCTCGAGGAGGGGTGCAGGAAACTGTTGCTTCATCCTAAAAAGCAATCTTCTATCTAGTGGAAAAGGATATAATATGGTAAGTGTCTAATTAGTGTCCTAATACCTATGAAGCTGGCAATATTAAGTCTGCTGTACCACTGTGGGCTGATTTGCAACCATCTCAAGGAGGTGAGAGGGATGGCTTGCAGACATAGGGCCTTCTCGGCAGCTGCCCCAAGCTATGGAATGCCCTCCCAAGTGAGATCCGACTGGTGCCAACATTGATGAAATTTCGGCGCCAAGTAAAAACCTTCCTGCTCCAGAAGTTTTTTAATTGACACAATATAGATTGTGGGTCCTCTGATGGCAATTTTAGTGTAATGATTTTAGTGTAAGGTTTTTATTATTGTTTTAATTATTTATTGATATTCTATGTTTTAACTGTTTAAATTTTTTTATTGTAAGCTGCCCAGAGACCTTTGGGTAGTGGGCGGCATATAAGTTGTAAAAATAAAATAAATAAAAAATAAATAAACCTTGTGACCTGTGTGGAATTTTCAGGAGCGCAATGCATATAGATATTTAGGACAATTTTCTATATGGGAAGCCGCACACAAAGTCAACTGCATTAATTTAATTTAAGTGCTTGGCTGCAGTGTACTTAGATTAATGAGAAAACAAGATTTTCTGCAACAGTGTCTTGGTGACACAAACCTCTGATTCATATGTTGCTAGCAGGGGGATAATGGAGCACCCCCCTCCCTGCCAAGTGTCAAAGCTTGAGGACTCTGTCATCTCAATCATCACACTCCCCCAGCTTCCCTATTCCTTCCCTGAACTTGGCCACAGTCTTCACTGTAGATGAGACAGAAATGTGCTTTCCCGGGAACAGGGTATTGCTATAAACTATCTATGTTGTAATGCAAACGATTTGAGGGTGGTTTGGTTTGGAATAGGCAATTAAGATCTGTGAACTTTTTAAAAAGTCATGCTCCTAATTTGTTCATAAGGACTGGCACAGCTGCCTGGATTTTTTTTTTTTTGAAGGGGAACATGGCTGTAAGAGCTGTAATGATAAGTACCTAGAGTTCCAATACTAGACTACTGGTTGCCAAAGATTAGAAGCAGTTTCCTTATGCTCTTATTCAATAGTTCTTTAGTAACATCTATCAAGAGGAACCACTTGGGTCAGCCAAATGGTCTATAGCAGTGGTAGCGAACCTTTGGCACTCCAGATGTATTGGATTACAACTCCCACAATTCTGAACCTAGATTGCCAGTGACAAAGGACATCTGGAGTGCCAAAGGTTCACCACCACTGATCTATAATTACCTCCCAGGCTGGCATTGCCAATCCCAATGTGTGTTTGTGCAGGGTTGGCATTTGACCTGTTTATGTGTTTCCTCCCAGCATGGAAAAAGCATCTCTTCACTGTTTTGATGCTATAGGAATGGGCATAATTGTTTCCCCAAGTTCCTTCCCACTACAATTTTGAATCCTTTATTGACCAAATCAAGTGCTCAGTCTTGGTGCACTACTCAAAAATGCCTCATGTGTTATGTGACAAGTCACTACATGGTGAATGGTATGAAGTGGGCATGCTTCTTATTTATCACTGTTCTGTTTTCTGAAAAAATGAAAGCTTGCTGGGGGCAATGTGATTATGGCCTACTTGTGGTATGGCTTTGCTTTGCATTGATTTCTGAAAAGAAACTCTAAGTGATTATGGCGTGGTACACATTGATAGAGTGTATGAACCATGCAGACACCTGGTTACCTCACATACAACAAAGTTTAAAAAAACACAAAACACATTTAAAAGTCCATTCTTTCATAAGGTATGAAAAAGCATTCCCATTATAATTATAATTCCCATCCATCCATCCATCCATCCATCCATCCATCCATCCATCCATCCATCCATCCATCCATCCATCCATCCATTCTGTTTTTAAACTGTACCTTTCTCTCAATGAAGGATTCAAGCAACTAAACTGATTTCAATCTGCACTAAATGTGTTTCATTCCCATTGGATCTGGGGCACTATAAATGCAATATCAGTTCAACTTCAAATGCACTGTGTTTGACGACATAATTTCAATCAACAGAACATTCAGTGGTGTATCATATCTCCAGGTGTTTTTTGTTTTTGTTTTGTTACCCGTTAGACCTGCATCTTGGCATACATCACCACTGTGCTATGGGCAAGCTGATGCCATAAACTGAATTTGTGCATTGGCTATGAAGCATTTGTGTGCCTACCTGCCTTAAGGGGGAACAGAAAAGTACTAGACCTGCTGGGATGATGGATGGCAAGAGGCCCGTGATAGCAATAGACCCATATGAGGAATCACTTCGTTATGACTGGTGAAACAGCAAGCGAAGCAACTGCTACTGGGGGTGGTGAAAGTTGAAAATAAGCAAAATGTATGGGGTACATGAGTAATAATGGGGTGGGGGGAAAGTCTCAGTGTTAGTGTGGCTTTAACACTAAGTGCATTGATAGGGTGTTCACTGCACATAAAACCAACAGTGACGAACCACAGGTGTGAGAAGTGAATGAAACCCTGCAGAGAGCAAACTCCTTGCTGGCTTGAATCAATAACACCAACTGCATTCATAAAAACTTTATGTGTCTTTGTGGAATCAGGCTTCTAATTAGTTCCTGCGAGAACCTTATATATCACCCACTGCTGACCTTGTGCGCCATGTATGGTCTTTGCTAAAAAAAAAAAGTATCATTTCATAAAGAAATCAGAATTCTGCACTCTGCTTTCTCAAATTCTGTGCTTCAAATCTATAAGCAATGTGCACACAACATGAACACTTACATATTTTATTGTGCTTCTTTTACATATTTTATTGTGCTTCCAATTGGCAGGAAGAATAACAAGGAAAATTGTCTTTTGAAATTGTTTCACTGTTACCTGATGTCTGAGAGTTCTCCTGGTATTATTGATAGTTTTTAAAGCTGAGCTTTGGTGTCATTAGGAGAAGTGGATGTCTTTTTATGAAAGGAAGGAAGGAAGGAAGGAAGGAAGGAAGGAAGGAAGAACTGAGATACATATGGTGCATGTATTCAATCAGCACTAAATTACAAGCTTGCAAAGTGTGATGATGTGTTTACAGATGGCATATAAGTAATTGTCCTGACATTCTGTTTGCCATTTTTACTTAGATGACTTTCATCGCATCTGCTGTCCCCGTAAGCTTGACTTGGTCATGCACTCACCCATTCCACCCTCCTCCTTCCATGCATCCCAGTTCCCCCTCTCTCTTCCTATTGAACAAGGATTGTGGTTCGCTATTCTGACATACAAAGCCCTAAATGACTTAGGACCTAGATACCTGAAGGATCGCCTCCTTCCATACGAACCTACCCGGCAATTAAGATCTATCCCTCAAGGAGGTGAGAGGGATGACCTGTAGACACAGGGCCTTCTCGGCAGCTGCTCCCAAGCTATGGAATGCCCTCCCGATTCCGCCTGGCGCCAACACTGATTACATTCCGGAGGTAAAAACCTTCCTGTTCCAGAAGGTTTTTAATTGATATAATATAGATTGTGGGTCCGCTGATGACAATTTTAGAATAATGATTTTAGTGTAAGGTTTTTATTTATGATTTATTGATATTTTACTCTTCTAAATTGTTTTATTCTTTGGATTGTAAGCAAATAAATAAATAAATAAATAAATAAATATTAACTCTTCAAAGCAAAATTGCTGAACCCAGCTTCAATTGGTTTTGGAAACAAACTGAGATTTGCATTAGCCACTGTTTTCTCATTTTGCATATAGGAGCAAATTACTGGGTACCAGAACATGAGTGAGGGAATTAGAAAACAGGGAGGCAAGATGCAGGGCATATACAAGGCATGGTCCTGATAGCTAAACCAATGTTTGTCCAGCTAGATGTGCTTTGTCTGTTTGTGATAGGACCCTCTGTATTAATTCTCAACCTGTTTGAATAGCACGAGAGCTAACTGGAAGTCAGTGTCCTTGAAATGTTATTTTCTTGGATCTTCACTAGCCATTAAGAACCCTTTGATGTATATATAGAAGGAGTTTTCAAAAGCTATAGATCAGTCCAGACTGGTCCCTACCAGGAGTACTGAGTCAGCAACTGTGGTGCTGTGATGCATTTTTAATATTCTTGAAGCAGGAAAGAGGAGAGCTGGATGTGTGGTCAAGGCAACCCAAGCTTTGGGGTGGCTTGCAGATTAACAAAAAGTGCTCAGGATAAAGCTGCCGTCTGGTTGGTGGTGGAAAGGGAGGGAGGCTGAGAAAAATGAAATATCAAACAAGAGTAAAAACTTGTTTCTTTCTAGAAAAAAAGGGAAAAAACCCTTGTGTGTTGGAACACCAAGAACACTGTCACAAAGGCTAAGTTTTCACTGTGTGCCAGGACATAAACCCCCCTTTTATTTTATTTTATTTTATTTTTATTTTTTCTTTTGCCTTTCCACCCACAGGGCACAAGTAAGGGTGTGGAGGAGCCTGGGGCCCTCTGAATATAGTTGGACTTGGCTTGCCATCAGCCCCAGCCAGCACAACAAATATTCAGCAGTGAGGGAAGTTGTGGTCCAATGTCCCTTGCAATGCTAAAGGTATGTTCCTTCTGCATGGCTTGGTGCCTAGATCCTCACACATACTGAAAAAGAGATGCTCAAATAACATAAGTGGTTTTCCGAAGGGTTCACACCACATACCTTTCACTAGTTGCTGGGAGTCCATGTTCTGATCTCCTAGGTTAGCTATAAAAAGGTCTCATTCCTTTCACAGGAAGCTGGAGCTGAAATGAGATGAACATACTACCTTCCTCGCTGCAATGAAAATGGAAACCCGTTCATGCTTAAAGTTAAATGTGGCTGATATGTAACCTTAGGCACATCTGAGCACTGGCTTACAGCCACAGTGAGTATCCTGATGTGATTTCATTTGTTGTCCCAGTCATGGTAACATGACTTCTGGCATTCAATTGGAGCTACACAGGTAGCTGTGTCCAATTCTGGGTGATTCAATCCTTTTTGTTTTCATGGTATCCAGCACTCAATTTATATGTTTTCCTTAGGGCACAACCTCTGCCAACCACCAAACACCTTTGATTAACTGCTTATTTAAAAAGATGCCCAAATTGTTGTGTTTGAGTTTCACTATGCCTGGTAAATTCTGCAAAACAAAAGATTACCGAGGTATAATATGCGCTAGAGCCTTGTGGTGCCATGTTTAAATTGCTCACAACTCAAGTTCAATCCCAGTAGCTGGCTCAACGTTAGCTCAGTCTTCCATCCTTCTGAGGTTAGTAAATCCAGTATCCAGCTCTTTGGAGGGAGTAATGTGTAGCCTCCATAAATAAACTATAAATCACCCAGAGAGCATTTTAAGTGCTAGGGGACATTATATAAGCAGCAGGCTTCACTTTTATTATTATTATTTTATAATCAGAAATTAAAATCAATACCTTGTATTCTTAGACAAATCGAACAGAGACAAAGCAATATGGCTTAGACCATATTGGAGACCATACCACCAATAAATTATGTAAACTGGGTTTTAAGCAGGCATGATGAACACTTTGCAAACATTTCTGAGGTCATTTCTTCTTCCCAAACTGTGATACCATCAGGTCAATCACTCGTGTCTGGACCGGATAATGGACTGGATGAGGGTTAATAAATTGAAACTCAATCCAGACAAGACGGAAGTGCTGTTAGTGGATGCTCCGCCAGACAGGTTAGAGGGCCATCTCCCCATCCTGGATGGGGTTGCACTCCCCCTAAGGGACAGGGTCTGTAGCTTGGGGGTGCTCCTGGACCCCGGTCTAACTCTGGAAGCCCAGGTGGACTCGGTGCCAGGGGTGCCTTTTTTTTAGCTGCAGAAAATATACCAGCTGCGCCCCTACCAGGACGAACAGAGCCTCATGACAGTTACACATGCACTGGTAACATCCTGTATTGATTACTGCAATGTACTTTACATGGGGCAGCCTTGAAGACAGTCCGGCGATTGCAACTGGTTCAGAAAGGTGCTGCATGTCTGGTGAATGGCAGGGCCACCAAGGAACACATCACCAATTTTGTATAACCTTCATTGGTCATTAGTTGCTGCCTGAGCCAATTCAAGGTGCTTGTTTTGACATATAAAGCCCTAAATGGCTTAGGCCCTAGATACCTGGCAATTAAGATCTAGTCAGGGAGCCCTCATGAAAGAGCCATCGCTCAAGGAGGTAAAAGGGATGGCTTGTAGGAGCAGGGCCTTTTCAGCAGCTGTCCCCAGATTATGAAATGCCTTCCCAAGTGAGACCCGCCTGGCACCAACATTGTTTACATTCCGGCACTAGGTAAAATCATTCCTGTTCCAGAAGTTTTTAAACTGATTATTGTGGGTCCTGAAGGCAATTTTAGTGCAGTATTTTAATGTATTGTATTTATTGAATTTAAATGTTTTTATTTTTTAATTTTATTGCAATTTTGATGTTTAAATTGTTTGAATTATTTATTTTGATTGTGAGCCGCCCAGAGACCTTTGGGGTAGTGGGCGGCGCATATATGGAGCAGAGATGTTCCTATGGCTCCTGTTAATTTATTTATAGCCATTTAGACAAGCGCACAGTTAGGGGCCTATTCTCCTCTCTGTACTCATATGTTAACTCTTATTGACAAGCATTAATAGGAGTCACTTGTACATATGGAGAAGTGAATAGTCCCTCTGGGAATTGCATAAAGTAGCCTGTGCCTATAGAGAGGCTGCATCAATGGCCAGGATTAATATGAGTGTTAAGGAATGTTGCGGTGAAGCAGAACCCTTCCTGCTTTTAGTGATCAGGTGCAAAAGGGCAGTGGGGTGGGAACAACTCTATGTCAGACTTCATGTATTTATTTGCTCTCTGTCTTCTTAGGAATTCTGCTTTCTTTCAGTCCATGGGCAAGAGTAGGAACAAACATCATATACAAACCAAGGAGATGCCAAATATGCCAAACAAGACTTTCAAGCATAATTCATTTTATATATGGCCTGACAGAGCTGTACTCTTGGCTGATCTTTCAGACATTTTGGTGGCTGCATGGCCAGGGCCTCCCATGAACAGGTGATGTCCACCTCCCAATGACCTAACCACGTGTGGAGCCAAGTATGCAAACCTTCCCAAGCTGTTAAGTCCTGACTTTGACTGTTAGGATGAAATGAGATGAAATACTTAGCACATATTGGGAAGCAGTACTATTTGTCAGTAGAGATGGGCACGACCAGGAAAAATTACGTTTCGAGTTGTTGTGTGTCGGAGCCGGCCCGTTTCGGCTCGTTTCCGTTTTTCGCGAAAAAAAATTGTCATTTCGTTTGTCAAAGCCCTAAATGGCTCTGGGGTGGGTGCCTCCTCTGGTCCGCCATGAAGGGAAAGCGGGCTCCTGGAGGCACCTCTCTGGGGTGGGTGCCTCCTCTGGCCCACTACAAAATGGCATGCATAGCCAATTGGATATGTATACCATTAAGTTGCAGTTGCAGTTGCAGCAGGCAGAGGCACCTCTCTTTCGGGTGCCTCTGTGACTCACTACCTGTGGTGCACTTGGGCTGGGGAACGAAGTGAGAGAGGACCCCTACGGGCGCCCGCTGTGACTCACTAAGAAGGGAAGTGTACTTGCTGTAGTGCAATGCGAGTACACAGATCTGGCTTGGGGTTAGGGGTTAGCACAAGGGCTAGGCTTAGGGTTATGGGTAAGGTTAGGGTGAGTTACTGGGGTGCACCTCTGGGTGCCTCTCTGACCACTAAGAAGGACAGTGTACTGGCGTATAGGTTAGGGTTAGGGTTAGGGTTTGGGCTCGGGCTAGGGTTAGTGGCTTTTTATGCCCACCTGGCACATCCCAGAAGTCTCGGTCAAAACTTGGCCAAGTGGCCATGCAATTGGTGGAATGGCTCCAAAAAGTTGCATGGTCCACTCCCATTGCCAGCCCATCATTGCGCAGGTGTAAAAAAATAAAAATAAAATAAAATAAAATAAAATAAATTGGAGACATTTGGTTGCAAGAAAAACCCACTGCTGCTACTGAAAAAAATCAGGCAGTTTTAAAATAGCTATTTTCACATGTTTCTGTGGTGCTTTGGTGTGTTTTTGGACCACACGATTTCAAAATAAATATTCGCCCCACCTTGGATCCCCGCCCGCACCGCATGGCATGGCGATCTTGGGGAGGCCGGGGACCCCCAGAAACCACCCTTCTGGTAGGTGCCCTCACCAGGCAGGCATATTTTCGCCTGCTTTTTGGCCGGGAATTGGGTTTTTTTAACTTTTTTCTCTGCGAGATGGCGACTCGGATGCGCGCACTTTGCGCAGCCCAGCAGAGGAGGGGGAGGCTGGGGACCCCCCCAGAAACCACCCTCTGGTAGGTGCCCTCAGGCAGGCAGGCAATCGGGTTTTTTTAAAACTTTTTTCTCTGCCTGCTTGAGTTGGCGACTTGCACACTTTGCGCAGCCCAGGAAGGAGGGGGAGGCCGGGGACCCCCGAAACCACCCCTCTGGTAGGTGCCCTTATTTTCACCTGTTTTTAATCGGGGTTTTAAAACTTTTTTTCTCTGCCGCGCCACTTGGCGAGTTGGCGACTCGACGAGGATGCGCACTTTGCGCAGCCCAGCAGAGGAGGGGGGGAGGCTGGGGACCCCACCCGAAACCACCCCTCTGGTAGGTGCCCTCAGGCAGGCATATTTTCGCCTGCTTTTTTGGCTGGGAATCGGGTTTTTTCTTAATTTTTAAAACTCTTTTCCTCTGCCACTTGGCATCGCGCGATCACTGCGATGCCAGGAACGACAACGACAAATCAGACTCAATTTTTCTTTAGTCGGTTCGAGTTTGAGTTCTGGCAGAGTAATTGTCGTTCTTCATTCCGTTACGTAACGGAAACGAGAAACGGAAACGGAAACAAGAATTTCGCCAAGTCGTGCCCATGTCTATTTGTCAACTCTTTTTCTGGTATTGTAACATGTTGCTTTGTGATTGTTCTGTGAACACAGACTTAATTTGAATGTCTGATTGTTCAGGCGATTAAGCATTTATAAGGAAATAAGCTCAACCACATTGGCGGGCAAGCAGTGTTTAAAGAATGCATTGCAATAAGTAAATAAATAAAATCAAGAGAAAGAGGGAGAAAGAAATAGGAAACAGTTTTTTTAAAAAAAATTACATCTGTTTGTTTCATTCAGTTTGCAGCTGATAGTGACAGTAATGAATTAACAGCAGAATTACAATGGCCATTTTAGCCAGGAAAATGTTCTAACCCTGGCTCCAGTCAGGTGAAGATGGAGATGCCAGTGAGATAGCTGTCCTTGTATTCCATGGCTTTTTATTGCACAGGACAAAAACGAAGTAATGAGGTGAACTAAATACAATATCATTGCATCGCAGAATCACAGAATAGTGAGGTTGGGAGGGGGCTACAAGGTCAGCAACTCCACCCCCCTGCTCCTTGCTATGTCAGCCTCCATAGTTATTTTCACTTATCGATTTTAAAAATATCTCTGTTCTACATTTTCTGTGTAACATATTCATACAATATGCAACGATAAAAGTTGGAAGACAAAGTTTTCTTAGACAAAGACCATTAGCTTTAAATTTAAAAGATGAACAAAATGATAACTACAAAGAATGCCACCTTTTGGGTTTACACCAGGTGTTTGCTGCAAATATTCAGCAATATAAGTTTGTTTTATCAGTGCAGTCGGTTCATTAACCATCAGTGTTCATTGACCCTGATAATCACATGTCTTTTGTGACCCAATTTGTTTCAAAGCAAAAGTGTTTAAGTACTTCATTACTTGCAAGTGCATCTCTTCAAGAATTGGAAAGGTTAGCATGATTTTCAGTTTGATGAACGGTATAAAGGAACTTGGAATACAGCTATTAATGGCAAATGAATGTATAATACTAAACTAAAAGAAGAGGGAGGTAAATAACATTTTTATTGATATTTAGTGAGAGTTTATCAACTTTGTGTTAATAAAAGGGAAAGGTTGAGTGCCTTTTCAAGAATCGATGCAGTTTTGGAAGGGTGTAAATGGGTGAAAAATTGTTTATATCTCCAGATGATCATGGTGGAGGGGAACATTATGTGTTACTGTATTGTTTATGTGGTTTTGTGTTATTAAGGGTTTCTTTAGTTATGCTTTGTTTTTTGGTATTTTTCAGTGTGTCTGTCTTTCATTCATTCATATCATCTATCTATCTATCTATCTATCTATCTATCTATCTATCTATCTATCTATCTATCTATCTATCTATCTATCTATCTATCTATCTAACTAACTAACTAACTAACTAACTAACTAACTAACCTGTTAGTTCAGCTCCTTCCTTCCCCAACTGAACAGATATAAAATGCAAACAGTCAGCATTTTATTATTTGACTGTGATTGGGAGTAGCTTCTTCACTTTGACAATATAATGACAGTTTATTTTGTTCCATAGCAAAAATGATGATGTGGGGGTGGGAAGAACAGGAAGGAAAAGGTTAACACCATATCTGAAATAACATGACAATCTTCTTTCAAAGAAAATGGTTGGTCCTATCATTAGGAAGAGTGACACACTCACTTGTGGCAGCGGATTAGATAAGAGCGGTAAACCAATACTCATGCTGACTGGAATATTTTTAGGAGCTGTGGTTCAAAAGCAGTAAAATACTTAATTTCCTCTCAAGAACCCTGGATTGTGGTGGGGAAGCATCTGTTGGTTTGTCTCAGGTAGCACAAAATTTTAGGTAGGACCTGTTTACTGAGGTGGTTTTCAACTATTACTGATTTTGGAGTCAGGAAATATTGAGGTAGTGTAGAGACCAGTAAAATACTGAGGAGGGCAGATAATTCTACATTTATAGCTCATTTTGAATGTATGGCCAAACATCTGCTGTTGGGCTTTTGTGTGTGTGTGGTGTTTTAAACACCCTTCTGAAAATGACAGAAAACGAAAGTGTTCTTAACTATCTAAAGCGGTTCCTATGCTAGATAAAGTAAATATATCATTAAAAGAGAGTCTTCAGATCTCATTGTAAATCTGTTCTCTTCACCTGGGGTCAGTGGCGTAGCTAGAGTTTGGAGTGCCCGGGGACAAAGTCAGTTTTTGAGCCCTCTCCCCCCAACTGTGTCTCACCCATCCATGAAGGGGGGCCATAACCTGGGGGAACAGTGGGGGTGGGAAAGAAGGGTCTCTCCTTCTCATGCCCTCTTTGTGGTTCTCCTTTCCAGTTTAGGCTCTCCTGTGCAAACCGCACAGCATGCGGATAGCACCAAGAGATCAATTTTTTTTTCAAGCATCACCTCTGTAGCACACTTCCCCCTTCTCCTTTCTCCCAGCTAAGCTTTGGCAATTGTTTGCCCGGGGAAAGGAGGAGAGGGAAGCAGGCGATGGGATTTTTTTTTATTTATTATTTATTTATTTATTGTTGAATTTATATCCCGCCCATCTTCCCAACGGGAACTTGTTTGAACAATTCAGCAAATACAGGCAGAAAATACATAACAGAGCAATAGGAGACAAGACCAACAGGTCAACAGGAGTTAAAATAAAACATATTAAAAAAGCAGAGGCGAAGGCGCACCCTTTTTGAACTTATAGAATTCAGCAAGTTATCGATGGTGGATTAAAAAAAAGGGGGAGGGCAATAGGATAGTCTTCACCGCTTTATCCAGCAGGGACTCTGCAGAGCGCACTTTCCTGGGGCAGGGAGTTCCATAAGGATGGGGCGGCCACCGAGAAAGCCCGGTTCCGGGTTAGGGACCGCCTGGCTTCTCGGGGGGATGGAACCTGCAGCGAGTGCGCTCGTGACTGCCGAACCGGTCGGGCCGATGTTGACCGCTGGGCGATCCGCTCCGCCAGGTAGTCCAAGTAGCACCTCCATCACATGCTTCCCTAATGATTGCCAAGCCTTAGCGGGGGGGGAGGGGGGAGTAATCAACGGAGGTGCTGCTTGGAAAAAACTATGGTTTCCTCCTCCTGTTCCCCCTCCAGGTGCTCCCAGATAGCTGCGTGCCCTGGGGCAAATGCACTCTTCCACCCTCCCTAGTTACACCAGTGCCTGGGGTGTCCTCCTTGGAGAGCTACACACACACACACACACACACACACACACACACACACACACACACACACACACACACACACACACACACACACTTGATCTTAACCAAAAGGCCGAGAAGCAATTGAGCGATCCTTGGAGAGCTGATGCAGTGAGATACCATTGTTCTCATAACTTGGAAGGTTTCAAAAGCATTTCTCAAAAGGGATAATATGTTTTCAGAGATTGTTCCATTATTGAGTCATTGTCAACATTACGTCACTTTTTTTAACAGTTCGTATCTCATTGTAATCTGGGAACATCTAGATCTTTAACTACAGATTGTAACAGGATGACATAAACTTTTGGATGTGTGCGCGCATTCACCTTATTGAGGCAATCTAGCTAATGCTCAGTTTTGTCTTCAGAAGTCACAGGGGATTTAGAATAGCTCAAAGACAAGAAGCCAGAAAAATTACAGATTGTTCCCTCAGAAATCATCATGGATATTTGTTGGGGAGTGGCAGTTCTATTTCTGTAATTAGTCATTCTTTATTGAGCAAAGCTTTACCAATTATTGACCTTTTAGACTCATGAGCAACTGAGAAACCTCTCGTTCGTTGATAAAATATTTATGTACCATTGAAATACAAGACATTTATCTCTGATAAGTGCGCAGAACAAATCATATGAATAATCTCCTAGAGAATTCAATTAAAAGCAGTTTTGGATACCTGTATGTAATTACACTATCACATTCTCCATTGGGTTTAATTCAGGCCAAGCCGTAACTACTGCATGTCCAAAAGATAATGAATTAAAGCAGTGCTTTGGCATATTCCCTTACTGAAACGTTAGCAGCCCTCTCAAATGACATGAAAAATAGGCTTCAGTAAAATGGGGCTGGAAAATATATTCAGTTAAATCCAATCAATAAGCTGTCCTTGACCAATGTCCAAAATTTTTAAACACAACTCCTGAGTGAATTATGAGAATTCTGGCTCTGATTTTAAGTGCATTAATTTTGTAATGTATACACAAGAACCAATGTACTGTTTGAAAGCAGTGTTTCACTAGCAGGGGAACAAATCATAAAGAGCTCACACGTTCCATTTCTGAAAGCACAGAGGCCAAAATACTCTATTACACAGGGTGGTTCGCCAATGGCTATGGAACAATGTGTGATATATCCCTAGCACTAGGTGGGAAGGAAGGGGAGACACAAGATCTTGAAAATAAATGATCATTTAATCTTATATCCTGTTGTTTTCAGTGCCTGCCAAAATGAGGGCATCAGGATACCCTGGGTGTAATTCCACAGTTGGGCCACCAAACATGGAAGACGAATCTGCACGTTTGGGAAGAAACTACATTGTGTTCATTAAAGAAGTTAAGGAGGGAAATCTTACTACCTTAAATAGGCATGGTTGGCACAGTGTGAATAGACAAGGAAATACAGTTTAATGTATAAACAAACAAACAAACAAACAAACAAACAGTTATGTAAGAATAAAAGTCCTTTCATTATTTGAATCACAAGCTGATGAGAATAATCAGGGACATACCTCTATTTAATTCTTGGCACAGGTCCCTCAGCAATGGGACCAAAAGAGTCTCCATGTCATAAACAGGCCTGCAACCAGCATGAAAATGTTCTAGAGAACTCGTGTCATTATCCTTGGAGGTAAAAAGCCACAACACACTCCAATAGCTTGCTCACTTAAACAATTTTAAAAACATATTCAAAAGATGAAACATCAAAGAAGCCATTTGGAAAACCACACACACACCTCCTGTAGGGGAAAGGCCTGCCTGAAGAGACCCGCCATCGCCTCCATTTGGAAGGACAGCCCAGAGGAGAGTAGCTGTGCCTTCTGTGTGAGGAAATCCCAAAGCTTTGGGACAGCAATGGAGTTGTATCCTCATAAAATATACCTGCAAGGATATAAATCAATAGACCAACCACTGAAGCATCAATCAGTCCCACCTTGCTAACTGACATATCTATTGCAAAAGCAGGTGAATGTTGTTTTATGCCCTTTAAATTCTTATTCTACATCTGCTAAACCTGTGGCTCCCCTACGTATTTTGGGTATGCCACCTCTTTTTAATTTTTGTATTTATGAGAAATCCTTGTATCCCCACCACTCTTCCCTACCATCCCCCAAACCTCTTTTAGCACTTAAATCTCTGTTTAAATCCATCAAGATCTATACAGCAGCATTTGAGAAGAGGCACCGTGATACAGGTAGTTGCACTGTACTTCCTAAGCATTGTGCAGAGGGCGTGTGGAGTTTACTCACAGGAGCTGAGTTACATCTCACTCATTCCTATAAAACGAAAGAACTGGGCTAGTAATGACACCGCTGCCATCTCATGCAACATTTAACTGGAAACTCATATGACACAAAGCCAACACACCTTTTATTCCCATAGCAATAGCAACTGGCACCTGAGAAGTTTGCTTTCAAAAACTGTTGGTGAAAAGTTTGGACATGTAGGCACCTTTACTGAGTTACAGTAACACAAGCTGAGGCCACACAGACAAGGAAGCTCTCTCCCTTGGACCAGAGAGGGCGGGTCACCTGTAAGTGTCAAATAGCCTCCTACTACCTTTCACATTTCTCTTGGAAATATGGCAGTGGGGTTGATGGCAGTGGGGGGAAGTACAGCAGCAATACACAAAAGAGGTATTTTGCAGGATGGATCAGGGAAGGAACAGGCATTGGCCTATTCCTCCTACAAATTTTGCTGCTGATAAGTGTAGTCCCCTCCCCATTTTTTGGGACCCCATCTAGGAAGAATTGTCCACCTGCCTCCTTTCTGTGGGTTTTGGAGAAATGCCAGAAGATGGCAACATCATGGTACTGGGTGGCGGGTGGGGGAGGGTTGGTTGGTTGGGTGTGTGTGTCTGTGTGGAATAACAAGGACTTTGTTATGACTGGAAACGTTTACGGTACTATAAATAACTCTATCAATATTGTGATAATGGCACTTTAAAGAGGTCTGCTCTACAAGTGTTGAATGTAAGAGACTGCAGCTGTGCTAATTAATTCTGGAGTATGCTTCTCCCCATGTACAATTTGCAGGTGTAACAATAGGGGTGTTGATTCTCTGGAAGCCTGGATTGTGATTGCAATTTGTTTAGATCTTCAAAGAAGAAGAGGAGGAGGAGGAGGTTACACTAACAATTTTAGTGCTTAATAAGTCTCCATTGTGTCTGACAGAGGAAAACAAATTATAAGTTTAATTGAAAGCCTTATGAGGTAAAACTAGAAGGTTGCTGTTAACACAGATTCAGCAAGACTGAAATAGCTCCTTTCTACCAAAGAGCAAGTACTTTGATAGATTTTAAAAAATAATAATTACAGTAAATTATTACTTGGCACAAAGATGACATGATTCTAATTAAATTGCAACCTTTCTTAGCATAACATCTCATTGGAAATGGCACTACTGTATTTCCCCCTTGCTAGCTAACTGAAATATAAATGGCACTGCAGAGGCTTCAGAAATTTTATATTTTTTGCTGCAGTACTATACTTCTGGTATCCCTAAAATACCCAGCTGCTCCACTTGGATCTACAACTTCCTGCTTAACTTGTGGAAGAAGAGGAACAGGAGATGATGAGGTAAACTGCTTTGCTGCTTCAAAGAGACCATTCTTAGAATCATATCCCCCTGCAAAGAATCTGAACTGTGGGAGGTTCAGATGAGGAAAAAATGATTCCCATGTTTACACTAAGGAAATCTCCAGTGCAGAATATAGTGATGGCACCAACATACACTTTTTTCAAAGGGGATTAGAGAAATTCATAGAGAATAAGGCTACCTGTGGTGACTGGTCATGACACCTCCATGGTTATTCATTAGAAGCCATGGTAAGAAGGAATAATAAGCTAACTGTAGGGAAAACAGATCCTCTTTAAAATCTAGTTTGACCCTCAAGGTCAAGGATGCTCCTGTGTGGTTTGTGAGCCTTCCATCAGCTTCTGACTGGCCACTCTGGAAGCAGAACGCTGCACTAGATAGCCCTTAGGTCTGATCTGGCAAATGATCTTCTGTTCTTAAGTGGGGCATGCCATTACTGACATGAACTCAAGTGTTGTAACAATGGTACCTGCTGTTCTGCCTGGAATTCTTGGTTTCATTCACCCAGTGTCAATACAAATCTTAGCATAAGCAAAAGAATAGCTTTGAGTCACTCCATTCACAGCCTGACTGATGTTTAGCGGTGGAAAAAGCCTGGCATTTTTAAAGGGTTATTCTTTATCCCCCTATAAAATAGGTACTAAACATACCATGTTTCTTCTACATTACTTTTTTTTGGCAAGCATTTAATCCTGGCCATTTACCTGCCATTCTTCTGCTACCATTGCTTAGAACAGTTTTAATTTTTATATCTAGTTTTATTATGCATTCACTCACCTGCTTGCTTATTTCTACTAATCCTCACAATTTTCATGACCTTTCCCCCATCGTTCTGTAAAGTCAGAGAAAGTCAACAGGGAAATTAGTAACTCTTGGCCCATGCATATATTTGGTGTCCAAGTCCTGCAGAACAGATCACAAAGAGTCCAGTCCCATGTATCTCTGTAGAGAAGTAAGGCCTTCTAAGTCCCAGGTAAGAGTTTATTGGACTGGACCTTTACTGTGGAAGGAGGAAGGTAACAAGTACAGTATGTGCATAGATTATACCCAAGGTTGTATGAGATAAAAAAAAATCTCAATTCTAAGAAATGGAATAAAATTCTTAGATCTATAGGTGACAGACTGAGGGCAGAAACAGTTGAGACAGCAGGTTCACAATCAGAAGTGAAGCAGCCTTGAAAATGAGAGAAGGTTTGATTACTTTCTAAGCGATACCTGCTACACTTTGCTTTTGTTTGATCATTAGTCCTCCAGGGGCATAGCTTGGGGGGCAAGGGGGCGTGGCACCCTGGGCTCAGCAATTAGGGGGTGCCAAATTGCCTACCAATCCCCCCGCCACTGCCCCCCGCCATCCAGATTATATTTTGCAATGGGGTGTGTGTGCAAAAATGACTGTTGCCCCTGGCTCTGGAAGCCCTAGCTATCCCTCTGTAGTCCTCTGGAGGTAGAGACTAGGCTTGGTCCGCATGTTGATTGTGCAAAAACAGCAGCTGTAAATCATGTATTACATGTGGAATTAAAACATTTTATTATCGCGTAATTGCAAAGGTGTTTTCTCGTCAGTTTCTGTAGCATTCTGTTTTAGATTGCTGCAATGCACTTTACGTTGGGATGCTTCAGAAGCCAGGTTGCAACTTGCAGGCAGGGCACAATGCTACCAGGGAAGACTGTTTACTACAGCTGGCTATCCAGAACTCCTACAACAATGATGTCTAACAATCTAGTTTTTCCATATTTATGCACCCTGATTACTAACTTGTTTCTGAGCCCAGCTTTGTTGTCTTTGAGCTGCAAATCTTGTATCACACGGGGAAGTTTGCACATTTCAAGAACTGTCATTACACAAAACTACCCAGATCCTGAAATCCATATCTCATACTGCTTTTCCCACTCCTGTTTTGGGAACTTGCTCCATGGCAATTCTGTCAGTTTTGGGAGTGGACAAAGGTATTTTTCTTTTGCTGGGTATAACCATAGTTTTAATGGCCCAGCTGCCTACAAGAGCCCATCTATGTATACTACTCTGTAACAGGTAAATAGTTTTGTTTATCACTTTTGCTGTCTGTGTGTGCATGCTTCCGGGGGGGGGGTTGTATGCTTGAGGTGATATGTTAAAGAAAATATTCTTATACATTTGCATTAATTGGATCTACCTAGTGGGACATTTTTTAAATTCTCCCCCAAGAAACTTTCTTCCCCACCCCCTAGTGGAGAGCATGTTTTTTTTTTGCATTGTGTGTGTTGTGTCGTTACAGTCGTGACCGACTCTACGTGACTCCATGTCCATGGAGTTTTCTTGGCAGGAGTACTGGAGTGGTTTGCCAGTTCCAACTCCAGGCACCTAGAGCACATTAATCTCCTGCTTCTACCCAACCTCTGGCCAATAAGGAGCTCTATGCTTTGAAGAGACATGATGGTTGTAAGCAAGAGGGAGGTGCCCAAACCATGCAGCTCTTTGTTTGAACTGGCTTGTAAAGTCCATCTCCATGGGGCCATGCTGCCCTGTGCCTTCCAAGAAGAAGCCTGGCATCCATCTTGCCATGTGAACTTTTAAGAACTCTCTCCTGGCAAACTGCATCCCTTGCCATGTTTGGACTTCTATACCTGCACTGAAAAAGAGAACTTTCTCTTGAAAGCTCAGCATTTTAAATATATATATTCTTCTAGCAGCCTATGAAGGTATCACCCATAGTCTAGTTTTGCTTTCATTTTCTAGTGAATATTATATTATAGATATTGGATTTTGTGCATTTTATTCTCATCAAGGTGCTTTTTTTTTTGCTAGGTGGGGGTACATAATTTAATAAACCAGCTAAATGAACTATTAAATTGTATACTTTTTATACTGTCACTTGTCTTTGAATTGGAAAAAAAAACATATCTGCAACCTAATTCTCATTTGTTTCAACAGATACATGCTCTGAGATCTCCCAGTAAAGCTGTTATATAAGATGAACTACGCGTGTGCAGCATTAAGCCAAACCAGATGTCTAATGAGAAGGGAATATTCACAATGAAATAGGATTGAATGGTCCGCCCTCTGCTACGTTGGTTCTTGATTACTATTAGTCTTAATAATAATGATCTCACCGAAGACATAAGCATTCTGTGATTTAATCTTGATCCCAACATTTCGGGGTCGATTTAATTGCTCTACAATTAATTAGAAACAGAGACAAAATGTTAAAAATAGAGCATTTTCACAGACACCCAATAAATTGTTTACATGCATTTGGAGCTCATGTTAGACCAAATCATTACAACTATAAAAGATTACATCTGGGCAAGACTTAAAGCCAAGCCGATTCATTAACCCAAATGGTGGCCTACAGATTACTGACACGGTATTGCTGCTGCAGTGATCAGAGGATCAAGGGATACATGACCAGATGACCCTAATTGAAACAGTCTCATCTGAATTTCGTAAATGGAGAACTTGAAAGGATTAAGAAGATATTCACCAACTACTGTCAACATGGGAAATAAATTGGTTCTAATAGCTTTGCTGTATAAATACAGTAATGAAAAAAGAAGAAAACAAGGATAATCACAATCATTTGTGTAGAACACAGAATATTTTGCATTAAATTACATAGCACAGCTAGATAAATTGTTCATAGCCATCTGTTGAAGGCTATAAGAAGTGATGGAATTTACAGCCAAACCCATTTCTCGTGCTGCCAATAATGCCATACCTGACCTTTACAAAGGCATCTTTTTGAGAACTGTTATTCAGTCATGATCTGACATATTAGTTCTTTCCTTTTTCACATCCTGCCAGTTGGGTTGAAGTATATATCAGGGTATGCTTATATGTGCTATATGTGCAGCTTTATTCTGTGATCTTCTGGAGCATGTTTGCTTGAAATAAGTCCCGGAAAGCACAATAAAACATACTTCTTGGGAGGTGTGCTTAGGTAAAACACATTCACCCACAAGCGGATGACTGCTTGCACAATAGGACTTTGACCATTTTTACTTTCCCTGTATCCCCTATAAATATTCTATATGCCCCTCCCATCTGATGGTATATATATGCAGGGGGAAATAGATCATCCCCTTCCCATTCTGCAGAGGGAAACAATGCTGTTGACCGAAAGACTGAAATGGATCCCATCCTTTCTAGTCATGCATATGGAGTTGTGCTGAGCCAGGATGTCCCCATCGGCCACTCAGAGATTTGACAAGGGAGGGAGGGATGACCGCCCAAGAAAGTTACTCTCTAGGAGATAGGTGCACATATGGACAAAATATATTTAAAGTGGTTGACTTACCCAAAACTAATTAAGGCACTGATTGCAGAACCAGATGTTACAGATAGCTTGTGATTAGATGAGAGAACTGCTTAACTGATGAAAGCGCCTGAGTATGTGTCTTTCCTTACCTTTTGGAATTTGCCAATAAGCTTGCATTATATAAGATTGCAATGATAAGCAAACAGTGTTTTCTGACTGGTCTTTGGGACTAAAGCACAGGATGTTTTGGGAGTCTAGTTTCTTAAACATAGAAGTCTTCTTGAACTATGTATCTTCAATGCTAACATGTTTTCCAACTCTAGTCATGGGTGGCCTACTAGGCTTATTTCTCTCTGGAGGTTTCACCGGAAATATCTAGGATTGTCCCTGATCAACTGCACAGCTGGTGCAATTCTCTTGTGTGAACCAAACTGGTAGATGGAGACCACAGTATGTTGGGTTGGTAGATGGGTTTTTCTTTGTCATGAGTAGTAATGGGTACCGTTGGTAGATGGGTTTTTCTTTGTCATGAGTAGTAATGGGTACCGTTGAGCACACTGATATGATTCTGATTAGGAAATGAAGAGCTGATTTATTAACCAACATTCTCAGAGCTTTGAAAAGAAAGAAAGAAAGAAAGAAAGAAAGAAAGAAAGAAAGAAAGAAAGAAAGAAAGAAAGAAAGAAAGAAAGAAAGAAAGAAAGAAAGAATAATTTTGGCTTAACAGAAATGTTTTAAAAGAAAAATCACACACACTACAAATAATTACTAATGCTGAACATATTATCTGAACTCCCTATGAAACTAAACCTCTTAAATTTAATCCCAGTTATTTGGCACATGAATTGGTGTGTTTACGTTTAGAGTGAGGGTCATATTAAACTTCCCATCCTTCCATAATGCTGATATATCACCTAGACTTTGTAAAGATATATACTGTATGTGAATAAGAAACATCAGTATTTGTTGTGTTTTGCAAAGCAAAGTATACTGGCCATTCCCAGGATTAGAGCCATATTCCATTACATTTCCTTCAGTTTATTGGACTAGTTGCACAGCTGTCTATTTGCTAAACCAGCTGTACAGAGAGCAGCTTTTAGCTTAGACCTAACTGAAACATGTTGACAGAATAACCCAACTGAGTCTCAGCATGCTGCATTTGACACTAGAGGTCACAGGAAAAAATACAGCACAAGCTGCTCGGCATACCCATACATTGGGCATATGGATTTCTCCAAGAATGTTGTGGGAAAGAAAGGAAAGAATCATCTTTGCAGCAGTAGGAGAAACAGGAACAACTATTTGTGAAACTACGGTACTGCAGAGTCTGTTGAGGTTGAGTGGGGGGAAAACATGTGAGATGTCATTACCCAACAAAAGGTGTCAGAAACAATAGTTCCTTCACAATGCATTATGCAGGTTTCCCTAAGAATCAATAATATTTTAATAGTTTTGTTTGCCTTCTCTCTCTAGTTCAGCTGAATTTCTACTTATAAAACAGTCCTGATCCATGAGCGCTTGGAGATTGTATGATGATATTTTTAAGCGGCCTATAAAGATATTGCCCGCTCTTGCACATGTAATTAGCAGTATGAATCTCATAAACCTTCTAAGACATTTGAGGGAACAAGAAACTAATGGTACATTTTCATGTATTTTAATACCTAACATATTTTGTTGTAATATTTCTTCTTGAAATGGTGAATACCATTTCAGATGTCCAGCATCTAAGAATCAAGCAAATTAGGAGGGTTTCCTTTGGCCTTAGCAGAGCTCTTTTCTTTTGAATGCTTCGAATCATAGAATGTTCTGTGTATTCATAAAGGATTATGAGGACTCTAAGCCTTATTATTTATGTCTGGTGTTATTTAGTATGCCACCAGCAGAATGTAGGCAAGGATAAAAAGGAAGGGGGGGGAGAACCAGTCTGGATAGGTCTTTGAACATATGTTAATAAATCTGCCCCTAAATTGTTTTTCAAACACCTGTGCTGTGGATAGGCATGCTAATTCCTTCTATTTTTTCCTAGCCAATGATTATCTGGAAATTACGGTACTTGATGGGCAAAAGCACTGAGAGTGAAAGGCCCATGGATAACTAGATACCAACAGCATCTGGTGTAGACTGGCAGTGTGCCTCATGGGGCCTTCTCCTCCATGAAAGGGGACCACTTTTAATCATCATCTGTCTGACTGTCGCCCCCATCATCATTATAGTTTTTTCTTCTCCCTGCCCCTACCTTTCTTAGCATGGTGGAGGCAGGTTTTCCTTTAACATTTTCCCTCCTTCTCTGGCATGGAAGTTGTTGGCTGGAGTGCTCCTATGTACAAATGTGCAGTGGTGTCCCATGTGATGCTTGGAAGCAGAAGCTTGATTCTGACCTTATGTAGCAGGAGAGCTGAAGCTGCCACTGAGTACATAAAGAGAAATGTATTTCCCCCCTTATATTGTTAAGCACAGAGCAACTAAACATAGGCAGGAAAAATGAGATTAATATAAAACAGGAATAGGAGACTTGGTTGGGTCTAACAGAGCCATTCCTAACCCTTTTGTGGCTTTGGCCATAAACAAAATATGAAAGAAATATAGGCCAGGTTGTATGATGAATCTGATGTTGCGGTGTGTGAAGAATTGTTTCCAGTCTGTAGAAATCTGCCAGGCCCTATGAGGGGGCATATCCCACCCCCACTGAGAATGGCTGGTGTGGAGGCCAATATTGTCCATCGGACCATGCTGCTCTGTGCCTTCCAAGAAAAAGCCTGGCGTCCATCTTGCCAAGTGAACTTTTAAGAACTCTCTCCTGGCAAATTACATCCTTTGCCATGTTTGGACTTTTATACCTGCTTTGAAAAACAGGGCTTGTGCTCTCAAAAGCTCAGCAACTTTTTTATTTTTCTACTAGCAGCCTATGAAGGTATCACACTTAATCTAGCTTTGATTTTGTTTGTTTTAATGGCTGAACGGCTCCACACTCCTTTTTCCTCAGAACAATGAGGTTTTCTTCAAAACTGTGAGTTTCTTCCCAACATGTTTCTCAAAACTAGAAGTGACAAGAATTCCTTTTCAGGACAAAAGAATAAGGAAAATACACCCCCTTGACTAATGTTCCCTCCCTTTTTAATGGAGAGCAGATCTCCATCATTCCCTTTCTCTGTATGTTTGTGGGTGTATGGGTGTGGGTGTCTATGTTTCACAAGAATGAATGGGGCTGCACATATGGTGTATGGGCTGCTTGTGGCCCACCTTGACGTGAAAAGAAAAACCACATGAAATTGTAATGCAAATCTATTAAAGTCAAGGATACAAATCTAGTCAAGGATACAACACTCGTAAGACTCTACCATGCTCAACCGGTTTACACTGGCCTTGCACAAATAAAAAGATGAGGCAAATGCTCCATAGTAGGTTCCATGGGAAGATCTGATGTGTTTCAAAAATACCACTTATGAGGCTGTCAAACATGACAGCTATATGTTAAGTAGGCACTTCTGATCTGTAAGATTTTGTGGTAATTAGCTTAGTCATTGAACAAACCTGATCAGTTAATATGAGGTTGTTCTTGTTCAGTGAGAAATAAGGATCGACGTCTCAGCTACGCTACAGACTTCAACAGTTGTGTTTTTAAAAGTTGAAGTATACCCATGGAGGAGCATCTTAGACCAGTGTTTTTCAACCACCCATGGAGTGTGCCGTGGAATGTTGCATCTTAGCGTCCGTGGAAGGGGGCGAGAGCAGGGCAAGGCAAGGCAAGGCGGAATGGGGACTGCTCTTCCCCTCCAGCTCTAAAAGAAAAAGCGGACGGACTTTTACACGGAAAACAGGAAGGGAGGGCCATGGCTCGCAGCTGGGAGTGGGGCCAGCGTTGTCCAGCGGGGGAGGACGGGGGAGGGAGAGCCAGGAAGGGCGCAGCGTCCCTGCGTTCCCTACCTGCGCACACCTCATTTCATAACGGGGCACTGGTCCCGCTGGCGCCCATGCGGAGAGCGCTCGGCGGCAGTGGCGCTGGCGTGGGGCCGCCCCTTTGCTCCCGTCAGGCACCTACTTCCTTCGCCCGCTCGCCCGCTCGCCTAACAGCCTGGGCTCAGTACAAAGGAAGCCGGTGGATGTCCTCCCACCCCGCGCACGCGCCCCGCCCGGCCAGATTTGAGGAGGAGGAGGCGCTGGATGAGCCTGGTGGCGGCGCAGGGCATTGGCGGCGTCCGGGCCTCATGCTGCAGCCCCTCGGGCGCCCAGGTCGAAGGGCCTGGACGCGCAGCTCACCCTCCAGCGCACCCGCATGCGAGCCTGGCACCAGGCGCGCCGCCAGCAGCCACGCCACGCTTCGCGACGCCCCGTCACCAGGCATGCCACCAGGCCCAGGCCCGGCCCGGCCCCGACGACGACGCCTCCGGTGTGTGTGTGTGGGGGGGGGGCTCGGGCTAGGTGGGTGTGTGGGTGTGTTGGGCTTCCTGGTGCCGCGGGTAGCCAGCGCCCCCCCGCCGCGGGACCCCAAGGTCGCCCGCCCGCCCGGCGCGTCCTGCAACCGCGCAGCCCATCATCCCCAGGTGCAGGGGGTGGGGGGTCTAGAGCCACGTTCTACTCCTCCCCCTTGTTAATTTTTTTTAACATTTTCTAATGGTGGTGTGCCTCGTGATTTTTTTCATCAAGCAAGTGTGCCTTTGGCCAAAAAAGGTTGAAAAACACTGTCTTAGACGATGCTTAGAACATCTAAATTTTACACCCACCTGGTAGAGTTAGGGGCAGAGGAGCAGATCCTCATTTCTGTCCCTTGGGAGGGATCAGTGCCTACTTCTTCCCTAACATTTAACTCAGTAAAAAGTGCAGATTTGCATGCCTTGAGGCAGGGTAAGGAAGATTCTGAATGCATAGGATTCAAAGCTCTCCAGTTTTGACTGCAGCTTTCATGCTGGAGAAAAATGTTCTGCTTATATACCGCCCCATAGTGCTTCAAGCATTCTCTGGGTGGTTTACAATTTAATTATGCAGGCTACACATTCCCCCATCCCCCAAGCAGGTTGGGTACTCATTTTACTGATCTCCAAGGCTGAGTCAACCATGAGCCAGCTACCAGAGGTTGAACCACAGGTCGTGAGCACAGTTTTAGCTGCAGTACAGGCACTTAACCACAAGGCTCTTAGCTTGTGCCTTGGAGGTGCTTTGAGTGTACTCTCATTGCTTGCAATGGGAGGAAATCAGTGAAATTGATAGACATATCATAGGGACAGGGAACACTCTTTCCTCTTCACCTCTGCCTTTTGAAAATGAGTAGGGTGCTCTGACATTGGAGTGCCCCCAACAGCAGACAGTAAGAAGATTGTCCTGTAAATGTAACTTAGTTTTGCACAGGATTTCCTGCAAGTTTCTACGTAAAATGACTGCCTCCATTCCACCCTCTTGTAAATGGGGACTAGGCCAGATTTTATGGAAAGTCATAAATGGTCAGATAAATCGCACCCCTGTGTACAGTAAGCCATTTCCAAAACAAATAAAATGTTTCAAATATAATTAATATGTGCACATTAATTTTCATTCTATTGGCTACTAGGCAGATTATTAAGAACTAAAATACACAGAATAGTAAGAATATTTCCCCCAACTTCTTGTAGATTTAACTATAATTACTTGCTTATCTTTTCCAGTTCCGCAGCCTGCCCGCCCCTGCTCAATCTTCTTCTCTCCTATCTCTTATGCTCATTACAGTATGACTAGGATTTATGAGTTGATAATTGTATGAATGATAGGCCACAGAGTATCATTCATGCCTTTCCCTGACCTTAACTATGATCCCTAGGGATTACTGTGAGAAGAAACCTGTGAATCTGGCATAGCCAAAGGGTGTAATAGAATCCTACAGAACTGATAATAAAGCAAAGTTTCACATTTCAGAACAAAAGCACATATTATGAAGAGGCAAAGACCACAAAAGAACTGCCAGAAAGTCTGTGGCAGCCAGTGTGCCGTTATAAGAAAACAGTGTCTAGGTCATCTCATCCACAAATGATATATTCAATACATTATATTTTAGCTTATCATAAATAACTCACAAGAAAGCAAAGTGAAATGATCTACTCTGTATATTTAGAGTCTTTCAAAATGCCTTTTGGGAAAGCTTATTGAAAAAGCAGAATTTTGCACCCTTTGAATATGATGTCCATAGCATACATAGAAATGTTCGGTGGACCAATGAAATGTAAGAATCATCTGCTTTATTCTAGCAGAAATCTGTCACGCAAACTACCACCAGCATTTTTCAGTGTAGCATAACAACTTTGCTAGTGGCATGTTAGCTGAAATATAATGTGCCAATTAGAGATGGGCACGACCAGGAAAAAATTACGTTTCGAGTTGTCGTGTGTCGGAGCCGGCCCGTTTCAGCTCGTTTCCGTTTGTCATGAAATTTTTCAAAAATTTGTCGTTTTGTTTGTCAGTTTTTCGTCTGTCGTTAGTACTGGTTTTGGGGGCGGGCTCCTGGAGGCACCTCTCTGGGGTGGGTGCCTCCTCTGGCCCGCCATGAAGGGAAAGCAGGCTCCTGGAGGCACCTCTCTGGGGTGGGTGCCTCCTCTGGCCCGCTACTAAATGGCATGCATAGCCAATTGGATATGCATACCATTAAGTTGCAGTAGCAGGCAGAGGCACCTCTCTTTCGGGTGACTCTGTGACTCACTGCCTGCCGGCATAGGTTGCACTTGGGCTGGGGAACGAAGTGAGAGAGGACCCCTACGGGCGCCCTGTGACTCACTAAGAAGGGAAGTGTACTTGCTGTAGTGCAATGCAAGTACACATCTGGCTTACTGGTTAAGGGTTAGCGCAAGGGCTAGGCTTAGGGTTATGGGTAAGGTTAGGGTGAGTTACTGGGGTGCACCTCTGGGTGCCTCTCTGACCCACTAAGAAGGACAGTGTACTGGAGTATGGGTTATGGTTATGGTTTGGGTTCGGGTTCGGGCTAGGGTTAGTGGCTTTTTATGCCCGACTGGCACATCCCAGAAGTCTCGGTCAAAACCTGGCCAAGTGGCCATGCAATTGGTGGAATGGTTCCAAAAAGTTGCATGGTCCACTCCCATGGCCAGCCCATCATTGCACAGGTGTAAAAAAATAAAAATAAAATAAAATAAAATAAAATCAATGGAGACATTTTGTTGCAAGAAAAACCCACTGCTGCTACTGAAAAAATTCAGGCAGTTTTAAAATAGCTATTTTCGCATGTTTCTGTGGTGCTTTGGTGTGTTTTTGGACCACGCGATTTCAAAATAAATATTGCGGTCGCCCCATTTTGGATCCCCCGCCCGCACTGCATGGCATGGCGACTCGGCAAGACGACGAGGATGCCCCCCACCAGAGCAGCCCAGGACAGGAGAGGGGGGGAGGCCAGGGACCCCCAGAAACCACCCCTCTGGTAGGTGCCCTCACTCAGGCAGGCATATTTTCGCCTGCTTTTTTGGCCGGGAATTGTTTTTTTATATTTTTAAAACTTTTTTCCTGTGCCGCTTGGCATCACGCGATCGCTGCAATGCCAGGAACGACAACGACAAATCAGACCCAATTTTTCTTTAGTCAGTTCGAGTTCGAGTTCTGGCAGAGTAATTGTCGTTCTTCGTTCCGTTACGTAACGGAAACGAGAATTTCGCCAAGTCATGCCCATGTCTAGTGCCAATGGACCTGTTTTTTGCATGCCACCAATTTGCTGTCATTATATAAATCAAATCAAAGCAAGTGTTCTGCTTACATACTGCCCCATACCACTTCAAGTAGTCTCTGGGTGGTTTACCGTTTAATTATGCAGGTCATTATGACTTATGGCAGTCCAATGTGTTAAAGACCTCCTGCACTGCTCAGGTTTTATAAACCTAAAAGTCATGGCTTATTTTCTTGAGTCAATCCATCTTATGTTAGTTTTCCTGCCACTATCTCCCACTTTTCTTAGCACTGTCATCCAGTAACTCTTGTTTTCTCATGATAGGTCTGAATCTTCTCAGTTTATGTAGAATAAACAGAATATACATACATCACCAAATAATACGTCTATAGATAAATCTTCTGGATTCCTTATCAAATAAAGTGAGTGAATGGCTTGAAGAAAAAAGAGTCTTATATATAAAAATCATTTTATGTACTGTTGCAAATCAGAAATGGCTGGGAAAACCCAGACTTCACCAACCTTGGATGGATTGTAGAGGAAGGTCAGAAAACACATCTCTACACGTTTTGTGCCTCTAGATATCAGGCAGAACTTTCCTGGGGGAGGGCTATTTGGGGCTGCATACGTTGGACATCATAAATCCAATCACCCAGCATGGAAGGATTGTAGGAAAGAGTTGGGGAAGCTATTCTGCTGTTTTGGTGTCTCTAGGTGCCTTGGGAGCCATTGTATAGCCCAAAGAATCAATGAATCAGTGAATCAAAAATCCGGTAAAAATTCATTAGCTTCTATTTATTTGGTGTATCAATTTGTACAAATATAAATTGACAAATTAGTTATTTTTAATGAATTTTGCAATTTGTTTTTAATTCATTCCTATTTCTAGTGAAAGGCACATGATTAGGAAGGCTGCCTTACTCTGTGTGGGTGAAAGAAAGATCTCATTTGGCTTTCAAAATATATGGAGCACAGCCCCATTGTATAAAAATTATATTACAGTAACCCCCGCCATTTCACAGTTCATATACTGCGGTCCTGCAATATCGCGGATCACTGTACATACTGGGAATCCAGCTGGCTAGCACTGGGGGGGGGAGAGAAAAACTTTATTTCCCGACCCCAGAACCAATGAACTGGAACCCGGGGTATGGGGAAGGGGAAAAAAGGTTTTAAAAGCCTGAGTTTTTTAATCCTTTTTCCCCTTCCCCAAGATGGACCAATCCCCCTCCGTGGCAGCCCTGGCGAGCAGCGGAGGCACACCCAACCCCCCTCCCTGCCTCACCACGGCTGCTCCAAGAAGCCTTGGTTCTGCCACGGCAAGCGGCAGAGGTGGACCTGATTTCCCCCTCCGTCGCTCGCCGCGGCTGCTCCAATGGACCCGATCCCCCTCTGTAGCTCACCGCAGCTGCTCCAAGAAGCCTTGGCACAGCCCTGGTGAGTGGCAGCGGCAGACCTGATCCCCCTCCGTCACTCACCCAGGCTGCTCCAAGAAGTCAGAGGCAAGTCTGCCTACATGACTGGAAGGGATTTTAAAAGGGGGCATGCTATTTCCCCTCCCCCACGGGGACTCTGGAGAAGCAGCGCCCCCCTTTTAAAATCCTTTCCAGTCACGGGCCATCTCCAATGAAATGCATTGGCTCAATGCATTTCAATTGATATTGGGGGGGAGTGCTGGCCCCAAGCCAACGCCAAGCAGCTGATTGGCGCTGGCTGGAGGAGGAATGGCCCTGCAATCATCCACCGCCCTTGCACAGGCTGCTGGAAGGCTTTTAAAAAAGTATTCCAGCAGCCCGGGAAGCAGTGGTGGCATCTACCCCCCCGACCTGCATCTGCATATCACAGGTTTTCAGTCATCATGGGTCAGGTGGGTCCCTAACCCCCACGATAGGTGGGGGGTTACTCTAATGCATGTACCATCCCAGGTGCTTTCTTCTAACCTTGAGAATCAAGGAAAGATCTCAACAGTAGATTTATGTTTTCCTATCATTTCATTTGCTTGATAGAAGAAAACTTGTACAGATCTTTTTTCTTAACTTCCTTTCAAAGTACAGTTGTGCCTCAGTTTAAGAATGCCTAGGTTAACAAAAAAGTCAGTTTAAGAAAAGAAATTATTGGAAATGGGGATGCCTCAGCTTAAGAATTTTTTTCAATGGTATGCCCTTGTTTAAATTTTTTTCCATAAGGCATTAAAAGTTGATGTGTGATATTCACATGACAAAAAGTGTGAAGATATCTGTTTCAAAGTAAGGCCCTGTCTCCTTCCTGCTAGGAGAGCTGGTGCAAGTTTCTTGGGATGTATGAAAGTGCCTTGTCTTCAATTTGCCATCACGTTTCTTGGGGAAAAGTGCCACAGGGAAAGTTCAAATGTTCCCGTTTTTTAAAATCAGATGCATGATTAAAATGGAAGCCAGGCTGTACTAGCATCAGGCCACTGAGTCCTAAGCCTCTTTGTCTTACTGATACTTTAACTTCAGCTGCTTTGAGGAGGTAGGAAACAAGAAGCCTTTGTTTATTTCTTCTGCCTGAAGCATTCACTCTAATACTTGTGGTGCACCTTCAGAAGGGAAAACAGACACAAACACACAGTGCCAAATATCTTGGTGTTTTTAAAAGGCAAAATAAAAAGCGAGCAATTTCACATGAATAGATCACTTATTTATTACTATTCTTGTTTTGCAAATTTTACTTTGTGATTTTCAAACAACCAATATGTGAGTTTTCTTAGGACATTTAGTTTGAATGCCATATATTTGCCTTCCTGATCTCATGTTTCATCTGCATCCACAGTGGAAAAAGAGTAAAATCTTATGGAAGAACGCTGTAGTTAAGCTATTTCATTTAAGCATAATTGAATTGCTGGGGCACATTAAATGTTGAAATGCTTTAACAGGGGGTGGGGAAAATAATTTAATGATGTCCTCTTTAAGATAGTTAATTAGACTGCCATTTATGAAAGTGTAACAAGAACACCACCTACTGTAAAAGTGAATGTTCTGCACTCAGGATGCTAATTTATTCATGTTTGCATAAAGAACAGAGGCAGAGGTGGTTAACTGCTTAATTACAAATGTTATCAGAAAGTCTTTAAAGTGAATGATATTGAAGATATTTTTGGACATAATTGTGACAACCCAATAAGTTACATAATAAAACATCAAAAAAAGACTTGTATGCATTTAAAATTAATTTGGACTCCCATACATCATACATTAATTAATTTGGCAGCAAGTTATTTAGAGGTCAATTCTTAATTAAAATTTGACATAAATTAATGTGATTTCTGTTAGATTTGTAAAAGACGGAGGAAACATTTATTTATTTATGACAACTTTCTTCACTGTCTATTAAGGTAATTTTTACCAGAGGCAAAACAAAACAAAAACAAAGCAATAAAAACAAAACAGCAAAAACAAAAACAAAAAGCAAACAAAACTTTATTTATTTTAAGGAAAACAGTATCAAAGGAAATAAATTGAACTATGAAAGTTTAGATGCAAAGTTTATTCTTACATTGATTTTGAAATTTAACTCTACATTTTAAACTACGTAGATCTGAATCTTTGGTCCTGGACCTAAGCAAATACAGCATTGTATCCACAACCTCTGTTCTATGGTATGGATGGACCTTTTTTAGCTGACCAAAGAAACTTATGCCCAATTTTGAGGGTGATTTCTCTGTGTTATAGCATTTTAGGTTGCTGTAGGGCTTGTTATGCAGAGGAAGACATGGAAAAGTCAAATTTTGGTAGATGACACTTAATCTTTATGTAAACTCTTTTTGAACACACTATACGTAGAAAATCCTGGAAAGGATTCCCATGAATCAACTGGATAGCACATTAGCACCACCATCGCCATCATCACCATCACCACCACCACCATTTTTATCATCATCATCATCATCATCATCATCATCATCATCATCATCATCATCATCATCATCATCATCATCATCATCATTTATACATTTATTTATACAACGACAATAAATTGCATTCCTATTCCTATTCCTATCATCACACAGCAGATAACTATGCTGGATTAAAACTAGTCGGACACTTCCCAAGTGTTTAGGACTACGTGATGTATCGGCAAATTATGTGAGCAGATCCCAGTAAGGTGGCTTTCTGCAGCTGACTGATGGTGACTCTGTCAACTCCAATTTCTTCTAAATACTTGCTTACTTAGCTCTTTAGGCACTGCACACAGCGTGCCGATTACCACTAGGACCAACTATACCAGTTTATGCCAGAGTCTCTGAAGTTCAATTTTCAGATCCTGATATCGGATAATTTTTTCAAGTTGTTTCTCGGTGAGTCGACTATCACCTGATATGGTGACTCTACTATCACCTGGTATTATTATTATTATTATTATTATTATTATTATTATTATTATTATTATTATTATTATTATTATTATTATTATTAAATTTGAAAAGCCCCCACATTAGGGCCAAACTACACATCATGTTGCTTGTACAGTAATGGTTCATAACGGCGTGAATGTTTCATAGAAGTTGCAGCAGGAAGTGATCTGGTGGGCCATTGATCTAGATAGGGATTGCAGCTTAGAGGTAAGGGGCTTCAACCTTTTGTGGTCCAGTTCAGAAACTTGAAAAGTTACTTCTTTGGATGAAAGCCCTCAAAATCCCTTAGCTAACAAGGCCACTGCAGTCTAAGAAGGTAACTTTGCCATTCTCTGGTCGCATTTCTGTTTGGGAATCCATGAGGTTATATTTGACAGGATGTTATTGCTTTTGACAAAAAGCAGTTGCAGATAGCAGAGTGATTAGGATGTGGGTTGCAGCAAATGCTAAAGCTTAAATCCCACCTCTCCATGTGGTGCAATCTGCATCTTCATTATGTGTCAGCTGTTTCCTTTTTAAAAATTCATGTAATTATGACTTGCATGATAACATCCTGTCCAGTTAACTCCCAGTTTGGGAACAGCAGGAAAAGTCAGATGGTCTGGAGAGCTCACGTTCAATTTCCAGTTTTCTTACAAGCTTCCATTGTGGGACACTGGGATCTTAATTCCTCCTAACTAGTAGGAATTAAAAACCCAGATAAAAATATAGATAAAGGAGATTTCACTTAAACATTAGGAAGAGCTTTTTGTTAGTTCAACAATGGAATGCATCCCCCTCGAGGGTGTTGGATTCTCCTTCACTGGACATTTTGAAACAGCAGCTGGACAACCACCTGTCATGGTTGCTTTAGCTGTGGATTTCCTGCTTTGGGGAAGAATTGAACACAGTGATTTTTGGGGTCCCTTTCTGCCTTACAGTATTATGATTGTACAGAGCACAAAAATCTGCGTAGCAATTGTGAGCATATTTTTGAAGCCATTTTGTGAAAAATACAAGTGATAACCGGCACCATCAACCACCATCATTTTAGAACAGCTGAGCTGGAAATGGCACAATGAATCCTGCCCCTGTCAAAGAACTGAACTTCCACCCTCTGCATTCACAATCAGATACTTAAACCACTGAGCTGTCCAGTAGTAGTAGTAGTAGTAGTAGTAGTAGTAGTAGTAGTAGTAGTAGTAGTAGTAGTAGTAGTAGTAGTAGCAGCAGCAGCAGCAGTTTGTTTGTTTATTTATTTATTTATTTATTTATTTATTTATTTATTTATTTATACAACTTATATGCCACCCACTACCCAAAAATCTCTGGCCGGCTTACAATTAAAATGAACAATTAAAACAGTTAAAAAGTTAAAAAGACAATGGACAATTAAAACAATAAAAACATTTAAACACAAAACACTAAAATTGCCACCAGGACCCACAATCTATATTATGTCAATTAAAAAACTTAAGAAACAGGAAGGTTTTTACCTGGCGCCAAAATGCCATCAGTGTTGGCGCCAGGCGGATGTTACTTGGGAGGGCATTCCGTAACCTGGGGGCAGCCCCCGAGAAGGCCTTAGACCTACAAGCCATCCCTTTCACCTCCTTCAGGGATGGCTCTCTCAGGAGGGCTCCCTGGCTAGATCTTAATTGCTGGATAGGTTTATATGGAAGGAGATGGTCCTTGAGGTATCTAGGTCCTAAGCCACTTAAGGCTTTATATGCCAAATCAAACACTTTGAATTGGGCTCGGGCAACAACTGGTAACCAATGCAGGTTGCGTAGAATCGGTCTGATATAATCCCTTGCAGCCCCACCACTCACCAGCCGGGCTGCACAATTCTGAACCAGTTGCAATCACCGAACTGTTTTCGAAGGCTGCCTCACATAAAGCACATTGCAGTAATCGATACAGGATGTTACCAGTGCATGAGGCTCCGTTCGTCCAGGTAGGGGTATAGCTGGTATATTTTCCACAGCTGTAGAAAGGCACCCCTGGTCACCAAGTCCATCTGGGCTTCCAGAGTTAGACTGGGGTCCAGGAGTACCCCCAAGCTGCAGTCCCTGTCCCTTAGGGAGAGTGCAACCCCGTCAGAACAGGGAGATGGCACTCTAACCTTTCTGGTGAAGCACCCACTAACAGCACTTCCATTTCAATTTATTAACCCTCATCCAGTCCGTTATCTGGCCCAGGCACAAGTTCAGTATAGAGACAGCCTCACCTGGATTGGTGGAAAATGAGAGGTGGAGCTGAGTATCATCAGCATATTGCTGACTCCTCAGCCCAAACCTCCTGATGACCTCTCCCAGCAGTTTCATGTAAATGTTAAACAGCATGGGGGACAATATAGAGCCCTGTGGGACCCCGTGGCGTAAACGCCACAGTGCAGAGCAGTTGTCCCCCAGCATCACCTTCTAGACACAGTCAGCCAGGAAGGAGCGGAACCACTGCAGAGCGGTGCCTCTGACCCCAAACCTGGCCAGCCTATCTAGAAGGACACCAGGGTCGATGGTGTCGAAAGCCGCTGAAAGCTCCAGGAGTATCAACAGGGTCACACTCCCCCTGTCTCTCTCCCGACAAAGGTAATCATACAGGGTGACCAAGGCAGTCTCCATACTAAAACCTGATTGAAATGGATCCAGAAAATCCATTTCATCCAGTAGCACTTGGAGTTGCCTGGCCACCACCTTGCCCAAATAAGGGAGGTTTGCTACTGGTCGGTAGTTAACCACCAGCCCTGGGTCCAGATTAGGTTTTTTAAGGAGTGGTCTAATTACCACCTCTTTCAAGGCGGCAGGGACCACTCCCTCTCTTAAAGAGGCATTCACAGCCTCCTGGACCCAGGTGTGAACCCCACGGCAGATCTTTCAATTAGCCAAGAAGGGCAAGGGTCAAGCAGAGTGGTGGTAGAACGAACAGATCCAAGTACCCTGTCCACATCCTCGGGTCTCAATAATTGAAACTCTTCCAATAATACTGCACTTAAGCATGGTGCACTGGACAGATCCCTTGATTCTGCACCAATAGTGGAGTCCAATTCACTGCAAATCTGAGCAACTTTTTCCTCAAAGTGAACAGCAAACTCATCACAGTGAGATGCCGAGTGGTCCAGGACCTCCACTTTATCTCCCAATTGAAGAAGACCCCGGACAACCAGAAACAGCTCTACCGGACAGCACTCTGAGGAAGCAATATGGTTGTTGAAATATTGCCTTTTCGCCAACCATATCGGTGCAGAATAGGCCCAATAGTGGGCTCTAAGCTGTGTTCGATCAAACTAACAGCAATATTTTCTCCACCTGCACTCCAGCCATCTCCCCTCTTGCTTCATTGCCTGCAGCTCAGATGTATACCAAGGAGCCATTTGGACTCTGTGTGTAGGGAGAGCGCGCTTAGGTGCAATCGTGTCAACTGCCCGGGTCATCTCCCTGTTCCTTAGGGTGACCTGAGCTTCAACAGGAGCGCCGGCCATATCAGATGGATAATCCCCCAGAGCTTTTAGGAAAGCATCCGGATCCATTAGTCTCTGAGCTCGGATCATCTTAATGGATCCTCCACCCTTGTAGAGGGTCGAAGCAGCTAATAGTCTAAACTTGACCAGGAAGTGGTCTGACCATGACAATGGGGTCAAAGTCAACCCCCCTACATCCAAACCACCATCCTCCAGTCCCGTTGAGAAGACCAGGTCCAGAGTATGGCCTTTCTCATGTGTTGGGCCAATGACATGTTGAGAAGGCCCCATGGTGGCCATGAAGTCCTGAGCTGCCCCAGTCAAGTGAGCCTCAGCATGGATGTTGAGGTCCCCCAGCACCAACAGTCTGGGGGTTCTCAACACCAGGTCCGAGACCACCTCTGTTAGCTCAGGCAGGGAGATTGTTGGAATGTAGCAGGGTGGGCGGTACAAATAGAATCCAACAGTTGTTGCTAAGTTAATTCTCTGTCTTGCAATCTGCATGGTATTGGTGTATTTTTCACCACATATGGCAATTTTTGGAAAGGATTAGGCCACTGGTTAATTTCTACTGGTGATATTTTCAGTGTTCCAAGGCTTTCCAAATACATAGAGCAGTGATTCCCAACCTTGGGTCCCCTGATGTTCTTGGATTAAAACTCCCAGAGGGCTTCAACACTAGTTGTGCAAGCCAGGATTTCTGGGAGTTGTAGTCCAAGAGCATCTGGTGACCCATAGTTTGGTGCCACTGACTTTAAGTGTTATCATAAAAAGTCCACATGTTAGCCATGTGTGGAAACTATAAACAGGAAGACAGAGTGCTTAAATGTTAATTAGCAAACTATACTTTAATCACCCATAACTAGTCATATATTGATTTGCTGTTGATGTCTTATCTACGATATGGAAAGACAACCATACAAATACAACTTCATGCAAACTGTTTCTAATTTCCTGCAATTCTTACCAGGTCAGAGAATTTGATTCATGTTAACCACTTCAATAAACTACTGTATATACTCGAGTATAAGCCTAGTTTTTCAGCCCTAATTTTGGGCTGAAAAAAGGGGTCCTCGGCTTATATGCGGGTCAATACTTTTAGCCACTGAGGCAAGTTTGAGTCAGTGGCTAAAAGTCATTTTAAACATTGTGCGCCACTTCTCCTGACCCCCCATGTTTAAAATGACTTTTTAAAAGGTCATTTAAAACAATGTTTAAAATGACTTTTAGCCACCAACTCAAGCACTTGCCTCGGTGGCTAAAAGTCATTTTAAACATCACACACACACCCAGCTCACAAAGGAGGAGTTGCCAGGCCCTGCTGCATTTCCCACCCTAGGCTTATACTTGAGTCAATAAATTTTCCCAATTTTGGGGAATTAAATTAGGAGCCCTGGGTTATACTCAGGTTGACTTATACTGAAATATTTACGGGTATTTCAAGCAAGAAACACTGCAATATAGATCTTATTGATTGTTGTCATCAAAGGACAGATGGTTAACAGAAATTATTAATTTGTTTCAGTAGAGAGTAGTTTTCACACAGAATCTATACATTGCTCTTTGTGATAAGGTCTATGTCTTTTTCATATACAGTATATTGCCTTTAGAAGGGATGGGAGACATGTGATGAGCAGAAAGCCTGCTTGTAGGCTGGCCCCATGCTGGAGATCAATCTACTGTTAAATGAATATGGCTTATGCACAAGAGACTGATCAGGCACTGAGGGAAACTGCAAGGTTGAAGTCAGATATATAAATGGCATATATATAAATGGCAAGGGTGATAAATTGTGAGCACTTGTTCAGCAAGCTCTTTTGGCCATTGGCCATTTGTTCTAGAGCTGTAGAAGGATGGACAAGGTCAATACTTGTAAAATAATGTCCACAGCTACTTTACCATTCCTTGTGCTGTCAAGATGGTACAGGAAACTGCACACGTATGACTGTATTATATGGATCAGGGCTTGAGATCTGCAACACTGTAGATTTCTTGATTTTAGTGGGACTTCATCTCAGTACAGATCTGACTTTTTTAAAAAAACAATAGTTTTTGTAATGATGCCAAAGCCAGTGTAAGTCTTCAGCAGAACCTGGCAAAACACCAATGGTCTGTACAATTCTCTGTTTAGGCACTCACAATGGGCCAGAATGTAGAAACACAGTGCCAGCATGGTAACATTAAGCCTTTAAGATGTCCTGGTTTATTAAACTTGAACTGATATACAATTTCAGTTGTTCACCCATTTATTAATGAATCAGTTAAATTGTAGAGATTTAAAATACCAGTTGAAAAGGTGAGAGGATGATATTCTCGTCACTTAACATTCTAATTCCAGTCTGCCACTACATTAAGAAACAGAACGAATAGTACCTTTTAATATTTTAGCTATTAAAATAATGATTTGAATTTTCATGCAAAAGTTTAATGACTTAAATTAAGGAATTGATTTTAACAAATTGTTTCCAAGCCCTACAAAGGGCAGATCTACACTACAAGCCTAGCTCAGGTTTATACTGATTTTAGTGGCATGGGTTACCATTAAGACTCTGGGAACTTTTATTTGATAAGTGCAGATATTTCTGTATTCAGAAATTCTGCACTCAAAGGTGACAGCTCCTGTGTTTCTCTGGGAAGAAAAGGGACACCTAGATCAACCTGTTTCTGTTGTGTACATACTTAGGGCCTTTTCACACGACCCCTAAGATCCGCTGGCCACTTAAATTCGGACCAGAGATCTTAGGGGTTTGTCGCTGTTCCTGCGTTCCCACCCCCTCCGCACTCCTGGCTGCTGGCTGCGTGAGGGGAGGGAGAAAAAAAGGAAGAAAAGAATGCTGCTCACCTCCGTTCTGCCGTCCCCGCATTCAGATCTCTTAAAGGGGCGGGGGGCAAAAAAAAAAGAACAAACAGAAGCAAGGAGAGCCGGGCAGTCACTACGTTATATCCGCATCAGGAATTTTCACCTCCAGAGAGCAGGTACCTGAAAAGTGTGCTGGGACACACTTAGGTGGGCATGGTCACACTTAATTATCTGTAAACTCCGGAGATGGTGGGGAAACAATTTTAAGCTCCGGAGCTGGGAGCCATTTGCAGCGGAGTTTAAGGGTCATGTACAAAGGGCCTTAGTAAAAGGAAGAAAGAGAGAGGCATTCGAAAATGTGGTGGAAGTTCTTAGATGGCATATTCCTTCAACTTTAAAGAATGCCTGAAAAGACAGTAAAAGACTGGCAAAGGTATCTTGCTTTCATCCAGAGATTTTTTTTTTTTAATCAGCTAGTTGGTGAGGTTTTGATTAAGGACCATGACTGTAGTTTTGTGCTGTGTGCCATAGTCCCAGAAGATTCTATTGTATAGCAGAATATTCTGCCACTCTCTTCCACTGGAGAACTCCATTACAGGTGCTCCGAAATGTGGGCAGCCATTGCTGTGGCAGCAAAGTCACTAGCTGCCTCAGAAGTGTGGCAGTGAAAGTGGCAATGGTGATAAAATGGATGGTGCTGGGGTCCCCACTTGATTCATAGCTGACTCCTATGTGTCCCCCAACAATGAGATACTGCTCACTTCAGCTTTATATATAATCATGTGCCATCAGGTCAATTCAAACTTATGGTGATCTTTTCCAAGATTTTCTAGTGAATGCTCAGAAGGGGTTCACCGTTCCCTTCTACTGTAATGGTTGCCCAAGGCTTAACAGGCTGGCTCTTCTCTCTGGAAGCATAGTGAGGAATCAAACTGCCAGGTTTGGGACCACAACTACACACGTAACACACTGTGCAGGCCAGCCAGCAGACATGCTTATTTTATCTTTTGAGACCTTCCTTGCTTCATGTCCATGTTACAATATCTCTGCTCAACCCACACCATTAATCCACCATTTGGATTAGCTCTGGAAATTGCTGCACACCATTGTGCATCATCTGAACAGATATTACCTTGGTGGCAGCTATCAAATTGGTGTTATGTGAATGCCAGAGTAGTTAGGAAACTGGCAAATATCTGACTCAACTTTCACATGGAGACACTTTCTTAAACAACACATGGTGTGTGTGTGTGGGATACCTGGTTTTGTTATCTCCAAGTTGTACCATTATCACTTCTGTAATGTGCTTTCCAATCAGTGATGTTCCATGAATAAATTATTAGCATTTAATAATTTATTTGTTATAGGTATTTTATACTGCTCTTCAGTTATATTATCTGGGCAGTTATATTATCTTTTAAGTAACAATGAAGCTTGTTCCATTTCTGTTAGGAAGTCACTGAGGACTTCATACCCGTTGGGCTCCGCAATACTAGCTTGTTAAACTACCATATTTTCCCATCTATATGATGCTCCCATGTATAAGATGACCCCCACTTTTCCAACACAAAATTGCAATTTTGCAAATGCAGAGTTCTTTCCTTGGTTTGCTTCCATCTATAAGACAACCCTCAAATTTTAGTCTAACAATTTTAGACAAAACTTGTACTCATCCTTTGACTTAGATGCCCAGGTCACAGCTGTGGCCAGGAGTGCATATGCACAATTAAAACTAGTATGCAAGCTACGCCCATTTCATGAGAAGCCTGCTCTGGCCATGGTGACACATGCCTTAGTGACCTCCCAGCTGGACTACTGTAATGCGCTTTATGTGGGTCTACCGATAGAAAGTCTCAGGAAACTTCAGTGGGTTCAAAATGCAGCAGGCAGACTGCTGACTGGGGTGGGGTAGAGAGATCATGTTACACCCCTACCAGAGCAGCACCACTGGCTGCCAAACAGCTATTGGGCACAATTCAAAGTGTTGGTTTTAACCTACACAGCATTAAATGGCCTGGGTCCGAGCTACCTCAAAGATCAAATCTCGCAGTATGAACCGGCTCAGGTGCTGAGGTTATCAGGAGAAACCTCTCTTTCCATCCCACCACCTTCAGAGGTGCACCTCAAAAGAACACATGAAAGGGCCTTCTTAGTTGCTGCTCCCAGACTTTGGAACTCCCTCCCTCTGGAGGTCAGGACTGCCCCATCTCTGCTGTCTTTGTGGAAGCAGGCAAAGACCTTCCTCTTCAGGCAAGCTTTCCCTGAATGACGGACTACCTGTTATGTGACTTTTAGATGGATTACCATGCATGAACACCATGCATCCATCCCTCATAATGGTATTTTTTCTTTTCACATGCTCTTTGTAGCTTTAATATTACCTTTGAATGTTGCAAGATGCCTCTTCTAATTCCCTGTTCCTAACTTGAGTATGTCTTAAATGTTCTGGGCTGTATACTATCTCTCACTATTGTAAGCTGCCTGGGGTCCTTTTCCAAGGAGAAAGGTGGGGTAAAATATTCAAAATAAATAAAAAATAAAATTACAATACTGTTCCAATGCAGGTATCTTCCACCCTGAGGATGAAAAAGAAATGAGCCAGGAAGTATTATACTAACTAACTAACTAACTAACTAACTAACTAACTAACTAACTAACTAACTAACTAACTAAATAAATAAATAAATAAATAAATAAATAAATAAATAAAGGAGGAAGGAATAAAGTGCCAAGTATTCTGGAAAAGACATACATTGGTGCCTTGTATAAAGGAATTAATTTGTTCCAAATGAAATTATGTTAAGCAAATTTTCCTTTATATAAATTCCCATAGGAATGCATTGAAAATGGAGTAATCCCATTTTATGTTCTACAGATTCGCCCCATATGCGATTATGTTAAGCAAATTTCCCCTATCTCTGGAATTTTTATGTTGTACAAATTTTATGTTATACAAACCATTTGTTATACAAGGGTTCACTGTATTTCCCTCTGCTTCTGTTTGTTTGCTTCTTGTTTCAATCGGGCAAGCATTTTTCCAGACAAACCTGGTTTGGAGCCAGTTCTTTGGCTTCTGCAATGAAGTGGCGGGACTGACAGCCAGGCTCGCCTTTCCGATTAAACAAAGTCCCTAATACACAGTCTTGTGCTGTCAAGTGCCCCTGCGATATTGCACAGGAGGCCAGCCATATCTTCAGCCATGATGATAGACTGGGCAGCACTCTTGTCAGATCAATTATGTACAAGGCCCATCTTCTCTGTAGTTCCCCCATTTTTTCCCTCCTGACAGTTCACCTTGGGCTCAGCCTTCTGTTCTCACAGAGACAAACCTGCAGACAATAGCAAACCTAAGGTTCTTTTTTTCCTTCATGGGAACATGTCACAAAGTAACCCTTTCCTGTCATGCTTCTCCCTACACTTCAGACAAATGTGATTTCCTTCCTTGGACGATTTGTGTAAAGGCTTGAAATGTTGCAAGGAAAGTAGTGTGTGCTCCCTTGTCTGTTTCTTCAGCACCTTTATGTATGTGCCAGGAATGACACATAAACGTGTGTGTGACAGCAGGCTTCTCTACACGGCCTGCCATCTGGAAGCTTTGCAGGTTGTTCCTCCTTTAGAGCCACGTAAAAGACATACTTATTTGTAAATCATTTCCATAGTCTCCTTTATAGAAAAATAGTCAAGGTGATTTACAATGACTCGGTTATCCAGTTTGAAATTCTATCAGCGACTTACCATTTAGAAAGCAGGAAAGGGGGCCAAACAATGTGCATGTATTTTAAAGAAGTGCTCCATAAGTAGGAAAAGAGATCTCTTTATTACTTCTTTTTTCTTGCATCTTGTGTATCTTATGAAGAGTCATTAAAGGAGAAACATGAAGTTAATTGGCAAGTTTCGTTGCCCTATGTTGAGCAAAACCTAGTTTCTTGAGGGGATATGCATTGCCCTCAGAGTAGTCTAAACTGTATCTTTGTATTGCAACTCAATGCATGCTTACTCAGAGATAAGATTGAAATCAATATGGTTAGGATGGTAGTCTTAGGCTAAAATCCTATAGTCATGTACCTGGAAGTAGGGACCAATGAACTCAATGGTGTTTTTCTAAGCTGAAACTTGCAAGACATTTCTTTCTTTCTTTCTTTCTTTCTTTCTTTCTTTCTTTCTTTCTTTCTTTCTTTCTTTCTTTCTTTCTTTCTTTCTTTCTTTCTTTCTTTCTTTCTTTCTTTCTTTCTTTCTTTCTTTCTTTCTTTCTTTCTTTCCTCCCTCCCATTGGCAACATGTACCCTTCTCACAAGACATAAGGTTCTGGTTTTGGCTTTAAGTCATCCTCCTGTTTCCTATTTCCAGTCCATTGCCAAGTCACAATATCTTTCTAGAAAAGGTGTGACAAAGAGATGATGATCAATTTGACCACCCACGGACCACCTTCATCATGTTCTGTAACAAAACCTGGCCTTGGTGTGACCAGCTCCTCAGGTCAAGCTGATAACATACTGTGACAACATTGCGATGATCATGACAGCCCTGACGTGTCCGGGTGGCTCTGCTAAGATGCCATCAGCTGTCGGGTGTTGAAATCCCCCAGGACCAACAGCCTGGAGGATCTTACAAATGAGACCATTTCCACCCAGCAAGGTGTGGAGACAGATGGAGGAAATGGACGGATAATGCAGATGGACAGAAGGGTGAACAGCACTTCAGCAGAATTCTATCCAACATATCCAGTGTGATGCAAGAAAAGGGTGCCTTCTGCATCTTAAACACTAAGGATTAGAAGCCTTGGGAGGAAAGGGGGTCTTTCTCTGGCATTGACCGAGTCTCTCTGGAGATGGGCCTCCAGAACTGGAAAGTAACCATCTATCAGAAACATCAGGCAGGTATTCACAAAAGTGGTGACTTGGGCTGACACAGGCTGCCCTTTCCTCTTTCACATCCTTGTTCAAGTGCTATTCACTGCCCAATTGGCAATTCTTTTCTTGGGGGCAGGGCACTGAGACTGATTTACCCCCTTTTTCTGGCATTACAATTAATTTTCTTTGGCTCCCTTACATCTGGCATCCTGCTGTCTCTCTCTCTCTCTCTCTCTCTCTCTCTCTCTCTCTCTCTCTCTCTCTCTCTCTCTCTCTCTCTCTCTCTCTCTCTCTCTCTCTCTGACAGGACACTGCACAACTACATTTCCACATCAGGAGCACACAGGATTTTCCTCTAAATGCCACACACAGATGCCTTGTGTTTTCTCTTATCTTTTCTTGTCTCTATGCTGTGGCAATACAAACCAGTATCTCCATAAACTCACACACATCTGGTCAGGTGCAGATGTTTTGGCTTCGTAAGCAGTGAGGCAGTAGATCAATGGATCATCCCTGGAACCCAAAATGCCTGAACCTCACAGCCTATTCATCTTGATTGCTCCTTCAGTTGGAGGTACAACCCCCATACAATCTTGGAATTATTTAACCTTGTCTGTTGCCTTGTTCAGTCTGCTGTCAGAGCCTGTTAGTACTTAGTCATGTACTCAGTGTACAGTTAAGTTCTGTTTGTGTAACCAGTCACTATTTTCCTACAATACAGTATGCTGTTTTTTCTCTTACTAGTGTCTCTGAGTGAGTTATTGAGCAAACAAGTGCCAGTTGAGGAGAACAAACAATAAGGGGCTGGCCAACTGAAGGAGATTTGAAGCTAATTCTACTATACAAGTCTCTGCATAGTTAGAAGCCTAAAAAATTCACACCCTGCCAAGACACAGTCCCCCTCAATGGTCTTGCTTGCAGTAGATATTCTACTATACTTGTCCTGACCATAAGGACTCATTACTGGGTTATGTCCTACCCAAATTGATTTGAAAGGCATGTTTCATTTGTTTGTTGTTTTGCATGGATGGAACAGAAGGACTCCAGCATTGTGATGTGTTGGCAGGGTGAGACAGCAGCTACATAGAATTAACTTGATGTCCTATCAATGAAACATTCCCCATGGAATGCTATATCCCACTAACACATAATATCCATCCATAGTAGCAACAGAACAAACTACACTCCTGAAAGTGGCAACAGAGAGCTGAAATATACTTCCATCCATTGGAATATCTCTAGCAAAAGGTGGGGATTGGGGTCATCAGGTAGTGGGATATGCCATTACCAGGCCATTGATTGCAATGGAGAAACAAACTTCCTCTTCCCCATCTTTTAGAACTTGGTAGCATTTATGAGCATGGATGGGGTTCATCCACTAAATGACTGGAGTCAGCTACTGTCTCAGAGTTGACTGTCTCCTAAGATAAAGCCTAAACCTGACAGGATGCACCTCCATATCTGGGGCTCAGGGCCCAAGGCTCCAACCAGGTGATAATCTTCACATCCAAGCAACTGAAAACCAAAGGAGGACAGAATATGGTTAGCCCTGTTTCCATGGATCCACACAACCATCTAGGCAGGCTGGCCTCTTAGGATGAATGGGGCGCTGCCCCATCAGGACAAAGCAAGCCCTGTCAGCCCTATAGCGACTGACAGCTGGCCTTAGTCAAAATCTCAGCCACATCTTCTGAAGGTCGCTTTCCACAAATGCTGGTAAAAATACAGACGTTCCTTGTTCTTCTTAAAACTACAGGTGGTGAAATGTTCCAGACCCTAGAGAACTTTCGCAAAAGACGGGATGAGCTTGGACAAGAACAAAAATGTAGTGAATAATCCCAGTTAATGGATTTTTCTTTGAGACATCAGGGATTCAGGTGGGATTCTGTCCTAGCCAATTAGGGTGGGCTGGGTGGATGGCTAGACTGCTGCTTCACCTTCAGCTTTGCATGGATGCTCACAGGAACCTTTTTTATGTAGTTCTATTCTGATAGAATAAACAAAGGGGGAAAAGAAACATCTGCTTTGTTTTATTTCATTGCTATAGTTCATGGGACTAGATAGGAAGAAAGCTGCCTGGAAGAGCAAGTCTTGAGTTTGTTTTATTTTGTTTGATGTCGGGACTAGAAGAATACTTGAAGGGGTTTCTTTGTTTCTTTGTTTGTTTGTTTGTTTGTTTGTTTGTTTGTTGGGAGAGAAATCACGTTCTTAATTGTACACAGCATACTTGCAACGAATTTCAGCAACGGTATTGGATTTCCCAAAGGAGAAGTGCATGGGAATGGGATGGGAGAAAGCCTTTCTTTGCATCTGCCTTCTAAGCCCTGACCTTAAATGCTGGTGGGTACAGGCACATGCAAAGAGCTTTGAGAAGTTAATTTTGGACAGCAGTTCCCAGAATCGGCTTGATTAGTTGTCTATGTCTGAAAACTAATCTTTTCAAGCTTGGGTGTGGGGAGAGGAGAAGGCTACTCTTGCTCAGTTGGAATGATATGCCATGGAAATATCTATGTAAACATTCTTGCAACAGAACAGTGCCAGCCCCAATGTGCAGTTTCCCGGCCAAAAATGCAGTTCTTGGTTCTGTTCTGCAGGATTTGGGTCAGTTTTTTGTTTGAGTTGAATGAACATTACAAGGTCTGCTCAACTCCATAGATACTTAGAAATAAGTTTGTATAAATCTCCAAAGACACTACCTTCCAACTTCAGTCTCAATACTCCTGCTTAGAGATGGGCACGACTCAAAAAATGGTGTTTTGTTTGTCATTTGTCATTTAAGGGGTCTGTTTCGGTTTGTTTTCATTTTTTGTGAATTTTTTGCAAAAAAATTCGTTTTCATTTCGTTATGTAACGAAATGAAAAAATGAAAACGAAAACAAAAAATTGCTGTTTCGTTAGCATTCATTACAGTTCAATGTATTTGCCGCAACGAAAATGAAATGCACGACAAAATTTCTGTTGTTTCGGTTCGTTTCATTTCATTTTGGAGACAAAATTCATTTTTCGTTTCATTACATAACGAAACAAAAAATGAAAATGAAAACAAAAAATTGCTTGTTTCGTGCCCATCTCTACTCCTGCTACAAACATCAAATATTCCTCCCTCCCTCTCTCCATGTGTGCCGATGTGTGTCTGGTATGGGACATGAACCTGTGCAATCTGAAGACATAAACCTGGCCCAACACTATCCCCAAATGCACTAGTTCTCCTGTATCTGTGGTTTAACTGGAGGATAAAGGAAGTTTGAAAGGGTGAAGAATGAAGTGAATGGAGAGTTGAAGAGAGGCAGGTATGGTGCAGGGAAGCTGAATGAAACAACAAAAGAGACCATCACTCAGTTCAGTGAGATGATACAGTGTTTAAGGAGCTGTGCTGCAGCATCACTAAGGGAACGGGAGTCAGGTGGAAGAAAACTAATTAGCTACATCCAATGTTGGTTTTCATAGTCCTGATAAGTACTAGCCACCTGACTCTTGAATAAAACCATTATGTCCAGGATGTACTACACAATTGTCTATACATACTTTTGTCTATGCTCAGGCAATGATAATATTCAGGTGGGTACCCTTTCATCCATCTGTCCCTAAACTGGTTAAAATTGCCAGGCATAGTGTAATGATATGTTCTGATGGAATTAATTTCTCATGTGCCTCCCACACATGATAAAATAATCAGTAGCTTTTAAAGAGCCTGTTGAAATCAAACACAGTGGCACCAGTCCCACTGTACGATGGAAGAATAACCACAACTGATGGCACGAGGTGTTGGTATGTAAACCAATTTGTATACAAAATACATCCAGCCAGTGTAGTAGAGCTAGTCTGTATCTACAAAGTTCATAGAATCATAGAATCATATAGTTGGAAGAGACCTCAAGGGCCATCCAGTCCAACCCCCTGCCATGCAGGAACCCCATCACAGTATTTCCGACAGATGGCCAGCCAGCCTCTGCTTAAAAACCTCCAAAGAAGAGACTCCACCACCCTCCGTGGCAGCATATTCCACTGCCAGACAGCTCTAATCATCACAAAGTTCTTTCTAATGTTCAAATGGAATCTCTTTTCCTGTAGTTTGAAACCATTGCCCCGAGTCCTAGTCTCTGAAGCCATGGAAAACAAACCCGTTCCCTCTTCAATATGACATCCTTTCAAATATTTAAACATAGCTATCATATCCCCCCTCAGCCTTCTTTTTGAAAGGCTAAACATTCCCAGCTCCCTAAGCCGTTCTTCATAAGACAATTCCTCCAGACCTTCAACCATCCTGGTTGCCGTCCTCTATACCCATTCGAGGTTGTCAACATCCTTTCTAAATTGAGGCGCACAGAACTGGACACAGTACACCAGGTGCGGTCTGACCAGAGCAGAATAGAGTGGTACTATCACTTCCCTTGATCTAGACTCTATGGTTCTGTTGATGCAACCAAGAATCACATTGGCTTTCCTGGCCACCACATCACACTGCTGACTCATGTTTAAGCGATTCAGAACTTATTAGTCAAATCATCTGTTTTGCATCTATCTTTTCATTGCACTTGAAGCTGTCATTGCTGACTGCGACTAAATGCGAAATTGAAAAACTTTCTACCATGGATGAATTCATCCTGCTGAGTAGACATTATAGTAGAATCGTAACAGCAGAAAGGACGGAGCTAACTAACATAAACCTACATCAACTGCTATGTAGAACACCTCCTTTAATTTCTACTCCCACAATTTGTGGAATGCAACACCACACTGGCATTAGGAAACTCCAGTGTGGATGTGGATTGGCCTTCATTTGGTAGATTGGTCCCAATACTGGCTGAATCAAGTACAGCGTAATTTTCAGCGTAACAACACTAGGGAGGTATGGCGAGGTGTAAAGGAAATGACTGGGTACAAATCTAAAGTTTCCCCAGTAACTGAGGGAGGGGTATCTTTGGCAGAGGAATTGAACACCTTTTTGCCTGTTTTGAAGCAACATCAGTAGGGACATCAGCAGAGTTTCTACCACCTTCACTATTGTTATCAGCATAGACACAAGGGAATGTAGGTTTTAGTGTGGAGGGGGGAGAAATGAGGAAGGTGTTGAAGGGGATCAATCCAAGGAAGGCTACAGGGCCAGATGGAGTTGCTGGAAGGGTATTGAAGGATTGTGCAGATCAATTAGCAGGAATTTTCACTGGGATTTTGAATCGATCCCTATCCCAAGCTATTGTGCCGTCATGCCTAAAGTTTGCCATTATTGTTCCGATACCAAAAAAACCAAATCCAGAAAATTTGAATGACTTTTGTCCAGTAGCACTTACACCTGTAATCATGAAGTGCTTTGAAAAGTTGGTACGGAACTATGTTATTGCCTGTTTACCAGAGGGACTGGATACATTCCAATTTGCCTATAAAAAGAAGAGATCAACAGAGGATGCTGTGGCATGTGCTCTTCATGCTGTTTTTGAACATCTGGAGCAGAGGGGGGGCTATTCTAGATTGCTCTTTGGGGATTTTAGCTCAGCTTTTAACACCATTCTTCCACGACGTTTGATTTCTAAACTGGAAGGTATAGGGCTTCCACCATCACTTTGTGGATGGATTTTGGATTTTCTGTCAGAACGTTCTCAGAGGGTCTGGTTGGGACCTTACACCTCTAATACTCTTAGCACCATCATTGGAACACCACAGGGATGTGTGCTTAGCCCACTCCTTTATAATCTTTACACCTGCCTATCCTAGCAATAGGATCATTAAGTTTGCAGATGACACAACTGTGATTGGGCTCATCTCTGGCAAGAAAAGTGAGATGGCTTACAGAGATGAAGCGGAGAGGTTGACGAAATGGTGCAGAATAAACAACTTGCACCTAAACATAAAGAAAACAAAGGAGCTTGTGGTGGATTTTAGGAGGCAGAAAACTGATATTCAACCACTGGTGATTGATGGCACTGGTGTGGAGAGGGTTACTGGACTTTGAAGTCAGCTTATTTTATATGTCATATTTTAGTCATTTTATATGTCATATTTTCTGTGTTGTAGCTGTTTTTAAATCTATGTAGAATGTTTTAAATGAGTTGAATATAGCAACCATGAAATTTCGTTGTACCTGCAAGGGGGCAATGACAATAAAGATTGTTATTCCTTCCTTCCTATCCTACAGTTTTGCAAAAGCGGCACTATCACCATGAAGATATATGGCTAATACTACCCTACAAATCAAAAACAGAACCAAAAGAATCACAGTTATATTCTTCCAGTATTTAAATTGTTTTATAAATTTTGGTTCATATGATGTACAGGTGACATTGATTTATATTAGCTTTGGAGCATGTAAGCATTGCTGTTGATTCATTTACTTTACAAATGGGTAAGGTTTCGTGGTGCAATGGCCACTGTATGGCCACTGTGCTTGTACCCCCTTTGAATTATTCCTCTAATACTTAGCAGTTGCAGTATCACCAACAAGAAAAACAAGACAAACTACATTGCTCCAAGGGAGACACCTTTCCCCCTCATCTCCTGGCACCCAGGAAGGAAGGAAGGAAGGAAGGAAGGAAGGAAGGAAGGAAGGAAGGAAGGAAGGTCTTCAGCTGACATATTCCACCAAGTGGCACATTGACTAACAGTTGGAAATGACAGAAAAACAGTGATATATCACTTATATTTTTTATAAAATAAAAAGTACAGCAGGGACACAGAAACAAGATGAAAAATGAATCAGTTTATGTGAGATGGCATGTGAAGTCTACACAACTCATACAAACCAAGAAATGTACAGATTGAATTGACTGCCTCGCGATGATACATTGATATAAAAACCTGAGGAGAAAGATTCCAGTGGTCATCTGATTCTTCCCTATTATAATGGATAAAGTGTTGGACTAGAACTCAGCAGACCATGAAAGCTCACTTGAGGGTCACAATGGCAGAAAAAAGAGTTTTGGAGCCATGCAGCCATTAAAAAAAAATAGACTATGGATGATACCTCCATAGGCTGCTAGTAGAAAAATAAAAAACTTGGTGAGCTTTCGAGAGCAAGCTCTCTTTTTCAAAGCAGGTATAGAAGTCCAAACATGGCAAGGGATATAATTTAACAGTCCTTAAATATTTCACATATTTCAGAAACTCTACTAGAGTTGCTATAGGTCAGATGGCACATAACACATACAACATGCAAATCAATGGAGTTAAAAATGGAAGAAACCCACCCACAGTCAGCAAATGCATGTTAGTATAATGTCTGATTTGAATTTGAAAAGGCTGCAGCACAGTGATCTGTCTGTGAACATCCTACATAAGTTAAAAATGTAAAGGTTGGGCTAGTTCTCCAAGGGCTGTGTGTGACTGCTTCTTCCCCACCCAGATCATGAATTTCTCCTGATGTTGGCTCTGAAGAACAAAGAAGCATAAATCCGTAGCACATGGGGGAAATAAAAAATACATGGAAGAATCTTTTGTATGTCTCTATGATCTGCCTCATGGACTGAGAAATCATGAATTCAGCATGGGTGGAATTGACCTCCTAAAATTTTCAAGTCAGCTACTTTCTTTGGGGGTAGAGTGGAGTGGATAGGGCCACTTGAGATCAGGGAGAGTTCTGGAATGCTGATTAGAGATGGGCACGAAATGAACAATTTTTCATTTCCATTTTTCTTTTTTTGTTTCATTACGTAATGAAACGACAAACGAATTTTGTCTCTAAAATGAAACGAAACGAACAGAAACACCAGAAATTTTGTCGTGTGTTTCGTTTCCATTACTGCAATATGAGTGAATTGCTTAAAATCCTAAAAAAATCAAAAAAATGAAATAAATGGTAACAAAATGGTAATGAAACAAACGAAAACAAAAATGATTTTTTTGCAAAAATTTGCGAAAAATGGAAACGAACTGAAACGGACCTTCCAAACGACAAATGACAAACAAAATGCCATTTTTTTATTCGTGCCCATCTCCAATGCTGATAGATGCAATTCTTATCTCTTAATGGCATGCACACCTCAAGTGACTCTTCTTTTGGCCACAAAAATAACAACAAAAGGTCCCCTTCTTTCTCCTCCTGCCATGAAGAAGTTTTTTTCCATCTTTTAGTACTGTCCTAATAAGACTGTGTGTGTGTGTGTGTGTGTGTGTGTGTGTGTGTGTGTGTGTGTGTGTGTGTGTGTGTGTGTGTGTGTGTGTGTGTGCGTGCGTGTGTGTGTGTGTGTGTGCGCCCGCATCACTTCCTTGCTTTCCTTTATGGAAAAACAGAATCAGTGTTTCATTTCCCAATGTTATGAAATGGCTAAGCTGTTTTCCTGAGTCACTAAATGATATTGGAAAATTTAAAGCAGAAGGAAAAGTTAAAGCCACAAGCTCCACTTTGGTTTGAGCCTACTGATTGCCCATGCTGGAAACGAACCAAACTGGAGTGATAAAAAAGCAGAACTCCCTGATAGGCACCAAGAAAAGTGCAGGTGGGAATGCTCTGGGGACAGATTGCTTTTTTCTTCGGATTGCAAGCAAAAGGAGCGAAGTATCTCAAATTGACTGTAACTGAAGCAAAAACCATGATGTGATGGCTATATCCTATAGGTTTCACTATTTCTGGATTTTAGAGTAGTCCTTCAGCATGAGATGGGCAGAATATAAGTGTAACGATTAAATAAAATAAATAGTTGCTTCTGAAGTTAAAACCCTGAATGTGCCTAAGTCTTCCCAGAATCTTTGGGTATAAATTGAAGTGTGGAGGGAGAACAAGCAAGAGTGAACTTTCATATTCATTGGTATCAGATATTTGATAACTAAACCCACTGTGCAAAGATGAAAATAAAGTTCACAATGAGAGTTTGGAGGCAGACTAGTATTTTGGAGGGCACAACAATTTCAACAGACATACAGTTTTCTATTACTAGTACTCATCTACTACCTCCTTAAGAGGCACAATGGCCCATGACTGAATAGGTCAGCAATTTTTATTCCTTTTTTTGCTCTCCTTAATGAAAAGCACATGCATCTAATAAATCTTGCCTTCTTATTAAACCAGTCAGTGTTCATTATAGAGGTCTGGGCCTAGCTGGGCAGGAATCAATAAGATGATCCTTTTAATCACTTGACTAATCAACAGGCTATTTCTTTCTTCACTCACGCTGCAATAGTCACTGAAATATAGAGATTTATCTGCCTCAGTGTACCTATAAATCACACAGATATGCAGTTGCAAACATGTGCGTAAAAACAGGCAGCCAGGCAGACATGCTCACTTATGGACTGGTTTTAATTGTCATTGCTAAAGCATCCAGGAGATCCAGGAGATCCTGAAATGCAAAATATTCTTTCAGTAAATCAGGCTCTCATCATTGGCTTTGTTGGCTAAAATGAATGGAAGTTGGTCCAAGATGGGAAATGTTGACGTTTTGGAGCCTTGCAACACAGTGGTTAAATGCCTGTACTGCAGCTAATACTGTGCTCATGACCTGGGGTTCAATCCCAGTTAGCAGGCTCATGGTTGATTCAGCCTTCCATCCTTCTGAGGTCGGTAAATTGAGTACCCAGCTTGCTGGTGGACAGGGGAATGTATAGCCTGCATAATTACATTGTAAACCGCCCAGAGGGTGCTTGAAATGCTATGGGGCGGTATATAAGCAGAACACTTTGCTTTTTTTTTTTTTACAACTCCCAGAATCCCATAAGACCAGTGATTCCCAATCTTGCCTCACCAGATGTTCTATGCTCCCAAAGGCCCTCACCACTAGCTGTGCCAGCCAGGATTTCTGAGAGTTGTAACCCATGACTCTCTGAAGGCGCAAGTCTAGGAACCCCTACTATATACAGCATGGCCACTGCCAAATTAGATGCAGAATTCTGGAAGCGTGGCTCAGAAAGCATTGTTACTCAATTTCATCATCTGGTTGCAGGATTCTGGGAACTGTGATCCAAAAATACAGTGCTTCTCCTTTATGAGATGCCATCCAGAAAACTCTGGGAAGCCAGTCCAAGCTACTACAAGTCTCAGGGTACCATCTAAAGTCAGAAAGGATTCTTTTGCTTCTATGGCTCTCCAAGCCGGGGGACTAATTTCAAGATGAGCAACACTGGACGGGGATAAATATCAATTTTGGGAGGCGGGAGAGGAGACTTGTGAGCATGGTTGCAGGAGTCTTGGCAGAGATATGGCAGAAATTGTGAAAGGAAGGGGAGGAGCTCTCTACAATTTTCAGAAACAGCATCAGCAGCACGTGCGGGGAGGGGGGGAGCTCAAACAACTTCCCACATTCTGTTTGTGCTGCATTACACAGGCCCTAGGATGAATGGTAGCAACAGCTGAAGCAGCTGGCTATATTTTATTGACCCCCTCCCCCGCAAATAGTCTGTCCCCCAACCCCATCCCAGGCCATGCTTGGATTCTGAGTATGTTAATTATCTGCCTTTGTGTAATCTGTTTCTACAATCAGTTGACAGGAGTAATTCCAGTACAGTAGTTCTGCCCTATAACATCAAAAGGGTGTTGCCCCTGTTTTTAGGTCCCCCCCCACAAGATCTCAGGAAATGGGGTACTTCTGGCCCAACAGCCCTACCTTGATGTAAATGAGAAAAACATATCCTTTTCCTTTAACACCTGCCCTGGATTCACATTTTAATCATATGCTCCTTAGAATAGTCAGAAAGAACCAATGAGAGTTCAAGTAGCTAGTTTGTTTGTGATGCCTAGAAGGTTAACCATGAAAGGAAGTGGCCCTTGAGCTAAACAAAGCTTTCCACCTGTGATTTAAGGTTGGGGGTGAGAACTCTGGCCTTCCTATGGCAGCCCAATAATTGCTGGCCATGGTGCCTGGGATTTGTGAGTGTTGTAACCTGAAACATCTGGAAGACCAAAGCTTCTTCAGCCCTGGCCGGGGGGGGGGACAGTTTGGGTTGGTTAAGAGGTTATTGGACGTTATGAATGCCACTGGCATTTAAAGGAAAGTATAGAAAGGGAGGGATAATATTGTAGTCAAATTTAGTGGGTAAAGGGTTTTTCCTGAGCTTTTATATTATTATATTATATTATATTATATTATATTATATTATATTATATTATATTATATTATATTATATTATATTATATGCTGCTTTTCTCCTCAGAGGGGATCTAAGGTGCTCACAACAGATGAAACAACAGTTTCAAAAATTACATTTAGAAAGCTAGCATATATTAAAAAAAATCAAGTTTACAACCATTTGAAACCACTTCAGGCCATCATTCCTGAGATAACATCCTGCTTCAAGGATTGCCTGAAGAGGAAGGTCTTCTTTACCTGACAATGGAAGGAGAAGAAGGAAGGGTCCCTCCTGGCTTCTCAGGGCAGGGCTGAATGACTTCCAGTGCTGATTTTCAGCCTTTCCCCCACTTCATCCCCAGATGGCATATCAAGATTTCAGGAGGAGTGTGTGTTGTTTTTGGAAAGTTCATGTACAACATAATCTATTTGTTTATTTGAAAAATGGAGGAAAACTATACCTATAGCTGTCTTGGTCATGTGGCTTATTGCATGATCCTCTGAGCCACATGGGAGAGGAGAACAACTCTCTGCTGTCTTTATCTCTGAACTTGACTGTAGTGTTGAAGTATTTGTGTCTTGAAGGACACACTTCTCTCAGATGCTAACCTCCAGTGCCCAGTGGTGGTGCTAGATTAGGTTTTCCTGACTCTTCCTTTGCCTTTCCCAGCCAAAGTCACAATACCTCACATTCCAAATTAGAATATTAGATGACACCGGTTCAAAGAGAGGCATGACATTTTACTTCAAAAGACCATGGTTCAATAAAGTTTGTGAATAATGTAGAGAATTGAGAAATAAGGGGGCTATGTCTATAAATGGCCGTTACTTCACGAACCTCTCGCTGCGCGTCGAGCCGTAATTTCTGTGCGAATCGATCGTTTCAGTCTGCACGCTCCTCCTTTTTGGATGCGGCGCCACCCTGACCACGCCCCCTAAACCGTGCTCCAAGCGGGGCGAGAGATTCCCCTGCCGGAGGCTGGGAATCTTTTTCGTTTCGCATCCCGCCGCATCCAAAGTCACGTGTGGCCAGTTAATATATATATATATATATATATATATATATATATATATATATATATATATATATATATATATATATATATATATATATATATATATATATATATATATATATATATATATATATATATATATATATATATATATATATATATATATATGTTTTCGTAGATTTTCACGGGTATAGGTATGCATGTTAGGGTGGATTCGGGTTTCTTCCCGTGTAGAAATCTGGTTGTTTTGGTGGAGTTTTTGCCATCTTCAGGCTGGTGTTCTGGCTTCTTTCTTCTTGAAGCAAAGTGTGGTCTCAGTTGAAGTCCTTCTATAAATACTGCTGGGGGTGTGTGGTTTGCTTGCTCTGTTGCTGATTGCAGGTTCCTTTGTTCCTTTGTTCTTTTGTGATCTGCTGTGTGGCTGAGGCGATCGTTAAGGGATTAACTGCTGGTGGCTGTTTAGATGGCTGTTTAGATGCTGGTGGGTTAGATGGCTGGTGGGTTCTGGCAGTATCCTGGGCTTTGGTGGAGTGGGGTCCTGTGTCTTGTGAATTCATTTTGGTCTGGCTACGTGTCTGTGGTCTCCCAATGTTTTTTTGGGGTGTGTGAGTGTGCTCCATGTGGTGACTGGAGTGGGGTGCCGCAGTAGACGGTGCAGTCGTGGTTTTGTTATTGGATGGTTTTCGTTTCATCTGTGGGAAGGGTCTGGTTTGTGTTTGGTGTGGATGGAAGGTGGTGGCATCTTGTGTCCTTTTGGACCTGGTGTCAGTCTTTGTGACAGAGGCTCGTCTGTTGACCAGGGCTAGTTTCCAGATGTCAGGCAAGCGGGAGGTGTCATCACGTTTATTCATGTTGTTTGGGTGTTTCTCTATTTCAATGGCTTCCATGATTATTCGACTGTTGAAGTGTTCAGTTTTGGAGATGAGTTTGGTTCTTTCAAAGTCAATTTCATGACCTGTTGTTTTTATGTGCTGGAAGAGAGAGGAAGATTTTTCTTCTTTTTGACTGCGTTCTTGTGTTCTGCGATGCGTGCGCTTATTCTCCTGTTTGTCTGTCAGATGTATGTGGCTGGACAGACTTTGCATGGTATTTCGTAGACTCCTTGGTTTTCTAGCTCAATCTTGTCTTTGGGGTTTCTTAAAATGTTGGCTATTTTTTGGTCGGTGCAAAAGGCTGTCTTGATATTGTGTTTGTGGAGAATTTTGCTGATTTTGTCTGTGGTGCCTTTGATGTAAGGGAGGAGGGCGGTGCCGTTGTTCTCTTCTGTTTCTTGGTTCTTGGGGGGTGTTTCCTTTTGGATTAGTTTTGACCAAAATGAATTCACAAGACACAGGACCCCACTCCACCAAAGCCCAGGATACTGCCAGAACCCACCAGCCATCTAACCCACCAGCATCTAAACAGCCATCTAAACAGCCACCAGCAGTTAATCCCAAACGATCGCCTCAGCCACACAGCAGATCACAAAAGAACAAAGGAACAAAGGAACCTGCAATCAGCAACAAAGCAAGCAAACCACACCCCCAGCAGTATTTATAGGACTTCAAATGAGACCACGCTTTGCTTCAAGAAGAAAGAAGCCAGAACACCAGCCTGAAGATGACTGAGACCTCGTCCTAGCCCGACACCCTAACATGCATACCTATACCCGTGAAAATCTACGAAAACAAATATCCGACAGGGAGGAAACAAAAGAACCTACGAGAAACTAGAAGTCCGCCACCATCTTATGTGACATTGCATTCCTACGCAACTCCGAGACAAAAATGATCCCCACAAGCTTCCAACTGAAATTCCACTCAAAACCCCATCCAGCAAAGGATCCTGAAAAGAACAGAACTAGCCCTAATCAGAAGCGAACTACACAGGAAAAGATACCTACTAGATCAAACCAACAGAGACCTACTCACTCTCCACCTCAAACTCAGCAACAAAATCCACCCAACACTCTGGAACAAATCCAAGCAACTTGCCGCCTGGAAAAACAGAGACCTCCCACAAGACAGACACACACACCAACAAACTCCACAAACTGGAAAACAGAAGCCCAACCCCCCACAACAGCCCATGAAACAAACAGTTCACAACATATCAGACAGGACACTCACCATCGAATTCAACTTTGAGTCGCCCCCAGACACATCCCCACCGAAAACATCATATGCCTGGAAGCCAGCCTAACTCAACCCAGATGAAGCCAACAAAATCAGACTCAAAGTCACCAATGTCCTCTGCTCCAGCAAACCACCCAGAAGCAATTTACACAAAGAAGAACAAAAAGCCCTCTCCAACCTGAGGAAAGACAACAACATAATCATTCTCCCAGCAGACAAAGGCAATGCCACAGTGGTGATGAACACATCCGACTACCAAGCCAAACTATCCAACCTACTACAAGACCCTGCTTACATACCTTTGAACACAGACCCCACCACCTACCTGGAAAAAAACCACCAAAGCCAAAATAAAAGCCTCTCCCTTAAGTGAAGAAATCAAGCCAAGCATCATCCCCAGAGAGAAATCATCTAGATGCCCCAAGCTCTACGGCCTCCCAAGATTCACAAAGAAGGAACACCTCTCAGACCCATAGTCAGCTCCATAGGCTCACCTCTACAAAACCTCGAAATTTCTTGCCAAACAACTCCAGCCCTATGCAGAATCCATCACTTCATACGGACTTCACAGAAATTATAAAGAAACAAGACCTACAACCCAATGACCACCACCGATGTTGTTTCGCTCTTCACACAAGTGCCCATTCAAGAAGCCTTGACAGCTATCCACAACAAATACAACCCCCAAACACATCCTAGATCTGACCAACCACTGCCTAACCAACACATACTTCATCCACAATGGACAAAGATACAAACAGATAGAAGGAGCACCCATGGATCACCCCTCTCACCGGTCATCGCAAACCTATATATGGAACACTTTGAAACCAACGCGTTACAGAAGTCCGAACATAAACCCAAACTCTGGCTCAGATATGTTGACGACACCTTTGTTATCTGGCCACACTGAACAACTTCCTCACACATCTCAACAGCCTACACCCCAAAATACAATTCACTATGGAAATAGAAGCCAACAACCAACTTCCCTTCCTGGACGTCCTAATCTACAAAAACCCGACGGCTCCTTAGGACATACCATCTACCAGAAAAAAACACATACAAACCGCTACTTAAATGCACAATCACACCACCACCCTGCACAGATCAACTCCGGAACCAAACGCCTCGCTGACAAAGACCACCTAAAAACTGAATTACACACTCTCTCGAATGTTTTAATTGCGAACGGATTCCAAAAAAACACCATCACCAAACTTCCTCTCAGGAAGACGGGCGGTATATAAGCTGTATAAATAAATAAATAAATAATCCAAAAGGAAACACCCCCCAAGAACCAAGAAACAGAAGAGAACAACGGCACAGGCACCACAGACAAAATCAGCAAAATTCTCCACAAACACAATATCAAGACAGCCTTTTGCACCGACCAAATAGCCAACATTTTAAGAAACCCCAAAGACAAGATTGAGCTAGAAAACCAAGGAGTCTACGAAATACCATGCAAAGTCTGTCCAGCCACATACATCGGACAGACAAACAGGAGAATAAGCGCACGCATCGCAGAACACAAGAACGCAGTCAAAAAAGAAGAAAAATCTTCCTCTCTCTTCCAGCACATAAAAACAACAGGTCATGAAATTGACTTTGAAAGAACCAAACTCATCTCCAAAACTGAACACTTCAACAGTCGAATAATCATGGAAGCCATTGAAATAGAGAAACACCCAAACAACATGAATAAACGTGATGACACCTCCCGCTTGCCTGACATCTGGAAACTAGCCCTGGTCAACAGACAGCCTCTGTCACAAAGACTGACACCAGGTCCAAAAGGACACAAGATGCCACCACCTTCCATCCACACCAAACACAAACCCAGACCCTTCCCACAGATGAAACGAAACCACCATCCAATAACAAAACCACGACTGCACCATCTACTGCGGCACCCCACTCCAGTCACCACATGGAGCACACTCACACACCCCAAAAAAACATTGGGAGACCACAGACAGTAGCCAGACCAAAATGAATTCACAAGACACAGGACCCCACTCCAAAAGCCCAGGATACTGCCAGAACCCACCAGCCATCTAACCCACCAGCATCTAAACAGCCATCTAAACAGCCACCAGCAGTTAATCCCTTAACGATCGCCTCAGCCACACAGCAGATCACAAAAGAACAAAGGAACAAAGGAACCTGCAATCAGCAACAAAGCAAGCAAACCACACACCCCCAGCAGTATTTATAGAAGGACTTCAACTGAGACCACGCTTTGCTTTGCTTCAAGAAGAAAGAAGCCAGAACACCAGCCTGAAGATGACGAGTGAGACCTCGTCGAAACATCGCCAAAACAACCAGATTTCTACACGGGAAGAAACCCGAATCCACCCTAACATGCATACCTATACCCGTTCTCCGAAATGCTGATGCATCGATATTTCGGTTAACCCGTTCTTTTGATCTTGCTTTCTGTACACGGGGCAGGGGCCACAGAGGGGGGGCAAGCGTCCCCGGGTGACGTGAGCAGAGCCCCTCTGCTGGCAAGGGATGGCGAAGGGCTGCGCAGAGGGAGGGGGAGGGGGTGTCGGTGCCGCCGCTGCAAGACACCCCCGCGCGTGCCCACCCAGAGAGCAGCGGCGGGGCACACAGGGCGATGAAGCTGAGAGAAGCCTCTTCCCCCCGCCCCCCCAAAACCAACCCAGCTGCTCTGCTTCAGGGAAACACGATGGCCGCCCACAAGTCCTCGGGACAACCGCAGGGGCCTTTGAGCGCCGGGCTTGACCGCTGGCTTGTGCGCCTCTGATCGCAAATGACAGCCAGGTATTGATGCATCGATACGCCGTGGTAATTTTTTTTAAAAAATAAAAGAAAGCAGAAACCGGACGTTGCAAGTAAGCTTCCGAATGCGAAGGGAGCACGTGAGGTAGTAATGGATTCGATCCTAAAATTTCGCATGGTGAGGACAGAGAAAGAGGGGTGGGGGCGAAGGGAGACCACGTGACCGCCTTCGCATTCAAAGCGAAGGCAATCCCGCTGCGAAGCGAAGTACTTCGTGAAGTAACGGCCAAAGTAGAGTTTCTCCTTTCTTGTATACTTGGATCTGATGGTGTTTCTCTCTCAATCACCAACAAGTCACATAGACTAAAATGTTGTAAGTTAAACTCTCCACTCCAGTTTCTTACTCAATAGTAAAGATTTGTGATTTCTGAAGCATGCATGCCAGCTGTTTCTTTTGCAGAGACATTGAAGAATTGTGGGCCGGTCAAGGCAAGGTGGTTCAGGACTGTGCAGAAGATGCAACATCATTGACAAGAACTTGGGGATCTGGAAGGGACCAAAATTTGCTAAAGTGGTAGTAGTGGGGTACTGTTGGTACCCATCAATATTTTGTACCTGGCTTCCCTACTCTAATTAACATCTAGTTCAAGTAGTTCTGGCAGCTTGGACTTCATGGCGATCATTAGCAACAGGGCTGCTTGCATACATATTAGATGTTTTTGCTTAATATAGTACTCTTAAATGTAATGGTATCCCTAAGAAACAAGCAAAATGCAGTGCTTAGATTCAGACGGCTGTCATCCAGGACTGATGATTCATGGTTTGAGGACAGCTCTTGATCTCCAAAAATCTGGAGATGACCGAGAGCTAGCACAGGTGGGTGGCTGATGACTTTGGCAAGTCATTCAGAGTATCATTTTCTAGAATTCCCATGCCTTTTGTCCCAACTATTTAAATATTGGCAGTGCATCTCCTCTATCCAAGAAATTTGTCACTGCTGTCTTTCAGAATGGGTTCCCCCCGACCAAGATTTCAATTGTTATCTCTGTCTATCTATCTATCTATCATCTATCTATCTATCTATCTATCTATCTATCTATCTATCTATCTATCTATCTATCTATCTATCTATCTATCTATCTATCTATCTAAATTATATAATTTATATTAAGAAAAGTACACACACACACACACACACACACACACACACTTCTCTGTGGCCAGAATCCTGTAATTGTTGCCTTGGAGTTATAATTTCAGATGTAAATTCATAGTGTTCAGCATAAATTTCACCAGTGAATTCACAGAATTCCTGAATAATAACATTTGAACTTGCCTATAGAGATATCAAATCCAACCCTCTGCTCAATGCAGGAATCTAAATCCTTATGGCTTTATATCTGGCAGAGATCTTTCTAACTCTCTCTTGAATGCCTCCACAGTGGAGTGCTGACCATCTCTCAAGGTGGTAACTGGTTCCATGGTCACTCTGCTGGAGGAGTTAGGAAGTTTTCCCTGATACTCAACTAACATCTGGCTTCCTGTAACTTGTGCCCATTATTACCTGCCCTGTAGTCAATCCTGCCTTTGTAGCAAGTTAAGAAGTCAGTGCAAGCATTTGCTGTGCATTGAAGAAAAATTATCTGCTTTCCAATCAATTCTGCTTTTGGGTGATCCTTTCCAGGGTTTTTTAGGTAGCACTCAGAAGTGGTTTGAAAATCACGGTGAAGCTTGCCCAAGGGAGGCTACACAGGCTGGTTCTTTGCCTCAGTGGTACAATGAGGAGTCAAGCTCCTGCCCTCTGCAGCCAGGTAGGTACCCAACGGACAAGTTTATTTTTTTTAATTTTTTTTTACAACTTATATGCCGCCCACTACCCAAAGGTCTCTGGCCAGCCAGATGCGGTATAACTGGCCGAAGATAAAAAAGCAACAAAGCTTTTTAATGTGTGCAAAGATTGTTTGTTCAATAACATAAAAAAAACAACCAGAAGGTAACTCCTATCAAAAACAATCTACTCAGTATACTTTTTTTGTCGGGATGCAATGTGCCTGACAAAAAAAGTATTTGAATTCAAGGTTTTAAAGTATTAACTTATCTAAACACTGCAAGACTAAACAGAGTAAGAATAGGCAAAAACAAAGATGTGTGCTTTTTAATGGGGAGTTTCAGATTCTTGCATGTTTTAGTTCAGATTACCCTCATCTGAGAAACAAGCAGAGGCTAACAAGAGTTGAATGGGGGAAAAAGGCAATTTTATAATTTGTGGCTGAATAGTTTACAGCCAGCAGGGGCTGTATTTTCTTAGTGTTTCAAAATACATATACACTGTAGAATGAGCACTGGTTTTCAAATCATAAAACTCAATACATTTTTGGCTGCTTGGTGTTTACCAACTTTTTTTGCATATATATCCCACTGTTTGGTAATTACCTCTTTACTACATTTGGAGGCCTAATTACTGTGCAAGGGTCTTTCTTGTTTATGCCACTGATAATAATATAAAAATCACAAGCCATGAAGCCAGTTCTGACATGACAACCCTTTCCAGCATCCTGGGACGGTGCATCTTGCCCAAAGCCACCCAGGCTGTCTGATGGGAGGTCCAAGCAGGAGTTGAACTCCCAGGCTCTGGCTCCAAAGAGTGATACCCAAACTACTGAACTATCCACTGACTATACCACAAAAGTAGATACTAATCCAAAGACATTTGATTTTCCATAGGTGTGAATTTATTGCCATTCTGATGTGATATTTTATTTTGTGATATTAAACTGTCAGTGTTTAGGTAATTTACAGTATGAAATCATGGCTTCATCTACTGTATTCATTCAACTTGCTGTATCCCAATTTGCATCATAAGCAGTATAGTCATAGACTGCTTACCAATGACTATACTGCTAGGTGTATAGATGTAGTCAAAGCTCCTATATGGAATAGAGAATTGGACTCAATGGCCTTATAAGCCCCTTCCAACTTTATGGTTCTATGATTCTAAATTAAAAGCCCACTCTAGGCTTTGATGAGTCTTTGACTCCAGAGCTAACACCGCTACTCTTTTCCTTCAAGCACATCCTTTGTCTCATAATTTGGCAGGAACACACCCAGGATGAATCATGGGGCTGGGGACATTCCAACTGGTGGGAGGCAGAACAGCCCCCTCACAAAAACTAGTAGAGAAGATTGTGAAGAGCTCAAGAAAGATATCTCCAAACTGGGGGAATGGGCTGCGAAATGGCAAATGCATTTCAATGTAGGAAAATATAAAGTAATGCAGATTGGGGCAAAAATATATATATATCAAAACTTTATCTGTCAACTCACGGGCTCTGAGCTATCCATGATGGATCAGGAAAGAGATCTTGGTGTGCTGGTGGACAGCTCAATGAAGGTGTCTACCCAGTGTATGGCAGCGGTGAAGAAGGCCAGTCCCATGCTAGGGATCATGAAAAAGGGGATTGAAAATAAAACAGCCAACAGTATAATGCCATTGTACAAGACCGCACCTGGAGTATTGTGTACAATTCTGGTCACCACAACTCAAAAAAGACATAGTAGAACTGGAAAAGGTGCAGAAGAGAGTAACTAAATTGATTACTAGGCTGGGGCACCTCCCTTACAAGGAAAGGTTAAAACATTTGGGGCTCTTTGGTCTGGAAAAAAGGTGCCTGTGGGGGGATATGATTGAGACATACAAAATAATGCAGGGCATGAGTAAAGTGGATAGAGGGAAGCTCTTCTCCCTCTCACAAAATACCAGAATTAGGGGACATCCACTCAAATTGAGGGCTGGGAGAGTAAGAACAGAAAATACAGTATTTTTTTACCCAGCATGTTGTTAGCCTGTGGAACTCCCTGCCACAGGAGGTGGTGATGGTATCTGCCCTGGATGCCTTCAAAAAGGGATTGGACAGATTCCTGGAGGAAAAGTCCATCACAGGCTATAAATCATGATGGAGATGTGTAAACTCCAGGCTTAAAAGCAGGGTACTTCAAGAGCCAGATGCAGGGGAGTGGTATCAGGAGACAGATATCTAGTCTCATGCATTCCTGGATGCATTTGGCGGGGCCACTGTGAGATACAGGAAGGTGGACTAGATGCACCTTTGGCCTGATCTAGCATGGCTCTTCTTATGTTCTCATGTTCTTATCCATGCTGCTCCCACAACCAGTTCTTTCAACCATTAGGAAAAAAAAGACCTGTTGCACCATTGGAATCACAAGGGCTTAGATGTTTAATCTGACCCCCTTCTGATGCTTGTGTAACCCTATAGACTATTTGTTTTAGTGTTACAGGTAGGGAAATCTGTGGAAAGGGGCTGTGCTGTTAAAGTTTTTGTTCTTGGAGAGAACTGGAGAGGGACAGGGCTTATGTTCCTCTGGGAGGAAGTCTTACAATCTTATCACTTTGATTAGGTAAACATCAAACCCATGTTCAAGAGGGGCAATGAAAGGGCAAATTCCTGGTGATGGTATTCTGTATGTATTTTCTTTTATCTATTTTAGAGTATTTTTACTCCACCTTTCTCCTTGGAAAAGGACCCAGGGTGGTTTACAGTGATGAGGGACGATATACAGTCCAGTACAATTAAGACATGTTCAAGTACTGAGAACAGGGAACTGAGGGACATCTTACAGCATTAAAAGACAACATTACATTAAAGTTACAAGAAAATGCGAGCAGTTAAAGAGAGGGTAAAAATTCCATGTAAAAGTTATGAATAGAATAGAATAGAGTTTTATTGTCATTATGCATATGCAAAATATGCACAACGAAATTAGAGTGCTGTTCCACTACACACTCTAAGCATACAAACACATAAAACATATAAAACACCATACAAAATATTAAAAACTCTTAAAATGAGTGATGGAAACATTGAAAACATAGTGTCAAATGGAATCACACAAGATTATAAGTGCTTATAAACACAAAGTCGATGTGATCATATATGGTAGATTCATATAAAAGACACATAATAGGTAGTCCATCATTCAGGGAAAGCTTGCCTGAAGAGGAATGTCTTTGCCTGTTTCTGGAAAGACATTAGAGATGGGGCAGTCCTGACTTCTAGTAGGAGGGAGTTCCAGAGTCTGGGTGCAGCAGCTGAGAAGGCCCTTTCATGTGTTCTCACTTTTTATTTTATTTTAAGGGTTTCTCTTTGAAACTGTCTCTTGGACTTGAAAACAAAACTACACCCTGAGAAACCACAGTTTCCTGATTTTTGAATTAAAGAGATATTGTAAGACTTTTCTATAAGTAACCCCTGCTCTGACACCTGGTTGGTGCACGGTACACAAGGAACCCTAATATATATGGTATCCAGTTTTGGCTACATTGATGTTATTTTTATTGGCACTATTGTTGCCTGATTTAAACTTTCAGATCTTTGCATCTTTTCAAAGTTCATTGTGGTTGCAGCACCCCTCCCCCTCCCCTTTAGGGGGAAAGAGAGAGAGAGTGGAACTCTTTACAGTTGGTGGAAAGGGAACCAAAAGCACTCAAAGAAATAAATGTTATCTACCTGTTTTTTTTCCTTGTCCCTTGGACATATACAAAATATTCAGGGAAAGTAAGCAAAATGAAACAACCATCTAAAGCAGCGCTGTAACAGATTATAGATGCAAAGGGAATAAATAGATTGAATAAGAATTACTCACATAAGTGAGAACTACACGCAGATGTACAGATGCTGAAATCAGATATACTGTGGAAAAGTATATTATAAATGACTAAACTCTACTTTATTCTAAGATAAAGGTAGATTTGCCAAGTATTTCTTATTGAATATTAAATGATCTAATTCCTAATGCCCCCAGCCCTCGAGGGCAGAATAGAGATAAAAGATGAAAAAGTTCAAACTAGCAGCGCATCATTCTTTGAACAGCTTTCATCTGTGTCTCTTGTTATATAACAGTACAATATGTTTACCCAGACTTGCAACCCGATGCCAGCCAGTTCTTTCTCAAACAGAGGTTTTTCTCATAAAACCCACTCAGGCCCTTCTTCTCAAGTTCTCCATACACTTTTAACCAGAAAAAAGAAATCATTCATATCCAACAAAGAGAGTCTCGGATTCTTTAGATATTTTCCATTATACGCTTTTGGCACCATTATGAGTTTCAGCTCAGGTTACGTTCCTGATCCCCCCTTCTTTCATCTGGTAAAAATGGATTATTTCATTATTAGGTTGGAACCGTCACTGATCAGACAGATCAGGTCTGCATATGAACAATTCCTTTCCGGGTGTATTACTGAAAATCCCAGAGCTGCTATAAACTCTTGTTGGCGAATTTGCCTTGATAGCTGACTTTTCCGAAAGGTTCCTTGAATGAACAAAACTGGTTTGATATGCACAGCATTCTATGGAGAAATGACCATCTTCAACATTTATGGAATGTCTGAAGACTGAAACACTTAAACTTAAAGCACGTTCACTTGTTTTACTCTGTCATCATAAATAAGCAAACTAATTTTGGGGAGAGATGGGCAAAGTTACTTTTCGGGATTAAAATTCCTCAAATACTCAAGTCGCTAATCATACCAATTTAAAAAAACATGACTTTTATCATTTGTTACTTTTGTTCCAAGTGAGGTGCATGTATATATGGGAGGATGTCAATGAGCTGGGAATGACTATGGTAATAATGGGACGTTTGCATCTGAGAAGATAGTCAGTGAAGATCCCATATGGAGGCTCTGAAGAAAAGTATAAAATTCTAATTAAATGGAAATAAAGAACAAGGTAACCATCTCAGTTGTAGCAGAGAAGACTGATTCAAGGTGAAAGAGAATATTTTAAATTTATTTATTTTTAATATTGGAGGGAGAACTGCACACAGAATCACAGATGTTTTCAACTATCATGATTTATTAAAACCTTCTGGAACCAAGGTCAGCATTTTATTTTTAAAGAAGCACACTGACTGGATGTCAGGTACAGAGCTGTGTTCTCTGAGCTAGTGGTAGAGACCCAAGTGGCTCTTTCTTGCTTCCATTCAAAACTGAAAGCGCACACTTCTGTTCCTTGCACAAGGCCTATTGGCAGTGGGATCTGCTAGGCTTCTCTCCTGAAGAAGCTCTTCCATTTAAAGAAGGAGAGTTATATCTAGACAGGGGAACTTCATATTTCATATTGAGGGATACAAAATACAAACAGTGACATTGCTACACTCCTCACTGAAGTAGTTGGCTGTGAGGGGAGGTGGAGTAGGGCTAGTTATTTTCCTTCCTAGATCGAAGCACTGGCACTGCTGAAGGACACCTGCATCATACAGAGCCAGTTCTGCAGGTGGCAAACGATTATATTTCATAAATATATGTTAATAAAACACAAATTGCCCATGAGTAGTTAAATTTTAAGAGTCCAAGAGGAAATAAGATATATGTCCATCCTTCTATCTCTCTGTCCACCTATATGTCCATCTGCCTGTCTAGAATATTTTACCTTGCATCTTTAAAAGACAACATTAAAAATCTAAAACAGTAAGCATATAAACATCTAAAAGTAATTAAGTAGATACTATATTAAAATGGTATAGACTAGAGATGGGGACAAAATGGAAATATAGCATTTTGTTTCATTTCATTTCAGTCTTCATTTTGTTTGTTTCATTAATAATGGTTTTTAAAAGGATTTTCATCCTGAAACAAAATGAATCAAAACACTTTGTCAGACTATAAATAATGGTGAGCTTTCCTTTTTTATTTTAACAGGGAGCCCACTGCCCTAAATAAAAACCCTCAAACCTTCCAATCAATTTGCTTTCAAGCAAAGAACGCTCTGCGAACAAGCTAGAAACCTAATGGCTAGCTGCTTCACAGAGATGAAAGAGGTAAACTCAACAGCTGATTGGTGGTGCAGTGAGGGAAGGAAGGAATATATATATATAAATAACCTCCACAGTCCTACTTAATCAGGAAAGGTTAGAAAAACAATCAGTTTAAATCAACTTGCAGACATAGCCAACGAAGGGAAGAGCTCAACTCCTGGCTAGCTGCAAGCACATCAAGATCAGAGATAAGCTATTTTATCAAGAGGTTAGGATGAAACATTTCATTTCCAAAACAAAAAAATTGTGTTTCCTTTCATTTCTTGATAGCACGCTGTTTGCTGTTTCATTTCACTTCGTAAGCTTACAAAAGGATGAAACAGCGTGTCAGGTGCCCATCCCTAGTTTAGACATAAACTCTCAGAAAGAAAGGGAAAAAAACTGTTGTTGTGTGTAATTCTGATACGTAACCAAAGGGTAGATGAGATGTGATGTGCATCCTCAGAAGAAATGGAGCACACAATTTAAAGATGAACCTTAAGATGACACACCCCAGCTGTTAAGGAGGGTGGGAGGAAGTCCTGGATTGATCCATCTCTCTGTGTTATTCTAATCTTGGAAGGACACCAATTAATTGATGCTGTGTTTTAAGATGTTTCAAACATGAAATCAAATATAATCAGAACTTCCATATGAATAATTGCATTAGTAATTGCCATAGTATGATGTAGTTGAAACATGTAGTACAGGCCTGCTGAAAGTCCGGCCCGGGGCCCAAATCTGGCCCATCAGGCCATTCTGAGTGGCCTGCAGCTGGCTGGCCTACCCCTCCCCCCCTCCTTCGCCCCATTTTTTAAAAAAATCTTCTGCCAACACTGACACTGCTGGGAAGCTTGGGAGGCTGGGCAGATGGGCGGTCTGCCGCCACCGGCACTGCAGGGGAAAGTGTGGGGTTGGGCAGGCCAGCGGGCCTCTGCCACCACCAAGGAGCTTTGGGGTGGGCTGGCGGGTGAGCCGTCACCACAGCTGGGGAGCTTGGGGGGGTGCAAGGTCGCACAGATCACCTCTTCCAAGGAGCGACCTATGACTACGGCTCCCTGTGCTTCCTTTGGTCCCCACCTTCCTTCCTCCCTCCCTCCCTTGGTCCCCACCTCCCTCCCTCCCTCCCTTCCTTGTTCCCCACCTTCCTTCCTTCCTCTCTTGGTTTCCACCTCCCTCCCTCCCTCCCTCCTTGGTCCCCGCCTTCCTTCCTGCAGGTGGGGTTGCAAGGGGTCAGTGGGTGGGGCTTATGGGTCAGTGGGTGGGGCTTGCAGTGGGGTGGCAGGGTCGGGGAGCAACTGGCCCCTGACACATTCTGAGCCACCAAATCTGGCCCTCATTACAAAAAGTTTGGGCACCCCTGATGTAGTATGTCCAAGTGTAACAACAACAACAACAACAGCAGCAGCAGCAGCAGCAGCAGCAGCAGCAGCAGCAGCAGCAGCAACAACAACTCCTTTGATTTGTATTCCTGCATGGAGCAGGGGGTTGGACCTGATGGCATATAGGCCCTTTTCAACTTCACTATTCTATGATTCTATGATTAAAAAAAGTCTAAGAAATGGGACAAAACTCATTTTCCTGAATGTAGCATTAACTACAATGGAGTGATGAAAGTTTAGAACAGATACCAAACAGTAACTTGTTAGATTGTTTGGGATTTTAGGGGAGTAGAAGAAGAACAACAAAAAAGAATGAAGCCCAAAGACAGTCTCATTCATTCTTCTGCAGTTCTGTACTAATATAGGAACACGGGAAACTTGGATTCTCAGCAAACTCGATCCTGGCGTTAGATAGATTAAGGTGGGATTTCTGTTTCATGAGTGCCTTACTCTCAGATGTCAAACTAATTTGGTTGGACTTGGGTTCTCAACACCTTGGCTTATATATGCATGTCATTTTCCATTCCTCCCCCCCCCAGAAATGATTTGGGCTGGCTCTGATCATCTGACCTGTGTATTCACATTAAAAGTGTATGCATCGTATAGAAAATGTAAGTCTAATACTAATGAACACATAGTTATCATATTTGCTCCATTAAGCATGGGGCTGCCCTAATGATGTCCAAATTAAAGATGTGTTCAATAGTACAGAGACAATTTGTAGTAAAGGAGTAAGAACATTTCACATGGGTAAGCTCACATATTTTGCTACTTCCCTCCATTAGCCAACTTCAATTAACTCTCAAATAACCTCTATCAATAGGTGCCACCAATTCCACATACAATTAAATTTGATTTCTTCCTTTATCGCACTGAATTATAGTTTACATGAATGAGTAACATCTTAGTGTGAGGTAAGCTTTTCCAGACCCTTTCTACACTGTGGAAAAGTGCTCCCAAACCACACTAAAGTGTTCCCAAAAGGGCAGAGACTATTTAAGCTATATAAATGCTGCCCTATTAAAGAAAAATCACTCCACATAAATGTTTCATGTCTTTCAGTGGCGATGTGCAGGCCCCAAACATTTAGCTGTGAGGGTGTTTATATTTGTGGAACTCTCTTGAACATTTGCTGTGGATTTCAAACAGCTGCTACACTGAAGCACTGGGAATAGCAAGATCATGAATATTCAGGTGTAGCGACTGGAGTGAACAGCCGTTAATAGAATAAACGGCTAAACAGTTGTGTGAGGCTTATTAAGACCTATTGGGGCTCAGATAATAAATTCCCAGCCTGACATGTTGCAACAAAATGTAGTTGAAACATTTTCGAACATCTCTTCCGAAATTAAAGGGAGGGGAAAATGTTCTGTACGAAAACACAATGGAGCACCTGGAACTCTTGGCATTAACTTTAGATGTGCCAGATATGGGTTTTTCTTTTTCTTTTTAAACAACACACTCATTCATATTACTTTAAGATGATTCTCTGTTGACTCTGTAAGAGAGTAAGGGATGTCTCGTTTATGTACCATCTTCTTGAATGGATGCTGATCTTTGAACAAGGATGTTTGCTAAATCCCTTGTGGGTTTCTCAGATATTATAATTCTCATAAGTATGTTTCATATAAGGAAAGAGAAGTGCAGCTGTGAATGCTACAAGGAAAAAGACCAAACTTCCCCAAAGACCTAAAGAAGATATCACCTCAGTGTATGGGTTTGCTTCAATTCTTCTAGAGCAAATCCTACATTATTTTGATCTCATCGCTTTTTCTGCTTCCCATGGGCAATTACAGAAACCAGCCCAGCTTACATACTGTATATACTTGAGTATAAGCTGACCCGGGTATACGCCAAGGGCCTAATTTTACCCCCAAAAACTGGGAAAACTTATTGACTCAAATATAAGCCGAGGGTGTTTTCTTTTCCAGCCAAAAATAAGGGCTGAAAATTTTGGCTCATACTTGAGTATATACAATATTGGTTTGGTACTGTAAGATGATATTAGCAGTTTTATGACAAATAGCATAACAGGGCTGCAACAACATCAGCAATGGGAGTGATATCTTCTGTACCAAAGCTGGTCATAATTTTATGGTCTTATTTTATTGCTTTTAAATCATGTTTGGTAGCTGGCTTGAGAGTTTGGAAAGGCATGAGAACTGCACAACCAGTGATGATAATACCACCATCCCTACACCCACTACCACTAGTACTAAATTTTGGAAGGGTGCTAGTTGGTCATAATATCCATAGGCCTTTGCAAGGTCTACCTTGTCATATCTGTGACAAAATCCATGGTCTTCTACAAGGTGAAGTTGTGTGCCATATTGCTTTGCATGTGTAAGCATATATTATTAAATCGGTATGGAATGAGCAAAAAAAATAATACTGAGACCATGTTGAGGTTTCCCAGATTTTTATTTCAAATGTAGTTATCTCTGAAGGATGGGAATATTTCCTAACTACTAATTTCTACAATTATTCACTGCCAGAACTTAGTCTGACACATGGTTCAGATGGGGCGATTCCAACCAATCAGGGATCATGTACTAAGTGTGATGGCACTGTGCCATTGGGCCTTTTTACACAACCCCTAAGATCCGCTGGCCACTTAAATTCGGACCAGAGATCTTAGGGGTTCGTCGCTCTTCCTCTGTCCCCACCCCCTCTGCACTTCCTGGTTGCTGGCTGCGTGAAGGAGGGAGAAAAAGAGAAAGAAAAGCATGCCGCTCACCTCTTTCTGCCTCTTGTCTCTGTAAGGCCATCAAGTCCAACCCCCTCGTCTCTGTAAAAGTAGCTCTTAAAGGGGCGGGAGCCAAAAAGCAGCAAACAGAAGCGAGGAGAGCCCCACACTCACTATCGTTGCACCGCATCAAAGATTTTTCACCTCCAAAGAGAAGGTACAAGAAAAGTGCGCTGGGTCACGCTAAAGTGGGCGGGGTCGCACTTAATTGTCTGCAAACTCCGGAGCTGTTGGGGAAACATTTTTAAACTCCGGAGCTTGCAGCCATTTGCAGCGGAGCTTAGGGGTCATGCATAAACGCCCATTATGTAATCAGTAGGATTCGAAGGACATCAGAGATATAAGCTGAGAGTGAGTGTTGTGTTTCCTGGACCAGTAATAGTGATTGTGGTTCACAGCAGGCTATGTGGATAAGACAAAAATACAACAAAATAAATTGGATTTGGCCAGATAATGTCCATAATAATGACCAAAGACTAGGAATAAATGGACACTGTCAATATTCCCCCTCCAAAATGTATTTATTTGACTGCATGCTTCCACACCACTACTATCTACTGCTAGATATTGGTAATAAAGAGAGATGGGCACAATATGATTGTTTTTGTTTTGTTATTCGTTATTGTTTCATTTCCTAATGAAAAGAAAAATGAAGTGCCCTTAAAAAAACAAAAAGGAAAATTTCATCTCATTTCATTCCATTTAGTTTTTTTGTTTTTATTAATTATTTTGACAAGCATCGATCTCAGCAATTGTCAAAATAAATAATAAAAATAAGTGCCAATCATCTGGCACGCCAGCTAGTCAGCGGAAAAACAATTTAAAAAACCCCACCGACCAGCATCCCCGCATGCCAGCGGGTTGGCGGGAGTAACCCCCCCAAAAAACCCACCCACCAACCAAACAAACAAAAAACAAAAACAAAAAAGCACTGCCGACTGGTCTCCCCATGGGCCAGCTGGTCACTAGGAGTAACAACAAACAACAAGTGTAAAAAAAAACACAAAAAAAACAAAAATGAAAAAATGAAATATGAAACTTTAATAAAAATAGATTCATAATTTAAAAAATGAAATGGGGCAAAATAAACGAAAAATGAAATCAAACACCATTTTGGTGTTTAGTGGCCATCTCTAAAAACAAGGTTAATCACAAGTATAAAAATGTTGTATGACACACTGCTAAATACATAATGAAAGATATTGTAAACGATTCAAAGGCTTTTCAGCAAAAAAGAAAAAGTATGTTCTTTTCTTACTTTAACTGAAACATTCAAATTGTGTCTACTCATTGCAAACTAGGGAAGATTTCCCCCCCCCCTCAGTCATTCTTACAAGATTATTGTCTCCTCTGCCTTTCTCCAGCTAAGGCTGATGTTCAGATTTCAGTGAAACTTTAGATTTCACTTTTACCTCCTTCACTATAATGATATACCAAGGTTGTATGAAATAACATGCCAATTTAAACAAACCTTAGATGTTTAATGGATTGAAGTTTTAGCGCTGCTTAGCTGTAAGTAATCCTTACCACGGTCTGGATGGAGTTACTGTGCCATATATGCAGGGTGGTCAATAGCTGTAAGACAGCTGGAATTTTATCTGTCATGTTGCATTATGTTCTGCCATACCACTTGGTCCAGCCACATAGTATCATGCAACATTAAAAGACCACCATACAACGAAACACCCCCTGCCTTTCAAATCTAAAGGCAAACTCAATCATATTTGATCAATTACTGCTGTCTGCACTAATAAATGCCATCTACATGTAAGATGCAAGTTGACATTTTTCATCAGTAAGCATAATACTAGCTGAAATCCTGTTGCCAAAAGTTAGGCTGCAGGAGGCTAATGATGTCCAGTCACCACCATTTTTTTTTTGGGAAATAACAAATGTCTGATTCTTTCCCAAAGGTTCCAAGGCTCCCAGTGGATCTCTTTCATTGTGTGGAAGCAGGTGAGGGCCAAGGAATTACACATTTACAGAGTAGTTTTTGCCTGTTGCAATGAAAACTTGTAACCGGGGTGACAACACATTACCCTTATCCCACTGAACTACCCAGCTAATAAAGCTGTTAGTCTTCACTGATTTTTGTTCTAGAAGGGGACAAAGAAGAGTTTCCAATTTTAAAAAATAAATGGGTAAAATTATAAGAAGGTTTGTGCATTTCCCACATTTTGGGACCCATTCTTTTTTAAAAATTGCAAACATTTTCCACAAAATACAAGCTCTGCAAGATTTTCCGGTATATCTATCTATCTATCTATCTATCTATCTATCTATCTATCTATCTATCTATCTATCTATCTATCTATCTATCTATCTATCTATCTATCTATCTATCTATTATTTTTGTTTCAACAGATTCCCCTCTTCTATATTCTACTGAGGAAAAAAAGCACCAGTCCTTTGGATGTCAAGAATCTCACAATTGTTGACAATTTATTATTATTATTATTATTATTATTATTATTATTATTATTATTATTATTATTATTATTATTATTATTATTATTATTATTATTATTATTATTATTATTCCATAGAATGTTTCATTCTATCAAAGGCATTTTTGAAGTATGGATGAGAGAAAACATCCAAATAATTGTTATAAATTCAAAGCAGAATAAATAGAACAGTCTTGTTGATTAAACTGGAAATAGGGTCAAGTCAATGAGTGAGAACATGTAGAAATTACATGGGATAAAAGATGACAGGACATGATTTGGACTGGAATTTGTCCATCTATACTCCAAGGCATCCATTTGCAACTTTTTTTCTTTACCATGGTCATAATCCCAATATAAAAGAAATATAGGCTTAATTGGGATTGTATACTTCGCATAACAAACCTTATAAGGTGGTGTGTGAACAACTGTTTCTAGTCTGTGGCCCCTTTCAAATGTTCCAGTATCCTGTTGGCACATTGTGTAACAAAGCAGAACTTTTCTAAGGATTATGGAGCATCATTTTTAATTTTATTTATTTATTTTAGAATATTTTTACCCTGCCTTTCATCTTGGAAAAGGTCCCAAGGTGGCTTATAGTAATGAGGGATAATATACAGTCCAGTACAACAGAGATGAAGCAGTCCTGGCCTCTAGTGGGAAGGAGTTCCAGAGTCTGGGTGCAGCAGTTGAGAAGGCCCTTTCATGGGTTCCCTCGAGACATACCTGTGAGGGTGGCGAGATGGAGAGAATGTCCTCTTCTGATGACTTTAACACCCGAGTCGGTTCATACTGCATACTGTGAGATTTGTTCTTTGAGGTAGCTAGGACCCAGGTCGTACAGTGCTTTGCAGGTCAAGGTCAGAACCTTGAATTGTGCCAAATAGCTATCATGCTGCTTTATTCATCATGCTACTATATTCCCTTATTTATATTACTCCAGAGCAAATCGATCAAACCACTGGAGTGATGTATGATACATATGGTGCAGGACTGTCTTTCTACTGTTTTATAACTTTATCATCCCTCTGATAATTTCAGGTGACAGAAATACATGTGGAAAATTCACTTCATTTTTGATATGTTTTGTTGATAGCATGTGCCTTTGGCTAGATGATGCAATGAGCTTCATAGGCAATTGGAAATTTGATGCCACATCTCCCCAGTCCTTGTCCATTATTCCATACCACCTCTTGGAAAGATTAAAATGAAGATGACTATAACCAGGCTGTACAGTGATGTAAACAGATACAAATATTCCATGTGTTGTCGATCAGTTGCCATCACTCCGGCATGAACGATAATATCAGGACACATGTTTGGTTCTTCCTGAGTGCTACTCATTCTTTCTAATGCAAAGCATAATTTCCTCTTCCCAGATGCAAAAACAAAGCTATAGTTACTTTAAATAGCATTATATATTTTGGGCCCCTTCTTAAAGCATGTTAGATTTCCCAGTTTTTTTTAAGTTGCATGAATGATGCCAGACAAATTGACTGCTCCAATTTATTCATCATACTGTGGATAACGACACTGTGGATTAAAGTCTTCCAGAATGAAAATAATTACTCACATTTTCCTTCTCCAGTCACTTCCCCCTTCCCCCTCCACATACCCTTCAATTCTTCTATGACCTGGTTATCAATATAGGAACAAAATCTGTTTCAGAAATTTCTGTGTCATGGTTGCACTGGTGAAGGAAAGAACAGATGGAATAAATTAATTAGTCAATGCCTGTTTGAGAGGAAAGATATTTCTTTGCCCAAGCTGCCAGGGGCCAGAGGAGAAGAACATTTTAAGTTAACTGACTTCTTGTTAACTTATCAGAACATGTTAATGTACTGCTATGGTACATCACCTTCTGCAACCGAAAGAGAATTTATATGGGAAAAAAGAAGGTCAGGAAATATTTGATTGAGATACTGTTTTGTTTAGATTTTTTTAACATGGCTCTTCAAGTGGAATGTTTGTTTAAATTATTTGCACATCAACATGACATGTGATTGGGCTTCTGTTTCAGCACTCTTCTGTTCAGTGGAAGTTGGACAGAGTCTGTAGCATTTGGTGGGATACTTCAATAAGAAAAGTCAGAAGAGAAGCACCAGTGTGGAATATTGCCCATCATCACCACATCTGGGAGTGACTGGGTTTCTGTATGTATGGAGTTCCTGTCTTGTGATCAATGTACTGCAAACAGAACTCTTAAATATTGTCTTTGCCTTGGAGATTTAAAGGGGTAGCTCAACTCTGATCATTGGAGCAAGGACTGTCAAACATATAATTAACAGTATATTGAAAAAATACGGTGAAAGTTAAATCCTTTTGGTTAACATTACACTAAAATATAAATCTAAAATATACATGAAAAAATATACCGCATCAACTGGATAAATAAAGTATAAAGGCAATTTGGAAAGTATAAATTCTACTCAGCTTTCCTCAATCACAACTTTTTACAGCGAGGCCATGATCTCATCTTCATCATCATCATCCATATATTTTTTTTACAACTTGTGTTTTTCCACTGCTTAGCACACCCACAACTGGAGGGATAGAAAGTTAGAATAGCTGCCCTTCAATGGAAAGTTCTAACGCCCGTTCAGCTTTAAGTGCCCACAGAGAGAGAATAATCAGTATGTCTAAATATTGCTCATCTGAAATGAAACATTGCATGACATTACCTCTACAGGTATTTCTTGACTCAGATGTCATTGTCTTTAAAAGTATTGAAAAAATATAACAAAACCCCTGTCATCCAAGTTCTATTTTGTGCATTCAAGATATCCACTAAAGTGAATAATGATGTGTGAATAAATGAATGCATAAATAACTGTGCTGTGCTGTTAGAAACACGTGTTTCTCACTAAACTTTACAAGTAAGGCAAGAAAAGAATATCTACAGTTGCTAGGTCTGGAGAACATAGACTGTTCTCCTAGACAGGATATACTGGTGGCAACAGAGGGCAGTCATTTGGGCAGATGCCTATTTATGTATTCTGCAGGTCATTACCAGTGAATTCAGCCAGTTGCATATCTATGCATGGACACAGTGCTTCTGAACATATGGATTTTTTCTAGTGTAGATGCTGGTTAAGCTTCAAACACTCCTGCAGTAGCTTTTTCTGGTTGAGTTGCTGATAGTGAGAAAAGAAAGGAGGAGCAGATTCTTCCAGAGCACAACAGGGCATAAAGATATTTGTTAGATATCAAGCACAGCTATAGATTCTAGAGATGGGCATGAAACAAATTTTTTATTCATTTTGTTATTCGTTATTCATTTCATTAGGGAATGAAACGAATAATGAAGGGACCCATCAAAGAAAAATGAAACAAAATGAAATGGAAATTTCCGTTTCATTTGTTTCATTTTTCGTTCTGGTGTACCTTTTCCTCCTGGGCCAGGCCAGGGGGGAATTTAAAAAACAACAGAGGCACTAGAGCCTCTCAGCTGAGAAGCACTGCCCCCAAGTCAGCACTTCTCAGCTGTAAAAATAAAAAAGAGAAAAAAAGCCCCACAACGGGGACTATTTAAAATAATAATAAAAAACCAAAAACATTCAAAATTAAAAATTGGAGACCCCCACCCAAGCCAGGAACATGCGGGTGGGTGGCAGCTCTCGGCCCCCCACCTTCCTCCATGGGGGGGTTCCTCGGTCCGCCCTCGGCATCCTGTCGGTGTGGGCAGGTGCAGAGGTAGAGGAGGAAGCAGATGGGGTGCCCGCTTGGGGAGGCTGGAAACCTCTCCCAATCTCCCTCACTCACCGACCTGACACCTCTCAGCCTCCCCCAACTCCCTCCACACTGCCCCCTCTTGCTCTCGCTTGCTCTGTGTGCAGTTGTGGTGCATTCCCACCTCTCTCGCCTTTCCCACGATGCGGGCTCCCTCACCGGTGGCTGGAGCCCATCTGCCCCCTGCGTTGGCTGCTGCTGCTGCTCCTCCTCCTCCTGCCACCAGCACCGCCAGCACCGCCACCACCCCGGCGAGGGAGGAGTGAGAGTGAGAGAGCCAGGCTCTGGGGAAGTGCTGCCGGACGCCGCACACGCTCACCCCCAGCCATGCCCCGCCCTGCCCGGAGGTGTGTGTGTGTGAGAGAGGGGGGATCTCCATCTCTCCAGCGGCAAGGGCGAGGAGGAGGAGGCGTGCCCCAGATAAGGAGAGTGTGGTGGTGGGCTGGCTTCCCCTCCGCTCCCTGTTTCGCTGGTCAGGTGATCCGGCTCCCTTCCCTTCCCCTTCCCCTTTCCCTCACCTGCTCTCTTCCTTTCTAGCCCTCCCGAATGGGCCAGCCAGTTTCCTCGGCTGGGGAAATAAAACAAAAAAACAGAGGCACTAGCGCCTCTCAGCTGGGAAGTGCTGGCCTCAAGCCAGCGATTCTCAGCTGTAAAAAACAAAAAGAAAAAGAAGCCCCACAATGGGGGCTATTTAAAATAATACCCCCCCTGCCAAAATAAACATGTCCCTCAGCCGCGCTCAGCCAGAAAAAAGAAACAAAAAGTTTTAAAAGAAAAATGAAACAAACGAAATGCGAAATGAATTTTTAATTTTTTTTTAAAAAAATTCCTTTCGTATTAAATGAAACGAAATGGGGGCGGGGCAATGAATAATTAATAGATTCTAAAAGCATTAATAGATTCTATTAATGCTTTTTGGGATTGTGTCGGGGGGTGGGCTTTGCTTCATTGTCAAATCATTTGCTGCCCTGATTTCTGATCAACCACACATTTGGATCCAGATACATAGCTTTGCATCTGCCCTTCCATTGCCTGGGGTGAAGTGGAAGTACAACCTTATTCACCATCTGCACACTTGGATGTCTGAAGCCGTTTTAATAAATCAAAACAAAAAATCTACTTGGTACTATATCCTAACACATGCTTAGGACTATAATAGTCCTGGAACAGAATGGCCACTGGAAGATGTAGCTCAGACCATAACTTTTCCAGACTCTGTCTGTGATATGATCCCAGTGCTTCATGGTGAAAGATTGGAAAGTTTTTTAGATGACCACCACCAAAATCCTCAGCCAGCATGGCTAAGGAATCTGGGTAATTGCCATCTAGAGAAAATTATATTATACACATTCAGTCAAGGGGGAGGGGCATTTACTATGTTTACCTTGCTCCAAACTTTCTTACAACTGCCCTTTGCAGGAGAAGATTAGGTAGGGCAGGCTAGCTGACCTTTATGGAAGATTGCTGACTGTTATTAACGCTAACATGGAGAAATCCCTGGCATATGTCGGAACCTCAGGTTTTCCAGAAGGTGGCTGGGAAATTGCCGTGCAAAAGACGGGGAAAACTTGGCACCATCTGACTGCCTGAGAGGAGAGAAATACATACGGCACTAGATCAAGCTTAAATTAATAGGATCTGTGTTCCTTTCCAAGGGAAAAAGGGGAGAGAAAGCACAGGTAAGCCAGGCTGGTTGTCGGAGGCCTTAGCACCTATGGCTGGCTCAGAAAGAACACATGGTAGCAAGCTGGGAAGAAAACCGCTCCATTAGCCTCTAGCTAGAGGAAATGTGCTGGAACTGCAGCCAAGCGGAGTAAAATGGGAAAAGAGAAAATGTGGCTTGGAGCGAAAGCAGCTGTTTGTCTTTATTGCTGACTGTGGAGCAACCCAGTCAGAAATGACCACCAAAGATTAGGCTGTGATTCATCTCTTCTGTTCCTGCTTAAGAGGTCAGGATGCCAGACAATCACCGTTATGGGTTTTTTTAAATCCAGCATCCTACAAATGTAGAAAACCAAAAGAAGAAAGGAAGTGACAGATATTCTTTCATAATGCAAAGAAGAAGAAGAAGAAGAAGAAGAAGAAGAAGAAGAAGAAGAAGAAGAAGAAGAAGAAGAAGAAGAAGAAGAAGAAGAAGAAGAAGAAGAAGAAGAAGAAGAATGGAATGCACCTTTAATCAAGCCAATTCTTTGATTCTAAGAATGGTTATAAGTAGGACATAGGAGAACTTTCTCTCCCCGAGGACACTAGAGCCCCAAATTTCCCGATGAGAAATCCCTGCACAGGAAAAGCCATTGCATTAGTTTTCCAAAGAATAATAATGCATTTGTTTTCCAAGGATGACTATCAGCTAGTGAAAATGTAAGGGTGATGCATTAACATAAAATCTAAGCCATATCCATGCATTCTAAATAAGGCCTGTGGAGGAACAGAGGAGAGAGTGCACAGATAGAAGTATACCTCAACACACACACACACACACACACACACACACACACACACACACACACACACACACACACACACACACACACACACACACACACACACACTACTAGGACCACTATAATTTGGATGCAACTTGAAAATAAATTGCAACAACACTTTATGATTCTGCATTCATTATCAATAAACCCTATAGCACCATTGTACTAGGGAGGAGGACTGTTAGTATCACTGAGGTCCAAAATACATAGTCAGAGAAGTGTGTGTTGTGTCGTTACAGTTGTGACCAACTCTTCGTGACTCCATGTCCATGGAGTTTTCTTGGCAGGAATACTGGAGTGGTTTGCCAGTTCCTACTCCAGGCGCCTACAGCCCTTGGAATTCCTTGGAGGTCTCCCATCCAAGTACTAACCAGGGCCAACCCTGCTTAGCTTCCGATATCAGGCGAGATCAGATGTGCTTAGGGCATCTAGGCAGTCAGAGAAGTACCTTTTAATAAAGAGTGCTCCTTCAATTGATGAATAATATACAATTGTGAAAAAAAAATTAAAAGGAGAAGCATATGTGTCATCTGGATTATCTCTGGAATAAAACAAAACAATAGTTTAATTGGCGAATCAAATTCTGTAATCATATATAACAATGCAGATGATGCTCAGGACAAGGTGCAGGATGAAAAGGAAAGCAACTTTATCTGAACTCGTATTTTAGGTCTATCCCATGACAAGCTATTCAAGATCACTGAAATGCATGCTGTAAATATTGCTTTAAAACATTTCTTGAATAGACATCAATGCAACCATTTTAGTTTTGTCCTGAGTAGCACTGTTGTGTCCAGAAGAGAGAGGTGATGTACAATTTGATCAAGTTTTGAGTAGTCTATGCAAGCATTTATAAAAATATGATTCACTGCTGTGTACACATATTCAGTGGATGCAGATATAAGATGTCCCTCAAATCTTTGTTCTCAAATACTTGAACATGTCTTAATTGTACTGGACTATATATTATCCCTCATTACTGTAAGCCGCCTTGGGTCCTTTTCCAAGGAGAAAGGTGGGGTAAAAATACTCTAAAACAAACAAACAAACAAACAAAGATCACCATCCCATATGCTGCTATGTTGTTGAAGGTATGAGAACTTTCTACTTCCAGTGTTATCTTAGGAAGTCTTGTCTTGGCCATAGTGGTGAGCATGTAGCCTCAACTGCTTTTTCTTTTTCCTTTTGCAAGCTTCTGCCAGTACTGTAATGTCCGGAGGCAGTTTTCTAAGCAAATATTTACTTTTGAAGTCAACACTTCCTTTCTACAAGAGAGGGCATCCCAGTGCAGAGCAAAACATAAGCTGAAATAGCACTATCATATAGTGATAGTACTCAATATAAAAGTGACATGCCTTTAGTTTTTTGTCTTGGTGTAGTCCTCAGAAGCTCTTCACTAGAAGTTCCAAGGACCAAACACACTTACAGAGGGAAGCAAGATTTGTGAGCTCAACCTCCTTCTGAGTAAGAATATATTGGATTGTTCTTAACGTTGTCCTGCTTTGCATCTATCCAACTACAAATGCTCTTTCCTTTCTGCAAATGTGAAAGGAAAGTTGATGGAAGATAGTCCCACTGAGTTGATGGAGCAATGCACTAAGTAAGTTTGCATAACATGCCAAGAACCTCTCTGTAAGCTGAGTTAAAAGTTCTTGCTCCCATTTCATGAGATGTGAGCTGGGCTGAGCCCTCCCCCTCAACCATGTGCTGGGTTAAAGCAGTGAAGGCTTTTGTTCACCTCTCCCCATGAGCTGGGCTAAATTTATTCTGAAAAAGAGCAGCAAAAACTCCAAAGAAATCCCATCTCTAGACACAGTCTTTTGAGAATCCTATCTTTATTGCCAAATGAGAAAAGGAAACAAAAACAAGAGAAAGACAGGAAATGAAACACAAAAGAGTAGCTCTGCAATACAACTGGTGTGTTTGCAGAAGGCTGGAGTCAACTGCTCATGTTATGCACAGTCCAAAGAAGAGACTCAGTGAACATTTTCCAGGCATACTGTAGGTGATATGATGCAGATCCTGGATGAATCAACACATAGCTCTCCATATAGTACCTTGGAGAAACATGGTTGCAGACACACAGGTGCAATGCTGGTTTAATGGGGTGTAGCAAAGCCATACACAGACTTTAATGATGAGTAGGGCTTGCCATGACTGAAGATCAAGGATAGAGAGACGAGAGAGAGAGAGAGAGAGGGGGGGAGGGTGACAACAACAGAAATTCTGGTTGTGCTGAGCTTTTGCCCTAACATTCTCTGAAGAAGATGGAAAAACATTGCACACAATCTGCTCTCATTTTGGATCATGGTGGATCTGGGATGTACAATTGCACTATCTTGGACTTGACCAACAGTAAGGACACCAAAATCATCTTGCTGTGACAAACATGCCCACCAAAGGCGACATGCAGCAATGGCTGTTCTGCCTTACTCTCAAAGAAGGAAGCATTTACAGTAAAATTCATCACCAGAACAGATTCAAAATACCAATTTCCCAGTTAGAGTCCCAGCTGTCTCCAACCTGCCTAACTCTTGAACTCCAACTCTTATCAGCTACTGCCGGTATAGGCATTGAGCACAAGGATCAGAGTTGACTGGAACTGAAGTCTAACACATGAACCAGGTGCCAGCTTTAAGAACACTGTGGTAGATCAATCTGCCATGGGTGTTTGGTATGCATAGTGGTTAGGAGCCTACTCTATGAGAAAAGAGCAGTGCTTTCTATATTGGCTCAGATAGTAAGAATCTGGCCCTACCCCCATTGCTTTAGTGCCCTCAGCCCCACCCACTGCTGTCAACTGCCAAGACAGTCTGTCATGTGTTTTTCAGACCTTTCCACCCCAGCTAGTAAGTATAACATGCCAATACTTTCCCAGTAAGTATTAGAACTTACTCTTCAAACTGGGCCTGGAAACACGTCCAAATCAACTGCAGCCAGCAAAAGGTAAGAATAATGTGACCAAACTTCCAAGATCCAATTTATAACTAGAGATGGCCACGAAATGAATTTTTATTTGTTTTGCTATTCATTATTCATTTCATTAGGGAACAAAATGAATGACGAAGGGACTCATCAAAGAAAAATGAAATGAAATGAAATGGAAATTTCCATGTTGTTTGCTTCGTTTTTTGTTCTGGTGTACCTTTTCCTCCTGGGCCAGGCCAGGGGGGAAATAAAAAAACAACAGAGGAACTAGCGCTTCTCAGCTGTAAAAATAAAGAATTAAAGTCCCGCAACGGGGACTATTTAAAATAATAATAAAAAACCAAAAACATTCAAAATTTAAAACCCACACCCCCCGAGACCCCCCCGAGCCAAGATCAGGTGTGTGAGTGGCAGCTCCGGGCCCCCCAACTTCCTCTGTGGGGGGTTCCTCAGTCCACCCTTGGCATCCTGTCGGCGCGGGCAGGCACGGAGGCAGAGGAGGAAATGGATGGGGCACCTCCCAATCTCCCTCGGGCCCCAGCTGAAAACTCTCCCAATCTCCACTCGCTCATGTGGTCTCAATGCTTCTCCTGGAGCCCATCTCCCCCTGCTCCCACCACCACTGCCCCCAAGATCGTCCACTCCATCTCGGCTCTCACTCACTGAGGCCCGCCTTTCCTGCAATGTGGTCTCACTGGAATGCCATCCCTTGGCGCCTGGCCTTTCAAAATCCTTAAAGACCTTTTTATTTCGAGCCCATTTTATTTTTATTTTTTCCCCTGAGGCTCCCACCACCACTGCCCCGGTGAGGACTTTGGAGGATATTAGGATTAGGAGGAGCAAGATTTTTGTGCCAGGCTCCTTGGGAGAGTGCTAATAAAATAAAAATAAATAAATAAATAAAATAAGAGAGCCAGGCTCCGGGGAAGTGCTGCCAGTCACCACCCGCACTCGCTCCCAACCGTGCCCCACCCCACCCAGAGATGTGTGTGTGTGTGAGAGAGGGGGGGGATCTCCGTCTCTCCAGTGGCAAGAGCGAGGAGGAGGTGCACCCCAGGTAAGGAGAGCACGGCTGCGGGCCGGCTTCCCCTCCTCTCCCTGTTTCACTGGCTGGGTGGTCTGGCTCCCTTCCCTTCCCTTTTCCCTTTCCCTCACCTGCTCTCTTCCTTTCTGACCTTCCCGAACGGGCCAGCCAGTTTTCCCGGCCAGAGAAATAAAACAAAAAACCAGAGGCACTAGCGCCTCTCAGCTGGGAAGCGCTGGCCCCAATCCAGCACTTCTCAGCTGTAAAGAAAGAAAGAAAGAAAAGCCCCGCAACGGGGACTATTTAAAATAATACCCCCCCAAAAAATAAATGTGTCCCTCGGCTGTGCCCGGCCAGAAAAAATGAAACAAAAAGTTTAAAAAGAAAAATGAAACAAACGAAATATGATTTTTTTAAAAAAAATCATTTCGTATTAAATGAATCGAAACGGGATGGGGCAACGAATAACGAAATGAAACACTATTTTGGCGTTTCGTACCCATCTCTATTTATAACCTTATTACACTGTTCTGGACCAGTTGCAACTCCATGATTTGGGACCCTAGTGGGGTTTTCAATGTAAGTGAGATATTTAAGGAGTGGTTTTACCAGTTCCGAGCCCCCAATAAGATTCTTTACCTGAGTGGGAATTGAACTCAGGTCTTCTAAGTTCTAGTCCACCCCTCTATCCTCTATACTGCACTGGGTATCTTTGTATAATTAAAATATTCTGAATGGAAGGTTACTAGGATGTAATTGCCATGTATGGTATTCTAGTATTACTATGTTTTTTATTTCTCATCCTTGCTGATGCTTGGGGATGGGCCAAAAAATTAGGAATCAAGACCAGAAAATATGCAGGTGAAGTGACATGTCTGCAAAAGCGTTGTTGGTTTTTGGATGCGAACCAGCAGCTATTGGCAGGTGTTCAAAGTTGACAACCAAAGGCTTTAGGGTGTCTCCAGTTGCTGAAATTTGTATGGGGAAGGAGGACAAATAATATAATAACAATAACAACCAGAGGAGTGGCCACCATTTACATGCCGTCGTTCTTTGTGAGAGCTCAGGGAGGCTGTTCTCTGGCACTGGAAGGACAGTGACACCCTTGGCTCGTTCTCTAGTGACAAAGGAGAACAACAGGGGAACTACCACTTCACTGCTAGGTTTGCATGTACAAAAGGCTTTGGGAAACAAGCACATGCTTCATTTGCATTCCAACCACATCCTGGGTTCCCATCTCTTGGTAATACTTGAATAGACTCGAGCATATTCAAATCTGGCAGTAAGTCCACACAAGAGTGGGCCAATAAAAGGGAAGCACTTTTGAATCGTTCTGTTTACAGTCCCCCCTCCCTCTCCTGGTTATTTCCCCATCCCCACCTGAACAGGAGAGTTATTTGTTGCTTTTTGCATATTTTTCTGCTCAACCAATTTGTGCGGAGGACGATGGGTGGAATTCAATTGGTAGATTCTTGCTGTGGAGTCTTGCCCCCTGTGGCATTTCTTTTAAGTGCCAGCCTCCCTCAAACCAACTCCTTTCTCCCCAGGCCAGAAAAATCCTTGAGTCAGCATAAATTTGGAAATAGCACAAAGTCCCAGTAATACCTTTTGCTGCTATCAATTTTCCACCTCTGAACATGAAGCTCCTTTGTCTAGTTTCAGAAGCTGGTGCTAGTGACATGACATGAAATATATGTTTATATAACCCTGTTTTTTTACACTTCTTTTACACTGTAAGCTTTTTAAAGAGAAATAAAATATAGAATAGAAAAAGGCAAGATGGAACGGCTCAAGTTCTGGAGGTACACAGCAACCAAGCACGGTGTCCAATTATTGTTATGTATTAAAATTTCAGATCTCTAATCAGAAAGGGAAATCTCCCTGACGGATCTGTCCCCTCCTGCACTTACCAGTAGGACTTGAAAAATCTGCTTTCAGTTTAAAAAATTGAAATAAAGGATGCATTTACATTATGTATCAAACATAGTTGAATTATACAATTATATGATTTAGGAAAAACTCAGCCCTTGTAAAGCAGGCTAATCATGATCCTAAATTGAATTTTCAAATCTTTAATTGATCCCATCCCGCAGGTAACATTCTATTTTAATTGCCAGGCTGAGATGGTTGCAATTAAGTAAATTAAAAACTCCACTCAGTGGAAACTGGGAAAGCTATCTAATTGAACAGATGATGGCCAGGTTTTCTAACAGTTGATTGCAAAAGGATGTAACCACTTTGCTCATATTTCCTATTCTGGTTACATCCATCTGTAGTTGCATCCAGTTTGTACTGAGACAGCCGCCACAACAAATGAATGAAACATAATACTATGACTCCCCCCCCCAAAAAAAAGGCAAAATCAAATTTCCAGCAAAAGATAACAGGTTTTACAAGTATATGAAAACCTAGTCCAGTGGTTCTCAAGTCTTACGAAGATTAAATTAAGGGAGAGTCCATTAATGGGATTATGATTTTGTTCCAGACCCATATGTTGTGGTAAATGTTTCAACACTTGGAATATCCTTCATGGGGTGTTCTGCCAGGGATCTGGGTGTGTCACTGGGAACCATGCCAGGTACCACTGCCATTATCAGAAAAGTCGCTGATATATGGTTCATATGGTTATTACTTATTAGGAGATAGGTGGGCCAGAGCATGATGGGCAATATTAGAAACATGTCTCTTAGGCATAATTTCAAAACCACTTTGGTTTATTATTAATGGATGGGTCAAGAAACTAACACTTCCCTATAGTGGGAGACTTCCATGTGGCTAGGTTCCTGTTTGTGACTGTTTTGAATATTATGCAAAGGGATGCTGTAGATTTTGTGAGCCAAGAAAGGGCAGCCATTTATAAATTATTTGTTTTATTATGGTTGTGTTTTCCTGCCAAGGATGGAGAGAAACACAGGTGGGATTTCTTGCCTAATGTGCCAAAGCAATCTGGACTATTTAAGTATGATGCACTTCTGGTTGGGTGATTGGGAAGATGCTACATACTGCTGTCTGTTAGGCAGCAAAGCATCTTGGCCCTGCCATATGTCAGCCATTATGAGTGAATCCTTTGATTATGGAGCAAGCATGTACACCAGTGTCAGATGCCTGGACATTCCTTAATGGCAGGGATATTATCCACAGGATTCAGTGGAACCATCCAGCAAGGTGCATTGTTCTGTTGACCTTTTGTGGCTTTCTGGGAAAAAAAACTTTTTATTCAATTAATTCATTATGGTGTATTTAAATGGCCTCCACTTCAATACTCCTGTAAATGCCATTGATATCAACTGTGCCAACTGTCTATTGCTTTTTGTGGCTGTTTGAAGCAAATGCATAAGTTTGGATTATGTTACCTGGAGGATTGTCTCCTTCCTCATGTGTCCACCTGATCCCTGGAGACAGCTCAGTAGGCAAACAGTATCAGATAGGAACAAAATATTTGTTTTTTTAAGAAAGTAGTATTCCTGCCAAGAAAACTCCATAGACATGGGGTCACGAAGAGTCGGTCACGACTGTAACGACACAACACACACACACACACACACAACAACAACAACAACAACATAGCACCCAATGTGTTTAGGACAGATGACCTGTACTTTGGAAGAAACTGAGAGCCACAGAAGAGTGAATGAAGCAGTCATCATCTCCATATGACAAGTGTCTGTTAGCTGACAGCAAGCAGCATCCAGCATCCAACATTCAGTTTTCATAAACGTTTTGAAGGTAGCCCCATATGGTGTGGGAGCAATGCACACAAAGAGGCTTACTATACAAGGATATTCCTAACCACAGCTGGGATCAGTTAGTGACCAAAAGGGTCTGGGTCCAGGAGAACTTCCAGAAAATGAAGTACAGCTTCATTTGGAAGTCCAACTTCATTTGGAGTAGCTTTCCTGAACCTGGATCAGCTTTCCGATTGATCATGAGTGCTTCCATCTTTTCTGGATTAAGTCTTACTATGTTGGTCCACATCCAGACCATCTCAACAACTCAGATGCTCCACTCATCCACCGTGTATGCAGCCAAGCCTTGACAGACCTCATTCTGACATGGTTGGAAGTAGGTTTTCCAGGTCAGCAGTATCCCAGTCCCTTTTGCAACCAAAATGTGAGAGTGGTGGTGGCCCCCTTGTGATTTCAGTAGGGCAGATCATTGTGATGTGACCAGGAAAAGGCAGGTAAAGATTAGGAGAGGAGAGCGGTGGAAGAGCTTCTAAACCAATGGGTTGCCCATGGGAAATCTAAGATCCATAGCAGAATAAAATCAGGAGAAGCAGGACCTATGGCAACCCATAGTAAAGAACTTTTATTTTGAGGTGATAAATAGGTGGGAAGAATGTGCCCCACAGCTGCAGTAATGGTGGCCATACTCCTCACATGGGTTGCATCCCTCACAGCTTTTCTTTTCTTTTCACAGTTTCATGCACCCACGAAATATGAGTTTGTACACTGCTCTGCATTGCTGCCTCTTGGGCTTATGGAAGGCTCACTACTAGAGATGGGCATGAAATGAAAATATAGCATTTCACTTCATTTTGTTTCATTATTAGCAAATGTTTAAAAAGCAAAAAAGCAAAGCAAATGTTCTGCTTATATATCACCCCATATCACTTCAAGCATTCTCTGGGCGGTTTACAATTTAGTTATGTAGGCTACACATTGCCTCTCCCCACCCCCAGCAAGCTAGGTACTCTTTTAACTGAGCTCAGAAGGATGGAAGGCTGAGTCAACCATGAGCCTGCCACCTGGGACTGAACCCCTGGTCGTGAATACAGTTTTAGCTGCAGTACAGGCATTTAACCACTGCAAAAGAATGTTCAGAATGAAATGAAATGAAACAAAACCATTTGTTAAGCTATAAATTGGCTCCCCAGGGTCTAGAGGCACCAAATTTGGTGGGTACCTTAGTTGGACTCTTCCCTATAAGCCTTCCAAATTTGGAGAGGTTTGGGGTTCAGGGAGCTGAGTTATTAAACTCTAAATTGGGGCCTCCATCAAAAAAGAGGAAAAGAAAAAATGTGGTGTTTTAAACTCAGGCCTCATTCCCCTCTGTGAATGAGGGTGGTTAAGACGAGTGCTGAAATGATTCCAACCTGTTCTATTTTTGCTTGCCTTTTCCTAAAGGAAGGAAACATAGGCTCACGGCCATAAATTTTTGCTTGCTTTTTCAGAGTGAAACTGGGGTTTTATTGCTTTATCACTTAGCAACCCTTCCAAGCAAGACCTATCAGCACTCACCTTAACTCCCTTCATTCGCATCCCACAGCACAAAGAGGCCTGAGTTTAAAAATGCCACATTTTCCCTCTTCCTCTTTTTCCATGGGGGACCCCATTTGGAGTTTAATAACTTGGCCCCCTGAACTCCATACCTCTCCAAATTTGGAGGGCTTAAAGGGAAGAGCCGAAGGAAGCTACACACAAACTTTGGTGCCTCTAGGACAAATAATTTCATTTCTAGAGCCAAAAATGGCATTTTGTTTCATGTTGAAATGTGTTCTACCATTTTGTTTCATAATGAAATGATTCATTATGTAACAAAACGATGAAACAGCATTTGATTTTTCATTTTTTGCCCATCTTTATTCACTACAAGTCCACAGGGAGATTCCTTCCCCCTTTATCCCCAGGAGGGATCCTGCAGCTGCCAGGCCAGCCAGAAGGCTCAGAAGTCACCACACGAGTGTTTCACTCCTCAGCCTGTTTAAAATTGTGTAAAGGACCAAAGTGGATGTAACTCCAAGCTTTCTCCTCTGTTCTCTCCATTGGCGTATCATTGTTGCACATTGACCATGCATATAAAAAACTGTTCATTGATCCAGTGACCAAGGTGTGAGCTGGAAATGGGTAGAGATAAGTGCCCAAAGTTGCCCAACACAAATTTTCCTTTCTCTGCTTCTGTGTGTTTATCCTTCCACCTGTACAACCAGAAAAACAGTAGTTTCTGGAATCTTCCAAGAGCACCCTGAGTCCTGGCAACTCTATTTGATATTTATGGTAAAATTTGATATCTAGTAGCCCTAATATTAACAATGACAGCAGCAGCAACAACAACAACAACACAACACACCATCTGGCAATGAAGCCACTCTGGGTGGTTTACAGAATTTTCAGCATAACACAGAACGTAAACAATGTACAATATATAAAATAACCATGATAAAACATCATAAACATAACTAAATCAACAATGAGGATCAATGAAATCAAAGATCAAAGGACAGAAATTGGCTAAAGTTGGAACGGGACAGATTGAAATATCTGCAGATTAAGAAAAGTAATTAATAACCTTATAAAGCCATTCTATATCACTTCCTTCCCCCCAATACTCATATTTACTTGAGCTGTCTGTATTTTGATTTTGATGTATTTATTTATGTGGTCCTTCTTCTACTTTGTTTGCATTAACTATACTTCTTTGCATGTGTTCATTAAAATGTAGTAAATATATTTTCTTGAAAAGTATCTCTTTTTTTCTAAAGGCATCATATTGTGTTTACTAATTGAACTAATTTGCAGCAACCTTCTGTCACATTAATGAAGAATTAAACACAGGAATGGGATGACACAGAACACTATGGATATGAAGAAATACTATTAAAATATAGCATTCACATTTGCTCTTGACAAAAACTTTAATTACAAAGGAAAAGTTAGATACTATTAAGATACTGTTATTGGGAAGTTCAGCAGTGCTTTTTCATGCAGTATCTTGTGTTTGAAGATTATCTAAGTGAAAGACCATTAATGTTTTTGTGGAAAAGATAGAGTTTTATGATGCAGGTATATCACTCAAAGAATTGTTACTCAATGATTTACCAAACGTAAAATAAAACATGCTGGTTCCTGGGTGGATACATTTACTTTTGAGGTATTACAACAATACAACAGTTCTGTTTATCATACTCGATCTGTGGTAGCTGTTTCACTTTTGCAAGTTGCCACTTTTTATTGCACTCCTGATAAACTTGGGCAGACTTAGTATGTTTTCATAGTCATCACATTAATTAGTGTCAAGGTTAGAGCCACAACCAACTTAAATATATTGAGTAAGGCCAAATGGGATGTCAATTCTTTAAGAACATAAGAACATAAGAAGAGCCATGCTGGATCAGGCCAAAGGCCCATCTAGTCCAGCTTCTGTATCTCAAAGTGGCCCCACCAGATGCGTTTTGGAGCGCATGAGACTAGATATCTGTCTCCTGATACCACTCCCCTGCATCTGGCCCTTGAAGTACCCCAGTTTTAACCCTGGAGATTACACATCTCCATCATGGTTTGTAACCTGTGATGGACTTTTCCTCCAGGAATCTGTCCAATCCCCTTTTAAAAGCATCCAGGCTAGATGCCATCACCACATCTTGTGGCAGGTAGTTCCACAGGCTCACAACACGCTGGGTAAAAAAAAATCTTTTGTCTGTTCTCACTCTTGCAACCCACAGTTTGCGTGGATGTCCACTAGTTTTGGTATTTTGTGAGAGGGAGAGTGTCCCTCTATCCACTTGACCCATGCCCTGCATTATTTTGTACGTCTCAATCATATCCCCCCTCAGGTGCCTTTTTCCAGACTAAAGAGCTCCAAATGTTTTAGCCTTTCCTCATAAGGATATGTTGTTTTGATATGTTTTTTTATAGTTTTAATATATAGTTGTATGCCGCCCAGAGACCATTTGGTAGTCAGGTGGCTAAAAAATTCTGTAAATGAATGAATGAATGAATGAATGAATGAATGAATGAATGAACACCATAATCTTAGGATGTGATTCTAAAATCTTATTTTGGGTTATGTTGGTTCCAATGGTTTTATTAAGGTGCTTCCAAAATAAGGATGTAATTCTTAAATGTTGCCAAGTGAAACCTATGATCACATGACCACAGTTGTTATATGACGCATACACATTGTATAGCATAAGTAGTAAGTTGTTAGTCTGTTGCTGATATGTTACTACTGAATAAATCCTACCTATACCAAATCTCCATTCTCAATGAGACAACAGCTTTTATTTATGCCCCTGTTGTAATCCTTAGGCCGAAGTTGTATTTTAATTAATGAAATGCGCTATACAGTATGACAAAATTGGGGGTAAAAACCTTCACAAACCTTTTGTTACCCTTCTGAGATGTGATGGAAATGCCAGAAGTAAAAGCTCTTAGGACTGAAATGAAATAACAGAAGCTCTCTATCCATTCACAAACACACTCGTTAGATTTCACTTCTCACATTCTGTTTCCATGGATTTGATCCAAAAATAATGGATGGAAAGTTATTAAGCAAGTGATAGTTTCAAAACTCTAAGTGTCATCACTCATTGCAGAAGCACGGTTATTTGGGCAGTGAGAGTCTTTATTATGAGCAGCTTTATAAATACTGTCATTTCCATTGCAGGGAGGGAGAGTTACCTTAGAGACAGAAGCTTGAAAGATGCAAGACAAGATTTTGACTCCATATGTAAATATATCATGAATATTTGAAGATGCCTATAGTTAACGGTGCTAGCAATCACAAGAAACGATCAAAAAGAAAGAAAGAAAGAAAGAAAGAAAGAAAGAAAGAAAGAAAGAAAGAAAGAAAGAAAGAAAGAAAGAAAGAAAGAAAGAAAGAGGGTGGGTATATTAAGATACCAGGATGCAAGGAAATTATAGGAGCTTTACGGTGAAGCGTCATGAATGGTGATAATGCAATTTCTTATGCCGATCATTATTTTTGTTACACACAGAACACACCCTTCTTATAGCTATATGGTATATTCAAAGTCTTCAAATCCAATGTTGTTTGTTTGTTTGTTTGTTTGTTTGTTTTGAGTATGAAAACTTAAAAGCTGAACACTGCCTTTATCAGTTGCTGTCATCATCATCATCATCATCATCATCATCATCATCATCATCATCATCATCATCATCATCATCATCATCATCACTATAAAATAGAACCACTCTTTTTATTTATCTGGATCTCTAACATACTTTCAGGACCATCTATTGAATTTGTTTTACTGTAGATCAAAAGTTGAATATGAGACAACTTCACAGTGTGGCTGCAAGGAAGGCAAATGTGATTTTAGATTTCATTAACAGAAGTGTTGTCTCCACATTCCATGATGTACTAGTTCTCCTCTATTCGGCACCAGTTAGAAATCATATAGAGCAGTGGTTCTCAAACACGGGGTCTCCAGATGTTCTTTGGCTAAAATATCCAGAAGCCTTCGCCACTAGCTATGCTAGCTAGGATTTCTGGTAGCTGTAATTCAAGAACATTTGGGGACCCAAGTTTTACAACCAGTGATCTAGAGAGTACTTTGTGCAGTTCTGGACACTACACATGAAGGAGGATACCAAAAATTAGAGCAAGTTCAGAGGAGGACAACAAGGATGATGAGGGGACTGGAAACCAAGCCCTTGTGGGTAAAGATTGAAGGAACTGAACACATTTAGCCTTGGGGGGTGGGGAAGGAAACCAAATAGGACAGATGGTAAGAATAATAATATAATAATAATAAAATAGTCATACAGAGGAAGGATAGGATCTGTTCTTAATTCTCCTAGAGTGCAGGACATACAATAACGGGCAAAAGTTACAGGAAGCCTGGTTTAGGCTGAATATCAGGAAAACTTCCAAACTGTTAACAGGGCCAGAAAGGGGGGAGGAGTCAAGTGGGACATGTGGCCAGAGTGCTGTGCTGGGATGATGCACCAAGATGACAAAATAATATTTCACACTCACCCTCCTGGAGATTGAGGAATCCATGCTTGCTCTGAGTGAAACAACCCTAGTTGTGGGTCAGACTGCTAGAGCATTAAAGCAATGGGAAAAAATTACACCAGGAGGTGGTGAACGCTCAGACACTGCCTCTTTTCGGGGCAGAGCCAGGCCTGGGGTAAGTGCAGGAGGCCTCAAACAGGCCCAAGCAATATACTCCAGGGGGCTTACCGGGAACATAATATATGACCGCAGCTTACTGGGAACACAGTATACGAACAACAAAAGGGCAGGGGACCACTGTATCTGTATGACCTGACCCAGTAAAGCCACTTTTGATAAAGCAGCAGAAATGGAGAGAGGGTTTCACTGTGAACCATTCTAGTCTGCAGTTACAATGGATATGATCTTGCCACAATTAATCTCCCACCAGGTTCTTTGCATTTTATATTATCCTCCCTTTAAAAAAACAGAATTGACAGGACCAGCCTAAGAAATATTTCCATCCAAGTCAACGATGAATAAAAGTGCCTCTCTTCCTCCCCCCCCGCCACTTGGAGTTCACTACTCCCAGGATCACAACCCAATTCAAACACTGAAATGAGTGCTTCATGCAGATGTCAGATACCAAAAGAAAGATATTAAATGTTAAAGGTAAAGTGCAAAGTTGCTTAACTATAGGGTAACAAAGTGCTAAAAATATATATTTTTAAAAGAGTGGAATGCTAAGGGGAAAATATGGAACAACCGTATGCCCATTTTGTCCAAAATAATCTGTTTATTTAAGATATTTATATCCCACCGTTTTTCTTAAAAGGATCCAAGGTAGCTTATACTATTAAAACAGTGTTTTTCAACCTTTTTTGGGCAAAGGCACACTTGTTTCATGAAAAAAATCACGAGGCACACCACCATTAGAAAATGTTAAAAAAATTAACTCTGTGCCTATATTGACTATATATAAAGTAATTTTTCAATTTTTCCAACGGCACACCAGGCAACATCTTGCGGCACACTAGTGTGCCGCGGAACAGTGGTTGAAAAACACTGTATTAAAATACAATGCTGAAAGCTGAAGACAACAAATGATTACAAAGCAAAGTGGTCTGCTTATATACCGCCCCATAACACTTCACATAGACTGTGGGCGGTTTACAGTTTTTAATAACAGTATGCGGGCTACACATTGCCCCCACCCCCCAGCAAACTGGGTACTTATTTTACCGACCTCAGAAGGATGGAAAGCTGAGTCAACAATGAGCCTGCCACCTGGGATCGAACCCCAGGTTGTGAGCACAGTTTTACCTGCAGTACAGGCATTTAACCACTGCACCATGAGGCTCCTAAAAGCCTAAATACTTTAAAAGAATTAAAACTAGTAGATAAAAACTTGATGTTATGACATCAAGTGTCATGAATGATCAAAGAATAATAATGGCAAACAACTGCAATCATTTGTTGTTTCTGTTCCAAGCACATTAATTTACGATCCTCTAACAGGTAGTCATCTACAGGAATTAAAAACAATACAATAGAGAGACAATACAATAGAATTTCCTCAAATTTATGCCACGTTATTAATACAAGGAACCTTGTCATTTATTCAGCGATGATACATCAATTACACAAATAGGTAGGGGTTCACTGTAGATAGATAGATAGATAGATAGATAGATAGATAGATAGATAGATAGATAGATAGATATACAGTATATATACAGTGAACCCCTGCCTATTGCGGGGGTTAGGGACCCCAACCGACCCACGATAATTGAAAATCCACAATATGCAGATGCAGGTCGGGTTGGGCCTGGGGTGCCTAGCTGGGAGCTCTTCTACCTACCCCCAGCCTGGTGCTGCCCCGAACGGACCTGCGAAGGTCTTCCTGAGCTATCTGGAGATCCCCAGAGGGCCTCCCTGCAAATCGTAAGTGACTTCTGGTTCACAGGGAGGCCCTTTTGGGGCCTCCAGAAGGCCCGGAAAAGCCCTCGCAGGCCCTTTTGGAGCAGCGCCAGTCCTGGGGTAAGTAAGGGAGGCCTGAAACAAGCATTTCCCCCTTACCCAAAGGGGCCTTTTTAATAAATTATTTAATAAATAAATAAATAGGTCTCTGCATGTAATGTACTTCATAGGTTTTCTTCAGTTTCTTTATTTGCTGCTCACCTTCTTGATCCAAGATGTTCTTAGCACTTCAGATACTTCTATATTTTTATAGTAGTCTGTGTTAAAGTTTACATGTCCATGTCATACATAAGAACCAAGGAAAGGTAGCACTATAGAAGGCTCATTGGCAATGCTAACTCTAAGCTTGTTGTTTCAAAAATACAGTCAGTCATTCTTAAGCATTTCTTTTCCAACAAATGCTTAATAATAATGAATCTGATTGTCTTTTTCATCACTTCTTAGCCTTCAAATTAGTATGAGTAGGCTTCTTGCTTGCCTAATTTTTATTTTGTTCATTTAACATTTTAAAGACTAATCTCTTAAATACTCATTTCAGAAACAATGGTGACTAATATGTTTCATCATGATATATCATGATATATCACACAATTCATGTCTCATGAACACAACTCCAGTTTTAATTATCGAGTAGGACATAAGAGTGCTTATTACATGGCATGTGTGATCTGATGATAAATCCTTAATTGGTAGCAAACTAAAATATTCAGGGCCAAAAAGTTTCTGTGCATTTGAAATGTGTGTGTGTGTGTGTGTGTGTGTGTGTGTGTGTGTGTGTGAGAGAGAGAGAGAGAGAGAGAGAGAGAGAGAGAGCACCACACATGATTCATGTCATGTCAACACTTCCATGAAACATTTATTTCCACTTTAAATATTTCCCCCTTTGGCTAATAAAAACAGACTGCAGTCCAAGTGAAAACAAGAGACATAATGATGTCAGAAGTCTGTTTTTAACTGGCAAAGATAGGAAATTCAGAATTAACACTTAAACCCACTATTTAAAAACCTGCTTTCTGTTCAGATTCTAGCCTTTAAGCAAGCACAGTGTTGTTTTTAGACTAGTTCCAATCAAACTAAGAGCTGGCTTAGCTGGCTTGATGCTTCAGACCCACGAAAAATGAAAAGATACTGAATATACAGAGATATTTTTAGTTTGAGTTTTTTTCTGTGCAAAGTTAATGCTGAAATAAAATAAAGTACATGTGTTAGCATTAGCACATGTTTTTCATGTCTTCAAGCAACAGTGACATATTCATAGCTCTTTAAAACCAAATAATTCATTCTTTCCTCCTTGACATAGTCCCAATGAAACTTTAGGTTCCTCACTGGTTTACTAGTCCTTACTGAAATTTTATTTAGATTTCTTTCTTTCTTTAAAATATTTTATCCCACTTGGGTACTTAAAAAGACTCAAGGAGGCTTATAGTATTAAAAAAAAATTGAAAGCTGAAAAGAATAAATTATTACAATGTCAAAAAGGAATTAAACAAATATAATATCCAAACCCACACATACAAGTACTTTAGTACTTTTAGTAAAAGTACTAACAATACATCAAAACTACAGAAATAGAACAGTCCTCTTTTAAAGAAACCCCCTTAGACAGCCAGTCACTAACAGAAGCCTGCCTGAAGAGAAATGTCTTTGTCTGCTTGTGGAAGGACAGCAATGATGGGGTCAGTGTGGTCTCTAGTAGGAGGGAGCAGTAAAAAAAAAAGCCCTCTGCTGTACCCCCTCCAAATGCACTAGTGAGGGTGGTGGGACTCAGAGAAAGGCCTCCCGTGCTGATCTTGAAACCCAGGGAGGCTCATGAAGGAAAACAGTCTGAATCTAAATGTAGGGCTCTATAGATCAAAACAAGCACTTTGAATTGTGTTGATAGCTACTGTAACCTCCCTCCCTCCCTCCCTCCTTCTCTCTCTCTCTCTCTCTCTCTCTCTCTCTCTCTCCCTCCCTCCCTCCCTCCCTATCTCTCTCTCCTATCCGTGTGTGTTCCCTGCAATGAGCCTCCATTAAAAATCTAGCTGTGGTATTTTTGACCCACTGAAGTTTAAGGCAGACCCATGTGGAATGTTTTACAGTAGTCCAACCAGGATGTAATTAAGGCATGTGTCACCATGGCCAGATCAGACGTATCTGCGAATAAGCGCAGCTGGTACTTTAGTTTTCACTGTCCAAATAAACTCTCAGATACCACTGAAACATGTCCCTCTGCAAGTAGCATCTACTCTAAACTTGTGCAGCAAAGAACCATGCACATACTCATTAGGTCATTTGTTGAGCTTTCATCATATTGTGGCAGGTATTTAGGAGAGAATTGTCTTCTGCGTTTCAGACTCTGTGTATTAGGCTTTGCCTGAAATATTGTCCCAAAGCACTTAGAGCAGTGGTTCTAAACCTTGGGTCCCCAGATGTTCTTGGACTAAAACTTATAGAAGCTCTTGCCACTATCTGTGCTGGCAAGGATTTCTGGGAATTGTAGTCCAAGAAAATATGGGAACTCAAGATTGGGAACAACTGACTTAGAGTCTGTGAAGATTCTCAGTCATCCAGGTGAGTTTATCTGGAAGTTGAGTCATGGCTACTGGACTTCTTTTTTGAGAGATAGAAACGTTTTGCTGTTCATCCAAACAGCTTCATCGGTCTTAGAGAAACAAGTGCCAAATACAAGCCTGGGTTCTAGACTTTGGATTGGAGTCATGCATGTGACTAGCAGCCATGGATCTGTCACTGTGCCTAAGATCTGATAGGGGGGTTCAGCAGCTTTTGTCAACACTGAACTGTAGATTTGAAAGGGAACATATGGAAAGGGAGATGAGATATTCAACATCTTATATTTCTTGTTTCTGGTACTCACCTAAGATAATTTATGTCAAGAAGGTCTCAGAAATGGAATGTCATGGTCCATTCAAAAATATATTGTTCTGAAGGTATGTTACTGAGGTGATGACTGCCCCCCATTGCAACAAAAAAAACTGGAATTCCAACATAAAGGAAGGCGAAAACCTCAATATGCACATACACATATTTGTCAGACTCCTGTGGTTAATCACACTGGTGAGTTGCTGCTCGTTAAGAAGTTGCCATTTGTATCCCTCATCATGCACACCAATGATGTCGGCTGGTATGTTAGAAGGCGTACAAGTGTCACATAACTAGTGTTGATTTGCTGCTGGAATTTATGTTATTGCCTGTATGTTGGAATAACTAGGGAATAGGATTCAGGCTGCTGGCTCCTATTTGGGGGGCGGGGAGCCCAAACTCATAATTTATATTTCATTACAAATTTCCTGGTGCCTGATGTTGTTAAGGCAGCCTTGCAATTTAAAGCAAATCAGTAGGGAACACTTTAAAGCAGAATAATGCTATCATTGGCTAAGGATGGCTACATATAATCATCCACATCAGACACAGTATGCCTGTAAATATCAGCTGCTGGGGGACGTGAGACAGGAGGTTTGGCTGTGTTCATATCGTAATGGTGGACTTACCTTTGGCAACTGGCTGGCCATGATGAGCTCAGAATGTTAGGCAAGATAGGCCTTTTATTTGATCCAGCATGGCTCTTCATATGGTCTTCGTGTTCTAATGAAACATGTGAAACCAGGACAGCTCACCCTGTAGTAACATGTTAGTGAAAAGTGACCTGCTTTGAGGGACTTGTGTTAGATGCATCTACTGATATAAACAGAAAGGTTACAGCCAATTTTAGCCGCAACTTCTGATCTCCATATGACAGACTACATTTTGCTGCTTGAGGTGAGGCTAAATGTGACCTTAACTCCCATACCATTAAACAAAAACAAACCAGAAATACCTTATCCCAGCAAAGTGGCTTAATTAGCTGGTCTTGCTGGATCATGTCAACATGACTGGCTGTTTTGCTAATTGGCTAATTCTATAAAGAGCAGCAACCGGGTGACAGGTGGTAGCTTTGAAACAATCATAGACTTGCATGAATCCATTACTTCTTCAGCTCTTTCAGCAGTAATCCTGTAAGACTCATTTGATCTCAGGTCTGCTCCTGTCAATTCTTGATCTTGTTCACATCCTACCAGCTGAAGGTTTAGCTCAGAAGTATCAGAAAATGTCAGTTTGCATAGAACAGGTGATTAGCATAAGTTTTGTTTTCTTGATACAAACACATCTTCTCCCAAACCTAGAACTTTTGAAATGTCAGTTCCTCTGTGGCAGAACTTTCAATTTTCCATGGAAAGGTTGTGGAGACCTCAACCCTTCCAAAAGCCTTCTTTCCCTTCACATGTCTAGTTTTTAAGTAGTGAAAGTAGCACTGTACCAGGAAACTAGGTAATATTAGGAGCAATGGCTCTTATTTTTTCTGCCAAGACAAATGTGTTGAAATCCCTGCTTTTTCTAGAGACCTGCTTTTTCTATATACACATGTAGGTATACTGAACAACACAGCCTGCAATTTACTTATTTTTGTTGTTTCTGTTGTTTTACAAGCTATATACCACTCCATACCACTAGAGCTCTGTCTGGGCAGTTTACAACATAATTACAACAACTTGCTGCCTTGTGACCTGGGTACCTATTTTACTAACCTTGGAATGATGGAAATTTGAGTCAACCTTGAGCTGGCTACCTGAACTTGTCCAGATTGAACTCAGGTAATGAGCAGAGGGCTTGACTGCAGTACTGCAGTCTGACCTCTATGCCAAGGGGCTCTTTTATTTTATCTGTTGATTCTCCTTATCACTTGATAAAATATCAGTGAAATGTTAATAGGACTAGGAACTGGCAAAGCAACTCCAGTATTCCTGCCAAGAAAACTCCATGGACATATCGTCATAAAGAGTTGGTCACAACTGTAATGACACAATACACACACACACACACACACACACACACACACACACACACACACACACACACACATAATTGTGCAGTGTGCAGTTCTTGAAGGAATAAGAAGAGATTATTCATTCATGCAACCCTTATTTGATGACCTAGTATCTCATCAAGGTAGCCCTGAAAACCTGCCAGAGAACATGTAAGAGAAGTCTGAACTTCACTCTTTGGCCATATGTGTTGGACCACAGACCACATTCGTAATTGAGCATATTAAGTGTAAATTGACCAAGCTAGGGCCACAAACCATAGCTGAAATGACTCAAGTTGACTGACATTTTGACTTCAGTCCAGCTCATTAATAGTGCCAAAAGGAAACCCTACCTTAGTCACTTTTGGAGGAGTCTTAGTATTTGCTCTGTCCTTGCCTGACTCTATCTTTCAGCCAGCAAATTGAAAGCAGACAACCCTTATGATGAACAGAACAGTTGTAAGGTGACATCTTTTTCATTTGGCTCCAGTTTGCTAATTTTAAAAAAACAGTGAGAATTCAGCTGAAGTTTTATGAAAAGGAACCGGGTTATTCTTTACCCCTTTCCCCAGTTTTGCCAGGTATAGAAACAGCACAGCAAAATGACTGTTTGAAAACAGGAAATTATGCCATGCCATGCTGTAACCAACAAACATCTCTCAGGATGGATGAGATGCCATCGAAAGGTTCCTGAACCGGTTGCTGCCAATTCCTGGCATTTCCTTGCCATTATTTTCCGTTATTTGTATAACAAAAGTTAGTCATTTACAACACGGGACTCCCATCTAACATCAGCACCACCACCACTTTATTGATATTCAGCAGTTTCGCAGGAAAATGACTTACAGCATATGGAAGTAAAACGTACAGCCTATGCTATCCTGTCGCTATATGAAAACACAGCAAGCAAAATGAGGACAACCAGATGATTCATCACAGCATTTATATGTGAATGAGGAGCTTTACTGTGATATAGGAAGGGATCACCCACATTCACAACAAATTAGTTGACTCATCTAGAAGTAATTTTTCCCTAGCACAGTGTCACTTTCTTTTGACCTGTGGCCCATTTAGGACCTCTTCTCAGGTTCGAGGCCTCCCCCCATCCATCAAACAAGGATAGAGCTCAAACAGATGAAGAGAAAAACAGAATAGGAAAAAAGATACCTATGGCTGTGTCCCCCTTCAAATGTACCATAGCCTTACCATGGACCCTTTTGGATGTGAGTCAGTATTTTTCTTGTGGATATACTTCCTTCGCTGAAGAAAATAAAGAAACCTGTGTCTCATCTAGAGCCTATTTAAGTGACAGGAGTCCTACTTCTGCCTGAGAATATCGTTTAGCCTTCTTCAGCATTACCAAGCTACCAAGTACAAATGCCATTAAAAAGTGCTTGGTCATGGCTCCACATGGAAAGAGCAGCATCTATAAACTGTGTTACAGGCAAAAACCCCATCCATACACAAGGTAGCCATATTAGTTTATAAGGCAAAAACGACAAAGTGTGACACATGAGAGACTAGTCCATTTACTATCATGAGAGCTTTCACAGACTGTAGGACTTTTTTTTCCCCATCTAGTGCTGGCATTGTTCAACAAAGTGGGCTAAAGTCTATGGACGTTTATGGTGTAAAGTGTCAGAAGGCTCATTCATTGTCTTTTTTTTTTTTTTTTGTTTTGTTTTTTGCAAACTACTGGTAGTAGCATAATGGGCAGAGTTGACATTGGTTTGGAATGTTGCATTCATTTGCATAGATCTGCATGGTAAGAAGCTGTTGCATGTTATTCCTTTCACACAAAGCAATCCAAAGAGACAAGATTTCTAGTGATCCTCACATGCATATAGTAACATTTGAACCAGCTTTCTGGGATGCACACATCTAACAGAGGAAATAAAACAAGAAAGAAAAAAGAAGGAAAATGTGATGCTGTATTTAAACCTTTCCACTTCTGTGAAAATAACTCACTTCTTGCCATGGCTCTTCCACCAATCACAGTTCTCTGAGTGTAAATTCCATTAAACGATGAAGATCATTTAAGTCCTTTATGAATAAAATGAAACTTGTACTGAGGATAATATGTAAAAGTAAGAGGCCTCCAATGGTCAAATTCTAAAGGTTTGGTTCTTTTTATTATTCCTATATTGTTTTTATCTTCAAACCTTGTCTTTTAATTATGTAAGCCACCCTGGGGTTTTAAAGGAGAAATATGGGATTAAAATATTTTAAATAAATAATAAATAAATATAATATAGGAAAATTAGCTTCAGAAGTAGCAGAACTAGGAAAGTTATTTTTAAGATTAATCAATATAATGCAAGCTGGAGGCAACTGCAGCAAGCAGAGACAGGATGATGTGTTCTGGGGCACAGAGCATCATCCTATCCCTGCTCTGAGAGAGATGGCTTCAATACCTCATTAAACAGCATCTTTTTAAAAGGAACATTAGAAAACTAATAATTTACTCTAAACATGGGCATGACCAGAAAAAATGACGTTTCGAATTTTCGTTTGTCAGAACGGGTCTGTTTCGGGTCGTTTCCGTTTGTTGCAAAATTTTTCAAAAATTTGTTGTTTGTTGTTTGTCGTTTCCACCGTGATTTAGCATGATTTGACTTCCGAGAGCATAGGGGTGTCCCGCAATCAGGGTCGGCGCTAGGTGTTTTTGCACCCTAGGCGGGGGGGTGGGGCGGGGGGGAGGTGGGGGGAGGTGCGGGCGGGCGGTGGTGGCGGGGAGGTGCGGGCAGGCGGTGGTGGCGGGGGGCCATGGGTGGGCGGCGACAGCGGCAGGGGGAGGTGTGGGCGGGCGAGCAGGCGGGCGAGCAGGTGGGTGGCAGCCGCGGGCGGGCGGCGGTGCGGGCGGACGGGCGAGTGGGCAGTTGAGGTTCTGTTCTTGGCTTGCACCCCAAATGTGTGTGTGTGCAAGCAAATTGAAGTTGGGAAAATAGAAAATAAATGGTAGTATATGATATATTTTTAAAATAAATCCACACCTCGCACTCCCAGTCGAACCTCCCCCTTTATCCAATATCAGAAAAAAATCCTCACAAACTCTAGGCATGGGCACGACCAGAAAAAATGATGTTTCGAATTTTCGTTTGTTGGAACGGGTCCGTTTCAGGTCATTTCCGTTTGTCGCGTAATTTTTCAAAAATTTGTCGTTTGTCGTTTGTTGTTTGTCATTTCCACCGTGATTTAGCGTGATTTGACTTCCGAGAGCATAGGGGTGTCCCGCAATCAGGGTCGGCGCTAGGTGTTTTTGCACCCTAGGCGGGGGGTGGGGTGGGGTGGGGCGGGAGGTGGGGGAGGTGCGGGCGGGTGCCGGTGGTGGTGGGCCATGGGCGGGCGGCAACAGCGGCAGGGGGGAGGCACAGGCGGGCGAGCAGGCAGGCGAGCAGGTGGGTGGCAGCCGAGGGCGGGCGGCGGCGCGGGCGAACGGGCGAGTGGGCAGTTGAGGTTCTGTTCTTGGCTTGCACCCCAAATGTGTGTGTGTGCAAGCAAATTGAAGTTGGGAAAATAGAAAATAAATGGTAGTATATAATATATTTTTAAAATAAATCCACACCTCGCACTCCCAGTCGAACCTCCCCCTTTATCCAATATCAGAAAAAAATCGTCACAAACTGCCAGAGAAGAAATAAAGAATAAACCAACTGCTATTCCCTTCAGCAGACAAAGCTGCAGGGAATCAAAGAATTATTTTCTAAATTCAATTCCCTCCCTGCCTGCCTAACTTAAATCCTAAAGCCTCCACCCTCCCTCCTCAATCTCGATAGGATCACACCAGCACCATCAGCCAGCCCTCCTCCCTCAACCACATCCATACACCTGACTGCGATTTCTGGAACATGCCTCAGCTTTTTATGCCCTCCGAGATATCCAGAAGTGTCAGTCAAAAACCTGGTGATGCCATTGGTGGAATGGTTCAAACAATTTGCATGGTCCCATCCCATGCCCAGCCCAAATGGGCAGGTCTAAAAAATTAAAAATTAAAATAAAATAAACTAAAATCAATATGACGTTTTATTGCTATAAAAAACCCACTGCTGCTACTATAAAAATTCAGGAATTTAAAATAAATAAATTTCACATGTTTCTGTGGTGATTTGGTGTGTTTTTTTACCACGATTTCAAAAGAAAAATTGTGGTCGCCATTTTGGATCCCCCCCACCGCATGGCATGGTGAGATAAGGATGACCCCCCCCAGCCTGGTGCAAGCAGCCCAGGACAGGAGAAGGGGGGAAAGGCTGGGGACCCCCCAGAAGCCACCCCTCTGGTAGGTGGCAAAGCCTCAGGCAGGCATATTTTCGCCTGCTTTTTTGGCCGGGAGTCGGGTTTTTTAAAAATACCTTTAAAAACTTTTTCTGTGCTTCGCATTGCGCGATCGCTGCGATGCCACAAACGACAATGAAAAACCTGACCAAATTTTTCTTTTTTCGGTTCGAGTTCAAGTTCTGATGGCTTAATTATTGTTACCGTTTCCGTTATGTAATGGAAACGATAACCAAAAACAGAAACGACAATTTCGCCTAGTCGTGCCCATGTCTAATTTACTCTGATGAAGGGAACATAGACAATAAACTGACAAGAAAAAAAAATTGAGATGGTATCCATCAGGAAATTATGCTAAACACACACACACACACACACACACACACACACACACACACACACACACAGAGAGAGAGAGAGAGAGAGAGAGAGAGAGAGAGAGAGAGAGAGAGAGAACCCCTACCCACCCCACCCATACAGTTATTATATCTGTTTTATGCTGTATTCCTCCTCAGTCCCATGTGTTCCTACACAGAATTCAGCCTTAGTAGTTTAGTTCCTGTTAAATATTCTGGTTTATATTGGTTTTCTGCTGCAAGTCAGAGGGATAAACTTTTTTGAGTCTGACATTTGCTAAGTGAATCCATAGAGAGGTTAAAATTCAGAACTGCATTTACATTAGCAGCTTTTTGAGAGAGAGAAAAGTCATGGCAAATATGTAGCAGTTGTCCTATATCTAAATTTTCAAGATAAACAATTGACCCAAGGTATGATCTGACAGGTGACTTCATTGTATAGCTACGGTTACAGCCTGAGGTTGATCCAATCTGAAATTTTTAACTGGAAATGGGAGAGGTATTCTATTGCTTATACTAGTTAAATGGCTCAAACCAATCACCCTGAAATGTGCCAGTATAGGAGAGATTCTGCCAACCTTGAGGCAGAAATGGGAGGAAATTATTTATTTACCAGATGTTTAAACTCTGATGTGCAAGATGGCCATCTCCTGATTTCTATCCCAGATTGTGCTGGAGTAAGATTTTGCTCTCTGGTTTCTCTGTTTGGACAGTGTTTTCTGGAAAACATTTCTCATGAAGTCAGTATGAATCTTGGCCTAGCTGTCCCATAGGGTACCTAGATCTAATTTCAATTGGAAATCCAATTTTTTTACTTTTTTAACTTTGTAAACAGAGTAAAAGTCTGCTCAATAAGTGCTCAGTTATGTGAGAGGGACCAGGAAGGAATGGATGTGATGGAGAGCTGAATTCCACTAACAGCAAAACTTGCTACTGCACCAGGTGCTGCTTTAAATAAATGCTGTAAATAAATATATTTCAGTGTACACACAAGGAACGTCCATGTGCGAACTACTCTACCAGGGGAGCTAGTATTTCTGCTTCTCTGCCAAAGGTCTGATTATCTTGAGGCAAGTGTGCGATTGATTCATCAGAATTGATTTTACATATGCAAAAGCCCTTACTGATTTGTTTTAAACCCTGCTATCTGGTACAATACTCTACAAAGCTCAGGTAGCAGGAATTTTTTAAAAAAGTATTCTAGTCCACTTTCCTCATTTGCCCTCTGCCTATTCACATGCTTGCCTGCCCCCCACACATCATCCCATTGCTGCCTGATCGATAGCTCACCTCCACACCGGCAGTGATCTAGCCATCTCGGTGCCAGGAAAACTGGGTGGCACGTTCTGAGCAGAGGCATAGCCAGGATTTGGAGCACCTGGGGGCAAAGAGCGTTTTTGCACATCACACCCACCCAGCAACGGGGGGAGTGTCGAATCTGCATTGTTATATATGATTACAGAATTTGATTCGCCAATTAAACTATTGTTTTGTTTTATTCCAGAGATAATCCAGATGACACATATGCTTCTCCTTTTATTTTTTTTTCACAATTGTATCTTATTCATCAATTGAAGGAGCACTCAAAACACTATGTGTTTTGGACCTCAGTGAAACTAACAGTCCGCTTCCCTAGTACAATGGTGCTATAGGGTTTATTGATTCAAGTTGCATCCAAATTATAGTGGTCCTAGTATTTTGTGTGTGTGTGTGTGTGTGTGTGTGTGTGTGTGTGTGTGTGTGTGTGTGTGTGTGTGTGTGTGTGTGTGTGTGTGTGTGTGTGTGTGTGTGTTAGCTTGTGCACACCTTATACCTCTCCTACCAAGGCAAGGAATAGGAGGAGGAGGGCGCTTTGGCTACCATGCTCCTGCCTGCCTGCCTGCCTGCTTCACCACTCGCCTGGCATGGAGGGGGTGCTGTTACACGTGCTTTCCTCACTTCCTATAATTTACAATTAACTCACTTTGTTTTGCACTTTCTTATAAACCTAAATACAGTGGACCCTCGTATAACAAACGGTTTATACAGTATAACATAAAATCTGTACAACATAAAAATTCTGAAGATAGGGAAAATTTGCTTAACAGAATCACCTATGGGGCAAATCCGTACAGCATAAAAAAGGTCGCGATTAGCATTACTCTGTTTTCAATGCAGTCCTATAGGGAAGCTGTATAAAGGAAATTTTGCTTAACAGAATTTCATATGGAACAAATTAATTCCTTTATACAAGGTACCATTGTATAAACTTTATTGGAGTTTTTGCTTAGTCCCAAAGTTCTACATACATCAGTTCCCTGACGCACTAATGGATTTTGGCATCCAACGATGTTATAATGTATACTTTGACCCATTGGCTCCGTGGCCCAAATCCTGTTGTCTTATTACGCAGTTGTATAACAGCTATTGTGCAAGCTATAGGAGGCATTTTGCCAGAGGGCCCCCACAAACCCCAAACCGTATTCCTCCAGATACATAAGCATTAGCCAGCAGATTGTAAAGACTGTACTATGTATTTTGAAGAGGATGTTGGCCTGGGTGTCTAGTTCAGTGACCAGACACAGCTCCCCACAAAGCAGCATTGGACATCTACTGTAGGTATTTGAGTGTGCTGAATGTGCTTCTTTGACTAAGGATGGGAGAAAAGAGAGTGGGTGTCTGAAACCATCAGAATTTCTGAAGATGATGATGCATTTTTCAGAGGAAGGCAACACTGCTCTCTTTGCAACTCAGTCTACCTCTGCTGACAAGGTTTGGGGTACAGTAACCCCCACCTATCATGGGGGTTAGGGACCCACCCGACCCATGATACATGAAAATCCGTGATATGCGGAAGCAGGTGGGGTGGGGTCGGGGGCGATCAGAGGGGCGGGGGTGGCGGGGAGCAATTGGATCACTCCCCACTGCCGCCCCGCATGGCTCCGAGGCCTCCCGGAGGGGCGGGGGTGGGGGGAGCGATCAGATCACTCCCCGCCACCCCCTAGGTACTGCGATCCCACGATATAGTGGGACCACAGTACCTGAACTGCCAAATGGCGGGGGGTGACTGTAGCTGTAACATAAGCAGGGATCTGCATGTGGTTTCTTTGCCACAGGAGGGGGAGACACCACAGGAGCACACCAGGATCTCACCACCACCACCAGTAAACAAAACCAGGGTCATGCTGAAGCCATTATGTTTTTGGAAAAGGAGTGGAAATACACAATTCAGAACCAAAAAGTGACTCAAAGAAGAAGTATGTCCATAGAAGCCAAGCAGCCTCGGCTCTTTTTTTTTTTTTTTTCAAGAGCCAAAACATGTGATAGATCCAGAAGCAACTCCAAAGCAATCCAACCAAATGCCTGTTGAGTCTCTGCCAAGCAGGCAGATGCTGCTGTTTTAAAAATATCTTCCACAGCTGAGTATCTGCGTGATCTGACTGCCATCCAAATGAAAAACAGGAATTGGGGTATGGAGTGGCAGAGAGACTATTATTACTGCTTTTCATTTTCAGTTCAGCATGCTCCACAGTGAATACAGAGAGACAGAGGGAGAGAGGACACAGGGCTTCTTCAGTTTGGAGATCCTTTTAGCAGGTTCCTTGAAATGACTGTACGGATGCCATGAAACTTCAAACAATAACCTCTCCATACACAGAGACTAACTTCACATAGCTGTTCCCAAGAGGCAAAGAGGATCCATTTCGTGCTTGATGGTTCCATGAATTGGACTTGACCAAAACACTGAGACATGTTTTGAAAACAAGGTCCCATTCTATCTTCTTTTGACTACAAAACCTCTTTTCAGAATAATCCCTGCTCTGAAAATCGCCCAGAATGACTTTGCTGCTAGATGGGTGGTATAAATATCAAATAAATAAATAATATTTAAAATATAAATCTTGTGCATGTCCTTGCTTGATATTAATTTTTAATCAAAGATGGCCAGAATCCTGTTGGCACTTTATGTGTGTGTGGGTTAAATTGCATAATTCACTCTGGTATGTAGCTGGTAACATGTTAGTGGCACTTATCACTTTAACTCATGCACACTTGAACAGCTCACATGTTTAAACTGTAATGAATGTACCTACATTCTTAATGAACACTAAACTTAGCATAATTGATTTTGCCAACTCTATCTCTGTGATTTTAAGGAACATGATGATGATCACAAAAGAATTACAAGTGATTTTAAGGAAACATTTTTATATTGCAAGAACAAGCATGGGCAAGATAGCTTTAAAGGTAAAGGTAAAGGTCCCCCCATCACATGCATGCTGGTTGTGTCCGAATCTAGGGGCAGTGCTCATCTTTGTTTTCAAGCTGAAGAACTAGTGTTGTACAAGTTCAGGACCACGTGGCCAGCATGGCTGCAAGGAAACACTGTTTTACCTTCCCACTTTTTACGGTGGTACCTATTTATCTACTTGCATTTACATGCTTTAGAACTGCTAGGTTGGCAGGAGCTGAGGTTAACAGCAGGAGCTCACTCCACTGTGTGACACCCAGGATTCAAACCACCAAGCTGCTGTTTCACTAGAACTAATGCACTTTAATAACCCTATTTTTCTATAGGTTCTCTTGATTCTAACTAAAGTTGGCCCATCTGAATTACTATGCTAAGTAACAGGATCTCAGCCTCAGTGTAGTATCATTAGGAAACACAAGATGTCACACTTTTTGGCACAGTGAAATGGATTAGTGTCAACTCTGTCATTTTTTTTGCCCTATATAGAGCATGGCATATGTTTATTTTTGTCATGTATTCCTAATTTCTTTCTTTTTATGTACTATATATCTTCTGCATGAATATATGGACACTTCAGAGCCTATATCACAGTATTGTTCAACTACAAAAACAAAAATCAGTTTTACATCAATATATCATGGTGGTGACCCAATTCATGTATGTGCACATGCATGCACATGTGCACACACACACAATTGCACACATTTGGGGGAAATCTTGTGGCTTTAAAAGGATTACAGCTGGTTTTAATTTGGAAATTATTTCCTGCTGACTTCAACTGAATGAAAGGGTGGTTCATAAGTTTGCTCTGAGCTCCTTGGAACTGTTGTTGCACCGAATGAAGTTTTCTAACTCTACACATGGATCACATTCCCATATCTGAACCATTCTGTTTTCACAGCTCCAGGTCTGGGAGGTATCTCAACATTTAGCCACAGAGTTAGAGGAATAGTCTAGCTCAGTCGTCTATACCCCTAGCGGAGGATTGAGATCTAGCTGTGGCAGGATGTCTTGACATTTCCAACTCCTAATCTTGGAGTCTCAAAGGCAGCTCCTTCTGGGCTAAAGTACTCAGAGAGAATGACACCCATTGCTAAGCATCTCCTACTCCCCAGTTCCAACCTATTATTGCCACACTGAAAGAATGAGAAAAACCATCTGTTTGGCTTCTGCCCCAGGAGTGATGTTAAGCATCGCCACCCCCAGGAAAAGAAGGGGCTGTAACTTGTATGGGGAGCCTCTGAAGAAGCATTGTGGGTCCTCCTCTTAGGTCCACTGATTACTCCTAGAGATCTGTCCATGGTCCTGGAATCCTTGAGCTGAACTATTATCCTTGACAAGATTTTACACCTCTGGATTCCAGTTTATGGGAAGAAAAAAAACCCAATTTCCTTACAATTTCCTGATAAATCATTCCTGTATGCTGCAGCTGTAATCTACATCAAGCCATTGTTGCACATGTTAGAGGGGCTGCGAACACAGCCACTCCTGTACCTTGAATTAATAGAGCGGGAATGAAATGGGAATTAGGGATGTATGAAGTGACTCCACTGAAAGAGTGTTTTTGGGTGTGTGATTAGAAAGTTGGAGATCTCAGTATTTGGCCTTTGCTCAAAGTGTCTCATTCATATCTACAGCTGTAAAAATCTAACATGCTCATTTCATCTATGATACCACCATGACTAGCATTGCTGATGGGTGAATTGGGCCATTGCCTATGGCATTGAATTCAGAAGGATGCCAAGCTGAGCTGAATGACTGTGGTTGATAATTCTTCCATTTATATTAATGTAGGATGACAAATGGGGGGGGGCATAATTCTTTTCAAGGTTCTGTACTTTGTTTGGGTTTTAAGCAAAAATATGATCTTCCTTAAAATATTTTATATCACCTTCCACCAAGGCAGCTTGTCATTTTGTTTGACATGTTCATTGTATATCAAAGAGGAAGATGAGACTGAGACTAAGCATATACAGTACTTGCAATTGTGACATAATAGACACTCTTCTTGCTTGCAATGAAGTACAACAAGTTCTCCATAGTTTTCTATGAAACAAATTGGCCAGGCGCCTATTGTGAATTGCCATTAATTAGCAGGTTGCCACTTGCTTTCTCAACCACATGCCAAATGTGGGATTGTTGAGTGAGATCAGAAGTGTAAGCAGCAAGCCATTCATTGACAGCAAGCTGCTGCAGTGATTTACACCATTATACTTACACTCACATAAATCTTCAACAGGATTCTGATCAGTCATTACTAATAGGAGGCTTTTATAAAACTGTGGTAAACAACATGTGATACTGATTATATTTTGTCCTCTGGAATTTAAGCTAGTTGTAACATGCATTTGTGGGGTGATGGAAGAAGCAGCTATTTATTAACTAGGCATGTAGCTATGAAGAAATCAACATTAGTAACAGTAAGTTTAACATCTTTCTAGGCCAGGTTAAAGACATTAAGACTGATCAGGCAAGTTTTGGCTAGGTCCAAGTCAAATAGTTCCAGTTGTTGAATTTGATGTGGGAAAAGAAGTAATAAAGAAGGCTCGAAGAAGGGATTTTGTAGCAGAGCAGAAAATCTTCTCACAGAAAGAACTGGGCTGGTGGGAGAAGAGTTAAGGACTAAGTGAAGAAGGCCATGAAAGTTGCCACTGGTTTCTGCAATTTTTGCTACAGGGAAAAGTTCAGGGGTGCTGTGAGGTCAGGCCACATTTTAAAAGGAACAGTCCTTTCTGAATGAATAGTGGGGAAAGCCAGGAAAAAACCAGAAGCAGACGCATGACACTAAGGCCCAGCAGGCAGAGGGAAACTTTACCAGATTGATTGGTGGGCTGAATTTTGGTTTACAAAACCCTCTACAACTTGGGACCTGAACACCTGTTGGAGCGTATCTCCCAAAGATCAGCTGAGGCCCAGCCCACTAGAATGCCACAGGCGCTCTCACTCCTAGTGGCCACGCCCAGGGAGGCATGGAAATCAGCTCCCCGTAACTGCGCCTTCTCTGTGGCTGGCCCCTTGCTCTGGAACCATCTTCCGAGTGAGTTGTGCCTTGCACAGTCCCTGCCCACCTTCAATAAGCATTAAAAACCTTGCTTTTTAGGGAGGCATTTGGCGATCTGGATTAGGGTTGTTGTTTTTTCCATTTTGCTGTTGACTTATCTATTTCTTTGTTGAGTTGTTTTATTGCCCTCTGTGTTCATATATATATATATACACACACACCCGAGTTTTATTTTGTCTTGATTGTTGTAGATTTGGGTCTGTCTAAAAATGGTTCAAATAAATAAATAAATAAATAAATAAATAAATAAATAAATAAATAAATAAATAAATAAATTTTTATATCTCACCATTTATTGTCCTTGGAAGGTTGGGTGATGCCTTTTTGCTGAACTGTCTCTGGCTCTTGTAGGAAGATCGCCTTGTGTAATCCTTGGGGGCTACATGACATTTCCCTTGATCTGCCTAACAAGAAAAGGCTTGGAATTTGGAGGAGGTACTCGGGAGACCCACAGCATGATTCCTATTCCCATGAACTCACCTGTCGTTCTCTGACACATCTGTTTTATCCCAAGGCAAGGAGGAGCTTCAGGTGAGAATTCCCATGTGTACTCTTGCATGCAGCCCCTAGCTTTGTAGGGAACAGCAGCGAGTCCTCTAACATCACATCTAGGCCAGACCCCATAAACACTCTGAGTGTCCTTGCAAATCAGGTTCCAGAGTGAGGGGAAGCTGTTCTCCCCCAGTGTTCTAGTTATTCTAAGAGAGACCTTGGGTACAACCCACTTTAGTTTGAAATATGTGTTGATCATTGATGTTTTTAATTATTTCCACTTTTAATAAAATTCATTTTATAACATTGAGTATTCATGGGAAGGGAATTCTAAAGAGGCTTCCTTTTGACAAAGGTATGAGTATACATCTATAAATACTATACATTATATATCCTCTATATGTATGTGTATATGTACATGCACGGTATATGTACAGTATATGTATGTGCATATGTTTATGTATAGGATATACAAAAATGCACAATAAAAAGCTTGCTCTTTCCAGGAGGATACCTTTGTCAAAGAGAACGCTCCATAGAATTCGCTTCCCATGAATCCTTGAAGTTGGAGTTGAAGAATTATATATGTAAACTTGGCTTTAGCCAGAATGCAATAAAAGAGGGACGGAAGAGGTGTTTGCAAGGCAGAGAGGTCCAAGCCATAGAATGTTTATTTTTAAAATACAGAACACAGATACTAGTTTCATATGAACCGTGGCTCATATCTTTACATGGTGTAAATATTCACAGTTGGATTTAAGTCAAGGAAGTGGACTGCAAAGTATCATGAAACTGACATTCTACTGGAGTGCTCTCTTAATGATCCCAAAATCTTGGCTGCAAGAACCACGACGGGAGATTGTAGACTATAATGTCATAGTTTCCAAAGAGGCAGCCATGTTAGTGTCTCAGGAAGTGGGCTGGGCATTTGAGGGAGTAGATTTTGAGCCACAACAGCTCACAATGAAGACAAATGTTTAGTTTTTAAGCATTTTCTCTCTCCTTTTTATTCTTTCCCTCCCCCTTTTAATTTTGTCAAAATAATTCCTAAGGAATGCCAGGGATTATAGAAGCAGCATGATGTCCCATCTGACTTATCTCACAGCTGGGTTACATTTGTTGCTTTGGACAGGTTCTGTCCTCAAAAACAACCTGTGCTCATGTAAGAGGTGCGCACATCAGTGTAACTTTTTTCCCTTTGAATGGGCCTCTTCTGTGCCATACCACAAACTGCTCCTGCCATGTGCTAGAGACTAGACATGGGCACGACTCGGCGAAATTGTTGTTTCCGTTTTCGGTTATCGTTTCCGTTACGTAACGGAAACGGTAACGATAATTAAGCCATCAGAACTCGAACTCGAACCGAAAAAAGAAAAATTTGGTCGGGTTTTTCATTTCCATTTGTGGCATCGCGGCAATCACGCAATGCAAAGCACAGAAAAAGTTTTTAAAAGTTTTTTTTTTAAAAAACCCCGACTCCTGGCCAAAAAAGCAGGTGAAAATATGCCTGCCTGAGGCTTTGCCACCTACCAGAGGGGTGGTTTCTGGGGGGGGGGTCCCCGGCCTCCCCTCCTCTTCTCCTGTCCTGGGCTGCTTGCACCAGGGTGGGGGGGTCATCCTCATCGTCTCGCCATGTCATGCGGTGGGGGGGATCCAAAATGGCGACTGCAATTTTTCTTTTGAAATTGTGGTCAAAAAACACACCAAATCACCACAGAAACATGTGAAATGTATTTATTTTAAATGTCCGAATTTTAATAGTAGCAGCAGTGGTTTTTTTTAATAGCAATAAAACGTCGTATTGATTTTATTTTATTTTATTTTATTTTTAATTTTTTTTAGACCTGCCCATTTGGGCTGGGCATGGGATGGGACCATGCAAATTGTTTGAACCATTCCACCAATGGCCTCGCCAGGTTTTTGACTGACACTTCTGGATGTCTCGGAGGGCATAAAAAGCCAAGGCACCTTCCAGAAATCGCGGTTGGGTGTATGGATGTGGTTGAGGGAGGAGGGCTGGCTGCTGGTGCTGGTGTGATCCGATTGAGATTGAGGAGGGAGGCTGGAGGCTTTAGGATTTAAGTTAGGCAGGCAGGGAGGGAATTGAATTTAGAAAATAATTTCTTTGATTCCCTGCAGCTTTGTCTGCTGAAGGGAATAGCAGTTTATTCTTTATTTCTTCTCTGGCAGTTTGTGAGGATTTTTTTCTGATATTGGATAAAGGGGGAGGTTCGACTGGGAGTGGGAGGTGTGGATTTATTTAAAAAATATATTATATATTATAATTTATTTTCTATTTTCCCAACTTCAATTTGCTTGCACACACACACATTTGGGGTGCAAGCCAAGAACAGAACCTCTATCCTAAGTGATATCCTCACTGCCCACTCGCCCGCCCACCCGCGCCACCACCCACCTGCGGCCTGCACTGCCGCCCACCCACTCACCCGCCCACGGCCACCACCCACCCGCTCGCCCACCCCGCTGCCCACCTGCCGCCTAGGGCGCAAAAGCACCTAGCGCTGGCCCTGATTGCGGGACGCCTCTATGCTCTGAGAAGTCAAATCACGCTAAATCGCGGTGGAAACGACAAATGGCAAATGACAAATTTTTGAAAAAATTCACCACAAATGGAAACGACCCAAAACGGACCCGTTCCGACAAACGAAAACTCGAAACATCATTTTTTCTGGTCGTGCCCATGTCTACTAGAGACCTATGAATTTAAAAGTTTTGTTTGAAGTGAGCTGTTGTGATGTGTGTGTGTGTGTGTGTGTGTGTGTGTGTGTGTGTGTGTGTGTGTGTGTGTGTGTGTGTGTGTACTTGAGAAACAACAACAACCCACTGAGGCTATAAAGGCCCTCAGATTTCAATGAAGCATCTTCCCCATGCTTTGGATCTTTGCTACACAGTCTGCACCAAATAAATGCTGTTTCCAGTGGTCACAAATGACCTTCACAATATGGGCTTTGCAATTTGAGGTGGATTAGAAGAAACCCACGACAGCTTTGAAATGAGCGTTTGGATAAAGCTTGTAAAAATCTAATCATGGCAAATCTGCTTCTTATGGGGACGATTCCATTATGCACATGGCAGCTTTGGAAGCAGCTGTATCTTCTTTTTAACTCTTATCTCAAGAAGCCAATTCATCCATTTATTCTCCTCATCTCACCAAAGCTCAATGGTTCAATTTATCTCCTCCTTTCCCCTCTGTTTCTTTCCTTTCCTTTTAAAAAAAATCAGAAGAGCTTGTCCTTTTTATAACCACGAGAATGTCCTGAGGATGTCTCTTATATTCTGTTTAGGACTCACAGAGTTAATAGGCTCGGGAAGGAACAAACACCCACTTGCCTGACGCCTGTCACCTTTTCTTGGCAATTGCATTGCTAATGGCTGGTTCCCAAGCAAAGTGGCAAAGAATATCTCTTCTCACGTTCCCAACCCACAGTGCATTCCCCCAATACCAGATGGTGTTTTTGGAATCTGTTTCACTATGTTTGATATGACAATGCCTCTGTACAACGTTAAATTATATATCACAATTTCAAGGAGCTGATATTGCAACAAGCTTGGAAATGGAATATCGGGGACAAACAGTGAAAAAAGACCAGAGCTACCTCCCTTTTTGTGTCTCATCGAAGATATTACTGCAACTTTTTTTTTGGGGGGGAGAATAGATTAAATAGCATTGGCTTCTCAATCCTTATGATAATTTGACGTTGCGTCTAGGCATTTAAAAGTTGGTGCATGATTCAAGAGCCTTCTCTGCTGTACTAAGGAGACTGTGAAGGAAAGCAACTGGAGATATAAATAGTGAGCTGGTGGTGCAAATGGAAAAAAATAGCGTTCTAAACACAGCACCTTTTCAATATTTCAGTTAATCTCTCCAACACATGGTAGGAAGATATGGCCAGCTGAAATCCGGTTGCACAGCTGTGTGCACACAACGGGGATGACATACTGGTAATCATCATCAGTGGAAAATCACGATAAAGGTGCACATGATGCACACCCAATGGGATAAAGCCACATGTACTCCAAAATGCCTTGTGATATGTACAATTGTGCATATAAAAGCCATAACCTATTATATAAGCAAAAGTAAGCTGATGCCATTTGTGCTGCTCACGTGTGACAATAAGATCTCTAAAAACTGGAATAATTTTTTAAAAATTGCTTTTGGCTAAAGGACACCTTCTGATTTTCATTCAAAGTTGAAAGAGGAATTTATCTTCTTTTCATAAAGAGTCTATGGAGCTACAACTGAGATTCAACGGAGCTAGTTCTTTCATATGGCACAATCAAATACAATAGCCCTGAAGATCTAATAGGAGGAGGAAAGGCACATAGGGCAGGTAAGAAAAAAGGGTCTAAGATTTTCCTGGAAATCAATACGTTGATGTCTTTTCAGGCATAAAAATCCTTCCAATGATAACGGGATAGATTAACTTTCTAAATTATCAGGCAATTGTTGCCGTTACTATTAGAGGATGATGATGATGATAGGAAACACATACTTGGGGTTTTTTTTAGATTCATTTTCTCCTTGGAAGATACTTGACACAAAAGTTTAAATTGGCCTCTTTTTTTCAATGACACTTGAACAGAGTGTGATTGAAAATGTCTGGCTCTGCTCAGAAATTCCCTGCAACCTCGTTTTTGCGCACACGAGGATTTATGTACTGATTCCTTACTAATTATTTTGCTCCCTTTCACATTTCATTATGTAGTATCATTGCCCTTAGAACAGACCATGCAGACCCAGTACAGATCCAGCAACAACAGCATGATTAACAGGAACTGGCAAGAGCACAACTTAAGGGCCCTTTTCCTGGACAGAGGCGGCAGGGTGCATGGGCCATCTTTCTTTGTCATCTTGCAAATGGGGCCCCATGCGAAGCTGCTGGTTGCTGAGCGATGCTTTGTCGTCTGTACCAGATAGCTGCACAGGACCAGCTGCATTGGCAGGTAGCCGAAGTGCCGGGAGATAGCTGCCAAACAGTGCTTATACAAAAGAAGCAGTGCCAGAGAGAATAGGACCTTTGCGAAAAAAATGACCTCTGACCCTTCCACCAGCATGGATCCCGTATTCATCACTTCCAGACAATTGCATCTTTCATTCAGCCACAAACTATGATCAGAAAGAGGCCGTTTGTCTTCACAATCACTACTGTTAGTTTATAGTTCCCAGGGCCTGTATTACCTAACCTTTAGTTTTGGTGGTGGCTATATTTCCAGTGATGCCTTATTTTCATGATCCCAATAATCACCTAACAGTGATGCCTTATTTTCATGATCCCAATAATCACCTAACAGATACTTGGTGATGATGAGGCCTCAATACCTTTATCATGCAAGAAAGTTGGAGGTAAAAAGGAGCTCTGTACTTAAAACATGACACTCTGCTATTAATATTATTCACGGGAATCGTCACTGGTAACATTAGTAGCCAAATATTTATTTTTAGTAGCTGATGTCTTGTGCACTCTTCTCAACCACAGCTATAATTTTTAATTTCTTTTTTTTGTCATTAAAATTTTCATCTACATGTGCCAGGTAAAGAGGCAATGTTGATACCAACCGGAAGAGATTAATCTTGCAGTAAAGTTGCTTTCTAGATATTTTGTGTGCACCCATGTTTGCATGCGCGTGTAAGAGGTGCGCACATCAGTGTAACTTCTTTTCCCTTTGAATGGGTCTCTTCTGTGCCATACCACAAACTGCTCCTGCCATGTGCTAGAGACCTATGAATTTAAATGTTTTGTTTGTAGTGAGCTGTTGTGATGTGGGTGTGTGTGTGTGTGTGTGTGTGTGTGTGTGTGTGTGTGTACCTGAGAAACAACAACAACCCACTGAGGCTATAAAGGCCCTCAGATTTCAATGAAGCATCTTCCCCATGCTTTGGATCTTTGCTACACAGTCTGCACCAAATAAATGCTGTTTCCAGTGGTCACAAATGACCTTCACAATATGGGCTTTGCAATTTGAGGTGGATTAGAAGAAACCCACGACAGCTTTGAAATGTTTGCATGCGCGTGTGTGAGAGAGGCAGATTGTGGAAAACAGAAAACATGCAGAAAGTGTAATTGGAAATAACACACTCCAGAAATTCTATGCAATTGAAAAGGATTTGATTATTGATCCTGAAATCATTTCTGTGATTTGTTTCTGTTTTACTCAGATATGAAATCCTAAAAGGGCCCAACAAAAATATTTCTGAATAAACCTGAATAATGAAGTTGTAGTAAAATCTTGACATTAAAATTTTGAAAAGCTGTGTTTTTCCATATTATGCTCATTAAAAAAAAACACCCAACAGAGTATGAATATGAACACACTTTGTGTGGAAAGAACATTTGAAGAACTGAGGTTTATCTCATATTGGAAGGGAAAGGATGTCTTGGTAAAATTTCTGGAGATGTCTCTCTGGGAATCCTGTCCCCGATGCCTCTTCTGACCCTCCCCCACACCACCCCTGTATGTCCATTTGATCTTCTCCCTCTTGATAGAGGCTGTTCCCTTGAGGGATGAGGTGAGTGGAAGCCTTTCACTGGAAAGTATAAGCCTCCATTGTACTGCACCTGACTTGTAACTTGCACGTAAGACCGTCTGTTCTTAATTTCCACTCTGTATGAAGATAATGGGATTTGCAGTTGATTAACCTCAGATCCTGGATAATGATCCAGCCTGGGATTGCATCTGGCAGTGCCACAGCAACTTGTACTTCTTAACTGAGTTAGACAGCAACAAGTGTAATGCTGCAAAAGGTAACGGTCGAGGATGGGTCTGCATGTCAACGCTGCAAAATGATAGTTGACAACATTAGAAACAGAAAGTGAAGGAGGCTCAGAGGAAATAATGTCATTAAACATATGGGCCTTAGACACAGGTTTCTTTCTTGTTCGGTGGATTTACCTAATTCTAACATATGAGACACATAGCCTTGATTGCAATAGTTTTAAATGTAGCAGATTGACGGTTGGGAAAAAGCTATACTGTATTGCAATATTTCGGACACATTGCAAATATTTCGGAAATTCCATTATTTTGGACACATAATGCTCAATAAGAAATACCATCTGCTGCAAGTTATCCTTCAAGGATAAATAGAGGAGAAAGGTGGCCTGGGCTATAGAAGAAAATTCTGGCTTAAGAACTTAAGCCAATAGTCCACAGTGAGCACATCTGCTCTGTTTAGAATAACCTGAGACAGAAACCAGTTCAGGCTACCGATCGCCAACATTCTACAAAGACATGGCACTTGAAGAAGAAGAAAAGCTATAACATTTAACATCCAAATGCATTAGATCTTTCTTCAGTCAGTGATTACATGTCCACAGAAGGTACTGGGGCTACCTTGTAATGAGCCAGGACTTCTCTTGGAGGAGAGAAAGTCTCCAAGGAGGCCATGCCTTTAAAGCTAGTTGTTTGCTTTTTGGGTGTCACTAATTGTGAAGGGGCAGAGGAGGAGTCAGAATTAGGTCTCAAGGCCTCTGTATCCCATTCCTGGTGCCTACCTCTGTTGTCTTGTGACGACCATTTTTTAGCAGGCAGGGGAAAGGGGGTATATCTGCAAAACACCCTGTTGGGTGTTATCTGAAATTTAGCTAAAAAGGGTTTCATTTTAAATAACATAAGTGGAATAACTGCATTTTCAAAGAAAAGGCAAATTCCCTTTTGACCTCTGAGGGGAGGGAGGCACAATATTCCCTCTAAATCAATTTTTGGACTTGTATGTTTAGACGTGAACCTAAGGAAGAGAGTGCAGCTTCATGCGAGTCCCACTTTCTCTTATTAATGTCAGTTGGGGCTATTTGTAACAGGACCTGAGAGGTTGGAATATCCTTGCTGGCTTGGCATCCTTCTTGATGTTATGGGCAGCTGGGAAAAGAGATAGATTGTGTGGCTTAATATTAGTATTACATCCTTCCTTAATATCCTGGTTATCCTGGTTGTCACTGTTAGATAGTGAATTGCTCATGACTTGGGTTAGAGCCTCCGAAAGCTTCCTTAAAGCACTTTCCACTGCGGCCATTTTACTACAAGTCCATTGGAGATTTTTAAAGATGGCAGAGATGGTTTGAGCAGGTAGCAAACTTGGATCAGTTAAATAGTTAAAAAGAGAGAGAGAATAGACAGACACCATAGAGGTAGCCTCCAGTTGGGGATACAACGGGGTGTGAGGGGCAACGGAAGCTTCATTCTCTAGCACTGCAAACTGATTATTTCTTGTAGTTAAATGTGGGGAAGGTGGATTACCCATCTGTTTCACTGCCATGTGGTGGGAGTTCCCAAAGCTTAACCTACGTCAGCATTTGCAACCTATTGAAACTTCTGCGTCTTTCCTCAAGGCTGATACTTTGACACCCCAATAAATTGTCATCTCCATAATTGCCAGGTTTCTTTTCTCTTATCTTGAAGCATGTGTTTCTCTTATTTCAAAGGCATGATTTTTGTTTCCTCCCAGGCTTTCCCAAAACTTTTCTGAAGCTTCACGGACAAATTGTAAACTGGTTAGCAATAGTTGAGAGCAAGAGTTAAAAGAATCCCACAGGAGAGTGGCTATAAGGTAAAAACTAAGATAAAAAGGATAACAACAAGGGGTAAAATCAAGGTCAGAGGAGCAGGAATCGATGATTAGAACTAAGGCTAGTGTGAGTTCCCTACAGGAAAAATTCCACATTAAGGACAGGGAAAGACAGCAGTGACCTGTTACATGAAACATTAAATCCCAATATGTTAGCATCTTTACTTGCTTCCAAAATATTTTGAGTCATACGCCCCTAAAATCCAACATCTTTTGATCCTGTACCATAAATGTGCTTGTGCACTCAGATCATCACTGGGTGCCATATAGTGTAGCTTCACATAAGTCTGCCTTAGTTATTTCATCAAGGTCCAGGCATTGTCTCCCTTGTGTGCCCCCTCTTGGAAAGTAATTACTGTACTTACAACCAGCACTTGTAACTCATTCCATTTTGACAATACTAAAGGAATAGCTAAGTTATATTGTGATTGCCACATAGTAAGGGATAAAATATTCATTTTGCAATAGAACAACTGCTCTTCCACTCAAGGAAGCAGTAAAACTGGAGCGGCATGCATCTTCCCCCCCCCCAAAGTGGGTATGTGGACCTCTGGATTTAATCATTCCCTCTTTGACCAATGTTATGTTCCAAATAACCTAGTAGTTCATAGCAATCATGGTATCACACTACTCTACAGTGCAATTTGAATGATGTATCAGTAACTACTTGTAGGAGATGATGTAGAAGGCTTATATGTAATTCTATGCATATTCCCATTGATGTACACCAAATACTGTAATGCTGCACCTTTCTTTTTTACTGAATAGAGATGGGCCCGAATCGAAAAAATGGCATTTCGGTTTTTCAGTTTTCGTTGAGGAGGTCCATTTCGGTTCGTTTTCATTTTTTGTGAATTTTTGAAAAAAAAACATTTTTGTTTATTCATGTTTCATGTTTCATTTTTACCCGCTTCTTGCCCGCTTTTTAAAGCATTTCCGTGCGTGGGCATCCCCCAATGCCCCAGACCAGAGGGAAAACACTAAAAAAATTGATGCTGGCAGAGACACAGTATAGACTAGGTACGCAGGACGGCTGCAAAGACAGCAGCGGGCGTTGCTCAGGCTGCAAGGCAGCCGCAGAATGACTACACTGCGAGGCAGGGGAGGGTACTCACCAAAGGTACGCACGCACGCACACAGGGAGGCTGCAGGACTGAAGCTAGAGAGAAATCTCTTCTTTCTCTCCCCTAAGAGCCAGGCTGCAGCCAGCAGGAACACAGAGACACACACCTGCCTGGCTGGCCTAAAGTGAAAATAATGAGTCGCAGAGACAGCAATCCCACCCTAACTCCCACCGGAGACAGCAAGAAGGACAGGGGCTGCCAGAGCTTTTTATGCCCTCTGTGGCTGCCAGACCTGCCCAGTCTGCAACCTGGGCATGCTATTGGTTGAGGTTGTCCAAGAATTTACATGATCCCATCACATGGCTTGCCTCCATTTTGTGGCTGGCGACATCCATTTTGTCATCCTTAAAGGGGAAAAATACATTGCGATGGGAGAAAACAAAAACAAACGTTTTAAGGATCCCACTCCCCCCTGGTAGGTGTTATCAGACAGTATAAATAATTATCGCTGCATTTTTATGGATGTCCAGGGCGTTTTTTAACATTTAAAACAGCTCATATCATTGCACGTCGCCATTAACGAAAAACGAAACGTAACAAACCTAATTTTCGTGATTCGGTTAGGTTTGTTCCAATTTCATCACAATGTTTGTTATTCGTTTCGTTACGTAACGAAACGAATAATGAATAACGGAAATGAAAAAAGTTCATTTTGTGCCCATCTCTACTACTGAAAGATAAAAGGAAAGGCAACTGCCACTGAATTCAGTGGGTCTTACACCTGAGTATTCAGACATATGCACATCTGGCTAAAATGTCTTTTTTCCTTTTTTATTTCCTCTTTTCTCCTTCCATTGGGGTGAAGTGGCAGACACTAGGGGCTCAGAACCATGTTTACAGCACCAAGACCGTCAGGGGAGGGAACACGCCAGTGCCTCAAAACATAGTGATCCAAAGTTGGGTTTAAAAAACAGTACCACGTCTGGTTCTTTTAAAAGGCAGTTATATCTAACTCCACATCTGTTGGGTAGCCAACCAAGAAAGGAACAGACATCCATTTCTAGGTATGATTTTGTTTGTTTTAAAAGCTTTTTTTGCACTTGTAGGGACTGTGACTCTCCATTGAAAAACCACTGGGCCCTGGGCACATCCAATCTCGTCTGATCTCGGAAGCTAAACAGGGTTGGCTCTGGCTAGTACTTGGATGGGTGACCACCAGGGAATACCAGGTCCTGTAGGTGCCTGGAGTAGCAACTGGCAAGCCACTCCAGTATTCCTGCCAAGAAAATTCCATGGACATGGGGTCACGAAGGGTCGGTCACAACAGTATGACACAACAACAAGCTGTAGAAAGCATAAAATAAAGCATGGTTACCATGAATCCCACCTCTGCTTAGGGTGCCAAGGAGTATCATAGAATTAAGAGTATTATGGAATTGACATTAGTTCTCCAATTTCTTTTGTGGAAGGCTGTCAAAATATATTTTACATGGCCTCTTGTGAAGACTGCTAACAGTTCATCTTCAAGTTTTACTTCTCCCATGTATCGTCTGCAAGAATCAATGTACCAGCCCTTCATTTCCTGGCAGGAAGAATATTAATCTGGAACTATTAATTGTCCTGAGACTAGGGGGTTGAAGGGAATGCATCTTCGCTCTTTGTGTATTGCACACAATTAAATTGGTCTGACATAACTTGGACTGCTGTGGTAGGTGGTAGAAGGTCTGTCTGTGTAACATTTCAATAGTAGTGTGTAATCTCTGTCATGCCTCCATCATCTGGGGATTTGTAGTTTGGTGTGGTAGGTATAATTCTCTGCTAGAAGATGCTGGTGAAATCCTTGAACTAAAGCAGATAACTCTAAGCTAATTCTCAGTTGTTGTTACAGTACCTGCCATCAAGCTGCCCCCGACTTATAACAACCCTGTGAATGAACAATCTCTAAAATGTCCTGTCCTTTATGGTCCTGCTCAGCTTTTATAAACTCAAGCCTGTAGCTTCTTTTAGGGAGTTAATCCATTTCATATTGGTCTCCCTCTTTTCCTGCTGCCTTCCACCTTTCCCAGCATTATTGTCCTTTCCAGAGAACCTTGCCTTCTCATGACATGCCCAAAGTAGGGCAACTTCAGCCATTAGCCAGGGGGCCAAGAGCAATGGAGGGGTAGAATCCTGTGCTTCGTGAAAAGAACATAATGGCAAGAGAGAGACATTCTAGCACCACTGGCCAGCTAGAAAAGCCTACTTCCCTTCCTTTGCCACATATAAGAAGTTCATAACCAGAAAGGAAATCCAGTCTTTTTTCATATTGCCTTGTAGTCTTGGACAAGCTGCACAGTCCCTGCATGTCCCCAGAAGAATGGAATGCTCAACCACTTCTGAGAACTCCTTACCCGGAAAACCTCAAAAAGGGACACCATACGCAATATCAGACTTGATGGCACGCTGTTTGTTGTTGTTGTTGTTGTTGTTGTTGTTGTTGTTGTTGTTGTTGTTGTGTCTTTTACTCTGTAGAATCAAGTGGACATTGTCTCATTACTGATCTTTGTATGTGTCTCTGGGAACTTGTTTTCTTTCATCATCATCATCATCATCATCATCATCATCATCATCATCATCATCATCATCATCATCATCATCATCATCATCATCAACCCCCTCCTGCCAGCATAACCATGTTGGCTGAGGTCTCTTGAAAGCTGCATTCCATCCCCACAACTTTGTGGTTCCTTGGTTCTGATTCAGAACCAGGAAATACCTCTTGAATGTGCCCTTACTACCTAACATTGTTGAGCACTCGAAAATTAAAATGAGGCTTCTTGTTGCTACCACTCACAGGCTAAGCTACAGCCCTGGTCCCAAAGAGTTCTGGATGTGGGCTTACACGTTGGAACAGATACTGTGTGTATCCTTCTTCTAACAGGTTCAGCTCCAAGAGAACACTAGCCCAATATGAATTATCTCTTGGGGAACAACCCTAGGGATACTAAGTGTGATCCTGTGGATAGAAGGATGGAAGTGGACTTGAATGACCAGGTTTTGACTTCCTGCTCAGCCATGGAATCTCAACTGCAGAGTGGAACTGGTAAACTACTTATTAAATATCTCATTTACCCTTCCATGAAAACCCTATTAGGTCCACCATCAGCTGGTTCCAACTCAATGGCACATAATTAACTGGTTAGCCTTCTGAGCTATGGGGCATTATGGAGAATGAGATGTTCAGTCTACCTGTTTCCAGCTGAGTAACGTGTCCATGTGAATACAGTATTTGGGCAAGAACATGCATCATGGACAACTCTGATTGCACATTTGCATGCCTTAATACATACATATGCACAGGATTGGGAATTCATAGCTCAGAATGATCCCTATAGAAATAATAGCATTAATGATATCACTAATATACCATCATCCAGTATATCCCAGTATGGAATTTCACAGTCCCTCTTCATGTGTTCCTTTAATAAATTAAGATAATGACTGAATAAGGCTTAGATTGTCTTTTGACACATGCAACTACAAGTGCTATTTGGATTTAAGATGCTACTCTTTTTCTTTGTAATCTGAGGTAGTAACAAAATTCTTATTGGCAGAAAACATTTCTGTTATAAAATGTCTTACACCCTAAGAAGCTTTGGTCTCCGTTCTTCATGATCTGACTTGTTGCCTTTCTCCTCTCCTCTGCAGCCTTTAGGGTTACCTGATACCACCTGTGGATATTTCTTCTGATTTATATTTCTCCCATTATCATGGTAAAAAGCTACTACAGAATTCCAACTCAATATGAAATTAAACTGTAAGACTGAGAATACCATGTGATCCTTTGTAAACAAGGACTCTGCAGTTTTTGGATGTAAAGCTGTACAAAGCATGTGTTGTCTGTATTGTGCCACCCTTATGGCATGCCTGTAGTTAGATGGCAGGGAAGTTTATAATCACCAGTCCCCTGGAAAATCTATGTTTACATGGAGCAAATGGTTTGAATTCAGCCCCGTTAGTTAATATGTCTGTTTTGTCTCTTGGAACGCATAGATTATCCATAACTATGTCTCAGCAATCTGGTATACGGGAAGCAGTCCAGAGCTTTGATTACAGTGGCCATAAATTCAAAGCTCTTTGGGACACACACTATTATTTGCAATATGTTAACACTCCTAAACCTTGAGCCTAGGCAGTCTTTAAGCACAGTTTTGATATGGATTTCAATCATTAGGCAAGCATAAACATCTTCCTGAGATCAACTGACTTCGTTTGTTTATTGTGTCTGTTTGGAACAGTGAAAATACATTGGTTTTAAACTTGTCATTTCATCTACACAGCCAGAGCTTTAAAAAGTTACTTTTGGGGGGTACAACAGTCAGAACATCCCCTTTGGGGCTTAGGCACTGTCCAGGGCTGGGCAGGGGATTCTGGGTATTGTACTGTAAAAAACGCTATGTTTTTGGACTTCTACATATAGCACACAAAATAATATATCTTCAACTTGAAAACAACCTACTGTCACTGCATGTTTCTTTTGTCCTTCAAAACATTTTCCCTTTTGTTTCCAGAAAAGAGGAACACAGCTCTACCCAACATAGACAAAATCATGAATAATTTCACTCTGTACCAAAGGGTTCTTACAATCTCATATGAACTAGAGCTCAGTTCAGTGCTGCTACTGAGAAATAGATCTCGTGGTTGGCTGCAGTTCATTTGCCATGGCTAGTAATAGGAAATACATATGTTGAGATCTGAATAAGAGCTGGTGGCAGGGGGTTACTATTGAAATGGCAATCGCTCCATGCTTAAGCTTGGACTTGGTGAGCTATCTTTTAGATAATATTATAAACAGTCTTATAAAAGTGGCACTTGTTTAGTTTCATTTTTAATAAGAACAACACTGTATACCTGCCATACTGAATGTGAAGTTTTGGGAACTATTAGTCACTTCTCCATCCTTTGCTAATAAATTGAATTCAGTGCCTCAATAGATAGGGACAACACAGCACCCAATCTTAAACTGGGTCACACGTTGCTAGCAATAAATACACAAGGGCAAAAGGGTTTGTTGGAATCATCAGACAATTTCATACCACCAAAAGCTAGGATTTTATCTCGCGGGAGGGAGCAAGGAGGGAGTTATCACTTCCAGCCACCAAGGTAAACTTTCTAGTTTGGCTTCTACTGCCTTTTTGAAGACCTTAATTACCATTTAAAATTTTCTTCATCTTCATTCATTCAAAAGCTGCCAAACTTTCTCTCTCTTTTACACTGGTAAGGAACTCCACTGGCTGCTCACAATATGAAGCTGGCTCTCAGTTTATGGCTTGGTTCAATTTTCCTTTATTGTTTGATGAGAGGCTAGGGGGATCCAGCTTTGCCTGTCTGCATGCTAAGGGGATTATGGTGTGTGGAACCTAAACCCACCACGTCATTTTATCGGAATGTCTGCAACCCCTTCTTTTTCCAATGTTTTTTTAGGACACCTTATGCACAATATGATGTCCTGATCAAGCAAAGGATTCACACTCTTCCCCCAATGACTTTTTGCAAGACTTTATCTCTAGAAGAGACCCAGAGATCTCGAAAGGATATGCATTATTTTGGGGGGTGTATATGTTGGCCTCTAAATGTTTTACTTCAGAATAGATTTCCTTTGGGCCCAGACAACTGCCTCTGCTCTTCACAGTTCTCACTTGTCCATCTTGAGCTTTGACAAGTTTAGGGACACCTTGAATGTGGGTTTGAATCTCCAAGTCAATTTGTTTCATCCAATAGCCATTGATAGAATATTTCATGTTGAAAACTACCACAACTGAATGCTGTCAGAAAAACAGGACCTTTGGTTTTCTCTAATAACTGTCCAATAATAATGTCTGGTTAGTCAGTATCTAGATCAGGGGTCCTCAAAGTTTTCAACCAGCGGGCCGGTCCACCACCACCCAGACACCACTGGGGGCCGGATCCCAGTCCAAAAGCAGCTGCAGAGGCTGGCTTGCTCACAAAACAGGGGGTAGGTGGGGGGTTGCAATTGGTCCCAGGGGCCGGATTCAGGACCTTGGGGGGCCGCATCCGGACCCAGGGCCTTAGGTTGAGGACCCCTGATTTAGATTATCAGTGAAATCCACACGCCTTGTTATCATGGTTTGCTTAGATGTATTTGCTTTCCATTTTTCCCTAGAGGTTAGAGGAGAATTAAAATGGTTTTGGAAAACTAAAATGTAGACTCACTTAGAAATAATGTCATGCATTTATTTTAACAATTCCACTGATACATCAATAAAAACTCTATCTAATTTTAACAATGAAAACCCAGCACATATTACTAAAACTTTTGCCATGAAGGGGGTTTAATGCGTTTGGGGATGAGCTATGTTATTTTCTTCATGTTTTTGATCTAGTGTAAAAGACTTACAGTCCATTATGGCTTCATAACTTTGGAGTAGGCTCCAGTACTTTGGCCACCTCATGAGGAGAGAGGACTCCTTGGAAAAGTCCCTGATATTGGGAAAGATTGAAGGCAAAAGGAAAAGAGGGCGACAGAGAATAAGATAGGTGGACGGTATCATTGATGCAACCAATATAGATTTGACCAAACTCCAGGAGGCAGTGGAAGACAGGAAGGCCTGTCGAGCTCTGGTCCATGGGGTCACGAAGAGTCAGACACAACTGAACAACTGAACAACAACAGCAAAAACTTTGGAGTACTTTTTTCTATACTGCTGTGACGTAAGCGGACCAAGGCAAACTGCCTGTTCCCTTGCCTGCCTCTCTTCCTTGAACAGCCACTAAAATCCTGATGTATGCTTCATCAGTGCAGAACAAGAAATCATTGCCAACTGTTCAAGATAGGCAATGGAGAAAACCCTCCAAGCTAGGTAACTTAGAAAAAGGAAACCATTTCCCTTACCAAAGTGGCATCTGAATCATTTGTCTGGTGATGTTTTGGTGAGGTACACTAGTACCTCTGCTATTCCTCTGCTGGCATATCTCATATTTCTACTGTGACATTAAAAATGTTTCTGAGAGGAAAACTGGTTCTAATAAGGATTATCATTAAGCACTTTCCTCTTACAAAATAATGTAATTTCCCTTAGACTGTACTGGATTATCTTACACTTGGTCCAATGCCAATTGTTTATATGTTCGTATACATCACCCGTACACATGTACATGCTCTCATTCAGACAAATCCTGAAATACAAAGATGATGATATCGTTATAATAGCCATAACGATGTGAAACTCCTTTGCCAAATGCTGGAAACAACCCCTCTTGGCTCTGAGTCACCAACTGCCTCATGTCCATATTTTCTACAGAAAGTAAAATTAAGCACAACAGGGAAAATAACATTGTAACTGTTGCTGAGTTTATAATCTAGTATATGTTACTGAGTGCTGATAAGTAAAGGAAGTTCAACCAGACAGTTTAATCCTCCAATTTCCTGTCTTCTAATCAGCCACTGGCTCTTTCGTCCTCAAATTAGAAACATTCCTTACAATATTCAGGACAGGTGAAGAAAGAGACTAAAAATGAAATGGAGAAAGAGCGTGCAACTGAAGAATTATCTGCAGACAGTAGCATGAAAGACAAACTGTTTACAATGCAACCCTATGCATGTATAAACAGAAATAAGGCCCATTCAATTCACTGGACACAGAACAAAAGTGTCAGTGACACTGAAATGAGATGAGATGCTACACAGTTCCAGATATGTAAAATAAATTGTGTCCCCACATTTGTGCAATACAATTTCAGCAATATCACATTATATTTTATTCTCTTTCCTAAAGTTAGGCCAAAGTATCAAGAGATTTTTTTAAAAAATCTCATGATGCACAACGTATACCTTTTAGAAAGACAAGTTTAAGTAATGAAATATGCCTTGCTTATGTTTCTGGACAGCTAGATATCAAGCAAGGTGCTATGATATTTAACAGAAACTTTATGGATCAAATTGTGAAACTGAACATTTACAAAACATGTTCTTTGGATGTGGTGTTTCCGAATAATATTTGCTTTTGGAGAGAGAGAGAGAGAGAGAGATGGTGAATGTATTGAATATGCCTAATACTATAATATGTATATGAGAAGAATCCCAGGGTTTAAAAAGGCAGACAGTAGTTACAGGGAAATGAATACCATGCTGAACTATGGATTATGAAATATTATGTATAATCTTTAGGTATCATCATTGCTTACTTTGGTGCAATCCTGGCAGATGAATTGCCATTACTAAATAGCAGGTAAGACAGGTGTGTGTGTGTGTGTGTGTGTGTGTGTGTGTGTGTGTGTGTGTGTGTGTGTGTGAGAGAGAGAGAGAGAGAGAGAGAGAGAGAGAGAGAGAGAGAGAGAGAGAGAGAGAGAGAGAGAGAGAGAGAGAGAGAGAGAGAGAGAGAGAGAGAGAGTGTCTGTATGAGTGACTAACAGAAGTATTTAAGCAAAGTGTTTCAGCTTCTGCCTTCTTCACTTGTTCTAGTAAAACACACACACAGATATCAAAAGTTTGGTATCCCCAAGGATTCAACATGACTCATTAATGGTGATATATTTATTCCTACAAGTGAACAGCTTTTAAAAAAAGATTTTATTTATTAATGAAGAAGTAAATGATGACAGACACTTCCATGGGTAGTCTGTAAAGAATATTGGCTCTGTTCTCAGCCATAACCAGCTGTGACTGAGATGCACTGTATCCATCTCTCTTTAGAAGCTCGTTTTTGCATCAACCTGGCCTCTAAATTGGTTCAGCATCTCAAGTCTGCATACCTATATATTCCAGATTTGTAACCTCTTTAGCACTTGTACCTGTGTCTGGCATGAAGCATCAATCAACAACATATAAACCAAGAAACTGGAAACAAATGGTAACCAAGGTGTAAAACTTGCCACTTATCCAACAGTGAGTAACTGTTGAATCCTTATTTCAGTATGTGCTGGATGTTAATGTGTTTTTCCCCCTCAAAAGGAACAACAACAAAAAAAGACTTCAGTACAGTTTCAAACTATAACTCTTGGCTTCATGTCTAAAACATTTTAAACCAAAGATGACACATGAGTGTTAGCCTAAATTAATATCTGCTTCAAGAGTGACATGATTAAAGCATGAGGGAGAGAGGGTTAGATTTCAAAAGATTTCTTGCAAGTCATTACAACAAATGTAATTATTGTTAAAATGTGCACATGTACTGAGTCTTGGTTACAGTACGATGAAGTATCTAAGGAGACTGAACATACCAGCAGCAAGACCCCCTAAAATAATAACATTGCCACCAGTTTGTATTTTAGTTTGCTCTTACACTTTGTTTTATACTGAAAAAGTGAAGAAGAGAACAAACTATATAAAGCACTCTGTCAGAGGTGTATGAGAAAATCAGAATGGAAGTAAAGATATAATAGGAAATCTGCATTATAAAGCTTTTTTATATATATATAAAAAAGCATGCATTCAGGCTTTTTGCGTCCAAAGGTAAAAGAACCTTTTCATTTTTTTAGTACAAATCTAGCTAGGCAACTATCTAGCTACAAACAAGCTATAGACAGGAGTGAAATCATGCCAGAAAGAGGTGGGGTTGGGGGTTGGGGGAGAGTGCGAATGTGTCTGAGCCTCAGAGATTACTGTGCCCACCCTTTCATACAGCCATTTCTTTGATTATAATAGTCTTTTCATCAAAACGACACAAAAACCTTTAAATTTGGACAGCATACGTCCATACAGTAGGGATAGCAGTCACTTCAAACCCATTCCGAACCTGCACGTCAAAATAAAACAATCTTGCTTCGTGGGCATATATAAATTGTTTACGACTCATTAAAAAGCAAAATCGCATATCACACAGTTGGCAGCTGAGTCCAGGCGGGTGGAAAAAGGGGCATTCACTCATCTCTTTGTATGCTGGGCTGGCAGGACCAAACCGAAGTTTAGCAGTAGGCAGTAGCCGAGATTTTTGTGTGCAGCCAGACGATGCATGAGGTAACTTTCAAAGCTTCTTCTTTTTTTGTTCTTTGTATGTTAAAATGCATTTGTAGCCGAGTTTTGATTAAAAGGACGTAACAGATGTGATGAGGTTGGGTGGGTGGGGGGCTAAAATATGCTTTGTATTATTACACTGTGTTCATCAAAACTGGTTACTTTTGTATCAATAATTGAATCCTTGTTTGAAAATAAGGCATGTCTGTTGTATAAAAATGTTCATTTCAGAGATTCCCCATCCTTCTTTTTTTTTTTAAAAAAAAATCTTTTTTTAAACAACTCTGGCTTTTTAGCAATGTGATTTTTGAATCTCTAGTTTTAAAAAATAAGTTTTGTGGCATGCTAAAAGTTTTAGAAGAACTTCCCAGAGGGTTTCTTCTAAATAACAGCCTGTCCGAAGCATGTTTATTTTCTTGTCAAGTGTATTGCTAAATGTTTCCAGAAATTATCTCCCTCCACCTATATATTATATTCAAAATGATATGGCATCTGCAAAGTAACTGGATTTTTAAAAAGCAAACAAACAAACAAAACCAACAATCTTTTGAGATACTTTTAAAGACGTAGACAATATTTCAAAGCTACCGCTTCACAATATAATGAGAACAATACAATACAAATAGGACTATTATAAGAGTTTAAAATGAATGTCATATTAAACAGAGGCATTTATGTCCCCCCGAGAATAGCTGTGAATCTATAAGAGCCAAATATCAGTATTTAACAGGTTAATCAATCAAATGAATAGTTAGATAGTTACAGATCATCCAAGACCATCCCTACTGCATTTCCCACTGGCAGAAAATTCTGACAAAATTTAGTAGTAAAGCTGTTTGTCCGCTCTGTTCTAGTTAACTCTAATTGGCATGTTAACATTTAGTAGTCAACCACTAGTTAAACCTTTCTAATTAATGAAAGTTCAAACATATCTAACAGTTCAAAACATGTTTGAATTCAAGCGACCAATACCGCCAAGTTGCAGAATGCAATCCTTCTGTATTTCACTTTCGCATGCTTTCCAAGTCCACAGGCATCCTAAACTTCTCCGAATGCCAACAAAATTGATCCGGGTTATGCTTCTGTTATCTTCTGTGCTTCTCTCTCTCTCTCTCTCTCTCTCTCTCTCTCTCTCTCTGTGTGTGTGTGTGTGTGTGTGTGTGTGTGTGTGTGTGTGTGTGTGTGTGTGTGTGTGTGTGTGTGTGTGTGTGCGTGTGTGTGAAACCCTCTCTGCTTGCACTTGCTTGTTTCCGCAAATCATGCAAAACAATAGCATGGTCCGTTTCATTATATTCCACTCATCGGTCCTTGTTTTAGAACAAAAAAACCCCAATGCCAAATTGTGATATCTATATGAACTCAATGGAGAGGTTCATGGTCCACTTGGGAGGAGATAATGCACGTATTGTCCCAGCAATGAAATTTCTCTTCTTCAGGAGAGAAAAAAATTTCTCTAAAAATTCATGCTTTGCCACAAGAACGATAATTACAGAAACTTTTTTTTTTTTTAAGGAAAAAGAAAAGAAAAGATGCAGCCTTGCTACAAAATTGTTCTCAAACAGACAGCACGCTAACGAGGGCAGTAATGATTTGAGGACTCTCTCTGACACAACAGGGTTTGCATCTTCTGTCACAATAGGCTATTATGCATCCTCCGAACTCACAGTACCTCTGATAGATTCAAGATGTCAAAGGTTGTTTGGCCTGAGTGACCATGACATGCAAGTTAACTCATTCAGAGAGGGTCTGTTGGAACTTCATTAAAACTTTTAATTGAACCCAAAAGACATTCAAGGGTGATTTGTAACACCCACCTCCAGATCATAACCAGAGGGGAATCTATTCAAATATAAACAAATGAAAAGAAAAGTTAGAACAGGACCGCTGATGAGATACACACACGTCATGGATTCATGGAGTGCCACTAAAATACTCTCAGAGAATGTGACTAGATTGGGTAGGGTCCTGAATGCCTCAAAGTCCCTTTCGCTTTTCATTTTGATCCTGCCTGGACAAGTTATCACACTCAGAGGCATCGACATATTTTATATTTCTTCTACTCACACAGCCACACGTCCCCAGACCAAGTACGTTCAATGCCACCGTACAACAAAATACAACATTTAATAAGGACCCACAGGAGTTGAAAGAAAGTTATCTTTGGAAAAGAAAGCTTTTCAGGCATACTTTTAATGGGGTGAACTGAAAAGGAAGGCAGCGGCAGCGGCGGGTGGGGGGGGGAGAATGCCACTGTCTTAACAGTAGAGTACATGAACGGCCTCTTGTTACAGAGAAAAAACACCCAAGTGGGACAAGTGGAAAGGCTGTTCAAGCGAAGAGTGTGAAAAAATATATATATTCAAATGTTAATTTGATAAATGTGAGGTCTGGGACGTTTTGTCAAAGAGGGAGGGAAAACAGAAAAAGGAAGGGGAAGGATTAAAAAAATGCAGCCATGCTGCCAACTCACCATCCACCAAGTTCTGGCCGAGATGTCATAGCAGAGTTGCCATTTGATGGATCCGTCGGAGGTTTTCCCTGCCATTATGCTGTCAGCAAGCTTCATCTGATGCTAACTCACGGGAGATAAGACACCTAATTGAGAAAACATTTGCACTGGCATGTTGGGCAACATGTAGCCCAGTCCATACCATATGGAATCATGGGTAAAAAAAATCTCCTTGACAGTGAACCAATCTCTCACAGACCCAGTGGCAAGGTGAAGTGGGGATGAAAAATCATCCGCTCCTAGCACTGTCTTCTTCTTCTTCTTTTTCTTCTCTCTCCCTCTCCCTCTCCCTCTCTTTCCCCACCCCCTCTTTAAAGTAAGAAGCCACCGCTTAACATGAAAGAGAGGAGGATAAAATTAGGGTTTCATCACTCAGATGATTTTGGTCTGCAAGATTTCCCCCTTTCCTCTCTCTCCCTCCACCCCCACCCAGCTTTTAAAAAAAAGCGAATAGAGAGTTAATAGGACAAAGGCAGGTAGTGGACTGCAGAGAAAGATTGCCACAGGCTATTAGCCTAAAATTTCTGCTTGACAGATGGAACTGCTTAGAGACTATCATGCAATGTTTTGGGTTTTTTTCCCTCCCCCAAAAAAGAATTTCCAGTTGGATTCAGTATCTGTTTATCACAGCTACTTTTCCCATGGACGTGACCAGGAAAACACACATGTTAGAATGAAGGTTTCAATTAAAAATATTTTTTGTGTCATATGTGTGTATGAGTTTTACACATATATACACACACATCTGTATGGCTTTAGATGTAATTGCTTTAGGAAATAAAAGCAAAATGCAGGTCTAAATAGCTTAAGGCTTCTGATTTGAAGACATTTATATTTCGGAAAATGAATAAATGATCTTAACTAAAAATAAAAATGCAGTCTGAGATGCGATTCCATTCTGCACATCTTCTGATTTCAATCACCATCCCTTTATAGCAGTTGGTGCTTCAAAATCCCCTCTCGGCCTACAAACAGCTACTCACAAAGTTCTGTTTTGAATGGGATGCCCCCAGTTTATGTATGATTTTAAAATAATCTAGCAGAAACCTGCATTCTGCGTCTTCACTTCTAAAACACCAAGTTGTCCAAATTCACCATGTGCTTCCACATATCTGCACATCAGCTGACGGCACATAAAAACCAGCACACCATTGATCTACATGTACCAACAGGAACATCTTTTCTTAAGCCATTTCAGTAAAGGAGGTAATATCATGTTTCGTATTTTGATTTGGTCATGTCTGTTGCAGTCAACAGATATTTCCACCTTGTATTTGCAGTAGGTTTCCATTAATGCACATTCCCTGTGCGGCAGAAGTTACAGAATAACACAGACAGAAAAGGTAAAAAGACAATTTGCCTTGTTCTGCATCAAGGGACACTTTCTGTGGTATATCTGGAATGCAAGAGGGAAAAAGTCAAACCTGTAACTTGCATTCTCTGTCTTTGGTCAACACAGTAGCAGCCAATTCTTGCTTACTTGGAAGTCGGTCCCACTAACTGCAATAAGATCTATTCTCTGCTGATGAATGGTGTTGTTGTAAGACTAGCACATGCATGTGTTAATCTAACTATAATGACCTGTAGTCATACTCGTGTGCAATAAGCTAAGATGCAGATTCCACACCTTGTGACTTAATGAAGAACTTTCTCTTACAAGAAGTGAATGAATGCCTGATTTTAAAAAACAAAAAACAAAAAACAAAAACAGTGACTGTGCTATTTTTGTACGCTTACTGAGGACAGGGTTTTCATTCAGAAACTTTATTTCCGGCAAATTGGTGGTTCCATTTTTAGGTGGTGTAAATTAATTTTTCTTGCTGGAAAAGGAAAGCTATACCACAGCTGTGATATTCTAAAATAACAGAAGAATATTTTATATGATAATGCAAATTTTGTATGATAATCTCACACATTCGTTCTCTAAAAATCACATCCCAAGCCTGCAGATTTCACATATATAAAAACAATCCAATCATTCTTACTAATAGTAATCTGACAGGTTTCTGTTTTTGTTTTTTCTCAACAAAAAAAAATTCTTTTGTTACGGTTGCAATTACTTTTTTCCCAGCTTTGACCACACTGAGGATTTTTGTTATCTCTCACTCTTAAAAATCATGTGCTAGCCACAGCCTTGCCTTTTTAAATATAGCTTCTATGATTATGTGTTTACAGAATAAAATTGCATGTGAGGCTTTTAAAACTGTTTCTCTATGAGACATTCACATGTATGTCTGTGTATACCGTAAGTAGTATGTCAATATGTACAGTATGTGCACATATTATAAAATCAATAGTTCTATGCTGCAGGTGCTTGCATGTTCAGAGTATTAACCCCAGCTAATTCAAGAAGTGTTAAAATTGAACTCAGAGTCCTGGAAGACAATGACATTATCAGGAATGGATGTTGCAGGTCATCATATGAGTTTGTTGTACTTCTGCATTAAAAGTGCCCGTTGCCACTTCTGTTAGCTTCTCAGCGATCTTAAATAACATTGTACAAAAATTAAAGTAACATGATTAAGCAACAACCAGCTTCCAACTAATAACGGATTTAATTCCCTTCTCCTGTTATCTTTTACACAAAACAACCAGGCAACACATGTGATTATTAACTGAATTGCGTCCTGCCTACATAGTTTATGTGTCTTACTACATGGATAAAGGATCAGACCTGCCCCATTCCTGAACATATCCATCAAGATCTTAAATGCTTCTATATAAACTAATAACTTTGTGCTGAAAGCGTGTGGATCTTTTTGGATGCAAGATCAATATAACTGGGCCTGAAAAAATATATACTGAAAACCCATGGCTCATTACTTAGGAAGAATATAGATTTCAGCTTGCCAGTAGAAGGAGCATGAAATCACATTATTTTAGACAGCACAGTAGTCTGATGCAAAGTAAAGAATCAATGCTGTTAAATAACAGTGTTTTCGATCCAGAATAATTAGGGTGCAGTTAACTTCACCATTTCTCTTTATGATGTGGGTGGCAGTGGTGTGGGGTTATTATTCCCCCCTCCAACCAACTACTCTTTTCTAAGTGAGCTGTTACTAGTAGCCTTGAAAAAAGATTAAATACAACATGTTAAATATTACAATTATTGTGGAAAACAAAATTATTTAGTGAACATAATGGGGAGCAAATCAAGCATTTAACATGATTCAGGAAATGCTACTCTAAACAATTGCATTTGCTTTGTGCCATATTTCCCCCTTTGATTGCTGACAGATGCCGTTTTGGAAACAAACATCTAAACAGTTTTCCTTCAATCACAGACAAGGGGGGGGAGGAGGAAATAATAAGTCCCACACTCTAGAAAATCACTACATGTTTTGAATTTAAGACTTGTCAATCACTGTTCTGCCAAACCTGACATGCAAGTGGTATCCGTGCAAAATAATGCCATTATAAACGTAATAAACCACCAACGATGCACTACATCAGTTTCTTTTTGTCTAAACCAAGGCAAAGAACTCAGGTTTGTAATGTTGCAACTTGCAGTCAGCAACCCGCAAACAACATGCTACGTTGTTAATAAGGTGTCTCTTCATCACCATAGTTTTCTGGACTGTTCTTCTCCTGATTAACACAGGATTATAAAAAGATATATATAATACATCCATGCCTGGCTGGCTGGCTGGCTGCCCGCCCGCCCGCCTGCCTGCCTACCTACCTACCTACCTACTTACCTGCATGCATGCATACATGCATTAAGCAGAGGCTGGATAACCATCTATCGGAAATTTGGTGATGGGTGTTCCGACATGGCAGGGCATTGGACTGGATGGCCTTTGAGCTATCTTCCAACTCTATGATTCTATGATTCTATGATTCAAACCAATGCTGGATGAGAATGATTGGGTATTGGCAATGGAGATTTTTATGTGGATGTTTGGACTATTTTTATAGAGGATACAAAGTGTCTAGTTTGCTTTACCAAAAGGGAATGATTTAGAAATAAGATCCGTAAAGCATGCACATATGTATAGGTGAATTAAAATTTGTTTCTTACACTGCTGTAAAAGGATTTGTCTTACCTATTGATATTATTTTCCCATCAAGCGGCATCCTGTGGGCCTTTTTAGATAATAAACCATATGGCCAAAGAGTGTGCCAATAACATGCTCTAAACAAAACTTCAGCTGTAACTCTCCATACCCTTACCTGAGTTCATCTCTCATTGAACTCCTTACGACTAAGGAGTAGACATGAATAGCTTTTCATAGTTAGGGACATCACTTCTGTTAAATTAAGTTTGTACCAGCATCAGCAGTAAGAAGTGTAGGAAACATTCCAGATACATTGAGGGAAATACAAAGCAATCAGTGGGAAGTTGTCCTAACATTGGGTTCCAGTGTTAATTCATACAGTAATTACAAGATATAGAGGGTTATAGGGGGCTTATGACCAACCTCTCTCTCTCTCTCTCTCTCTCTCTCTCTCTCTCTCTCTCTCTCTCTCTCTGCGCTTGATCCACGATTTAATTGTCTTTAGATATAGCAGAAATGTAGATAGCACCTTAATAAACAGATCATATCAGTTGTTTGTCTGATCTAGTATCCTCTTTCCCCGCAGTGTCCACCCAGATCTCTCCTGAGCACAAGGGTGACAGATCTCAATCAGCATTTGCTGTTTGTGAGCACCCAACATCTGTACATGGAGGAAATATATTTGCCATTCATCCAATTATTATTTACTGTTTACTTTCTATTAATCCCTATAAATGTTCCTGTTTGGGCTTTTTGAGAATAACTTCTTGTGTTTTTAGAATGAGTGCCTTGCAGGTTTTTTTTTTAAAGGGAACTGGGTCCCTCTTTGAGTTTCTAGAAATCTTGGACTAGGGGAATAGATATGTCAGTGCTGGCAGATGTACATCAAGGAAACATACAGTGTCCAGTTCCCAATGTTACTCTTTCACACAGTGTTGATGAACTATTGTTTAGACAATTCTCAGACAATTCTGTTTCTCTTGCAGGGGAACTTTAAAAAGTTACTTTTATGGACCTTTTGGATCCTTAGCCAGCATTCCATTAGTCCAAGGGAACGTACAGCTCAGAGCAGGGTCCAGAGGAGGAATGTCAGGGAAGCCCCCTCTGAGTGGGCACCTGCCAGAGGAGGTGGGACTCGGGAGCTCCAAACACCTGTTTGGCTGAATTGTCACAAATGGTTGTTTTGGCCATATGTCTGTGAAGATTCTCAGTCATCCAGGTGAGTTTATCTGGAAGTTGAGTCATGGCTACTGGACTTCTTTTTTGAGAGATAGAAACGTTTTGCTGTTCATCCAAACAGCTTCATCGGCTGAATACAGCTAGTGCAAGTACTCCATCTTATAGTCAGCTTTGACTTCTTGTCACCCTGGTCTGAATTAGGCTCATAAGATGGACAATAGCCTGAATAGGCTCGTTAGGGAGACAATAGTATCCATAGCCTTGAGGTAAACAATGGCCTTGATGGGTTTCAGCACAGCACCTTAGCCAAATGGCCATACTTTCTTAGTTTCCTCATTTAATCCTTATTGCTTACGTTCACTTTAATTAGCTCATGTCCACTTCAGGTAGGAACCTTAGTACTAATGACAGGGATGCCCTTTGTTGCTTTACGCCTACAGTATTCTCTACTAGGGCACCCACCATAGCTTAGGTGCTGCCACCTACCGTGCTTGAGTGGGAAGTGCTCCTGAGCAGAACTACCTTCTCCATCAAGTCTCAGGATTGGGCAAAACATCACTGTAAATAGAGCAGAGCATCATATGCATTTATGAACTTGGGGGATTTTCTGCATCCAGAGAAGGACTGCCAAAGGATGAGGCAGGGCTGAACCTTGATGAAAATAAGGGGAGGCTGAGTAGAAAGCAAATTAAACTGAAATTCTGTGCTTGCACAAAGGATACCAACCTTTTAAGCTTTCTCTTGTCCCTGCATTTAACAGAACCCTGGTATGCAGTTAGTAGAAATGATTGCACACATTTCTATTAGTGAGACTGATGATCTAATCCATGGACATCACATTAATGTTACTGGAGAACTGGTGGCACTTGAAAGGCTAACAATTTATTTTGCTTTGAACTGTCACGGATCACAGTCCCAGTTCTTCAGACACACAAAGTACAGTGTCTTCATGTTTACCATCTCTTTGGGGATGCTACATTGCCTTGCCCAACTTGGCAATTTCCAAGCCCATGGTTTGTTTGTTGGCCGGGGAGGGTGGGATTTGTAGGCTGCCACACGTGGAAAGTATCAGGCGGGAAAGCCTGTTTTAAACAGTCGTGTCCAACAACTTCTTTGGTTAAGTCTGACCACTGACCTCCTGTGTCTCTTCTCCTCTTTCCACTCTCATTGCCCTCTGGCAGCTGCATACTGGCCTCTCAGCCTTTAAATTTTCTGGATTATTTCAGAGCAAATGGCACAACAATTGCAGAAACTCTCCAGAATTGCCTTTAAATGCCCTTTGGAAACAAAAAAGGATAAGAAAAACACTCTGTATCATACCAAAATCTGCAAAGCTATTCCCACTTGTTAACACTGCTTTTGGAATGTTAACTCCATTACTTCCTTAGTACACACACGTATGAAAAGAAAAAGATATGAAATGTTGGTTGCTACAGGGTGCAACCTCACTTCTCACAGAATCCCCCTACCCACTTCTTCCTTGCATGCAGACATGAAATAGGTAAAACATCCCCCCTCCCCGCCTCTTAGATCAGGAGTAGAGATGGGCACGAAACAAACAATTTTTCATTTCCGTTTTCATTTTTTCATTTCGTTATGCAACAAAATGACAAACAAATTTTGTCTCTAAAATGAAACAAAACAAACAGAAACACCAGAAATTTTGTCATCCGTTTCGTTTTCGTTACGGCAATACATTGAATTGCTTTAAATTCTTAAAAAAATCACAAAAAATTGAAATAAATGGTAATGAAACGGTAACAAAATGAACAAAAATGAAAACAAATGTTTTGCAAAAATTCGTGAAAATCGGAAACGAACTGAAACGGACCCCCTAAATGACAAACGACAAACGAAACACCATTTTTTTTTATTCCTGCCCATCTCTAACCAGGAGTGCAGCTCTCCAGATTTTGTGGACCTAGCGATCCCCTTCATCCCTTACCTTCAGTTAAGATGGCTAGGGCTGACGGTAGCTGCTGTGCAGTTAGGTCTGGGGGACATCACTGCACATGTGGTGTTTTTCTTTTCCATGGGTAGTTAAGGAAGCAGAGCCTGTAACAGTAGCTAATGGTATCCTCACAGTGCACAACAGGAAAGATGAATGGTGCTATTCGCATGGCAAGCTAGGGTTGAGCAAGCTTTTTCCAGCATACAGCAATAGTGGTAAGTTCTTCCATTGTCATCTTTGTGAGTTATTAAAGAACAAGAGGCAGATGATGGGATACCCATTGTGGGATAGGGGATACAGTGACAGTTGCAGGAGGGCTGGGTTCAATTCCCCCTTCAGCTTTGGAAACTCACTAGGGGTATAAAACTGATAAAAACCACTCCTCAAGCATCTCGCCTATCATGAAATCCTCATTAAGATCACAATAAGTTGACTCTGACATGATAGCACATAACAACAGACAGGTGGCGGTCTTACAGATGTTGTTGAGCTGTACATTCCCTCAGCCATAGCTTGTATAGCCAGGGATGGAGAAAGATAGTAGTTACATTGGAAGTTGAGTCATGGCAACTGGACTTCTTTTCTTGAGAGACTGAAACATTTCACTACTCATCCAAGCAGCTTCGTCAGTTTGAGGAAAGTTAATGGTGAGTCCTTCATTTTATAGTTCGCCTTCCTTTCACACACCCCTGGTCTGAATAGGCTCATAAGTTGGACAAAGGCCTGAATAGGCTTATTAGGTTGGCAATAGCCTGAATAGGTTCATAGGTAGACCATGATCTGAATAGGATCATTAGGTGGACAAAGGCCTAGGGTGCATGAAAGTCCCACCAATGCAAACTTACCCAACACCCATTAAGTATGGGTCATTAGCTGTGGCATTGCTGGTGGTGTGAAATGCTGCTGATTTGTCTGGGGAGTGATGAAAGTGCCGCTTGATAAGTAGCAGACATGTTGTGTCTGAGTCCCCCACCTTTGTTGAGGGGTTTTCAATACACACAGTTTCTTGACCCCTCTTTCAAACCATCTATCTGTCTAGTATGTATACATCCTCGTCTTTTAATGGGTGCCCTTTGTCCTTCAAATGGAGATACACTGCAGATTCTGGTCCTGAGCTGAATGACCTGGATGACTGAGAATCTTCACAGACATACACTCCAATAACATCTATAATACATAAGTTTAAAAAAAGGGAATGGTAACACCAATTATAAGATTTGGGAGGATGGATCATATCTAATAATACAGAGATGGGAAAACTGTGGTCTTCAATATGCTGAACTCCAAATCCCATCATCCTCTCAATTGGTCAAGATACCAGGAGCATCAAAAGCTTTATAGAACAACCTGGGTAAAGGAAAGCCAAGCATTGCTTCCACTGATGTGATAGCCTTGACTTCAATGTAAAAATACATTTAATGACACTGTGAACTCTAGAATTCAACGAGTTCTTTAGTATTATAGACCATGTTCTTTTTCTTCTTCCTTATGACAGTATGGTCCCAATCAGATGTGTGATTACCTCTACCAACTACTTGATTATAATAGTGTTTAAGAAGGGCTTTAAGTAACCCAAAAACCTAAATGACAGCCAACTCAATTATAAGCAAAGTGCTACTTCTAATGCCTTAGGGCCCAATCTTTTTTCCAGACAGAATGTGAGTAGGTTTCTTTTAATCCATTTTAATACATGCACTAAATCAACTGCATGGTGTGCAGTAGGAGAATTAGATCCTCAATACCCTGAGGTGTATAAAGGAAAGTCAAGCCCAAAATGCACATGGCTTCAGATTGCTCTAAGCTGAAGTTCTCTTCCCCTACCAAATGCCTGAGAAGCTCGAATTCAAGCAGGTCAGCATGTGTGTCAGGTATATTCAACAGGCTCACACCATGGAGCATCATCTTCACATTGTTTTTCCTTCCCTGATTTCTCCCTCTTTATGTCATGGAAGGGGGGCATGACATGATTTCATATCTACCACCTTGTCTATCTGAGGTGTGGGTCAAATGCCTCCCTCTCTTATGTTGTCCAGGGTGGAAAACATCTGATTGTTTGCCTGCATGTCAAAAACAGGGAGTGGTTGGTCTTTGCAAATGCAAGGCAAGTAGAAGTAGACCTATCTATCTATCTATCTATCTATCTATCTATCTATCTATCTATCTATCTATCTATCTATCTATCTATCTATCTATCTATCTATCTATCTATCTATCTATCTAATTTGTATTTATAGACTGCCCGACTTTCCCGAAGGAACTCTGGGTGGTTCACAGCTCAAAAGACAACAAATAAAGCAAATCATCAAAACAAACAATAAGACAAACACAGCTACAGCATCAAAACCAATGAACAATAAAAAAACATAAAAATATAAAACTACAGGAACTATAAGTTGGCAGCAAAATAACCAAATAATTAAAGGGGTGAGCAAAACCCAATGAACATTCCACCTCCTATTCACTGAAGGCAGCCTTAAATAGCCATGTTTTAACACTCTTCTAAACTCTGAGAGGGCTCCACAGTCCTAATTTCACTAGGGAGCTGGTTCCACCAAGTAGGGTCATCAACTGAAAATGTGCAGTTCCTGGTGGAGGTCTTATGAGCTTCCACTCCCATTAGTGTGGGAGCTTCCCTAGGAGTAGCAACTCTAAGCATTTGGACCTGGCATGTTCTGGTGGGTCATGCCAAGTTAGATCTTGGGATGATAAGTTCTGTCAGATATTCTGGACTCAAGCTTTTGGAGGGTTTTGTAAATCAAAACCAGTACCTTGAACCTTATTTGGGAGACAACGGGTAACCAATGCAGATGAGCCAAAATGGGGGTGATGTGGTCATATCTTCCTGCACCAACCACCAGTCTGGCCGTCGCATTCTGGACCGACTGCAGTCACTGGATAAGAGTCAAGGGAAGCCCCATGTAGAGTGTGTTGCAGTAATCTATCATCAAGATAACCAGTGCTTGCACAACTGTCCTTAGAAGGTCACCATTGGGATATGGGAGAATCTGGGTGAGGACCTTAAGGTGGAAAAATGCCAAACTAGACACTGTAGCCACCTGGGATTCCAGGGACAACGCTAGGTCCAAGATCATGCCCAGACTTTTCACTCTATCAACCAGTTGGAGGGAGAGCCCATCCAAACTGGGAAGAGGGCAGCAATATCTGTTCATCTCTCCCCCCCTCCAAGGAACAGTACCTCAGTCTTCTTGGGGTTGAGTTTGAGCCTGTTAGTCCTGGTCCCTTCCAATACCACATTCAGGGAGCAATCAAGGGTCTGCACAGCCTCCGTTGCAGAGGTGGAAAAGGAGAGATAGAGCTGCGTGTCATCAGCTTACTGGTGCAGACTCCAAAATGTGCATGACGTGAGAAGGAATGCTTTGTCTCTCGTCTCGGGCAGCAGGAGAACTTGGGTCACCTACATGTCTGCCCTTGCTCTCTATTCTCTGTATTTTATTGTCTCTAGAAGATATGCTTAAAGAGCATTTCATCACACAGGAGTAGATGCCTACTTTAGGGGAAACGGCATGCAAAAATGAGCACATGGAAAAACGTGTACAAAAATGCATGCATTGTGGGATGGATCTTTTAAAAAAATAATTTGTACAGTGATGTGGAAATGCCAATGAAGAAATTTAATGTTGCAGAGGTCATTTTGTGAGCAGGTTGACTGGAGTAGACATTGTCAGAAAGCCTACACTACCAGACAAGAACAGGTACTTCCTTGTAATGGTCAGAATCATGCAGAGAATTACATACTGTAGGTATGACTTATATCAACAATTAGCCCTACCCTCATCCATGGTGCGCTGATGAGGCTGGCCCCTGAATATGATATCCCATCCTTTGGATTCGACCAATGTGGAATGGTTTCCAGCTACAGGGAAGAAATGACTATGCCACTCTGAGAGTGCATGAACTGGGCATGGGATCAAGGCTTCATCGTAGGCCAAGGCTCAGTTCCAGAAAGACCAGCCAAGCGGAGGCAGCTCGCCAATAAGAGCAAGCAAAGTTGAGTTTGAAAGCCAGGCTAGGAACATGCCCTCAGTCAGTCAAAACAAAACAAAACAAAAACTCTGTTTGTAATGGAGTCCCCCCCGCCACTGTTGCTGAAATATATCAGTGCTGCAATCCTATATTCAATATGCTCATTTGGCGGAAAGGCAGGCTAAACTTACCTCTGGGCAGACAGGGACAGGACTGCCTTCATTACCCCTCGCTGTTCCGTTTTCCTCCTAAATTGAAATACCGGGTTGTTAGTGACACTGCCAACATCGCTTTGGCCAACATTAGACCAGGAGTTAATCCAAATGCAATGTCTTGTTTTCCTGACCACAACATTTCCTTTTCTTTTCATTTTTTTTTGGCAAGTTCAAGGGAAGCCCTTTCAGGGATTGTCTTTTGCCACAGAAAGACAATCGGCAAGGCCTTTCCTGGCCTGCAAAACTCTTAATAAGTGTGGCTACGTAACTCCAACGAGAGAGAGAGAGAGAGAGAGAGAGAGAGAGAGAGGCGCTTAAGAAAACGAAAAGGTTAATATATTCTAACTGGATGTTGGGGATAGAATGTCAGACCTGTCAAACCGCATTAGAGTGTGCTGCTCAATGAAAAAAAGATTTGATTTCTTTTGCCACTGTCCTACTATGTTCAAGTCACACAGTGCCAGCAGCAACCAGCCAGCGACCGTGGGCTGGCACTGAGTGGACCCGAGTGGGAAGCCAGCCGCAAGGACCATCTGTTTCCGATTTCTAACTGAGCCAAGATGTGCAGTGAAGTGCATGCTGTTCCCAGAGCCCAGCCTTTGCCATGCTCAGGTTATTAGGGTTACAAGTGAAATTATCTTTTCCAAACAGCAGGGGAGCTATAATCCTTGTGGAACAAGAAGACTTCAAAGATCCAGGTCTCTTTTTTTAAGTTGTGGAGAAAGGTGGCTTGATGGTGCATTTCATTACACATTTCCATGGGGCCCATAATAAATAATATATGTATTTTAAAGCACCAGAACATTTGAGGTAAGAAAAGGAGGGGTGAATTCATGTGGCTCAGATGAATCAATTGATTCCTAAATATCACAAACTGCATGTGGTCTTTAATTTTTTTTAATGAATGAATGAATGAATGATGGAACTGCAGTACATTGCATGGCTTGAAAAAGCATCATAGAACCATGTGACCATGGACCTTAAGTGGACATTAAACCATTGAACCATTCATTAAAATAAGAAATGTGTTGTCAAGTCATTTCATGAAATAAAACAAAAATAAATGGAAACAACAAATTTAACAAAAAGAATCTGTTTTTCCAACTTAAAAAAGGTATCCTCTAATGCTCTCATTTACCAGCAACTTTACTGCTGGTCAGTTTTGTCCACTGCAGTTAAAAACACACATCTACATGCCTTTGTGTCTAATGGACTATTTGATTAATGGTGCAGCACCTGTCACTGTGTCAGAGAAACCCTGGCAAAGTTGTGGGGAAAGTGCTGTCTTTCATGTTATTGCAAAACATGACCCTCTCCCTTTTCACAAGCTGGCAGACCCAGAGATGGCCTTACATACGGTCAACCAATTAAGAACCAGGTTGTTCACAAAACTTGTGAGTTTTTCTTTAATTTCACAGCCTCTTTCTCTTTCCTGCCCCTCAATACATCAGCAAAAAATGGTGTGTGATTGGCTGAGATACTTTCCACTGAATGCCAAGGCTTATTACTGCTATGCCGACCTCTGAGGATCAAGCAGGCATTTTATAAAGGTAATGCTATGTGTGAACTGCAACAAATGTACCACCAGAAAATTTTTCTAATTAACTAGAAGCAAGTGTGTCACTAGGAAATACGCCATTGCAAATGTTGTCTAATTAATTAACATTTATGAAAACATTTTGAACATAAAACGTCAAGGAAAAACAGCTTTCCTTTCAGGTAATAATAAACCCTAGGCATCAATTATAAAAAAGCAGAGAAAGTTTGTTTTGAAATGAATATTCTTTCAGTACCGTTTCTGAATACTCAGATCTGTGCTGCTCCTTGGCTCCAGCATTTCAGCTAGCGTTTCATAATGTAACCGCCACCATGTCGACTTTCAGAACAATTAACACAACCTGTCATAATTAGGCCTACATGCATGCCATTATTAATTGTTTCCCGGCTTAGGTCAGCTCTAGTTCCTCTCCCTTTTTGTGCAAATTTCTATATATCTAGTTGTAGACCGTAAGCTCCGTGAGGCAAGGAAGTGGCCCTCTTTCAATCTGTGAAGGGCAAAGCACATGCAGGCTTAAAACGGTGGAGGGATGGGAGCACGGAACATCCAGCATGCCTGAAAGTAAGACAGACATTCCAAGCTGTCTTTAAGAGCTCACAAATACAGAACTGATGGTAGCAAGCAAAAGGAGGATAACATCTGCGCAGGCTGCCTCCTCTGGCCATGTTAAGATGGAAGCCTTGGACATGCTACATGGCACACACCTTTGTTAAACTACATTTCCATCTTCCGCTGGAAGACACTGAGATTTTTCTCCGCTGGAGTCAGTGGGAGTTTCCATACTTGCAAGACCTATTTGTGTGCAAAACTGCAAACTGCAGAAAATTTGATAGGAGAGACTTTTAAAACTGAGAAGCATCAGGTGAGTGGTTAGTTTTCTTCTGTCATCTAGATCTTCAGTACTTTTTATGTGTGCATATTTGTGCATTGCTTCGGAAAGGGGGGGGAACCCCTAGTTTTGTTTTTAGTCTATTGTAGAAAACTCAAGAGAAGAAAAACCCCTTATAGTCTCAGTTTTGCAATCGAGATGAATAATCTGGTGGGGTTTCAGAGTTCCTCACCAAAATGTGTTGCATTCAAAAGGTCCTGCATCGATGGCAATTTAGCAGGCATTTTTTTCAGAAACCTAATGTGTGGGGTCACCGCAAGTAAAGCAGATGCCGCTCCTCGCTCTGCAGCAGCTCATCAAAATACCAGGGACATTTCACTCATTCATTCATTGGCTTTATATTCCGCTCCCATTAGTGTGGGAGATGTGTGCACTCTTTCTTTAATACATCTAGAAATGACATCACTGCCCCCTCACAGAATTCACAGTGAAGTGTGTCCCTTTGCCAACATGGGTAGCAGCTAGATCTCCAGCTGCTTGCAAATGATAGGATACACAAGGCCACCATGCAGGTTCTTTCACTGTGATCTCACTATGCTCATGTGAGGTGGATCCTTGATATAATCAGGTTTACGTTCCCTGGACATCTTGACTGCAAGGGATCTAGCTTCTTTCTCATATACCCTCTCCCTCCTACTTTCAAATCCCTGCTGTTTACTACTTCCAGTGTGTTGTCTTGGATCTTGCACATCATCTCATGGGCTCCTATAGCATGTCAATCTGAGTAACTTTGAGACATTTGCTCTGTCAAGAAGAAACAGGATTGTTTTTGTTTTGTTTTGTTTTGTTTTTTTGTTCCTTCCGATGAGCACGGTGGCTTTCAAGAAACAAAGCTATATAAATACACATGGTTCCCTTGGAGGTAATGCTAATGGTCATTGCTATGATCAGTCAAACTGAAACACGAGATCATATTATGAAATTAGTAAGCCTTGTCACTTCAAAGTTTTGTCAAAAACTGACATGTTCTGGGGATGCATACAGAATGTACCCAGAGTTGTTGGTATGAAACCAAAGATAAGCAGCATGTGGTCATCCAGATGTTCTTGGATTCTAGTTCCCATTAAACATAGCCAGCATAGTCAATGGTGTGGGAGGGTAGGAGACATTTCATCAACATTTGAAAAGTTACCAAGTGCTCAAAAAAGGTGCAGTGCTCATCTCCGTTTCCAAGCCAAAGAGCCAGTGTTGTACAAGTCTGTGGCCGTGTGGCTGGCATGGCTGAATGCACTTCTGCACATAGAACACTGTTTACCTTTCCGCTTTTAAAGGCAGTACCTATTTATCTACTTGCATTTACATGCGTCCAAACTGCTAGGTTGGCAGGAGCTGGGGTTAACAGCAGGAGCTTGCTCCCATTGCGTGGCACCTGGGGTTTGAACTGCTGAGCTGCCGAATTATCAGCTGACAGTTTTAGCACTCTAGCCCACTGAGCCACCATTCCCCGACTGTCCATTAAATAATAGCTTTGGATTCCTGTGTGCTTATCATTTTTGCACTGTGCATTTATGAGTTTCAGTTATTCAGTAACCTGCAAGGGACAAACAATACCTGCCTTATACCTGACTGGTTCTGTTCAAAACACCTCCTCCCATTTATCTTGTTTCTCAGTTAACCATTTAAATGTTCATAAAAGGCTAGCAACATTTCCCCTCTTTTTTGGGGGGGGGGTCACTTGGCTCAAATCCCCCCCTTTTTTTACTTTATATCTGACTAAGGCCTCAGTTAGAGTGGCCTCATCTAGAACTGCTAGGTGGGTCCTCCTAGTTCTTGGACGAAAACTCCCAGAAGCCTTCAGCACTAGCTGCATTTGGCCAGGGCTTCTGGGAGTCGTAGCCCAAGAAGATACGGGAATCTAAGGTTCAGAGCCACTGTGCTAGATAAATATAGCTGTTACAAGCACCTGTCTGAAATTAATCTCAACAGAAGTAAAGGCACACATTCAGCCTAAGGGCCTTTGCTCCTTGTAAGAGCCTAGAAAGTGACTTTAAAAGACAGGACTCAGCTCGACAGTGCAGTCATTTATGGCCCCAATACTCAAAATTAGTTGCTTATTCTTATAGTCAACCATTAAAAAAACTTCACCGTTCTCAAAAGGCAACAAAATGTAAGTAGACTGCAGTTACTTTTCTATGTCTTTGGATGCTTCAAGCAGCTGGTTTATCTGCCATACTCTCTCATCTTGCCCATCTGTCACATATGATATTCCTCCTGCACCATTTAATGAGGACACTTCCCATAAGGATAATTGTAACAAACCATGTTATGGTCACACTGGAAAAGGAGTTACAGTTAAGTAACGTAGCTGTTGCTTTGTTATTTTTTGTTATTACTTTTTAAAAATAAACTAACAGTAACTGGTTATCTATGAAGGGGTTACTTCCTGATGTTCATTGCTGGCCTCTTGAGTGCTGAATTTCATCTCTAACAATTATGTCTTAATAAGAAGCTGAAGAATGCCGCAATTGCTATGGCTCGGTTTCCTTCCAGTCAGTTTTGATTGGGCCGGCTTCAAAAGGGCTGGCAGAAGGAGGTTTCAATTGCACAGGCTGGTGCCAGTTGGACCCTTTCATGACCTGTGGGATCTGCTGGTTCAGGGAGCGCAAGTGCCATTTTTGTTGTTCTTCAACCCTTTGGGTGGTTGCCTAGGATGGAAGAGGCTTATGATGCCCTCCAAGTTCCCCAGGACCTGTGCCAGCAGGACCTGTGTGGCGTATGCTCTCCCCAGTCCTAAGGACCATCACTTCCAACCTGCCCGTTTCCAAACCTTTATTCAATGGCCTTATTATTTTGTAGGCTCCCCTGTAGCCCTCAGCTGCTCAGTGGTCTTTTTTAACTTTGCCTGCTCAGTGAGAATCCCAATCCCTATCCTTTTATCTTTTGGACAGACATGATCATGCTAAGTGAAATGGCCTCTGTAGCTGGGATTAGATGTTCTTTGTGCTGAAAATGGTCTTGAAATCATTCCTGATGGGCTTTGAGGCTGTTGCAGGCATGGCTGGAATGTATATTTCTAGCCTGTTACCAGCAGGCTGCTTTGATGCCATGAGAGGAAAACGTAAGCTGAGTAGCAGCAGTCGACGATTTCCCTTGAACAAAAATAAAAATTAAAAATAAACGGGAGGGGGGGAGTACAATTAAACAATACAGACACATCCTGTATAACATTTTTGCATGATGTTGTAAAGGTTTTTTAAGTACCCCTCCTCAGTTTGAATTTGGTCAGACAAATTAGAACACAGGGGTTCTTAATTAGCAGATTTAATCAGAACCCTCTCTGGTTTTGATGTTACACCACCACAGTGATGTGAATCATGTGGCCTCTTGCTCTTGAAGAGAAACAAACAAAGCAACAATGTGTGTGTTCTGTGCCATCAAGTTAGAACCAAGTTGTAGTGAAAGGAACTCACACGCCTCCCCCTCCCCCTGTCAGAATGTTTCTCTTTGTCAGTTGCCTCCTTGAGAAAATTCAGTGGAACTCTTGCAGGATGTCCTAGATGTTTTTCATCTTTTTGTTTTGCTTTGTTTTTCTTTCTGGGAAAAATGCCAAACTGCACAGGATTGTTACAGTTCTGTGCGGGATGGTCTCCCGTCTGCACAGGATATGCCATGGATGGGCAGAAGCAACAGCAAGTGGTGCAGGTTTGTTGCAAATTCCAGCACAGGATAGCATCTTTCACTCAATATCAGTCCAGTGAAAAATGTGCAGAATTAGTCAGTTTCCTAGGCGAAACAATGGACAAAAGGAAGACCAAATTAACAGCAGCAGCAGCAGCAGCAGCAACACCACCACCACCAACAACAACAACGACAACAATGATATAGAATGAGATGGGTCTTGCTTTAATGGAAAATCTGGAAACATATTGATGCAGGGGAGTCTCATCAAGACATTTTGTGAGCATTCATCATATCCCACACCAGAGGGTATCTTGGAGAGAAAGCTGTGGGGGGGGGGCTGCCACTTTCTTAAACAAATACACCAAATTATGTCTCTTCCTCTTTTTATGCAGGAGAGGGCAAGAGGAAGGGACAAGGGCAACAGATCTATTGTCTTCCATGGTCAGAAGGTGTGACAGTCCCTAACTTGTCACCAACATTCCCTCTAATTTTCCTGGGCAGGGTTCAAGCTGCTGCAGGAAGCAAATGAACACGAATACTGGTTTGGCTGTGCAGCACTGATACGGCACTGCATGGGTGCACACAGGTTGGAGAGAACGATGCTTGTCACATTCATGTCATGTTTAGTGTCATATTTCTAGAACAAAAATTCAGCCCATTGAAAATAACAGGCTCCAATGTCTAAATGGAAGGACAGCCCACTTGCCAAGTCTATCTGTGCACTTTGCCACCATCAGTTCTGTCCTACCTGAAAAACATACACTGGGTATAGTGTGCAGGACAGTGTGGGGCAGGATGTGAAATAAACCCTCAGGTCTTTTGGCCTCAGCCAGAGAAATCTGTATAATTCCTAACAAGATTGGCCCAAGACATTTTGATGCCTGAAACAGGAGAGACAATGTCACCTCCTCCCAGTCAAGCTGCATTGTAACCAAGACCAGTCATGGCAAGAAAATCCCATAGACCTCTTTTCCCATGCCTTTTTTCTGCCCTTTCGAGAAATTCATAATCTGCTTCCTATGGTAGCCTCCATGCTCAGGCTATCTTTGGACAGTCCCTGAGTCCCACCCTCTTTGAGAGGCCCATCCTCTGCCAGGGCATCCTTCTGCCAGACAGAACTATTAGAAGCTCCCCATCTTGAACCAGTGAGGGAAAGTGGCTTCCAACTAATGCATCTTCTTGTGTCACTTGTGTTCCATCAGTTTCCAAATAGCTCAATACATTGTCAAGCTGCAAATCAAGGTGCTGCTTCTTACCTTTAAGCCCTGAACAGCTTGGAATTCAAATATCCAAAGGAGTGCTTATCACTCTATCAACTGACAATTTTCTTAAGACAATCTGTGGAGGATCTTCACTAGTTATTGGAGGGTGTTATACCAAAAGTGTGAAAACCAGCTATGGGCTTCTCCAGATGGAGCATTGGTCCTCCTTAAAGAGCCAAGTTCTGTGCTGAAGTTATTGGTATTTTTCCTACCATCCATATAATACATGTCTTATCCAACTTCCTTCAAAGTCCCCCTACACCAGTGTTGGTGAACCTATGGCACGAGTGCCAAAGGTGACACTCGGAGCCCTTTCTGTGGGCACCTGACAATGCCCCTTCGCAGCCACCTGTATTCAGGTTAAATTGCTTTATTGGGACTTTGTGAAGAATTAGTGGGTTTTGAATCACAGTTTGGGCACTCGGTCTCTAAAAGGTTCACCACTACTGCCCTACACCATGAGTCCCTGTTCTTTTTCAGACCTCCTGAAAGCTTCTTTTATATTTAGTATGGCTTTGCACTGGAGTTTAGCACTTGTCGCTTACAGCTGAAGTCTGTGGTGAAAGTCAGTCAGAGGCCTGTAATTAGCACTCATTTTGCAGTGAGAAAAACCAAAAGATTATAGTAGGCAATCTCAGGCAGAGAAGGGGGCTTGTTACAGAGAAGTGGATGTGCTTAAAGAAAAGTGTGTTTCTTAAAAGAACATGGGTTTTAAAAGAGGTATTTAGATGCCAATCCCAATAATAAACTCTAAGAGGTGGAAATGCTTCATTCAAAGAGCACTTTGAAAGAAAAACCTTCTTGGTTAATACAGCTCTAGTTATGCAATTCACCCTCCAAAGACTGTGTGGCACCAATGCTATCATTTAGGCAACATGCACAAATAATTCCCAATGTTTTCAATGGATCTCACTGATTTAGTTAAGCTCGATTTTTGAGTGTTTTTATTTTTAATTATGGTTTAGTTCGGCAGGTTTTAGAAAATTAAGGTGCAATCACAAGGAGACTTATATCACAATTTGGACTAATTGTGAAGTGGTCCAATGCGATCTATCTCCCAGCAATTGCATGGCTTATGGGGAAATGCACCTCTGGATGACCCCAAGCCATGCCTAAGCTAGATTTCTGTAGTCTAGCTGTAGGGCCTCTTCTCTTTGGAGCCAGGCAGGAGTGATTCTGTAGTAGATGGAAAAGTCACCAAGGAAGCCTGTTAAAAAGACCCTTAGACTAGTATTGAATCTGCTGCATGGCAGGAAAGTTTTTATAGCTGAAAGTATCAAATGCCGTGTGTTTTTGTAGGTTTAGAGCAAATTTCCCTTTCTGGAACTTGGTAACAACCTGGCACTTTGTAAAAGAGGAAATAATTATTTCTCTGTGTTGTTCTTAGGACTGTCTTTTAATCGGCAATCATCTAGTGGGATACATTTGAGTGTTTCCCAGGTGACTGCCAGACTAACCTCCTGTTTCGAGTTGTGACCTCCTCATGATTCTGCTTGTGGATGTTTAGTGTTGGAGGTGTGGCTTCTTTTTCTCTGAAAAGCAGGAAAAAGCAGAATCTTTTAGCAGTCGGCAGGTCATGCATGTTGTAATTGTTTCAACAACCTCTGAACGGACAGGAGAGTGATCTGTTAAAAACATGTCCACATATGTGCAAGATGGTCCTCAACAACTCTTGGACAACTGGCGAACAACAAACAAACATGTATGCAAGTGAACTGTTGTCTGAGGGAAACAAGCAGGATTTAGTCCTGAGTGGTTGTCAACTGATGTCAAGATTATGTCTGTGGTGGGGTGCGGTGTTACAGTGATCAGAGGATGAATGAGATGTGAACCTGCCTGATGTTAGACAATTGCTGGGTATATATATTTATGAAGGTGGATGGAGTACAATTGAAGTTAAAATTAATATTAATTAATTTATATACCGTCTATTTACACGGAGGCACTCTGGGTGGTTTACAGCATAAAACAAGCAATATATAATATACAGCAATACAACAAACATAGTAAAATGATTTTTATTGTTAGCCACCCAGAGTTCCTACCTGGAAGATGGGCGGGATACAAGTGTAATAAATAAATAAATAAATAAATAAATAAATAAATAAATAAATAAATAAATAAATAAATAAAATTGAATAAGAGCATAATTAAGTAAACATCACTCATACAAATCAAAGACAAATGGAATAGGCTAAGAGCAGATGAGAGGAAATCACAAAGTCAGTAAAGTCAGTGAAGTTGATGTTTTGTACTTGACGTTTTACTTGCATATGAATCTACTCTTAAACACAAGTTTATTTGGCTCAAAGCACAAATTATTATTCTGCTGAAAATGCCTACGGCAGCCTTCTGTCAGTCAGCCCCTTTATGTTTTTAACACAGTTTTGTATTTTATCAAGAACTTTTCATTTTGTTCTAAGTCCATGATTTTTATCTTATGCTGCAAATTTAAAGAGAACAAAATAGATATCACCAGGAAAGGAAGCAAAAAGGAATCTCTTCACCAGGAAGTTGTGGAAGTTTGTGAGAAGGAGGCTTAATCTTAACAGCGAGCGGGGTAGAGTCCACCAGCATCATTTTCACTGTAACACAAAGTGCCTATTCTTAATGACTCTGCTGAAGGAAGAGAAAGCAGAGTGACTCTAAGCAAAGCACATCTGTGGAACAGGAAGCAACTCAGCTTCTCTGGAGATAAGTTTCATTGAGGAACAAAGAATTATTTTGTTTGGGGCCTCTGGAATGATGTGTTGAACCTGGTTTCAACCTTTTTTCCACCTCCTCCCTCCCTCCTTCCTTCCCTCCCTCTTTTTCTTTCTTTCTTTCTTTCTTTCTTTCTTTCTTTCTTTCTTTCTTTCTTTCTTTCTTTCTTTCTTTCTTTCTTTCTTTCTTTCTTTCTTTCTTTCTCTCTCTCTCTCTCAGAAAGAAAATACTGTTTTAATCTCTTTCCCCACCTTAAGCTAAGTATTTTTCCAGTTAGCATTCTCCCATATAAAGACTTTTTAAAAAATGCAGAGTTCTTTCCCTACCCTAAACATTATTATTTTGGCAAGTGAGGAGTTGGGGGTGAGGGAGTTGCCAATAATAGCAAAATCACATGTCAAAAATGGATTCCAAATAGCAAAATGTTTATATTTATGGCTTCGAAATGCAGACATGACGAACAATAGATTCATGGAATGGACAGTTTTAGAGTTTGATCTGTTTGGACTTTGAAATGTCTCTGTATCAGCACTTTTGTGGAATCACCATCTCCTATAACAGTTTCTTAGTGGGGTCAGCATTTAGCACCAGATGAGGTGCACTTCTGCATGTCACATGTAGCATTTATTCAGCAGTCTGATGCAGTATGGAGGCAGAAATATGATCATATTAAAAGGAAACAGTAGGGCAGAAATTATGTCTGTTTCTCTTTCATGCCCTTTTTTATTTTTTTGCTAGGACAGCATCTTATGATTGGTACGGAAAACACTCTGTCAGGGACTTCTTTATAGTTTCATTTTCCTTCCTCGGCTTCATTGCTCATGATGGCCTTGCCCTCCAGAGTGGCTGAAAAATAAAAGTCTCGATCTGTTTTTTTGTCCTTTGGTCTTCAGCAGGAAAGCGAACACAACCATCCTTTCCCTTGTATTGTCTAATAGACCTCAATATAATTTTAAAGAGATGGGTTAGAACTTGAAGTTGGATAGGAGGAGTGAAGTTTGCTGAAATTTGTTCAGCAATTCTGCAGCACACTCTGCATTGGTGTGAATACTTAGATTTTTCCATTTGAGATCTTTACAAGAACAATAAGCCTTTTCTGCACATGTTGAGCACACCACCATTTCTCTTCATTAACATGCAGAGCCCCCACCTTAAACATGCTGGCACTACACTAGGGGGAGGGGCAAAAGGCCTTTTTGTATCCCTTCATATTTACATGGGTTGGAATTCGCTGGAGAACTTCTTAAGGCCAAACTGCGTAGAGTGAGGCTGTAGATGCTGAGTAGTGTTATATTAGAGTAAGCCTGCATGGCACTCACCAAGCTAAACTGTTGCTGAAATATGCCTATTCGACTCAGCAAATGCTGCTTATATAGCTTAATTTGCAGAGGCACATAACTCTGAGGAGATCTTGTCACCGGATGGTAAATGTGCTGATCATAGGGAATATGCATTTCCCTTTGTGCCAAGTTTGACACTTTGTCTCTGAATGCATATGCCCTACGGGTATGGTCAGCAGGTAAAGATTCTCCCAGACAATTAAGTCCAGTAGTTTCTGACTCTATGGGCCAGTGCTCATCTCCCTTTGCAAGACGAAGAGCCAGCATTTGTCCACAGACATATTTCTGTGGTCATGTGGCCAGCATGACTAAATGCGGAAGCCCACAGAATGTTACATTCCCATCAAAGTGGTACCTACTTATCTACTAGTATTTGTATGTGCCCTTGGATGTGGGGTTAGGTTGACAGAAGCTGGAACAAGCTCACCCTTTCACATGGATTTGAACTGCTGACCTTTTTACTGACAGCCCTGCAGGGTCCCGCCACCCAGTCAGACAAGGAAGTGAAGCCCCAGCACTGCTTTTGAGTGGGTGGCCTTTAGAGGAGATGGAGGATGAAAGCACACTCTGTGATCAGTGAGTGGGAAGTCATGCTGGGAATATGGGGAGGGAAGCATCTTTTACCCACAGAAGGAGTAAGCATTTAGCGGAAATCTGGAAGCTGAGTCATGACAACTGGACATCTTTTCTTGAGAGATTGATGAGCAGCGAAACATTTTAATCTCTCAAGAAAAGAAATCCAGTTGCCATGACTCAACTTCCAGATAAACTCACCCAGATGACTGAAAATCTTAGCAGGCATTCAAAGGAAATGAGAGAGTTTGGTACCCGTGGAATGCCCATGTGAGTGCTGTACTTAACTGGGCCAAGATGCAGTTCATGCCCATCTCTAATCTTCATGATTTGCTTCCATATTTTCTCTAAACCTCTCATAGCTGCAGAAAATCGATTGTTTTATAGACATGATATTTACAATGCTTTCTGTCTGCAGGTACCCACATTCTGGAATGGGTTTTAGTGGAAGCTTCGAACACTGTTTCCCTTACTGTATTACCATGGGTGTTAGGATACAATTTTTGAGATACTGTTTATTCAAGGCTGAAGTGTTCTTTCTTTTGACTTATAATTTTTTAAAAGGATGCATTTTGGGGTTTTCTTTTATAACGACACACTATGAGTTTCAAAATATTTTCTTATGATTCTTTCCTCTGTCATTCTTGTTCACTGCTTTGGAGATACAGTACCACTTTTGACAAAAGAGGCAGGCAGAACTCTGAAATAAATAATAAATTGTAGAGTCTGTGTATTTGTGGTTTCTGTTTGTACTAGTCAGCTTGTAATGCAGTTAATGGTGGTTTGCCGACTCCTCTTTAAGATGAGCAATGCACATTGTAAATTATAAGGTTTGCTCGATGTAGCAATTTGTGTTTGGAAGGGAAAGTGAGAGTCTGCTTATGGTGTCAGAAACTGCAAACCACAATGGGTGGATGTGGTTATGCTGACATAACCAGTGTTGGCCGCACAGCGAAACTGTGTTTACACTGGCTTAGACATTAAATGCTGGAAATTGTGATAGTGGGGACAATAATGAGAGAAAAACACGAGCTTTATTAGCTTTTAAGTGAGACAACACAGAACATACTAGAGTAGTAACAAAGGACACAAGTGCAAAATGATTTTAACCATCTCACTGAATTGGGAAGAAGGTGGTGTATGATGGTGGCCACCAGCATGGCCTTGACTCCGCCAACCTAGTTAATGGAAGACATATACATTTACCATTCAATATAACATAGTCAGCTGTTTTTCATGACTTCAGAGTTTATCTTTTGACAATTGCCCTTTGTGTTTTTTAGAGGCTTCCTTTTGGCAGTGTCGGTGTACTTGGTATGTCAAATGGCCTGATAACTTTTTCATCCAGTAGCATTGCAGTGTCTGGGAGGAAGCAGAGGCCGAAAGAACATGAATTATATGAAATAGGACCTCTTTCATGTTTTCAGTCTTGAGTTAAAACATGAAGGACCCATCCCTAGCAAAGACTGTAAAAAGACGCCCTTCTTAAATTCCGGCATTGCGCATTAAGCACACAAGGGTCCTTTTCTATTTTGTCACCCTTTTCCCCCTCTGCAAGAGTTGCAGCTGGCTCCAACCTTGTGTTCTTTCCAGCATCCAGTTAATAAAAAAGTCTATTTGCTCTGGTATTTTAAAAGTGATTATATTCTTTTAGCTAGGTTTTCTTTCTTTCTTTCTAAGGAGGAAACAACTGCCAGGCTTCTCAAGCTGACATTGCTAAATAAATCAGAGAACTGGGGTCCCAAAAAGGTAATTTTGCTACCAGGATTAATATTTCTATTTTTTTGCATCTTGGTTTAATTGTGGTCATGTTTTATTACTATAGTGGCACCTTGTATAAAGGAATTAATTCCTTCCAAATGAAATTTTGTTAAGCAAATTGTCCTTTATACAAATTTCCCATAGGAATGCATTGAAAACAGAGTAATCCCTAATTGTGACCATTTTATGTTGTATAGATTTGCCCCATAGACAATTCTCTTAAGCAAATTTCCTCTATTTACAGAATTTTTTATGTTGTACATTTTTATGTTATACAAACTGTTTGTTATACGAGGGTCTACTGTATTTTTTCTGAAATAAAGTCTATGCTCATAATTGGGTTTTTCACATTTACCACTGTAGAATCCATGTTCCAATAGATGTGCCATTCAGAAAAATTCAAAACAAAACTGATAGGAAGAGATGCTGGTAATAATTGTTCAGCTAGCTTAGAACGTGGCAGTTCCTGACAGCCTTTACAGAGTCCTTTCAGATATAATATCAGAACTTGGTTCTCATGTTAGTGGCTAACCTGTAGCTGGGCTGGGCTACTTCAGGCTACAATAATAAAAGGGCTAAAACCCTGTGACATGATCCGGATGTATCACTTCTTGTTCAGTCCAGAAGTGATGTCCCTGTATCAGCCACTGCATCATATTGGTATGGAAAACACACTGATCCATGCAACACAACGATGCAAAGATTCAGAGCAGTTATCCATTCCTGCCATTGAAAAACTGAAAATAATGAACTGCTTGGAAAGAGGAAAAACCTGAAGTGTTAGACAAGGAGCCTAGGATACTGGTGGAGGTGCTTTGGCTTAATGTTGATAGTAAATGCTATAGCTCCAAAGGGTTACCCCAAAAGTTAACCCTTCCAAGCTCTAGAAGGAAAATAAAATACTGAGTCTGGTTGGGGCATAAAAAGAAAAGTTCTATATCATTTGACGATGAATGAAATGTTATTTACGGTCAACGACCAAAAACATCATTTGACGATGTTTATGTTCCTGAGTTGACTCCAAAGTTTATAAACCTGTTATAAAGAAAGCTGTGTGCCATAAGCCATTGTACAAAATATGGAGGGGAGTAACTTAGGAGGTTCAATGGTTGCTGGGGGCGTGGGAATGCACAGTGGTGGCCAACATGGGACTCTCCACTCAACCTAGGTACAGCAGAACAATAGTTAACGTGGGCCATAGAAAACTAAATAAGACAGATGATAGCTCAGCAGTGTGTTTTGGCAAACGAGTGCTACTCACACAGCAGAGAGCACAAGATGAAACATTTAGTTTCTTAGCGAAAGATTAATTAAGAGAGAGGAGGTGCCCTAGGGGCATGGCATCTACCCCACGCTCAGCTTATGGGGTTCATTCTCAGGGTCTGAGGCTTTGTCTTGAAGTTCCACAGAATGAAATGCTGCTAATCTAGCAATCCTACTCTTCCTTGGGAGTTCATCCAAACCTACTGCAGATCACCAAGTGAGCTACCACTAGCTTCAGATTTAATCTTTAGTTTAGACAAGAGTGTTCCTTTTTGTTTGAGTAGCATGTTTGCTCTCAATTGGGTATAGTAAAGCAAAGTGTTCTGCTTATATACCACCCCATACCACTACAAGTCGTCTCTGGGCGGTTTACAATTTTAATTACAGTGTGCAGGCTACACATTGCCCCCCCCAGCAAGCTGGGTACTCATTTTACCGACCTCGGAAGGATGGAAGGCTGAGTGAACCTTGAGCCTGCTACCAGGGATTGAACCCAGGTTGTGAGCACAGTTTTACCTGCAGTACAGGCATTTAACCACTGCGCCACGAGTAGTTGCCTGCCTGTACATTTCTCTTAAAAGATTAGGAGGCAGTGCTACAGATTCCATTACATTCATTGTTATATGTTCATATTGCCAGACCAGGCGGAAAATAAACAGTCGACACACGTTTGCTTTGGGTTAACAAGGGCCACAATTTATTAACAGTATTAAACTCAACGTAACTTTTATGAGGGCCTGGAGCGTAGCGCACATTTAATGGTTGTTAATTTGTCTAGGTCCCTATTCCACAAATAAATTTCCTGCGGCCTGTTTTACTGCCGCAGAGCGGATGCCTACCAATGTAGGCGTCCCCAATGTTAATCAAGCCTTGGCAGCCCTTTGAATGTGGCAGGTTTTATGCTTTAATCGTGCCTGTTTAATACTGGCCCTAGCTACTTATTTATGGGCTGCCAAGCACACTGACGATGACAATTAAGGTTGGGACCTAGATAATCAATATTTAGTTCTGCGCTACCCGCCAAATTGTGACCGGGGAATTTAACAAAGCCCATCGCTCGCATGTGGATGATGGGATGGGCGAAAACTCACTGTCACTCAAGGCCAATCAGAGTGACAGTCAAAAATTCCCATCCGGCCCCGAAGCGACCAGCATAGCGTCACCATCCACACAAAATAAGCGGCGGGAGGGCGGGGAAAGGTAAGTCAGCGCAGGAAGGTCGGGGGAAGCGCGGAGGCGGCTCAAATAGTTGCGATCCCCCGACCTGCCCCGCGCGACGTGTCCAGCCAACCGGCGACTGCTTCCGCCGGCTGGCAAAGATGCCCCGCCTCCGCATGCTGCGGGACGGAGCTGCCATTGCCAGACCAGGCGGAAAATAAACAGTCGAGACACGTTTGCTTTGGGTTAACAAGGGCCACAATTTATTAACAGTATTAAACTCAACGTAACTTTTATGAGGGCCTGGAACGTAGCGCACATTTAATGGTTGTTAATTTGTCTAGGTCCCTATTCCACAAATAAATTTCCTGCGGCCTGTTTTACTGCCGCAGAGTGGATGCCTACCAATGTAGGCGTCCCCAATGTTAATCAAGCCTTGGCAGCCCTTTGAATGTGGCAGGTTTTATGCTTTAATCGTGCCTGTTTAATACTGGCCCTAGCTACTTATTTATGGGCTGCCAAGCACACTGACGATGACAATTAAGGTTGGGACCTAGATAATCAATATTTAGTTCTGCGCTACCCGCCACCAAAGAGGCGCACTGACGCCTCTTTACCCCAAACGGCCGAACAATGCGGCCGACAGGCCCTCATATAAATCTGAAAGGAACAGATCCAGGCCCTTGTCAGACAGGTGAATGCCATCAGGCCGAAACAGGTCAGGATTTCGTGCCGTGATCTCAGGGTGCCAAATAACCGAGCCAAGCTCCGTCTGAACGACGCGGGCCACCTCACGATTGACTCCCTTCCGGGCCTTGTGCATCTTTTGGGGGTGATGGAGCGGACCCCACACCAACCTCGGGATCATGGCAGACCACATGATGATCGTGTCCGGTCGATGCTTCTTAAATGTCCTCAGGTCATCGATGACCTGGAGGATGAGGGACTTGCCCGACATCCGGGTCAAGTCATTTCCACCGAGGTGGACCACGACAATAGCCGGGGGAGGGTCAGGGGATCACTGAGGGCCGTTGGTAAAAATGCCCTCCATAACATCCCCCGTCTTCCCCTCCACACCAGGTCGGCATACTGTCCCAGGCCGAGATCGCGGCCACGTCCTGACTGCACAGCAAACTTGGCGGCCCAAAAAACGAAACTGTGGCCGTAAACGATGACTCGCGCCCGTCCTCCTGGAGCGAGACCTGAAACAAAACAAAAAGAACTGGCCCGGTTTCACCGGTCCATTAAGGGGCGGACGTAGGCCTTGAATTGCCTAGACCGCCATCGACCGATCCGCTGAATCCCAGCTGGATCAACCCCGATGGCAGCAGCCGTGGAGGCAGCACCAATCCTAAATGAGTGCGTGCCAAAACGCCAACCAGAGATACCCGCGACCTGGAGCGCCCTGGATGATACATGCCAGAATTGATACCGGGTCAATGGGGATCCGGTTTGATGCTGAAATAGGTACCCCCGACCGGCGCCAATCAGGCGGGTGTACCGGTGTAAAGCTAAAATTGGGCAGATTTGGGGCAGTGAACACCTACCCAGGCGTATCTCTGCACCTCTGCCTTTCTGATCCGTCTTGGATTTACGGATGTGGAGCACAACATGGTCCTCATAGAGAGCCATGTCATCCCACTGGAGAGCAGTTTTTGATGCATCCATTTGGGAATGGGCTACCAGTTCGCTGACTCTGAAGGCCCCAAAGAATGCCACCAACGTGGCAGCCTGGAATAAACCCACTTCAAACGGATCAGAACACACCTGTGGCCAAACCTCGGCCAACTTACACAGCATCCCTGGGGATATTGGGGTCCTGTCATCCTGGGGCTTGCCCCGCTCCCTCGCCCAGCCTTCTATCATTTTTCCGATTCTAAACTGACAATCCGGAATTTGGAATCCTTGGGCCCTGGCGTAATAGTACAGGGCCGACAGTTTGCCCTGTATGGTTCTCGGGGCCAAACTTTTAAAATGTAAATGAACTGCAAACTGGACTAGTTGGTCTGCCGAGGCCGGCCACAGTTGAGAAAACCCCTCATCGGCGCAAAAGCGCGCGTACTCAGCACAGGCCGTCGAATACGCCCGGCGAGTATTGGGCGCCAATGCCAGCCCCATAGCCCGATTAGCCTCTACTCTCCAAGCCTCCATACCTCGATTGGCAGAATGTCGGGGTCCAAACGCGCCTGAGGTGCTAACGATCTGAACCGCTCCATCTGTTGGCGGGACAGGGCGTCAGCAAGCTCATTCCGGACCCCCGGAACATGGTGGGCACGGAATAATATGTTGAACTGGAGGCATCGGAGGGTAAGGGCGCGGACCAGTCGCATGACCCGTTTTGATTTGGAGGTCAAGGTGTTCAGTATATGCACCACCGCTTGGTTGTCGCAATTGAATTGCACCACCGAATTGGCTAGACGCTCCGCCCACAGAAATACGGCCCCGACTATGGGAAACAATTCTAAATATGTGAGATCCCTGGTAATGCCGTTGGCCTGCCACTCAACCGGCCAAACGCCGGCGCACCAACGGCCCTGGAAATAGAGTCCGTAGCCCAATGCCCCCGATGCATCGGTCTGCACCTGGAGGTCTGGTGTGGTAATCGTTTCTGTTCGCCAAAAGCAAATACCATTGAAATCGGACAAAAATTGAAGCCAAATCACAAGGTCGTTTTTTATATCCGCCGAGATACGGCGCCGGTGATGAGGACTACGTAGCCCTGCAATGGCGTCGCAGAGTCCGCGGACAAAAGCCCGACCTGGAGCCACCACCCTGCATGCAAAATTTAAGTGCCCGATTATCTGCTGAAGCTCCCTGAGTGTGGCCTTTTTCCGTGCCAAGAGCGCCGTCAAGCGGGCTTGGAGGTCGACTAACTTCTCCTTAGGGAGCCTACACGTTTGAGCTACGGTATCTAGCTCGATACCCAAAAACGTGAGCGTAGTGGTAGGGCCCTCCGTCTTATCCTCCGCTAGCGGTAAACCTAACTCAGCTGCCATGTCGTGGAAGGTAGCCATGAGGGACATGCATTGTTGTGTGCCCGGTGGTCCAGCGAACAGGTAATCATCCAGGTAATGAATGATATGGGAACTACCAGTTCGCTGGCGCACCGCCCATTCCACAAAACAGCTGAAGCGTTCAAAGGCTGAACAAGAGATCGAGCAGCCAAAGGGCATGGCCCTGTCCAGGTAATAACGTCCCTCAAATGCAAATCCCAAAAGCTCCACGTCGTCCGGATGTACTGGGAGGAGCCGGAAGGCCGATTTAATATCACACTTCCCAATTTCGGCCCCCACACCGCAACCCCGCACCATCCTAACGGCTGCGTCAAAGGAGGTATAACGTACACTACATAATTCCTGCGGTATCATATCATTCACCGATGCCCCCGCTGGGTACGACAAATGGTGAATGAGGCGATATTCGCCTGTCGCCTTCTTGGGCACGATGCCCAAGGGCGATACCCGGGTGCGGGGAGTCGGTGGGCGATCAAATGGTCCCAGGACCCTGCCTGCTCGCAATTCGGACGCTATCTTTTCCCGCACTATCGCCTCCTTACCTAAAACAGATTGTAAGTTGTCAGCTAATAAGGGAGCACGCTCCCCAATGGCCGGTATTCGGAAGCCGTACACGAAACCATTCAAAATGTAAGCGGCATCCTCCCGTGAGGGGTAGCTACGAAGCCACGCCCTCAACACCGGCACTCGTATGGGACTAGGTCCCTTTTGGAGGGGGTGGTGACCCCGTATGGTTGTGCTTGCCCCCAGTATCCCTTCCCCCGCTGGTTCCTGGTCTGCCCCGAGGACAAGTGGAGGCCGGTTGGTTGGCGCCACAGGTAGAGCACATGTGCCTAAATTTGCACTGGCGGCGCCCACAAGACCCCTTACTATTGTATTCGAAGCAAACCAGCCGGGGTTGAACCGGCTGGCCCGCGTTTCCGCGGGAAGTACCTGTTTGGCCGGGGCGTGCAATGGCGTGGCCGCTATCGAACCTCTCGTTCATGGCCTGGCGAGGGGCGCTCATCACCCTCAGCCACAAGTAGCTATGGGGCCTGTCCCAGCGAAGGGTAGGGTCCTTGGCTATCCGGCGACGAAAAGCTTCATCATACGCCAGCCAAGCGGATGCCGGGAAGTCCGCACGGGCCCTAATAATGTTGTCCAAATAGTGCCACAGCACTGCGCCCTTGTGTGGATGGGCCTCGGTATAGATGCCCACATACATTACAAAAGCTGCCAGCCAGTTATTCCAAGTTTTTTCTGGCTTCCTCTTCCTAATTCTCTCTTTTTCCTTATCGTCTAGCTTTTCGAGATCTTTATTATCAATTTCCCTATTCAGTAAGTCAAAGATGTCGACATACCTTCCGGACACAATCTTCTCCCGCATAGCATCCGAAAGGTGGTCACCTAATGGCAGGGACTCGTCCCCCTCCGGTAGATCTAACGGGCTGATCGCCGCCTCCCCCGAGTCCTCCACCATCCTGGTGGCGGACTGCGCGGAAGGGGCTGGGATCCCATTGCTAGCTCCACCCTGCACTATATCCGGGCCTGTACAGGGGTCCGTCTGGGCAGCCGCCTCCACCAACACCGGGCCATACTCTCCCGGGGCTGGCGGAGGCGTGATAGGAAGCCTAAGTCCCACGGAGTCAACTACAACCTGATCTTGTACTACAGGGTTACTCCCGGGCCAAGGCCAGAGTACCCGCCTAGGTGTGTAAGTGTGCACAGTGGACTCACCCAGTGGAGGGTTGTAGACAGGTGGACGTGATTGCGGCCGTTGGGGGGTGGCGGATGTCGTCAGGTCCATCGCCTGGTCCTGTGGCTGCTCCACAACAGCCTGGATGGCCGGCGCCGGTGCGGCTTCCCCGGTGGGAACCGCTGGTAGTGGCGGTCCTGCGACAGTTGCTTGCGTGGCCTGGGTTGCCAGTTGCGCACCTGCTGATACCTGGGATGAGGGTCCCGCCATAGCGTTCTCCAAAACAGAAATACGGGACATCATGAGGTCACCCAGTACTTTAAGGCCCGCCCTGCGATATGCTTTGGTGTCCCTTGCCTGCCTCCCCCCATATGAGGCTTCCATCCCCTTTTGCTTGGCACGCTCTTTTTCCAGGCGGGATAGTTTGCTCCACGCTGCCGCGAAGGGCTGCCAATCCTCATCGGATGAGGATGAAACTTCTGGAGCTGGCAAGGGTGCTTGCCGCCTGCGCGGCTGGGCCTTGCCCTTGCCCTTGCTGGTGCTCGGTTTAGGTGGCATGGTGTAATAAACAGACAACGCTGAGCTCCAATCTCGGGTCCCGCTGTAAGCTAGGGCGGTGTATCACCAGATGCCCCACCAATGAGGCCCAGGAAAGACCCAGGGAGGAGGATGAAGACGGATAGCCTGGTATTCTTATGGATGTTGATCAAGATGCCTCATAAAATGGCCGCCCGCCCTCAAAAATGGCCACCCTCCACCTGACGCACTGCCCTTTCCTGACCTGATGCAAATGGCTGGTCGGGTAGCCAGGGAAAGAAAGGAAAAACAGTCAAAATTATATATCCCCGTCAGCCCAAGTGTCGCCAACCCTCCTTGTCACTTCGCCTCGCTACCCCCACCAAGGATGATGAATGATGGAGGTGGATGGGCAGGCCATGTGGATGGGCCCCAAGGGGTGGACAAAATGGCCGCCGCAACCAAGCCCAGGGCCTGGATAGTGCGTGCTGGCCCTTCACCCACCCCAGGTGAGATCCAATTATTATGCCCAGGGGGCGAAAGCTGAGCCGCTTGGCCGTATCCGGGCTGCCTCCGAAGAGGCCCCGGCTTTCGAACCCCCTCCCTACTATTCCCGGTAGGCTGGCAGCCCAAACGAGGCTGGGCTCCTATCGCTCCCGCGCACCCTCGCCCGAGCTATATGCCGCCGCCCCAACCCCTTCCAAGGGTCGCCTCGAGACCCCCCCCCCCGCCGAGCAGGCTCACGAGAGCCTGGCTCCGCTGCCCTCCCCCCTCCCGGTTCCCTCCCACTCCCCCGAACAAAGAAAATTGAAAGGCACTCAGCCGCCTTATCTCCGATCTGCACGCCAGCTGACAGGCGGCAGCCGGAGAGTCCTGCGCTGCTTCCCAGAGCGCTGAGAAGACGGCTCCTTATCAACCCGATCTCCGCTGACCAGCTGTCAAGCGGAGCCTGGCAGAAGCGAAACCTGCGGTCCTGCCTCACGAAAGGTAAGTCAGCGCAGGAAGGTCGGGGGAAGCGCGGAGGCGGCTCAAATAGTTGCGATCCCCCGACCTGCCCCGCGCGACGTGTCCAGCCAACCGGCGACTGCTTCCGCCGGCTGGCAAAGATGCCCCGCCTCCGCATGCTGCGGGACGGAGCTGCCATTGTCTCTGTTGCATACTAAGCTCCTGAAACATCACTCAATGACCCACTCCTAGATCTCAAGTTATGGTCTGAATATCTCCAGGAATGGAACGTCACTGAACTGGCAACTCTAACTTAAGGAGAGCCAACACTAGCTTTTTCATTTTGATGTACTGTATGTTTTTACAATGGAAAAGACATCCGAGAAGGGTAAATAAAGAGGCAGAAACAGTGAGAAATGGAAAGGGAGAAGTTTTTGTATCTCTCTTCTTATTCCTAAAAAGACCAATGATTTTCACTAGGCTGAAAATGCTATAATGTGCTCTAACAAGTTAAGTAGCCCGGCTAAGTTTAAAACCTAAGCACAGAGTTTTGAAATATAAGACCATGATTAGAGTAATTTGAAACTTTTGTGTTTTCTTCCCCATTAATTTTCCCAGGGTTGACAGACACAGTGAATCAGTAATGTTGATATGAATTTTGCTCTAGTCCCCCTGAGACAAGATTCCACCCCCCCCCAAAAAAAGCACACCTTTCTTTGAAATAACAACAAATGCATTTGTCCTGGGGATCCTGTCAAGCAGAATTTGGCCCCATAAATCTTTTTATTACCCTGGTGTTAATTAATCTTTCTCTAAGAAGTGCCTCATTAATTTCACATGGCCAGAAATAGAATTGCAAAACACTTTGGAAGCCATGCACAGGTTTCTTCCTCTTAGGTTGGTTACTATATGTTTATCTTCTTCTCCACTATACTGTGCCTTTAAATTGTTGGCACTGACTTCTATAGCATTGGCAGCTGGAGTCTGTTTTCTTCAATAATGTTAACAAAGGGAGCAAGGAAGAAGGGCCTACCTGAATATAAATAAGCGTCTGTATGAACAACGTTGTACGGACTGCATTGAGCATTGCTGACAATTCATTTGTTATTTGCACCCAAGCTGATTCTGCTTCAGAAGCATTCCAGAGTGCAGTGTAATCATCAACCCCTTGCAAAGAGAGAGGGAAGAAGGGGAGAAAGAGAGGGGGAGAGAATGACGGGTGTTCTATTAATTCTATTGAGCTCCAGCATGCAGAAGGGAAAAATAGGTAAAAACCTAATCACAAGCCACAAACAAGATTGTCAAGGTCTTCTTGGCTGAAGCACAATCAAATCTGGGCTTCAGCAGCATAAACAGTTGTGCTGCCATTGTGAAGACTGTATCAGCATTTCTTCTGTGCGCTCTTATTTCCAGGCATAACAGATTAACTTGGTGATAGAAATTCACTTGTGGCTCAGTAACTTGGCAATTGGATTTCAGCTTTAAAAGTTAGTTACAGTGGACCCTTGTATAACAAACAGCTTGCATAACATAAAATTTGTATAACATAAAAATTCTGGAGATAGGGGAAATTTGCTTAACATAATCACCTATGGGGAGAATCCGTACAACATAAAATGGGATTAATCCATTTTCAATGCATTCCTATGGGAATTTGTATAAAGGAAAATTTGCTTAACATAATTTCATTTGGAACAAATTAATTCCTTTATACAGGGTACCACTGTATTTAGTTAGCTTGCAGTACAGAAAACCCCGCAAAGGTACTTTGCATTTTCCCCACCCTATGTTTATATATATATATTCCTTTGTGAGTGCGCCCTCCATGATGACACAGAGTAGCTGCTGGAAGAGGCTACTGAGCAGCAAAAACATTTAAAGGGCCAACAGGGCCAATAATCTGAGGATAATAATTGAGGGCACCAGGAAGCTGACTTCATTCCTTCAGTCTTTTGCATCAGTGTCCCTAGAGAGTCGCTGACTGGAAGGAGTGGATCCCCAAGCTCTCTACCAGGTCTAGGACCCCTCATAGATGGGCCAGGGATGGGATCTGACAATAAGGGTGTTGGACACCATCAATTGTCCCTGGAGAGGGGTGGCAAAGGCTCCTTCTTCAGCCACTCATTTCCAGATACCTGCCAGCCTATAGGTGTGGTAATCTTCCAGAGAGGTGTGGCCAAACTCTATGTGGACCACCCACCCAAGCCTCCTATTGTAACAGAACCAAGCAAGATCTGTGAGCAATCTTGTAGACTACATAGGAAGTTGCCCCTGCCTTTATGGAGCCTGGAACAGGTTTAATTTGGAAATCCTGCCGATATCCTTTGCTAGGGACTCTACAGTGCAATGCAATATGACCACGGCAGGGACCAATACTATACAGAGCAGTCAAGATGTAGACCACTGGCAAATGTGTCCAGTAAGGGTCAATTTGTGGTATGAATATTTCACAATGAAGGTTCTTCTCTTCAGAACAAGGTTGCATATAGCAGCAATTCTCAATCTCTTTGAGCAGTCCTATTGAGTTCACCTAGGTGGCTGCCTCAGGCCAGCCTTCTCTAACCAGACCGCTAGTCTTTTAACACCAAGACTTCCAATTTCTGAAATGGTGGCCATTATAATACATTGTGATTTCTACATTTGAATACTATACATTCAAGCAATACTCCTCACTGGGCACTTGTGTCTCCTTTATTCTCTTATAAACTCACTGCCACTCAAAATTGCCATACAAAAATTGCTAAATGTTTTTACTTTTTACTAGTACATGCCAGTGCTGCTTTAGGGCCTTGAGCAAACTAAATGCAACATACAGCAAATGTCTTTAAGATTCACCCATGAGCCTGGATGCCTAGGTTTCAGTGTGACCAAAGGGTATCTTCAGTATTAAAAACAATGGATCAGCTGCTTCTTTTCCCTGAGAACCTATTCTGGATCTAGTGGCTCACATCTTGGGTGAATCCTGCTTGCATTGCTGCTGTAACATCCGAAGCTATATTGCCTTTGAAGGGCATTTGGAAATTTCAGCTGGGTTAACATCTTGCCTCTTGGCTGTTGACTGGAGCCGGTTACAGGCAGCTATATCTCCCATACTACTTCAACTCCACTAGCGACTTTTCCACTTCCTGACTCAATTTGAAGGGCTGGTTATGATCTATAAAGCTGTATACACATTAGGTCCAAGGTGTTTGAAGGATCGTGTCTTCCCACATTAGCTTCCAGAGGTTTTCAGACCTTCAAAGAAGGCTCCTGCCTTGATGCCATTCCACTGCCTGCTCAGGCCTGCTTGGTGAGGACATAAGAGAGGGCCGTTTCAGTGGCTGTTACTGGACTATGGATCTCAATTCATAGGCAATGAAGCCCCCACCTCACTACCCTGTGCATCTGCCAGCAAGCTAAAACCTTTATCTTCAAGCATGTCTGAACCTGAAGAGGGAAGAACAATGAAATCCCCTTATTCCATTGTCTTCATGGCAACTCTTTCATATGGCATGGTTAATGAATTGGTGGCTAGAATAAATATCACCCAAATTTAAAGCCATTTTTCACAGTCAATGAAAAAACAAAAGATTAAAAGATGATAAAAGACAGTGATATAGAAATTACTCATACAACGTTCATCCAAAATGATGGAAATAAAAGCACAACATTTTTCTTGCCTACATTTAAATATATTTCAATTGAAAGAAAGATTAAAGAGGGACAACTGCTTGTCAGTCCTTAATAGTTATTAAGTTAAAAAAAGTTCCAGCTTTTTAGTCTTAGAATAACCCCATTGTTTAATTCTAAGTGTAGGTCTGCTGGTGGTTAAATAGCCTATAAGATTGCCTCTTGTACTTGAAAACTATTTTACAGAATATGCTCTTGGGATAGAATGACAGCATTACTTTGATGTGGTTAAGGTATTTTCGACAATCAGGTATCAGGCTAGGCTTCATTTAAAATGAATGAGATTATTGGAAGTATCCAGTGGTCTCCGTTTTTTTGTCTTTCAGACTTAGACCAAAGGGACACAAAGCCACATTCGGTTACAGAATGTTTAAATTTTCTTACTAAAATCACAAAATATATTTCCAAATTTAACTTCTATCCTTTAAAGAAGACTGACATTTTATTTTAAGGCCATATTTAATTATTTCATATATTTGAGACTTGACTGCCCTAAAGTCAAGGGTCTGCCCTTGGATTTTGTTCAGAGAACTAAGGTGCTAGAGAATATTCTGCACTACTAGATTGGGGAAAATGGACATGGAAATATTTTGTTGCTGCATCCTCATCAATGAAATGAAAAAGCAGCAATGTTAGAAAAGGTAGAGAGGTTGGAAATGTGACCAAAAATTGGGTACTTATTATCATGTATGATGGACTTGCGATAAAGTTTTAAAAATGGATTAAAATGCATACATGTCATGTTAAAATGTTTAAAAAATATATAGATTTTAAACCAGAATTATTTTATTAGGTATAATGCCAGAAAACTTTGATAAACAAAATTTGTACTTAACATTGCTTATTTTGACAGCAGCTGGAATTGTACTGGCACAATATTGGAAAAATGAAGTAATACCTACAGATGAAGAAATAAGATTTTGGACTCTGCAGAAATGGACAGGCTTACTTTAAAGACTAAAGATAAAGAAGATTCAAAAAAATTTCAAACATGGAATCTGTTCTATCAATTGTTAGAAAAGAGAAATAGAGATTGAGGCCCTAATTTGTATTGACAAATGAATATAAGTGGAGCCCATGTAAACAATGTTTAAAAAGTACATATTGAGTTTATTGTTTGGGTATAACAGTATAGTAACTAACAATTGTAAGTAAGTTGATTAAGAGTTTGTAACTGTAGTAAACCAGTCAGGGATCAGCTGACTGTAATGTGTAATTAACTGAGTATATAGTGGTTAGCAAGTGTGGGTAACACTTGATCACTTCATCCCAATCTCCTGATGATGATCCATGCTGCCACACGTCTCTGCTGAAGAACTCTGTGACTGAAAGAAGGAATGCTGAAGAAAGCTGTTTATGTTATATTGTTATTTTGCCAAGTTATTCTTTGTAAATAAAACTCTGCTAAAAACCCCCCATAACATTTCTTAATAGAAAAAAACTAATAAAATGTTCTTTTAAAAGAAAAGAAAAGGAATAGATCCCAACCTAACTGTCCTGACTAGAGATGGGCACGAAACGAGCAATTTTTCATTTTCATTTTTGTTTGTTCGTTTCGTTACGTAACGCAACAAAAATGAATTTTGTCTCCAAAATGAAACGAAATGAACCGAAACAACAGAAATTTTGTCGTGCGTTTCGTTTTTGTTGCGGCAAATACATTGAACTGTAACGAATGCTAACGAAACAGCAATTTTTTGTTTTTGTTTTCGTTTTTTCATTTCATTACGTAACGAAACGAAAATGAATTTTTTTGCAAAAAATTCACGAAAAACAAAAACAAACCGAAACAGACCCCCTAAATGACAAACGACAAACGAAACACCATTTTTTTGAGTCGTGCCCATCTCTAGTCCTGACTTGTGCTCAAAAAGAATTTCTGGGATAGTCTAATTCTTATCTCAAAAAGCCAAGGACCAGACAGAATGAGAACCATTGCTTTCCATCACTTTCAACAGAAGAAAGGAGGGATCTTCTCTGCAAAGCTGGGGAAAGTTACTCCTTTGGACAGCAGCTCAAAGATGCCCTCTGTCGTTGTGGACAGTGGCCAAACTGGCACTGGAACTCTAGGAGGATGTGACTGAAACAAAGTTTTTCCAAGATGTGTCCCTAGGTGTGTTTTCTGACTGCATGCTTCTGAAAAGGAGGCAAATTAAACAAGGATAGTCACCCTTCTACTTTTGGACAAGTTCTCTAGAGCAATGTCTGAGCAATTAGCACTCTGAGCTGAAGGACAAAGCGACTTTGACAAAGTTAGGCCCATGGGCGACTGAGTGACATGTGCCATGTCGGGAGATTTTCGATGTGTGCATGAAAGTGACAGTGATTCAATATAGGAGGATGCCTAGTATCAGATTGGCATGTGCAATTATCTTCACTTTGTTGGCAACATAATAGGCTGTCTTTTAACCTAATTTAAAGAGCTGGCCACACTAAGATGAAATCCCCACCCTCTCTGGAACATCAAGTTGGATTCAAGATTGTCCTGACACATGAAGGCCAGCATGTTCAAACTCAGTCCTACCTGCTTTGCAGATATTAAGGACCTTAGTATTTACTTGCCTTCTGAGTATAATTTTTAGAGGGTAGAATTTGAAACATTTTGAACTGGGTTTATAAAATCCAACAATTGCTTTGCTATTTTTTCTCCTTGGTGTAGCAGTAGTCTGTAGGTAAAGGCCGAGAGGGAATTGCTAGTTCAAGTTAATGTTGGTGTTCTGGAGTGCAGTACCACATGGCCAAAATCCTGTATCTTAGTTATGCCATTGTTAAGTGCAACATGAAAATAGCACTAGTGAATTGACACTAGTTAATGAATTGGCACTGGTATCAAATCACAAGCTCAGGGAAAGATGCCATCCACAACTCATTAACTACAATTTCATAGAATCATAAAATAGTGAAGTTGGGAGGGTCTTACAAGGCCATCAAGTCCAACCCCCTGCTCCATGCAGGAACACAAATCAATACAAATTTGCTCCGCTGCACTTAACAGCTTAACTGGGTTCTGTGTTTTCTGCTTGACAGCTTTCAAAACACAAAAGTCAACCCTCAGATTACCTGAAAAAGTGTAACCTGGATCGGTGCTTCATATACAGAATAGCAGCTTTGCCCAATTGAGGAAAAGAAGGATAAAGGAGAGTAGGTTGGAAATTCCCCTTGGTGGTCATTTCTCTGCTCCATATCTCTCCATATTTCCCCATTCACCACTTGAGACATCATTTTGGTCTATGACCATAAATAAACAATTATTGTTATTATCACTTGAGACATGTCTTTGGAACAGCACACAGTTCATACCTGTAAAACATATTATTTCCTGAAGCTGATATTTCCAAAATAACATGATAATCAAACATTTTGTTATTTGATACCTTACCCAATAGCGGTAATGAATTCTGATGTGAAATGCATATGCATTGCCTTCTAAAATATAAATACACATGTACCACAAATTATCTTTTGGATTTTCATTTACAACTTTGGGTCCTGTTAGATTTGCTAAGGATGTAGTATCTCTTGAATTCAGAGAGTGATGTGCTTCTGCATCTTTAGAGTAAGCATCTCATTCTGCTTTGAACAAAAGAATTGCAATTATATGGCACATGAGTATAGCCACTTCCTCTTCTGCCCCTGTAGGAGACAGGAAATTGACTTTGCCATCTTTAGTTAGTAGTACATTTAAGATAAACATGTTTATTACCTCCATCTATTGGTTTTTGGTAACTTTCCCCTTTTGTCAGTAATATTAAATACTGATCATGACCAAATCTGCCATGCAGTCTCATTATTCACTAGCTGTATTTGTATTTCATTTTAAGCCATTCTTTCAGTTGAACATGACACGTTTGTTTAGCCAGATATTGTCCTGCAGGTGACCAACAAGCTGTGGTTGTTTTTCCAAGTTCTTTTCTGCTTGTCTCCTTCTCTCCTGCTTTGTCCATCAGTAATGGTTCCAGAGTGGACAGTTAAGAATCTGCATTCCTGGTTTTGGATGTAACAACAAGCCAGAGTTTGTAAGCCAGCAACAAACCATGGCTTCAACTGCTGGCTTGCCTATAGCTAACAAGCTCCCATCAGCTTTGGACTAGTTTAAAAGAAATGGGTGTACCATAACACTTAATTGTCACAATGCATAATCTATAACCCAGACAAAAAGCTAGACATAGAACAGTTTATATACTCTTTTCCCAAAAGCGTCAGGCAAAGGTGTATTTATTCTGCTTGTCCAATGTGAATACATAGCAGTAGATATGGGCACGACTCAAAAAATGGTGTTTCGTTTGTCGTTTGGTTGTTTAGCGGTCAGTTTCAGTTCGTTTTCATTTTCATGACATTTTTTGCAAAAAAATTCGTTTTCGTTTCGTTAGGTAACGAAACAAAAAATGAAAAAGAAAATGAAAAATTGCTGTTTCGTTAGCATTCTTTTTAGTTCAATGCATCTGCTGCAACGAAAATGAAAAACATGGCAAATTTGGTCATTTCATTTTTGTTTTTGTTTTGTTTTTAAAAAAATGTTTCATTTTCGTTGCATAACGAAATGAAAAAATGAAAATGAAAATGAAAAATTGCTCGTTTCGTGCCCATCTCTACATAGCAGCATATCATGCAAAAAGCTGAACTGCATTCAAATGAAGGTGGGGTGAAAACTGGTGGAATAATCAATAATTTAAGATATGTAGGTGATACCATACTACTTGGAGAAAGCAAGGATGACTTGAAATGGCTCCTGATGAAGGTGAAAGTGCACAAAGCCACCCCGCTGTTGAATATTAAGAAGAGAAGAATCATGTCTACAGAAGAATTATCAAACTTCAATGTCAATAGTGAAGCACTCAAAATCCTTAAATATTTTCTATATCTTGGTTCAGTTGTCATTCCAGATGTAGACTGCAGTGAGGAAATCAGAAAAAGACTAAAATTTGGAAGGGTACTTATGGAGAAAGATCACCTGGTATAATCATCATGTGTCACTGGAGACCAAGGCCAAGATTATGAACACACTCTTATCACCAATTATGATATATGGATGTGAAAGCTGGAGAGTTAAGAATGCTAGTAGGGAGAAGATGATTCATGCAGACCTGGAGGATAACTTGGCAGATATTTTGGATAGCTGGAAAGATGAACAAGTGAGTCCAACATGAAATCAAATCTGAACCCCCTTAGAGACAAAAATGGCAAAACTGAATTACTGTATATACTCAAATATAACCCCAGTTTTTCAGCCCTAATTTTGGGCTGAAAAAAGGGGTCTTTGGCTTATATTCGGGTCAATACTTTTAGCCACTGAGGCAAGTTTGGGTTGGCTGCTAAAAGTCATTTTAAACATTGTGAGCCACTTCTCCTGCCCGCCCCCCATGTTTAAAATGACTTTTAGCCACCAACTCAAGCATTTGCTTTGGTGGCTAAAAGTCATTTTAAACATCACACACACACCCAGCTCACAAAGGAGGAGTTGCCAGGCCCTGCTGCATTTCCCACCCTGGGCTTATACTTGAGTCAATAAATTTTCCCAGTTTTTTGGGTTTAAATTAGGGGCCCCGACTTATACCCGGGTCGACTTATACTCGAGTATATACAGTACTTGTATCTAGGTCACGTCATACAAAAGAATTTGAAAATATAATACCACTAGGAAAAAAGAAAGATCAGATATGAAATGGACTGATTGCATAAGGAAACCACAGTCCTGAATTTGCAAAAGTTGGGCAGAGTTGTTAATGACAAGACATTTTAGAGGCCGCTCCTTCAGAGGGTAGCTGTGTGGGGGAGGGGCATCAACCTAAGTTCACTTATCTGCGATTCAGTTATCGGCTTTGAAAGTAATATAAAAGTTTTGAGAGGTGAAATAAAAAAAGATACTTTCTATGATGTTTGGGGGAAATTTATAGATCATTGGTTACATTTAACCCAACACAGTTCTGGCTTGAAGCCTATTGGAAGAAAAAGAAAAAAAAAGATGAAGAAGAAAGAGAAGATGCAAGAATACTGGACGGTTTCTTGGGGGTGGGGGCAAAGCTTGTCTATTACTGTTTTTTTATATAATTGTTTATCATTATTTTGTCTTTTTTTTATGTTCAAAAAATTTAAAAAAAAGACATTTTAGAGGTGAGGGTAGCTGTGTGGGGAAATGATTCTCTAAAAACACTTATTTTCTCTTTGGTTCATTTCCCAGGGCTTGGTGGGAGGGGCAGTTTTCTAAAGCTCACATTATGAAAGCTGAGGTGGTCTTTGCAGAAATGATTCTCTAAAAATGAATGAATGAATGAATGAATGAATGAAGGAAGGAAGGAAGGAAGGAAGGAAGGAAGGAAGGAAGGATATTTTTTTCATGGAGTAGTGTTTGCTTGGCCAAACATTAACAGAAAACACACTTTCTTGCAGGGCTGGATTTGCATTTCTCTTTATGTTCTTGTACAGTTCTTTGGGGAGCAAAGTTAAAACTCTTGGCTGCCAATGTTCTATAACATGTGTCATGCAGCATATGGTCTCTTGTCCTATTTCAGTGCCAGCAAACTGAATCACAGCCAGTGTAAATGAAACAGTGCATCAGCCAGACCATTAACCTTTGCTCATACATACTCAACCCTGAAGAGGATATTATTTATCAAGTGGTGTGCAGGGAAGCATCCTTAGCAGGCCTGATTAATACTCCCACCGCCACTATGCCAAAGAGGTGAGCAGCAGCATCTATAACACATGAAAAGCATTTTCAACAGCTTACGTCTGAAACCTGCCTGTCTGAAATTATAAATAAAACAATCTAAGCACCGGCCAGAGCAATTCCAGATTAAGTTTGCAAAACTTTATTCCAAATAATCCATGAGGGAAGGCTTGACTCCCATCCCCCATATATACTTATAAACATATCGGCTGTTTTGCAAAGAATCTGAATTATTATTCTGTTGTCTATAAGCAGTGGTGGGACACATTATGCTGTGATCATGAATGACAAAGAAATATGTGAAGTCATAGGGTTCCATTGGCACTATCTGATTTATAAAAGAATTTAGCAGACTGAAACAAATGTACTTTGTAATGGTACACATTATACCTAGAACTTCTAACTGATATAGAGTATTGCTAATGGAAAGTTTGCTGCAAACAGCCCACTTTCCTGTTCAACGACTATATAACGTCATGCACTCCATTGTTTTTAACCAGCCTGGGTAGAAAGGTTCTCCATGCTGTACAGATGATCCATATGGTAACTGGGAGAAAGAGGAGAAGAGACCTGCTAACAATCTGGATTAGCCTAAGACCTCCCCTTGTATGCAGGAGCTTGACCGCACATCCACATATATTACACACAGAGAAGACAGGAAGCCTATTTGCATGGCAACCAAATGCTCTGCTGGGATCAAGCAGGGTCAGTGCACACAATAAAGAGCCCCAAGAGTCATGCTGTCCGATTCCCTCCCAGCACAAAGCAAAGTGTTCTGCTTCTATACTGCCCAATACCACTTCAAGTAGTCTCTGGGTGGTTTACAGTTTAATAACAGTATGCAGGCTACACCTTGCATTTCAAGTGCCAGCTGTGCTAACATGTTTCATTTCAGAACCAGTCCCTTTCTGAAACGAAACACCCATCTCTATTTGGGACCTCAAATTCAACATCATATCAGAGCTAAGAATTTCTGAATTAAGTCTTAGTCATCCCTTCTAGACTTGTCCATGTGGGAACAAAACAAAATGGTTCTCCCATTATTGCTCAGCATCTGTCAATGCCATCCCTCAGACAGTCAACCCTGTGGTGTTGGATTCGGGATTTTTCTCCCTTATGTATTACTTCCAAATATTGCCTTGCCATTCCTTTGGAATCTTCCTCCTCTTTTGTGTGGAAGATCCAAACTCCTGCCTGACTCTTCTGTCAATCAAAGGAGACCATTTGATTGACAGAATAGTCTTCCAATCCAGGCTTAGGAGTGACACACTGACTAATGATTCCTTTCTGCAAACATCTATGGTAAAACAAATCATATGTGTTTCACGATTAATTCTTATTACTTTTCTGTAGCTACATTGAGCTTCTCCAGTGCAAGTGTCACTGTATGCTCTCCATGGTCTTCCTCAACCTTCCTATGCTTCTAATGTCTGTTGAATATACAGGTATACTGAAACATGTTAATGTAAACACATGCAGTTGAGTTGTTTGGAAACATAAGAAACAGAGCATAAAAACTGTAAAAGAAAATGTTTTGATATTCTTTTCTGGTGGCCTACCTATTCCAAAGGCTATTAATGCAAGATCCTGTCCGTCTTTCGATATTTTCTTTATGCTAGCTCTTGTTTCCTTTTCAGTTACACACATGAATGTGTCATGATACTTATGTTCAGTATTTTTCACACCTCCTTCCTACTCTTGGGTTTAATTAGTGTGTTTTACCCATTTTGTATTTTTTTTTAAAAAACTAGCCAATTGGCTTATGTCCAGATAGCATGCTAGTTCCTTTTAAAATAAACGGTGTCTCTTAGAATGAAAAATGGGGAAAAAACAGCACTATTGGGGAAAAATTGGTAAAGAAACTGAGAATGATGAATGGAGAAAAATCTGACAAAATCAGCAGCTCCTGTTTATTATTCCATGGAATAACTTTTATTTTATTTTGACTCTTCATCACATGAGACCATACCGCCATAGGCTAGCATACTGCCTTGGGCTGTCTTTGTAAGTGTAGTTGCTTACTATGTAACAAAAACCATGACATGCACTTTGAAAAGTCTACTTTTTCAAGTTTTTTTTTAATTCAGCTGTATGATTCTCGACACACAAGAAATAGAATAATGTCACCCTATTGTCAAGCTAAAACCTGTCTTTATAGCCATAAAGGCTTGGCAATATTCTGTCCGTATTGCATTATACAATACAAATGCTATGCAGCTTTTCAGAGAAGTGGGAGAACATCTAACAGTTCAAGTAGAGTGAGCTAAACTACTAGCATAGGTGGCTAAAGTGAGGATGAGCCAGATTCATGGAATTAGCCAGACTCCTAGCGGGCGAGTCATGCTGTGGCTACTTGCCACGTAGGATCTATGCCACTGAATACTCTCTATCTGGAAGCAATAACAGGAGGCCCTTTGATTGACATTGCTATTTGTATCAAATTCTGTCCTTTGTACTTGCCAGAGCATACATTTTAGAGCCAATTGTACCCAGCAATAGATCAAACAATATTGTCGCTCATAAGTTATTTTTACCATAAAGACCATACTGACTTTATTTTTTAGTAGAACCCCTAAAAACAATGGATTTTGTCCATCAGTTTCTATCACATTCTGAGATGAGAGCATAAAGACAGATTTTTCCCCAAACGCTTTGTACTTTAAAAAAAAAATCAAATTATGTAAATAGTATTTAATATGACATAAAACTGCTGGATCAAAAATCAGCAGTGATAATTTTTGAAATTTCTTTGAAGGGATTCCATTCCCAGTGACAACACTAACTCAGAGTTCTACATTTACACCCTGTGTTTCCATATGCTGCAATTCTTCTGCACAAGTCCATGATGATAACAGAAAATTGGTGTCAGCAGGAGCCAGGGGGAAACACAGCACAAGGTTTCAATTTGTAAATATCACTGGATCACTCTGAAATAGTTTCAATGCAGGCTTTGCCTCAAGCTTTATTTGAAGGGCTAATTCTGTTCCATTTTGCTCCATTTTTGCCTATTTAGCATAATTAATTTGACCTGTCCAGTGAAAAGAAGGCTTCTTTCTTTATGATTCCAACAAACTGATTTTTTTTGGAGCTTATTGACTAACTAGCAGAGATACCCAGCTTCGCAAGGGCTAAATGAATTCATTATCTTGCACCTATTGCATTTCTCTGACTGCTTTCTCGCCTCTCCTCGCCTCTCTCTTGTTTCTTTCTTCCCATCAACTCCAATTTCTCATTCTTCTCTTCCTCCATGTTCCCAAGCAAAGCATTTTCTCTCCTTTAGCTCTTTGAACAACCTAGATGGCCACATGCAGCTACCTACCGGTCCTGTGGTGATATCAACAGAAAAGGTGGGCCACCAGCAATCTCTCAAGGAACAATTCATATTCTTTCATTCCACTTTTTCTTTCTTTCTTTGGCCGTGGTCATACCTGGGTTTTGATCCTGATCTTCTGAAGGTCCAGCTTTTCCTCTTTGTCCCATCATGTGATTTAATATGTGGGACAGGAGTTCCCACGCCGAAAACTGTTTTTTTTATTTTAAAGTGCAGTTCAACCCCCTTGGCCAGCAGGTGGCACTAGAATTTTAAAAAAACGAACCACTTGGCTGGGGGAAATTAATGATTGTAGGACCCGATAGAGCTTCCTGTTACTCCGATGGTGCAGAGAAATTTTAAAAACAGTGCCGATCGGCCCCAGGAACAGCCGGTCGGTGCTATGAAAAAAGAAAGAAAAAGAAACCCGGATCATTTGCATGGTACCATGGTGTTTGCCTCCTTAAAAGCTGGATTTTCAAAGCGAGGCAAAAAAATTCCCTACCTATCTGGTAAGTTTTAGAAACCTTGCTTAAGGGAGCATTACTGGGTTTTCTTTTTTCTTTTCTTTTTTCAAAAAGCACGGTGGCCGTGGGAACAGCATTTTTAGACACAGTTTATCTAGTAATTTAAACTGCTTTTAAAGGGACGTGGGACCGGGGCCTTTAGCCTTGTCTTCACCCCTAACTCTCAGTTTCAGGACACTTAGCAATATCTGCAGTCTGGTGCCTAGAGATGGCACTGCAACCACAGAGAGGTTTTAATTAAGTAAAATTAATTGATCAATTGTAAACAAAATTGCCATAAAGACCATACTGACTTTATTTTTTTATTAGAACCCCTAAAAACAATGGATTTTTTCCATCATGCATCTACTGAATCATAAGACATACCCACCATACCATATACCTCATACTGTGGCATATATGTTTCAGAAAATTTCATCATCAGTGTTGTAGTTTTCTCCTGAGTTCTTTCATCTTGAGAAGTAATAGAAAATGTCAGAAAATCACTTAAAATATATTTTAAGTATCACTTCAGCTCTTTAATTGATAACCAAATTTCATCGTTCATCAAAATTTGAGAGAGGGGTCAGGGAGGCTATTCATGTGTGTATTGAGAACCCCTCTCTCAACAGAGGTTGGGGACTCACACAATCTGCTACTTATCAAGTGATACTTTTATCAATCCCCAGACAAATTAGAAGCACTTCACAACCCAACCAGCAATGCCATAGCTAATGACTCATACTTAATGGGTGTTTGGAAAGGTTGTAAAGGTGGAAATTTCACACACCCTAGGCCTTTGCCCACCTAACAAGCCTATTCAGATCATGGTCCACTTAATGAGCCTATCCAGGCCTTTGTCCAACTTATGAGCCTATTCAGACCAGTGTGTATGTGAAATCAAGGTGACCTATAAAATAGACCTATAAAACTCAACATTAACTTTCCTCAGCCTGACGAAGCTGTTTGGATGAGTAGTGAAAAATGTCAGTCTCTCGAGGAAAGAAGTCCAATTGCCATGACTCAATGTCCAGATAAACTCACCCAGATGACTGAGAATCTTCACAGACATACCATTCAGCAAGCCAAATGACCACCCATTCAGTATTATATGGCTGGAATCATTTGCCTTTAAATCAACTTTGATTTAGAGCAACACTTTCCAGAATGCTCAAGGCAAAGAGTACTCAGCAGTGGTTCACCACACCCTGATCTTCTTTGAGTGTCATGGGACTGTTTCGTTTGTCCAAGGCCACACAGGCTGTGTCTTTTGGGATATACATTATGGACCTGAACTCCCAACTTCTGGCTTTGCAGCCAGAGACTTAACTCACTGAGCTATCCATCCAGCTTAACATTTCCGGTATGCTCAGTTGTATCCTGACTCATCAGAAGCCCAAACCTATGTCACATTATCCTCCTTTCCATCCTCAACTGGTAAATGTCAACAGTTCCATTCTTAAATGGTGGTTACTGAGTGTTGAGTTCTTTAGGAGAATGTACTTTCAGTGTTATGTAATGGTTTGGGTTACAAATAGAGTCAGTGCTAAATACTGTATTAAAATAAATTTAGAAAGTTTATTGCCCACAAAGTTAATGAACCACTTAGTGGGCACCACTTAAACACAAAATAATTTGTTTAAACCAAGGGTAATTGTGCCAGGCTCACAAGATTCCTGGAAAGGTGTGAAAAACACCTTCTCCCACATACATGAGATCAAAAGCTACACAGCTCAGTAAAATGTGCCACAAGGTGTTCATGGAATAGGTACTATTGTTATCTAATCTAAGCACTTGTCCTGATATATGCTTATAAATCACTATATGCTGCAAGAATATAGCTGAAATTATCAAATATGGCTAATGAATGTAGAGAGTTCACAACCAAGTGTTTGGTCTGTGCTGGTTTCCACTGATGTGATCAATAGTTTCTTCCCACACATGCTAATAGTGTGTAGTCTATGGAAAGCAGATGATTTAATTTTGACTTTTCTTTTCTTCTTTTATTTATTTATTTTTATTTATTTTAGAGTATTTTTACCCTGCCTTTCTCCTTCAAAAAGGACCCACAAAGGCTAGCAGCAATGAGGGACAATATACAGTCCAGTACAATTAAGACATGTTCAAGTGTTGAGAACAGGGAATTGAGGGACATCTTGCAACATTTATAACAATAGAGATGGGCATGAAACAAATTAAAATTTTATTTCATTATCCATTATGCGTTTCATTAGGTAACAAAACAAATAGCAAACAGCTCCCTCTAAGAAAAATGAAATGAAATGAAATGACACAGAAATTTCCATTTTGTTTCATTTCGTTTTTCATTCCCCGTGTCTTCTTCTGCCTCGCTGCCAGGACTCGCCGCTACCACTGACCAGCCCTCGTGGGAAGGGCTTCTGGCTCCTACCAAAAAAAAAAAAAAAAAAAGTGCTGATCAGCCTGTGCAAGATTGTTTCATTAAAACAATTTAGATTGTTTCATTTAAAAAAATTAAAAATTAAAAATAAAAATAAATAAATAAATTTAAAAACACACGGACCCGGCCTGGGAGCCACATGGTCAGTGTGAGTAAAAGAAAAGAAAAAAGAAAAAAAAACCCATGCTGACCCGGCCGGAACGTGAGGGGAAAAAATAAAAAAAAATTAAAAATAAAATTAAAAATAAAAATAAAATAAAATTAAAAATGCGCTGACCCAGCCCGGGAGCCGCATGGTCGGCATGAGTAAAAGAAAAAAACAAACCACGTTGACCCAGCCAGCATGCGAGAAATAAATAAATAAATAAATAAATAAATAAATAAATAAATAAATAAATAAATAAATAATAATAATAATAATAATAATAATAATAATAATAATAATAATAATAATAATAATAATAATAATAATAATAAATATTTGGATAAAGATCAGTTTGGGTGATATTTAAACATGTCTAACTTATGTTATTTCTTTCTCTCAAAGCTTTTTTATACAGTAGTCATTGAATGTAAAATCAGTAATTACTTATCAACTTCACTGCTAAGAATTGTCCAAATTAATAATAATAATAATAATAATAATAATAATAATAATAATAATAATAATAATAATAATAATAATAATAATAATAATAATAATAAACATGCAGGAGCTGTATGCTCCCACACATCCCACAGCTGACATATTGCAAGCCCTTCTGCTAAGATACTGGCACCTGGCATTAAGGAAGAGAAGACTGATCAGTCCAAATCTCAGGTGCCTTCTGGCTCTGCAGCATGTCCTGAGAGCTATGTTGGGTCTGGTGGATGCAGTACACATTGACCGAGGCTAGCTCTGCAGTTGTGGCAAGTTGTATGGAAAATGAAGTTGGTAGTGGTTAACAAGTGAAGGTTTAATGATTTGCTCCTTGATTCATCCAATTCAGGGACTTACCTGGAGGACATCCTTTGAGGCTCAGCTGAACCACAACCTCCTGGGACCTGAGGAGGAAAGAAACTTAGAAAAGCTTCCCTGAAGTAGAATGGCCAGGAATGGGAAGTTGGTTTACTACTCAGCTCCAAGGTAGGAGGCTCATTCATTTATCTATCAACTTATGGGCTCTGAGCTATCCGTAATGGGTCAGGAAAGAGATCTTGGTGTGCTGGTGGACAGCTCAATGAAGGTGTCTACCCAGTGTGTGGCAACGGTGAAAAGGCCAATTCCATGTTAGGGATGATCAAAAAGGAGATGGAAAATAAAACAGCCAACATTGTAATGTCATTGTACATTGTAAGGCCGCACCCGGAATATTGTGTACAATTCTGGTCCCCACATCTCACAAAAGATGTAGTGGAACTGGAGAAGTTTCAGAAGAGAATTACTAAAATGATTACTGGGCTGGGGGACCTCCCCAACATTTGGGGCTGTTTAGTCTGGGGGGAAAAGGGGATATGATTGAGATGTACAAAATAATGCAGGGCATGAGTAAAGTGGATAGAGGGACGCCCTCTCATAAAATACCAGAACTAGGGGTCATCCACTCAAACAGTGGGTTGGGAGAGTGAGAACAGACCAAAGAAAACATTTTTTTACCCAGCGTGTTGTTAGTCTGTGGAACTCCCTGCCACAGGATGTGGTAATGGCATCTGGCCTGGATGCCTTTAAAAGGGGATTGGACAGATTCCAGGATGAAAAGTCCATCACAGGTTACAAACCATGAAGATGTGTAATCTCCAGGCTTAAAACCAAGCTATTTCAAGGGCCAGATGCAGGGGAGTGGTATCAGGAGACAGATGTCTAGTCTCATGTGCTCCCAGACGTATGGGGGGGGGCAATGTGAGATACAGGAAGGTGGACTAGATGGCGTTTGGCTTGATTCAGCATGGCTTTCCTTATGTTCTTATGAGAGAGTATCAGGGTGGACCCCTGCTCCTGTCTTAGGACCCCCGGAAGGGCCCATTTCTGGAGAGGAGAATGTTAATAGTTAAATGAATTTGTGCCCTTATTTCACCCTACCACTATGTCTATCTCATTCTTCTGAGTGGGTCAAATAAATCCTCAGAATTTGGCTTCTTCACAAGAGCGGTTTCCCACACCACATATTCTATACCCAGTTGTTTATATTGTTAATTGAAATAAGCAAAACATACTCAACAAAATAGCAGCATGAAGAATGTGGCATTAAATTTATAGAGGAAGGGTAGAAATGGCATAGTTGCCTTAAGGGGAATCTGAGGCTGACAGTAGGAACCAAACATCATGTTCAGATTATGGTATTTAAATATAATGGCTGATTCTGTTAATCTGCGCTAGGATGGCATCCTCTTATTATGTTCCTAGAAGTTTTTCCTATGATTCAGGGAGTTATTTGAATTTCATGTGGTCTCCTGAAGAATAAAGTTCAGTTCCCGGCCTTAATAGCTACTGTAATTTTGCATGCCAATTATACTCCAGCCAAGAGTTCAAACAAAGTTCTGGGGATCTAAAGGATGAAGCTATCTATATTAAAGTGTTTCTGCTTTGAGTATATAGATAGGTCAAGAGACAGCATATGAGTTGGTCTTATTATTTTTATGAACCAGCTGCTAGTAGACAAGCCCCTTGTGTCTCATGATTTTGGTGTGTAATGGAAGCCCATTAAGGCAAAGCATTTTAGCAAAAATAATGGAAAAGAAACCCTCTTTCATTTTAGTCTTCGCTCCCTCCCCCCTTTTTTGATGAGTTCTTTTGATCCTGGTAATACACGTACATATGCATGTCTTAAGCATACTAACCCGCTTTATCTTGTCTCTCAGTGCTAATTTTTCAGTCTTGCTTGCAAGTCACACAGGCAATTGACTGGTCAACCCCATGGACCAGTGGCAAGTTTTCTGCACAATCTCAGAGGCACTCTTTTCTTGTTGATTGACATTCCCCTGATAATTTGGAGCCAGAACCAATTGGACGTGCCAAGCAGCGTTAAATCTTTCCTCCCTTTTTCCTTCCCATCTTAGCTTTCTGTGACCTTGAAAATCTGTTGCACAGAGCCATCAGCCAGCTTTTGGGCCACATGGGATGGGATTGCAGCACAAATAAGGTCTCCTTCTATCACTGCCAGATGCATTCAATAATGCCCATTGTTGTCATGTCCCCAGTGAATCCTATATCCACTACACAGGCAAGTGTCTCTGGAAGGACTGTCCATTTCTGACCACAGATATACCAAAGAGGGAGGATCAGAGCAAAATTCTATCCTCTCATCCACATGGCTCTCCTTCTAGACATCACATGCTCTTTGTTTATATTATTCCATTTGGAGTTATCCATATTACATATGAGGCTTTGGGTGAATGAAGCTTGTGCAATGCTCAAGGGTATCAAAAAGAGTGCTACTGTTATGCAGAAGTTCTCTCAATGAATCTGGACTTAAATAAAGGGCATATACATCAGGAGACATTCTGGTATTTTCCCATCACTGCAGCTGGACTGTTATTTATTGGTCTCCAGTTTAAAAAAAAACATCAAGGCAGAACAAAATCATTCTTGAAAATTGGTGGTGGTGGTGGTGGTGGAGGAGGAGGAAATGCATATGGCTATGACTTAGGGGCATCCAACACCTCAATTGTTTGGCTGCTCAAACCCCATACAACAATAATCTTTCCACAGTTATGATACACTTTCAGGCCTAATTGTGCAATGGTATTTCTGTAAAGTTTTGTTAATTCAGCTGAGGGGGGGGGACAATTCCGGCATACAAAAAGAAAAGAAAACAACATTCCAGCATACAAAAAGCTATCCAAAACATAACACTCGTCTTTCTCATCATCCTACAGTTCTGCAAAATGGCTGGTGGAATGGCCTCAAGGGCATACAGATACTGCAAGGTGACCTGGGTTTGAGCTCTCCCTGGAGCCAATCCGTGATTACAATAACCAGAGGAGATCTTGGGCATTATTGGAGCATTCAGCTGTCACTCATCTTCTTGGTTAGTGCCAGTAGCTAAGTCTATTGTATCACTTATGATTTCCCCTTTCCCGAGTCCAAATGGTTGACCATATTTTTCACCCTACCGATGCTGACTGGGACATGAAGGTTCTTCAGTCAAGGGGCTTTGCTAGGGTGAACAGGTTCTTCTTGCTCTGCCCTGGAGTCACTCCTGAACCAAACATATGTCATATGTTTGCATATAATTCTTTGAAGACAATTCACATATCTAGAGACTGCTTGACATACATTTCAGAGTGACAATTGAAACACTGAGAAAGAGAGAGAGAAGGATTTTCAGTGTGGAACTGAATTGTCACATTGAAAATTCATACTTCTTGGAAATGACTGTGACGTAGCATCTCCCTTTTCTATAAGTAAGTTGAAAAATCTCTTATGCCATAAACATTAATAAGACACCAAGAGACAGTCCTCCCCTCTCCCCACCACAAAAGTATAGATACCAAACAAATGCCTCCCAGTGTTGTCTTTTCATACAACTCAAGGTGATTTACTGTTTTCATATTAATTTCTATCTAGCCATGTATGCAGTCACCTAATAATCTCAATACAGCTATATTACTTTGTAGGACAGAGTGAAAATGACTATTGCAATGCCTCTTAGAGCCATCCCCACTCCCTCTAAACTTTACCAGACAATGTCTGGTTTAATTTATTTGTACGGCTGGTTCCTTAGCTTCTGGCAAGGCAAGTATTTAAAAAATGAACATATGTTGCATAAAACGACAATGCATTTAAATTAGGCAAGAGTTGCTTAGGTTTGACATGTGTTGCTAGCATTATTCTGCTTTTTGCAGAATTAAAAATGTTATTTTGCTCGATCTGACTTTTTTTGTCCACCAGATTTGATTTAAAGTTAAATATTAGAGGGGAAAAACAAGGGGACAGATATAAATCTGTCATGTATGCGCTCCCATGCACCTCCCCCCCCCATTGCATATGCAGCTCTAAAAGTATCAGGCAAAAACCAGCCTATTTTGTATACAGTGTATATCTGAATTTTGAACAAAAAGCAATTAAAAACGACAAAAGCAAGAGTTCTGCAGACTTATATTTTTCGAGGAGATAAGAAAAGATGCAAAAAATAAACATAAGATGGACATGTTGGATCATAAATATTTATTTGTTTTTATTAAAATGTTTCTTTTGCTCTGTCTGCATTTATTTCTAATTATGCTTGGACATAGTAGTTGACATGGGGCAAGTTAGGAACATGAGAAGCTACCTTACACTGAGACAAATCATTTTTCTATTTAGCTCAGTATTGTCTACATTGGCCTTCTACATCTTGATGTGCTCCACATGTGTTTGATTCAGTGGATAAAGGCCACATCTGGAAAGCTGGCTTATGCTTCCAGCACTGGTTCTCTGGAGATTCAGGTGGGACTAATTCAAGTATTCATAGAGATGTCTGGATTGAACCTCTGGGGATTCAGTGTACAAAGAACATGTGTCACCATTGAAGTGTGGAATCAACAAGGTAAGTTGTACGGCTGAGCAATAGCCTTACCTATTGAGTATGATATTTTGTTTATACACTGATGATGATTTCTAGTCTGTTTCTTTCCATCCAAAAATAAGAATAAAAATGCTACAGATTAGCAAACATGGTAGTTATGCATGGTATAAATAAGATAAGCTTTAATTTTGACTATTTACTTATGCTCTCCTAATTTATTTCCAAGAGATGTTGGAAATCTGGGGTTATCTTACTTGAGCTGTAGTAGTGTTGATAAGAATCAAGGTAGTAGAGTGTGCTAAGGATTTCTTGGATCAAAAAGGTGACCAAGGAAGAAGTGCTAAAGTGAATGGTTAATATAATCATATGTTGTGAAGTCAGTTCTGGTTATGGTGATCCTTTTCAGGGTTTTCCAGGTAGTGAACACTCAGAAGTGGTTTGCCAGTCTCTTCTTCTGGGGTTGCCCTGGGGCAGTGCAGCAAAGTCAATGACTTATTTGTTTGACCTTTATTTATTTATTTATATAGCTTGTATGCCACCCACTACCCAAAGGTCTCTGGACAGCGCACAATCAAAATAAAAAATTCAGACAATTAAAACATCAACATTGCAGTAAAAGTAAAATAATAAAAACATTTAAATACAATAAATGCAACACATTAAAACACTACACTAAAATTGCCATCAGGACCCACAATCATCAGTTAAAAAACCTCTGGAATACGAAGGTTTTTACCTGGTGCCAGAATGTCATCAACATCGGCGCCAGGCAGGTGTCACTTGGAAGGGCATTCCATAGCTTGGGTGCAGCTGCCAAAAAGGCCCTGTTCCTACAAGCCATCCCTTTCACCTCCTTGAGGGATGGCTCTTTCAGAAAGGCTCCCTGGCTAGAACTTAATTGTTGGGTAGGTTCATATGGAAGGAGGTGGTCCTTCAGGTATCTAGTTCCTAAGCTGTTTAGGTAACCAATAAAGGTTATGCAGAATTGGTTTGATGTGTTCCTAGGCAGCCCTGCCACTCACGAGACATGCAGCATGATTCTGAACCAGTTGCAATCACTGGACTGTCTTCAATGGTTGCCCTACATAAAGCGCATTGCCGTAATCAATGTGGGATGTTACCAGTGTATGTGTAACTGTAATGAGGCTCCCTTCATCCAGGTAGGGGCACAGCTGGTATATTTTCCGTAGCTGAAGAAAGGCACCCCTGGCCACCGAGTCCGCCTGGTCTTCCAGAGTTAGACCGGGGTCCAGGAGTACCCCCAAGCTGCGGATCCTGTCCCTTAGGGGGAGTGCAACCCCATCCAGGTTAGGGAGATGGCTCTCTAACCTGTCTGGCGGAATACCCACTAATAGCACTTCCATCTTGTCTGGATTTAGTCCAAGACAACATGAAAGGCACCTCAAAGACTAAGAAATTGTATTCATGATATAAATTGATAGGTGTCAGACTTTGAAAAGAGGCAATTGAAAGAAAAAGATCAGTAACAGTATCTGATAGCTCAGAAGTGTGTCTCATGGTGATCTGGCAGATGGCTAGAACAAAATGGGCTGATGTATGGAGAACTGAAATACATCCAAGCAGCATGGCAGTCGAGAAGAATCAGGTTCAAGCTTGTATTGTTGAGATTTCTACACTGACAGTCAAACCTTATCACCTTGTGATTTTATGGGTGAGTCAGATGGCAGACTGAGAGCCAGAAAGTAGAGCTTAAACCCCAGATGGAGCACAAGGGAAAGTAAGGCAGCTCATAAGGACTGTTTCATTTGTAATATGCATTAGAGATGGGCACAAATTTAAAAAAATGACGTTTCATTTGTCATTTGTCGTTTTGGGGGGGTCCGTTTCGGTTTGTTTTCATTTTTCGTGAATTTTTGCAAAACATTTGTTTTTGTTTTTGGTCGTTTCATTACCGTTTTGTTACCATTAATTTCAATTTTTTTTAGCATTTAAAGCAGTTCACTGTATTGCAGTAACAGAAACGAAACGCACAACAAAATTTCCGGTGTTTCTGTTCGTTTTGTTTCATTTTGGAGACAAAATTTGTTTGTTGTTTCATTGCGTAATGAAATGAAAAAATGGAAATGGAAATGAAAAATTGTTCACTTCGTGCCCATCTCTAATATGCATTATTTAGAGTATTAAAATATTTTAAGATCACTAAGGGAAGACGTGGTTTCACAGTGTGATGTAGTGGATAGTGGATAGAGTGGTGGGCTCTGGAGAAGATGAGTGGAACAGGTAAAATCACTTTCTAAATATCTCAGAACATAAGAACAAGGGAAGATTACTTATCATTGAAAACAATACTAACAGCATTAAAGAGTTTGCTGAAATGAAACAGGAGTATAAATGTATGTGAAGGTGGTGGTTCCCAAGAAGAACATGGACACGAGCAAGACAGAAATAGTTGTTGACTAATGGTACCAATGGGTCTGGTACTTGTGAAGGAAAATAACAGTAGATAGCAACATATTTATAACATTTAGTAATGACTTAAGAAAGCTTCCTTGACTGATACTCATTCTGTGGGATTCCATTTCACGTGTGTTTCTGTTTTCTTTTTAATCAATCTTTTCAAGGCGCAGTGTGAGAGTTGTCCATAAGAGGGAAGCAGAATGTATTTCCAGGCATTTTTTATTGGACAGTTGGTGACAGTGCCTTTGCAAGACATCAGTAACAGACAACTAGTGATCAGCATCAGCTGCCAGTTTAGTGGTTTGTACCAGCTTGTTTTTAGCTGAACAGGTGTCTGGTGGCTCCCAGACCCACTCTACCTCTGGTGGCAACCTGCTCAGGAATGGTCTGTCCCTGTTCCCTGTCGTGCCTCCTCCAGGCACTGCCTCTGAGTGGGTGCCCACAGGACAAGGCAAGGCTTGGGAACCACCAAATATCCTTTTGGCCAAAACCAAGTGTGCCCATTCCTTCACAAAATGCAACTGTTTGTGTTTTCAGAACAACAACAATTAAGGCATAAGCTTGACTGGCAACAACTTACAAGTAACCCAGTGAGTTCTTTTTATAAAGTAACATTGCAGTCCAAAGTTAATCCAAAACAGAACATAACGGGTCTGTGCAGAGAGCCGATTAATGCCCAGCACTAGTTTTTGGCTGCTGAATTATCTTAGTTGTTCAGAGTTCAAGCCTGTGACTATTCTAAGATTTAAGGAACAATTGAGTCTAATTAAAGATGGGCAGTATATAAGAGTCTTTTTTGAAGCTTACATATGTTTGGAATATTCTCTCTTCTATTAATTTGCAGTAAAAACTAATAAACATCACATTAGACACCTTAATTCCTAAAATAAATTATTCCCCCTGAAAGCGAATTGTTAGTTAAAGCAATAAACTTACAACACCAAGAGATTAAACAAAAACAGAACAATTTAAGCAGGTGTTTAGAGAAGTTTTCAAAATTATTAAAAGGGCACCTCCTGAAAAGGATTTTGGGGGAGCCACTGTTTTAGTTTGCACTCTGTTGGAGCAAAAACAGCAAAGAGTTTTGCATAGACTTAACAAGTTCTGTTCAGCATAAATTGATGCCTACTGTCTCTGATGACATCAGCAGTACTCCAGGAAAGCTTACAGTATGTCCATTAAAGGAGCCATGAGACCCTTTCTTGTTAAATTGAGCATGGTAGCTCAGTGGATGAGGACTTGCTCCACATGCAGAACTTCCTTTGTTCAAACCTTGGCATCAGCAGATAGTGGAGGGGAGGAGCAAATGGCCATTTCCAGATCTGTCGCTTATGTAGTCTTATGCACTTCCCCACCCCCACCCCCCGCATTGAGTAGAAGAAACATCATCTTAACCTGTATTCTGCATAACAGCAGCTCTTCTGAAGGAAGTTCTAGAGAACTACTTTCAATCAGTGATATTTTTATATAGAGCTAGATTTACAAATGCACTGAACTAGAGCAGTGTGTGCTGGATCTGACAAATCAGAAGTTGTAAACTGAATCAGATAGATTTGGGCCAAATTAAAGCAGAGCAACCAGATTTCATTCTGGAATGAAGTGAAGCAAATTTACAAATTGACCTGTGCCTGGAACATGAAGCCCTTGGATCTCTTTCTTTATTTTAGGGGGAATGAAAAAAATATTAAAGGTTCCTAGTATGCAAACACCTGAATTTAGCTGTCTGAAATTTGGCATGTTTACCCGCTCTTCAAGTTATAATCTGTCACAACATTCCATGTGCATCAGCGCAAAGCCTCCCCTCCAAAAGGTACAGCTGTTTTGGTTTTCCCGTACACTGATGTAAATAAATTAAATTAAATTGGACATTAAATTAATTTGGATCTGGGGCACACATGGATATACGTGGAGCACAAATCACTCCAGACTGAATCAGGATACGTTTGGAAGCTCTGAATTAGCAGATCAGGAGATCTGTGCACAGCTATAATGTGAACCCTTTATGAGAAGCTTCCTGTGAACTGAAAGCCGGAGCATGAGGATACTGCACAGTGCCGTGTAAGGAAAGCAAAGCTGTTATTAAATTGGGGCCAGTGTGCTGCAAATTAGAGGGTGCAAAGATTGCTGCAGGAAGGATGCAAAAACCTATTGATATATTACAGGCCTGTACAACAGGTAGCCCTTGGGCTACCAGTAGCCCACAAAGGGTTCAAAAGTAGCCCACCAGCCATCAATAAAAAAAGTCAGGGGATAAGTTCTGCACCTCTACCTCCCCCAACCCAGGACCACCACTGCCCCTGCAAAATTCTGGGTCTGCCATGTGCTCGGAATGGATAAAATTCATAAGTAGAGGTTTTAGTGTAGTAGCCCTCAGGCACTTTGGGCCAGAAAAAGTAGACCTCGGCCTGTTCAAAGTTGAACAGCCCTGATATATGCTGATGGGCAATCATGAGCCTGTTTACTCCAAGCACATACTGCTTCCGTCATCTACCGTCTAAAAGACCAAACAGGCAGGCTCAGGGCACGACAAATATGACTAATGCATGCTCCCAACTGGGCATTCCTCAGTATTCCTCTGTCTTTTCCCCACATATCTAATCTCATGTGGCCCAGGCTTACCTCACCGTGCAGGGGAGCCTCAAGGACCAAAATGGCTACTTATGACTCTGAAGGAAGCCTGATCTTGTTTCCCTACCAGTTGTACTTCTGAGGGTTGTTAGACTGACCCAAGTGCTTTCTCCATGGACTTCTGCTGGGAGATGCCTTCCCTGCTGAGTTGTTTTTAATGGAATGATGCTGAGGAAAAAATGAAACCATATTGAATATTTATTTTTGTTTCATGACCATTTAAGAAAACATGTTTTCATTTTTTTAATACACACCAAATTTTCAGAAAACTCAACATAATTAGTCTCTGAAATGTATTCTCAAAATGCTTGCAAAATTTTCAGTGTAACAGAGGCACTCATGCCTTACAGGAAAGGTTGTTAATAGCTAGATTTAGCTCAGCCTCACACACACCCCAAGGGAAATGCTGAGCAATCTTGCAATGCTTCAGTTGCATTGCATAGCGTCTGGATGCATGAGGTTAAATTGTTCCCTGTGATGTTATGCAACCAACCATACCCGCACAACCTATAAAATAACTTGTAGAGCAATCTTGCTTTAACTTTGGGATACAGGTTGCTTAGTTAGTCCCTACGAGTCTCTTGTTAGCATGACCGTGCAAGATGTTAGAGTGTATTGCAAGAGCAAAGGAGGCCAGCAGGAGAGCAGGGCAGACACAGATTGATATGGACACAATGGAATGGAAATAGAAACAAATAGATACAGTGTTAATGTTACGGCTGATACACTGGCCCAAATTATTTAATCGGCCTGGTGGCAGATAGGTGAGCAACAATGCAGTGGCAGCAAAATGGTCTGAATGGAACTATGCTAGTGGATTAGTCCTTTCTGCCACCTAAATGAGGGGCCAGACTGATGCCTTAAACCATTCTCCAAAATCCCCTCTGAGGACATTTATACACGACCCCTAAGCTCCGCTGCAAATGGCTCCCAGCTCCGGAGCTTAAAAATGTTTCCCCACCAGCTCCAGAGCTAACAGAAAATTAAGTGTGACCCCGCCCACCTAAGCGCGACCCAGCGCACCTTTCAAGTACCTGCTCTGGGAGAGTGAAAAATTTTGATTCGGAGAGTGCCGGGCTCTCCTCGCTTCTTTTTGTTGTTGTTGTTTTTGCCTCCCACCCCTTTAAGAGGAACCAGGAAGTGACAGGGGTCGGAGCAACTTCGGAGGTAAGAGTGCATTCTTTTCTCCCTTTTTTTCTCCCTCCCCTCACGCAGACAGAACAAGGAAGTGTGGAGGGGGTGGGAACGCAGGGAGAGCGACAAACCCTCAAGATCTCTGGTCCGAATTTAAGGGACCAGCGGATCTTAGGGGTTGTGTAAAAAGGCCCTGAGAGAGCAAGGGAGCCTGCCTTACTTCCCTCAGAAAGGAATACAGCCTGATTAGGACTTTCAAGGAAGCAGCTTCTCATTCCCAGTGATTGTAGGAATATAACCTAAGACCTAAAGGTGCACCTTTGTCAGGTGATGAAGGCAGGGCCTTCAGCAACAATTGCACAATGATGCTTGTGCCACCCATAGACCACACAGAGACACAGGGATGATTTTAAAGGCCAACAAAGTAGTGCTAGCATGGGTCTCCCTCTCCCTCTCACAGTTTCCTGGGATAAATTTGGGGGCTGGAGGTTACAACACACAAGGGAATGACAGAATCATAGAATGGTAAGGCTAGAAGGAATGCAAAGAGTCATCAAGTACAGCCTGCGACAAAGCAAGGAACTGAGTTTACAAGAGCTGAGCAAGGCTGCAACCTCTGAAGATGCAGAGATCTTTAATTTTGATAAAGACACAGAAGCAAAACAGAGGCCAGAATGCAGTTTGCAGATTACTACAACAGCAACTCCGCAAGATAGACCTCAAGATGGAGTGGTGGATAACACTGAGTCTCTAGAAAAAAACTGAAGTTAGCTCTGATCAGGAGATTGAGCTAAAACAAACAGCTGATCTTAATCTGTAGACAAACACAACAAGATTGATCCAGGATAAATCTTTGGATATGCCAAGTTTACAAAACTTGACAAACGTATCTACTGAAATCAGCCTGATTGAAGAGACTGAACCAGAACAGAGAGCAGATCAACTTGAACATAAATGTCACAGGAATGGTGCAGGCTGGGCCCTTGAATGTGCCAGGTCTATGGAATATGATGTGTACATCTGTCTTACTCAATGTGGGTGCCAAAAAGAGGAAAATTTGCAACCTTTTCAGTGGCAGAGTGGCCATCAAGATTACTATCAAGATAGTATAAACAACCCATGGGGATGATAGATTTGGCAATGGGGAAGCAATCTGTGAGTATGGGGGGCTTGGCAGGAAAAGGGAAAATTAAAAAAGGACTTCTGGATTAGTGAATTATTACATAGAATGCTTTCTGTACTCTGATTGTCTAAGGCTACTGGTTAATTGGTATGATATCGGAAACAGAAAATGGAAATGTGAAAAACAAGCTGATATACAGTGGTACCTCAACTTACAAATTTAATCTGTTCCAAATGCATACTCTTAACTCAAAATACTCTTAAATTAGGGTACCTATCTATTTTTTAAAAAAAAGTTGAAAAAAATCAAAAAATGAAAAAAAAAAGTCAGCAGACCATATCTAAAATTTGTAAGGTGACAAAATGCCAACAATTTTCCACTCTTAAGTCGAATTGCTCTTAAGTTGAGCTGCTCTTAAATTTGGGTACCACTGTATAAATAAATGCTAATCTGTTAGATTTTTTAAAAAATAGAGGTAGTTAAGTATAGACAATAATTTCTATGCATAAAGCGAAATATATAGACCAGGAGGTAACTCTCTTATAATAGCCCACAAAGTATTAACCTGAATTAGAGATGATTGATGAAATTAGACACTTTTTGGAACAATGGGTAAATATACGGTGAATGACATATAGGATATTCAGTGGTACCCTGACTTAAGAGCAGCTCGACTTAAGAGCAATTCGACTTAAGAGTGGAAAATTGTTGGCATTTTAACTGTCACCTTACAAATTTTAGATATGGTCTGCTTGACTTACATTTTTTCTTCTTTTTTTTTTTTTTTTTTAAAAAATATATTTTTTTAGATAGGTACCCTGACTTAAAAGTAGTTTGACTTAAGAGTATGCATTCGGAACAGATTAAATTTGTAAGTCGAGGTACCACTGAATATAGTTTGCCAAATCTATCCTTAATTGCTTAGTATCGAAGAGCTACATAGTGAGATTGAATAGATTGTTGAGATTAGACAGGCTATATGCTTTGTATTAAAATAGATGTAAGTAAAGTTAGATAGACTAGATATGAGATAGTAAGGAAACTAAGTATGAAAGTACACTCATTTAAGCTGGGAAAGGAGATATAAATTATACTGGGCTCAAATGTTGGGAAAAACTGTGACTAAATTGGTAACACGACAGGAGACAAGCAATATATTTGTTCTATGTATATTAGTGTTGAAAATAAATAAAAATCAAAAAATTAAAAAGCAAGATTGCTGAGGACAGGACATTTGGGAGATCATTTGTTCATAGGGTTGCCATAGGTTGGTGACAACTTGATGGCATTTAACAACAGTGGAAAGAAAATGTATTTCTAATGAAACAGGAATGCTTCTTTCTAAACAAACTGTGGGCCAACACATATTTGAATATAATAGGATGGCTGGTTGTATGGGGTCGGTATCTACAGTTTCAACTATCTGCAGTTTACTACATCCTTATGTGTAACATGCAAGGGAGCAGGCCTTGTGACTTTTGTCCCACCTCCTTGTACGTTGTTTATAGGGTTGGCTACTCTTCACAATTTTAAGCATTCATGGCAGATCATGGAATTGATCTGCAACAGATAGGAGCTTCCACTCTGTACTTGTTGATCTCTATGTGATTTTCATTGTGCCAAAATGAATCTGTAAAGAGCAGGAGTACAATTGCTCTGACAGGCTCTGCAAGCAATCCTGACAGGGCAATGGAATGAAAATGACCACATCACTCCACCCTTAGCTAAGCTGTCAGAGGAAGATGTAAATTGTTCTTCAAAAGTGTAACTCTTCCAAATGCCTATATTATATTGATTGTCAATGCAAGCATAATCAAGAGTAGAGATGGGCATGAAATGAACTTTTGGTTCATTTCGTTATTCTTTGTTTCATTATGTAATGAAACAAATAACGAACTGCTCCCTCTAAGAAAAATGAAACAAAACTAAATGGAAATTTCCATTTTGTTTCGGTTCATTTTTCATTCAGATGGTATCTCCTCCCTGGAGTGCTCCTGGTCTGGTCCTCCTGGCTGTAGTAGGGAAAAAACAAACAAACAAACAAAGCCAACGGGCCTGCACTACAGCTGGTAGGCGGGCCACGTGGTTGGCAGCAAATAAAAATAAAAATAAAAATAAAAATAAAAATAAAAATAAATAAAAACCCGATCTGGCATGTGGGCCTCAGTACTGGCCCATGAGCACCAGACCTGACCCATGGGTCGTTGAACTGGCCCGCAGGCTGGCAAAAGTAAAAACAAACAAACAAACAAAAGAAACAAAGCTGACCGGCAGTTAAATAAAATAAAATAAAATAAAATAAATAAAAAATAAAAATAAAAATAAAATAAAATAAAATAAAATAAAATAAAATAAAATAAAATAAAATAAAATAAAATATAAAATAAAATAATAAAAAGGAGTGCTGATCTGGCCCCAGGGGTGGCTGGATCGGTGCTATAAAATGAAGAAAAATAAAATAAAATGAGCGCTGACCCAGCCCCAGGGGCCGTGTGGTCAGCTCTTTAAAAACAATTAAAAAATCAAAAGAAAGAAAAGAAAATAAAAAGAAAAGGAGTGCTGACCCAGCCCCAGGGGTGGCCAGGTTGGTGCTCCGACCCAGCCCCAGGGGCTGCGTGGGGCGCTTATAAACAACAGCAATCAGGCACTGGCCGCAAGCCAGCGCCTCAAAAAGCCCCTGCTGCAAGGGCCAGGATCACTTCCCCCCACTGCCGCCGCCTGGTAAGGACCCAAACTGGTTCAGATCGTTTCAGGTTTGTATGATTTTTAAAAAACTTCATACGAACCTGAAACGAACAGAACCAAGTGTGGGCTTGAAACAGATGAACCTGAACCATGGGTTTTCTGTTTCATGCCCACCTCTAATCAAGGGCTTAGAAGAATTTAAAAGAAAAATGACTTGTGCATTGCCTATGCTAGACAACTTTCAAAGTACTGGTAGGAAATGTATTTGCAAAGCATTTGATTCTAAAGTACAATGGGAAGTAATTAAGTTTTGCTTTAAAGTGCTCATTAGATATGTTTATAGTGCTAACTGTTTAATATTAAAGTAGTACATGTTTTATTTTAGAGGTTTTGAGCTGTAGAAAAAAATTACCTGTTCTCCTTCCTAACAGAAACCTACTGTATATGGTCCTGATTACCTTTGAAACTCTGGCTGGAAACAGTTATACAGCAATAAATCAAAAGCAGAAATTCTTTATTAATATCTGCAGGCTATCCGGTGTAGTTTCACAATATGTGCTATAATTAAGAGAGAGAGAGAGAGAGAGAGAGATCTAAATTCAAATCCATACCACATATTGATGTAATATACTTGTAGTTTTTATGGACACTGAGATTATCAGGTAGCTTGTGTAAAGATCTAATCTCCACGTAAGGATATAAATCTCTAAATTCAGATGACCATTTTTAGCATTAAAATTTATACCTTTATTACTATACTGTACATGATGAATAGCTTTGTGATATATGCATTTTTCCAGGGTTGGAAGTTTGCCTTTCCTTGTTGTCATCTTTTATTTCTATGCTCAGGTCAGTTGTCCATATGGGCGAATCCATTCTACAGTACAATCCAATGTATGCCCACTCATTGGCTGACTAGAAAAACACAGAAGTCCAACGTGTAAGACCCAAACTTTCTGCAAAGTCAGCCACATGTTGACGACATATCTGGCCAAAACAAAGATAAACTGAATAAGCCTTTTCACACACATCTCAACAGCCTACACCCCAAGAATACAGTCAAAAATAAGAAAACCAACTTCCTCCTGGACTTCCAGCACATAAACCCAACAGGTCATGACAATGTATGTCTGCTCGTTGGCTGACTTGATTTGCTCTATCTATCTATCTATCTATCTATCTATCTATCTATCTATCTATCTATCTATCTATCTATCTATCTATCCATCCACCCATTTGGCTGCCAAGGCCACTCTGGGTGGTTTACAGAAAGAGAAAACCACAATATCAGCTCTCCAAAATAGCAAATCACTTAAAAATATAGCTTAACTGTCAAGAAATGACACAATAATAACAAATGTTCAGTGAAAACAGTCAGGATGGAAGGATCATTGGCTTAGAATCTGATAAAACTCTGCATTCTCTTGACAGAATGGCGTGATTTTAGTGATATTGTTTAATTTAATGTTGTTTATGTGCTGCCTTTCCCCCCATGCTCTTGGGAGGAGCCACTGAGAAGCCCTCTCTTGTGGCCTCACCAAATGAGCTTGAGAAGGTGGTAGAAATGAGAGCCTTATCCCATGACTGCTAAAAAGTGCTTGTAAATGCAGGAAAAAAAAAACACCTTCAAAAATGGTGCACCCATGAGCAGCTCGCTTAAAAAAAAACAAACACTGACCACCACGCCCCCTTAAGCACAGCCCAGCGGGTCTTCCAACAACCACCTTTGGGGAGTACCATTTTTGGAGCCACTTTCGATGCATCTTTTAAGCCAATGCAAACTTAAGTGGGGACTCCAAAATGTTGTTGTTGTTTCTCTTGTCCCCCATTATGCTTACTTCCTGCGTGTTTTTTTAAATGTGTGGTTTCAGGATATTGATACGCCAGCAAGAACACGTCATATGTACTGTACTGTATTCCATGTTTTTCCCCTTTTGTTATTTTTTTAAAAAAATCCTGTTGTGGGGTGTGATGCAGGAATAATTATAATTGCACATGCACACGTTGCCGCAGAGTTCACAGTGACAAAAGGAAGGCAATATGTCAGGATAGAAACTTAAACAAAAAAACTTTTTGTGCAATGGAAAAGCAGGGAAACATCACAGAAACTGGCATTTTGATGTGCATCTTGGTGGATGGGGGGACAAAACGTAGGTGGAGAATAGAGCAGCGTCCATGAGGACACAGAAACCCCCGTTCTGAGTCACATGATTGTTGCCGGAGTGAATCCGCCTTCTCTTAGGAGCTGGCCGTGGGATAACGCTCTGAGGCAAAGGCCTCCTCTGAAGATCTTAAAAGCTGAATAGGCTTATATGATGTGATACATGGCTTCAAATAACCTTGATCCAGATCACATGGGGCTTTAAAGGTGATAACCAGTGTTTTGAATTGAACCCAGAAACAGACAGGCAGTCAGTGAAGCTGTTGTTAAAAAAAAAAAAAAAGAGTTACATGATCCCTATCTGGATGCAAAATTTTTAATCATCTGAAGTTTCCCAACACTTTTCAAAGGCAGCCCTGTATAGAACATATTGCCATAATCCAGATGAAGGCATGTCTCACCTGATTGGACATTTAAAGGATCCCCCCCCCAACTCTTTTGGTGTCTTATCTGTTCATTAACCTGGATTGCCCTTCAAATTTATTTTCACCTTGTTTACACTTGCAGCTAGTGGTAGTCACGGTTTGGTGGTTTGTGCCAGTTAATACACATGGCACCACAAGTGCTGCACATTTCTTTGCCCCACCTTCCTAGCTGGATCCCCTACTCACCAGCCAGTGTGCATTCTTCTACTCCTCTTTTTTAGCTTTTCAACCTGTCCCCAGCAGGTTGCCTCGCCTCTTTGACGGATGTCCTACTTAGACAAGGAGACAGGACAGACAAACCCACGCTCATTCCAGGGACAAGTCAAATGGCCAAAGTGGAGAGGAGCATGTTCTGACTGGTGAGTGGGTCACTGGCTGGGGTGACGGCAAAGGGAATATGCAACACCTGTGATGCCATGCATACGAACTGGCATGAACCTCTGAACCAAGGCTCATGCCTATCTTTACTTGCAGCCGCAGACCAGAAAAAAATTTGTCCATATTTCAAAGCCAGACTTACCAGTTGGTGATCATTACTTTTCAATCAATCAATCAATCAATCAACCTTTATTGGCATTAAAATAAAATAAAACAACACAACAAGAGAAAATGAGGTACAGCAAGGAGGGTAATCAAACATGGAACTGGTGATTCTAATATATGCATTAGCTACTTAAGCCAATGAGATGGGGAATAGGGAAGCCCAGATCCTCGTGCTGCTATAATTTCAGAGGCAAAGGAGGCCACCTCATCCAGATAAGAGGTGACTTGCGTAGAGAGAAGGAACCTAAGCTTAACCAAGCCTTCCCACCCTTGCATTCTATCGAGGATCGAGGATAGATATTTCTTACGAAGTGCATTGTGAGTTGGGCAATGAAAGAAGATGTGTTCAAGCGTTTCAACGGCATTAGTTTGACATGGACAGATCCTCTGGGAGTAAGGGGTTCCATTGAACCTGCCTGACAAAAGTGCCGAGGGGAAGGAATTGCATCTGGCAAGTGAATAGGCTCTGCGTGCTTCGGGACATGTTAGGTAAGTCAGAAAAAAGCAGGCTTCCCAGGTAGGACTGGGATGTTAAATTGAAGTGGGGAGCTGGTGGTATTGGCTTCGCTGCACAGTTCCTGCCATTCGATGTTCAATACCCTGTCTTTAATAGTCCTATATGCTTCAGATTGACTTAACATGCCAAGCTGCTCAATGTCCAATCCCGCTACTTTAAGAGTGGTAAGAACATCGGAGATCTCGACTGGGAGGTCAGGATCTATCAAAAGTTGATATAATAAACGGGTATGAACTGGGTTGTAAAGGATTCCAAGCCAGAATTTAATAGCTCTTAATCTGGCCAAGGTCTTCAGCCTTATCATGCCAGTTTCTAAGCAAAGAACAGCGTATGGGACACATTTAGGGAGGCCTAGGATTCTTCTCAAAAAGAGGCTTGAATACTCTCCACTGTGCGATCTATAGCTTTATACCAAATTGGTGATGCATATAAGATTTGAGATAAGGTTTTGGCCTTAAATATTGTCAGGGAAGCTGGTACGTATCGATTGCTATAGCTAAAAAAGAATCGTGAGATTGCGCTAGCAGAGATCTTGCTTGCATTTAAGACATACTTGCGATGGGAGAACCAGGTGTGTCTATAGTTGTAGTGAACACCCAGGTACTTAAATGACTTTACCTGCTCTATAACATTACCCTTACAAAGCCATTTGTGGGCAGTCCATTTTCTCTCAAAGACCATTATTTTAGATTTGGAGTAATTGACCTCCAATTTATTGGCTAAGAAATAGTCCGTGGCACCATTAAGTAAGCGTTTAAGACCTATCCTAGTGCGAGAGAGAAGTATTGCGTCGTCGGCGTACAAAAGCAATGGAACTTGTGCCTGACCCAGTTTTGGGGTGATCATTACTTTTAGCGAAATTAACAAATTTTACTGCTTGTCTGGAACTGCAAAAACACCTTGGCAATCAAACACCTGACAGGATTGACTATATATAGCATGCTACATAAAATAGAACAGGAGAAATGAACATATATAGCCTAGTTCTACTCTCCTCATTCTGGGTTTGTTTTTCTGTTGACATTCTTGGAGTCCACAGTACACTGAGAGCAGAGTGTGTCACTCCAATAATCTCTCTTCCTTGTGAGCATTTCACAAAAATGCTAGCATAGTGTAATCCAGATCTAAAACACACCAGCATGCTGTAACAAAGGATTCCTTGTCAGACACTTAACTTAGGATAAAAGTAAACAAAGGAGCAGGAATCCAGGACCAGGGTGTTGCTAAGCCCCTATCCAGGGGCATGGTGGCTCAGCAGACTAAAGCTCCAAAAATTGTAGGCTATAAAGTCAGCAGCTCGGCGGTTCAAATCCCGGGTGCCATGCAGCAGACCCCATACTCCTGCCAACCTAGCAATTTGAAAGCATGTAAATGCAAGTAGATAAATAGGTACCGCCGTAAAACGCAGGAAAGTAAAACAGTGTTTCCTTGCAGCCATGCCGGCCAAATGACCATGGACTTGCACAACACTGGCTCTTCACCTTAAATATGGAGATGAGCACCGCCCCAAGAGTTGGACATGACTAGCACGCATGTGTGTGGGGTACCTTTACCTTTTTATCCATGATATCACATACTCATTTAATGATGTCAGCTTCTCTTAATGTCCTTACGGTTAGAATACTTGACTAGAGTTTGAGAAACCTGGGTTCAAATCCCCACTTGGCCATGAAACCCTCTGGCTAATCTTGGGTGATTTAGGTTCTCTTAAACTGACCAAGCTCACAATGTTGTCATGAGGATAAAGTTCAAAACCCACTGGAGGAAAGACAGGATAAAAATCTGCCAGCATAATATATGTTTGTAGAGAGATGGCATCTGCATACACCAGAACCCTCTGCTTCTGAAGTTCTAGTTTGCATGGAGGCATCTGTATATATGTACAGCAGAAGCATCTTCGCGACAGATCCACCCGTATCTGGATATGGACTCCCTCAGAATGGTAGTGCAGGTGATTGTGATCTTGAGGATAGACTACTGCAACACTCTGTACGTGGGGTTGCCCTTGACTCTTGTTCGGCAACTTCAGCTGGTACAAAATGTGGTGGCCAGACTGGTGGCGGGTGTGCATCGATATGACCACATCACCCCAGTCCTGGCTCGTTTGCATTGGTTACCCATTGCATCCCGAATAAGATTCAAGGTCCTGGTTTTAATTTATAAAACCTTCCACGGTTTGTGTACCTGAATACCTGGCAGAGTGAATCTCTCAAAGATCAACCGAGGCCTGACCAACCAGAATGTCATGGGCGCTCTCACTTCGAGTGGCCACACCCAGGGAGGCTCGGAAAACTACTACATGTGACCAAGCCTTTTCTGTGGCTGGCCCTGTGCTTTGGAATCATCTCCCGAGTGAGTTGTGCCTTGCACAGTCCCTGCCTGCCTTCAAGAAAGCCGTAAAGACCTGGATGTTCCACGAGGCATTTGGCGACAGCTAATTTCCTCCTTTCCCCCCCCCGCCATTGTACCAATTATTTTTTTAATATTATCTTGTTTTTGTGGTCTCTTTTCTTACATTGTTAGTTTATGCTGATGTTGCTTGTCTATTACTATCGCTGTTTTGAATTATTGTTTTCCTCATTTGTATTGATGTTGTAAACCGCCCGGAGTTCCTTCAGGAAGATGGGCGGTATATAAGTAATAATAAATAAATAAATAAATAAATAAATAAATAAATAAATAAATAAATAAATAAATAAATAAATTTCAAAATATCTTGATACATAAGGCTTCTGCTCCTGGGTTATACATTTACTTCCATCATGAACTGGCTAGAGTTGATACCGATTTAAGAAGAAATTATGACAAAGAAAAAACACTGTGGTAGAATTCTGAAAAATGTTAGGTGATTAAACGTATTCTAAGACAATCCTAGCTGTCTGTGAAACACAGAATTTATGTCTGGTTGTGTTGCTGGCATGTGAGGCAGGCTGTGGGTTTTTTCCCTCTCTCCAATGTTATTTCCATCATTCATGTTGCCGCAAAAGCTACAACTTGTCCTTCAGTCCATCAATCAAATGTCCAAATAGAACAAGAGATCATTTTACAATCAGCTCATCGTGTTATTAGCCAGAGAGTTTTGTGGGACCTGACGAAGGAACAGGTGTTGGGATTATTTTATGTAGGAAGAGTGTTATAACGGTGCACCCATGTCAACATATCGATCTGGTCTTTTTTATTTTTAAGATAGAAGCAGGTAGGAGGGGAGCAAAAGGAAAGGACAGGATAATTAATATTTTAATTTGTTCTTAAAAATACATAGAAGAATCACAGCTGTGCTGAGTATTTTCAAATGTGTTATCTTAAAGCAGAAACCAAAGTGTTCCGCTTATATACCGCCCCATAGCGCTTAAGCACTCTCTGGGTGGTTTACAATTTTAATTATGCAGGCTACACATCCTGCCACCACCACCCCAGCAAGCAGAGTACTCATTTTACTGACCTCGGAAGGATGGAAGGCTGAGTCAACTATTGAACCCCAGGTCGTGAGCACTGTTTTAGTGGCAGTAAATTCCAAAATGAATCACTTTTCTTTTACACCTCTGGAAGGCTCTAATTCAGAAATCTGTTGTCCATCTCCAAAAATGCAAAAAGATCCCAAATCATTCTGATTTCCTTGTGATAGAAAAGCCATTCAACCCAAACCTATTGAGGTAGGGGAAACACTCTTGTCCCAAAGGTGATAGGCAATTCTAAGCCTGGTAATATTCCTGGGTTGAATGAAATGGAAAATGGTAGTTTCAGTTCAGGGGTGATCATCATCATCATCATCATCATCATCATCATTGTCGTCGTCATCATCATCATCATCATCATCATCATCATCATCATCATCATAATCTTCTTAGAACTGCAGATCCAGAAGGGACTCCATGAATCATTGAGTCCAGGCCTTATTAAGGGGACACAGTCGGTCAGTCGAACTCCCAACCTCTGGCTCCACAACCCGAGACCTAAACGACTGAAGTCTCCAAAAGTTTATTAAGTCATGCTGTGAATGGAAGAGTGGAACAGCTGGCTGAATGAGACATCCGATTGCTCATTCCAATTTCTGCTGATCCAATGGATCAATGAGATGTACATAAAGGTAAAATTGACTTATCAAGTCTCCTTGTATTCAGAGAGTGGGACTAACAATTAGATTTAGTCCATTGTAATTGTTGACACATTAGTAGTAACTCAAGGGGGTGGGGTTGCTCTGTAAGGATGTCATGGCAGACACTAAATTTCATGGAACTAGGGAAAACATCTCATCTGATTCAATATTAGATATCCTTCCCATCTCATTCCAAGGCTGCTGTTCTATCCCTAGACCAGTGCTTGGGGTCCACATCAAGTCCAGGCCCTATCAAGGAGGCACAGTGGTGATGTGAACTCCCAACCTCTGATTCTGCAGCCAGAGGCCTAAATTACTGAGTAATCCAGCAGGCAGGACAGAGGTGCTCCTGCTCAGTCACAAGCAGGGCCGGCGCATCCATTAAGGCAAACTAGGCAGTTGCCTAGAGAGCGCCGAAATGGAGAGGGGGTCCTGGCCAGCCTGCCGCTGCCCCGCCCCCACCCCCTGGGCCGCCTCCGTTGGTGCGTGGGACCTTGGGGTCATCCAAGCAGGGGGCACGTCCCACTTTGCTCCACCGCGGCCTCTCCGGGGCCTGAAGACACACTGGGTAGGCAAAGTGAGGCCCGAGGGAAGAGGCTGGTGGGGCGTATGCATGTGTGTGTGGGGGGGCGGTGTGTGTGTGGCAGAAGCCCCAGGACGAAGAGTGCAGGCAAAGGAAAGGCAGCAGCGCGCTGCTGAGGGTGCCGGAGGAGGAGCAGCAGCCTGGCCTGGATGGCCGTAGGGTGGCCACACTGTGCTCCGGTTGCCTTGGCTCTGCTCACTCTTCGCTCGCCGGCTGGGCTGTCACGGCCACCTCGCCTCCTTCTGGGGTGCGCCCCACTGTTGCTCTCCAAGTGCTACCCCTCCAGCCGCCAGCAGCTTCTGCACTCCCCAGAGCCAGGCTGTTCCCCACCACCATCTGGGGGGGAAGGGGGAGGAGGAGGAGGAGCAAGGGAAGGAAAGGGAAGGCGGGCTCGAGGTGGCGCTAAGCGAGGCTGTTCCTTGGGGTGGCTTTCCGTGCTCGCACTGGCTGAAGAGATGAAGGCGACCCAAGGAGCGGCAGTTGTCACAGCAATAGCGGCAGCGGCAGCAGCGCCCCGCCATCCCCTCCGCTTCCCATCTCTGGCTCGGCGGGCTGGTGAGAGCGGGTGTTGCCACAAGGCTTCCTTCCTCGCCCTCGCGTGCCTGCCTCAGCCAGAGAAAGGGGCGGCCGCGGCGGCCGCCCTTCGCTCAGCAGAGAGGCAGGCGTGGAGGGTCTGTGTCAGGTCTGTCGGTGCAGTGCCTGAGTGGCTGCGAGGTGGAGCCAGCCCACCCGACTGACACCTCAACACATGCTCATTCACTCGCTCTCACCTGTGTGCACTCCCTCGCCCCCTCTGCCACACAGGCAGCCCCGTGACGGGCAGATAGGTGGGCGAGCGAGGGCCCATCTATGAGCCGCCCCCTTCCCTTGCTGCAGAGGCCCTCTCCTGTCTTTCTTGCGCCCTCCCCGCTCTGGGTCACCTCATAAAGGAGTCCCCATGTACACACACACACACAGATACACACACTTATAGAAGGAGAGAAGCCAAGGGAGGGGGCAGGAAGGAGGTGGAGGTGGGGGAGCGAGCAGATGTCACGGGCAGACAGAAGAGCTTCTCAGGAGCCAAAGCCGGACCGCTCGTGATGGGCAAAAGGAGGGCTCCTTCCTGACCAGAAACTGTGGGGTGAGGATGCCTGCAACCTCTGCACTTGGAAGAGTGTATGGGAGAGCGTCTTGTCCCACTGGCCCACCACCCCGATTGAGGTGGCAGCGGATGAGAAAGAGAAGTGTCAAAGGTGGTCCCTAGTTCCAACATGCTCTCAGGTGTGGGAGCCCTGACTGCTTTGGGCATGTAAAATTCCTGGAAATTTTGAAGCCATGGGAAGAAGAAAAAACTTTGATGAAAAAAAAAAAAAAATGGGGGGGGGCAGAAGATGATCTCGCCTAGGGCGCAAAAAACCCTAGCACCGGCCCTGGTCACAAGGCAAATCACAAATTCTGATCTGGCATAACTCAACTCCTCCTCACTAAACCACTCTCTGAAACTCAGATCATGAGCACAGTTTTTGCTGCAGTACAGAAGTTTAACCACTAAACTATCTCCCTCTATTTAATTATTCTTTATAAAGGCTTGGGAATGGCATAACCAATATTCTCCTCATAGAATCAAATTGGAGGAAATAAAGATGGGGGGCATAATTGTGTGGCATTCCACTCCTCACACCTCCTACTTTGGCTTGGATGGTCTTGCAGGCAATTTGGAGTAGGGGAAAGATCCACCTCTCCATCATCTACCTACTTAGGGCCATGGTTTTTGGATGTGTTCTCCATCCTCCTCCTCCTCCTCCTCCTCCTCCTCCTCCTTCTTCTTCTTCTTCTTCTTCTTCTTCTTCTTCTTCTTCTTCTTCTTCTTCTTATTATTATTATTATTATTATTATTATTATTATTATTATTATTATTATTATTATTATTATTATTATTATTATTATTATTATTATTATTATGGGAAGCCAGGCCACTGCCTTTGAGTGGGAGCCTGCTGGGGGATGCGGGGCTTTAAAGCACCAAACCCCTGGTTCATGTTCATCTCTACACTGCCAGCATAAAATGCACCTGCCTGTTCCTGATCCACTGCTGTTGGTGTGTCTTTGTAGGATTGTACTATCAGCAGGAAAAGCTCAAAAAAGGGAAAACACTCTCTCTGTGTGTTTGTGTGTATGTGAGATAGAGCTCTTGAGTAATCCTCCCACAATAAAATCTCTCCAAATTATTATTACTACTACTTTCTTTGACCACCTTAACCCCCTACATGATTACTCTAGGATGGATTGCAGTAATAAAGAATGCCATGGGTAAACACTGCAGTTCTGAAGAATGATTGTGGCTGAGTTGCAAACAGAACATAGTCTTTGTGAGCAAACCCATTCACCTCTGGTTTCTTTGATGCAGGATGCTTCCTTTGCTATTAGGACAGGCAATGACTGAAACTGAGCTGATATATCTGGCGAGTGTCAGAATGTATCCACCACTAAAACACTTGTGATGTTGCTTAAGTGAGGCTGTCACTAAAATGAAAAAAAGAAATTAAATATAAAGAGTAAAAAAATGGATTGGCTGTTTAGAAGAGTGTATTCCTCGTCTCGGCAAGGTCCCTTTGTATAACTAGGAGAACACCTAGCTCAGTGGTTCTCAACCTGTGGGTCCCCAGATGTTCCTGGACTGCAACTCCCAGAAATCCCTTCCAGAACAGCGAGTGGTGGCAGCTTCTGGGACTTGCAGTCCAGGAACATCTGGGGACCCACAGGCTGAGAACCACTGGTCTAGCTCCTTCAGAAAAAGAAATCGCTCACTAACTCTATGATTTTGGGGGTAAAGCCCAAAGTAACCCATCCTGCTTTAAAAATTTGATGCACCACCATGAAGTATGTTCCTCTGCATCCTTGATGTAAAGTTTTATAGCGAAGCATTTCTAATTACTGGAAGACACTCTAGGGTGCGGATAATCACATAACTTACACCTAGATGCTTTGACAGCAATCGGCCTTTGGCCTTGTGCCTAACCCCACAATAAAGCATAAATCATTACAGGGTGATTCACACACTGTCATGTCTTATTGCTTAATTAATTTATCAAAAATCACTTTCTGTAAAAAGTCAAGGTAAATGGGATATGTTGTGTGCATTTCTTTTAACATTTTTTTAAAAAAGATAGATAGATAGATAGATAGATAGATAGATAGATAGATAGATAGATAGATAGATAGATAGATAGATAGATAGATAGATAGATAGATAGATAGATAGATAGATAGAGTACAACCCCTGCATCTGCTGATTCACCAACTGCGGATTCCGTTATCCACAGTTGGTGATCAGAGGTTGCTGGGCAGGTCTGAGCCAGGCAGCAAGGAAGATGGCCAGATGGCATTGGTAAAGTTTTTCTTTCTTTCTTTTTCTCCTTACCACTGCTGCCTACCAGCCGCCCTTCTTGTCAAGGCTGGCCAGCATGCAGCAATGAGGAAGGTGGCTGGCTGATGGTGGTGTTGTGTTGGTGAGGTGGGCAGCTGGTGGTGGCAGCGAGGAGAAAAAAAAAAAAAAAAACTGTATTCCCTCCTTGCTGTCAACATTGCCACAGGCCGGCTGCCCTCCTTGCCATCAACACTGTTGACGGTGGTGGTGACAGGGGTGGTGGTGACAGGGTGGTGAAAGCTTTCACTCTCAACCCCCCCAAATGCTGGGTAGCTCAGTGGTGGTGAGGAGGGCAGCCAGTGGTGTTGTTGAGGAGAAAGAAAGAAAAAAGATAAACTTTATTCCTTCCTCGCCACCAATGCCATCGCAGGCTGCCTGTCCTCCTCTCCGCCATGCTATCCAGCATTGGGGGGGGGCTGTTGGGGGCCAAAGCTTTCAGTCCAGCACCCTCTACCCCTGTTGCCACTGAGTGTTTGCTCTTATCCATGGATTTTGCTATCCGCGGGGGTCCCGGAACTGATCCCCTATGGATACGGTGGTCCTACTGTACATACATACATACATACATACATACATACATACATACATACATACATACATACATACATACATAGACAGATAGTTAGATTGCAGAGAAAATCCCCTTTCTTTCCCCCTCTTATCCCCTTTCCCCTCTGTGTCCTAGGTCAAGCTGGAGAGTTCTAGAATGCCTCCAAAGGAAGGGAACATCAAAGCACTTGTGAGTTGTCTCTGCCTCGAAAATCCTGGAAAGGGTTGCTATAAATCAGAATGGACTTGACAGCACATGATGATGATGATGATGATGATGATGATGATGATGATGATGATGATGATGATGATGATGATGATGATGATGTGGTGGTGGTGGTGGTGGTGGTGGTGGTGGTTAAGAATTATTTACTTTGCCTAAGCTAATATTCTTCAATCTAGCATGGTCTTCCAAAATGTTCCGATAACCCAAGACAGGGCACATTATCCTGCCAAATATAGTGATGTAACTCGGATGGGTGGGTGAATTTAATTCATATTTGTCAATTTCATTCCTTAAACACAACTAGGAATAAGGCTTTGAAACTCTGTTGCCATTGTCATTATTGGCAGGTTGTTTTAAATCAGAATTTTCATATTGCAATGAGAAGGAAAAAAAAGTAAAGTTCTGCTAATATACAGCCCCATACCACTACAAGTAGTCTCTGGGCGGTTTTAAAATTTTAATTACAGTGTGCAGGCTACACATTGCCCCCCCCCCAGCGAGCTGGGTACTCATTTTACCGACCTCGGAAGACTGGAAGGCTGAGTGAACCTTGAGCCTGCTACCGGGGATTGAACCCAGGTCGTGAGCACAGTTTTACCTGCAGTACAGGCATTTAACCGCTGCGCCACGAGGGCCAACATTAGTAATGGGGGGGAAATAGAGTCTCAATCTGCATTGTATATGACTCCAGATTACCTAGCACATGATGGGGGACTCCTTTTTGCTATTACATGGACAGATTTGAAAAAAATCCTTTCACAGATATTTGGAGTTTTATATACAGTGGACCCTTGTATAACAAACAGTTTGTATAACATAAAATTTGTACAACATAAAAAAATTCTGGAGACAGGGGAAATTTGCTTAACATAATCGCCTATGGGGCAAATCTGTACAACATAAAAATGGGATCACTCTGTTTTCAAGGCATTCTTATGGGAAATTTGGATAAAGGAAAATTTGGTTAATATAATTTTATTTGGAACAAATTATTTCCTTTATACAAGGTGCCATTGTATTCTTGGTCCTTTAAAATATGTGCAAGTAAGCTGCAAACTATATGTGGCTCCCTTTTATTTGCCCTTAACTGTCTTGATACATCATGCTTTAATTGTTCATTTCAAATTACAAGAACAAAGTTCCGGACAAAACAATCACCAAAAGCAACCGTTTTTATTATCGAGCACAATAAACTGTTAAGAGCAAGGGATTTGGCTCATGATAGGTGCATTATATTTTGCAATAACTGTCACAGTGTTTATAGTTCATCTGCTCAAAAAAGACACCACTTGAAGTTTACAGTGCTGTAAAAAAAAACCACAAAGGCACCCTTCACCCCCTTGCAACGTGGCAGGGAATATGAAATGCTTTTGATCCTAGGTAAGCACTGTCTTGCAAGCAAATGTTTGCTTTTATTAGCTTTCTGGCCTGAAATTCTTGTAAGATGTTTCAGAACGTATACGGTTGGTGCTTCCTCCCCCTCCACCCCCTACTCCTATAGAACTGGGAACCATCTGGGCGCAAACCTGGGTGCAATGAGCCCCAGGGTGCCTTTAGCCAGTTCACTTGAAATGGAGAGTCTGTCCCATCCTATCACCCAGCAGCGATAGAACATTTGTTCCCTAAAGGCCCGGCAGGCTGCCAGCAGCAGGTGTGAGGTTCTCCTCTGGGAAGGAAGCAGCAGGCACAGGCATTGATGTGTGCCTGTGACAAGATGTTGAGAATCTGCTCGGGTAGCAACAGAGATGGCATCTGGGAACAGGGCTTGGGAGCCGCTATTTGGTAACCATTCAAAACCCCTTGCTGTCTCCTTTGCAAGACAGAAATTAACATCGCACTCCAACATTGTGCTTGCTTCCTGTGGGGAGGAAGGACAAAAAATGTGTGTGTGTGTGTGTGTGTGTGTGTGTGTGTGTGTGTGTGTGTGTGTGTGTGTGTGTGTGTGTGTGTGTGTGTGTGTGTGTGTGTGTGCGTTGATACTTTGAGGGGTGCCTAATAAAAGCAAGCCACTTGGTAATAAAACTAGCTACCGGACAGGTTGTTTGTAGCTGCAGAAACGGGTGGAATATCTTAGGGATTCTTTGTAGCTGGATGCCAACATGAAGAGTTAAGCATTTCTTCCATGGAAAAAGACTCTACCTAGAAAAGAATGGCAATAAAAAGAAGGCAGACCTTGAAGACCGGCTGTAATTCTAGACAGCCAAAAGAGGGGCAGGAAGAATTATGCACAGAACCTGGGGTAGAATTGAGAGGTCTTCCCCCTCCTCCTTATAACAGCCAATCGCAGAGCAAATCACTTATAAGTGCAAAAGCAGCTTGCTGTTTCTGTCAGGTGATTGGCTACAGTAAAAGTGTTTAAAAGACTCCAGGTTGCATGTGTGCATAATGGTCTGAGATCATGGGCCTTGGCAGCTGAGACCAGTGTTTGTGAAGATTTATTATATATGCATACAAAATGAATTGGATATGTCCCGGAACTTTTCCACACATGGGGCGAGAGGTGGGGCAAGGCTCTCAATACAGCACCGTGTAATAAGGCATATGGTCACCCCACCAAACACATATGTGCATATTCATTTCTGCCTGCCTGCCAAGACACCTGGATCTGAATACCTGGATCTTCAGACCTCTTACGGCTAAACAAGAGTTCCATCTCTTTTTCTTGAGACACAATCCATCTTTGTGGCAGGCAGACACTTCATTTCCAGTGAAAGCTCCTGACTGTGAAAAGAGGTATTCCCCCCCCAACTCTCGAGTGAGATACCCCACTGCCCTATCCCACAAACCTTCCACAGTCTTCTCCACACTTAAAAGTAATTCTAGCTCTTAGACTCAGCTGGTGCAACTAGCAGATAATTTCGGTTCATTCATTTCTAAGGATTTTATTGCTATTTACACATAACACACTTATGGTGTGGAAAGAGCCTTAGATTTTAAACCCATTCAGAACAACTTGCAAGAGTGAAAACCCTTTTTCTATCTTTTTCGACATTCATCAGTTGCCTTGTTCTAAATTCCACTTGCAGGTTGCCATCCTTCGTGAGCAGGGTGCAGGTAATGATGGCTCCTGAATATTATTAATGTACAAATGTTAATTGGCCATGTTTGAAAATCATGGGCAGAATGGTTGCCTTTATGGTCCAGGATGGTTTTTGTTGTGGTGATGTAACGGTCTCCTTTCACTTTTTCATTCTGTCCATGGTGCTTCTTCATTTCCACTCTGCTCCTAGAATATGCAATGTGGGACATAGTATATTTTCAAAAGTGCCACGTTCACAAGTAATACCTTCTAAATAGGTATTTACCTTCTAAATAGGTATTTCCATTGCACATATGTTCTTTCCTTCAGAAATGTGCCCAAATGTATGAAATCTACATTATATGAAATTGAACTATTTCCTTCCCTTCTATCTATGATGTGGCCCATTGCCATTGAACAGGGACCCATAATTGCTACATAATAGCTAAGGCTGTTTTTCTGTCTTAAAACCTAGCTTAAAAAAAATTCAGAAACCCAGATGAGCTTGATAGGCAGAGGGCTGAGTGATTTAGTGACTACTTTAACAGACGACTGGAATGTCTGTTTAATGTAGCGGCAACAGGACTTTTAAAAACAATATTGGCTGTAAATCTTGAGGTTCTGGAACAAGCAGGAAAAAAGGATTTTTAAATTTTTTTTTATCCAAAATGCAGACTGTGCTCAGTAGGAAACTTAGAAAAACATCCATACTAGCATGATTGAATTGCACATTCTGTTTTAAGCAAAATAAGGGACAGTTAGGCACATTATGTTCTGACACTGATATCACGATTAGGTGTACATCTTACCTGTAGTGTGCCAAAAATCTGTTCCATTGTCTCCCTATACCCATCATTTCCATTTGATTTGACAGCTGGGAAATTTGCTTTTTTGGGGAAATCAAAACAGAAGAAAATTCAGTGAAATTCTGTAGAGGTGTGAGACTCTCCTACTTACCTTAGAAATGAGATGTGGGTGGGGTGTCTCTATTTGTACCTTGTCCTTCTTTATACTCCAATGTCACTCTTCAGCCAATAATGTCTCAGCCAAGGAAGCTTCAGAGCACCAGAGATGAAAGAAATTTAAGTAACCTTTTAGAGGTCTTTTGTTCTCTGGTAAGGTCCTGAAAAAGAGAATAATTGGAGAAAATCCACACATACACACACAATAATAGTTTGTAAACATAGATATGAGGTTTATTACAAAAAGGGCTACAATAAAGAGGGGAAAGAGCTAAGGTTAACCTTGCAAAGTGTTCGCTAATATACCCAGGGACCAACAATATAAGCAGCTAGATTAAATACAATAATACAGACTGTATTTAAATAGTTTTCCTCCCAATGTTGAGTAGGCAAAATTGAAGGTTACAGCACAACTGAGGAACAGAACATTCTGGTGGGTGTTCTTGTGGGTGTTCTTACTTTGAGTTAATCCCATTTGTTATATGGATGTTCAGAAAAATGGTTGCTGTTGTTTTCGAAGTGCCAGGGACTTAGTTGTCCTTGACGATGCCCTGGCTGTTATTTGGACAATGGTAGCCTTGTGGAGCAGAAAGGGTTACAGTGGTCACCCACCATTTTGCAGTTCATAACCTGTGGTCCCAGTATATTGTGGGACTGTAGTATGTGAAAAGCAAGGACCCATGGGGCAAGCAGCATGGGCCTGTTTGAGGCCTCCTGCACTTACCCCAGGCCTGGCGCTACCCTGAACAGGTCTCTCACAGACTTCCCGCAGAACCATAGGTGCCTTCCAAAAACCAGAGTGACTTCCAGATCACTGGAAACCACTTCTGGGGCCTCTGACAGGCCTGGAAAGCCTGTTGGAGGCCCATTCGGGGCAGCGACAGGCCTCAGGTAAGTGTAGGAGGCCCCAGATAGCCCCCTTCCAGTCCTGATCTGACCCAGCACCTACATGTCACAGATTTTCCATTATTGTGGGTCAGGTTGGGTCCCTAACCCCCATGATAGGCAGGGGATTACTGTACTTGTAAATAGAAATGGGCATGAATCGAAAAAATTATATTTCGGTTTTTCATTTTTCATTGTGGTCGTTTTGGTTCATTTTCATTTTTCGTGAATTTTTTGAAACAATTTCATTTTGTTTTTCATTTTTCGTTTTTCATTTTTAACCGCTTTTTGCGCAGTTTAAAGCATTTTCGCATGCAAGTGTCTCCAAATGCCCCAGACCAGAGGGAAAACACTAAAAAAATGATACTGGCAGAGACACAGTATAGACTAGGTACGCAGGAAGGCTGCAAAGGCAGCGGCAGACGTTGCCCAGGGTGTAAGGCAGCCGCAGAGTGACTGCACTGTGGGGCAGGGGAGGGTACTCACCAAGAGGTACGGAGGCACACAGGGAGGCCTGCAAGAGAAATTTCTCCTTCCTCTCCCCTAAGAGCCAGGCTGCAGCCAGCATTCCACAGAGACACATACCTGCCTGGCTGGCCTAAATTAATGGGTCGCAGAGACAGCAATCCCACCCTAACACCCACTGCAGACTGCAAGGAGGATGGGGGCTGCCAGAGGTTTTTATTCCCTCTCTGGCTGCCACACCTACCCAGTCTGTAACCTGGGCATGCTATTGGTTGAAATTGTCCAATCATTTGCATTATCCCATCACATGGCTTGCATCCATTTTATAGCTGGATTCCATTTTGTGTCATCCTTAAAGGGAAAAGAAAAAATACATCGCAATGGGAGAAAAACAAAAACAAACGTTTTAAGGACCCCAACCCCCAGTAGGTAATAATTTCAAATAATTATCAGTGCATTTTTACGGATGTCCAGGGTGTTTTAATACCCAAGAAATCAATATTAGGCATCTGGGGGCCATTTTGGGTCGATGTCCCCTAACTCCCCTTAAAGGAAAAAATTACAGGGATCTGAGAAAAGACATAAATGCATGGTTTAAGGACCCCAACCCCCCTGGTAGGTATTATCAGGCAGAATAAATAATTATCGCTGGGTTTTTACAGATATTCAGGATGTTTTTTAACATTTAAAAACAGCTCATTTCATTGTGCATCGCCATTAAGGAAAACAAAACGTAACGTACCTAATTTTTGTGGTTCTGTTCAGTTCATTTCAATTTCATCACAATTTTTGTTATTCATTTTGTTACTTAATGAAACAAATAACGAATAATGGAATGATTTTTTTTCGTTTCATGCCCATCTCTACTTGTAAATGTGATCACACATATCCTGCATGTTCCATTTGATATAACTCTTATCTTATTAGGAGTTATTACTTTCCTTTTCTGTTCTTTCCCATCTTCCCTTCAAGGTTAGGCCTTGTAAATCTGTTATCTGTTGTGCTTTGGCAAGGGAAGATTTCTACTGCTTTCCTGTCCTGTACTTTTTGGGAGGCAATACTTAGGGGATTTTCTGATGCATAAGTTTCTATTGCTAGCTGAGCTGAATGAAGCAATATTTGACTGGAAGTGACTGATTAGTGAGAAAGGGGATCAATGAAACATAATTTTTACTACTAGAGGAAGGGAGGAGAGAGGATAGTCTCAGCATCCTTAGGATGATAATGTGAAATCAGAAATCACCATTTAAAGGAGCAGAAAAACAGGAGGTTATTTCAAGAAGGATGGTGGTGGTGAGGACTTTAAGAGAACTGGAAAACAGATTTCTGCATAGTCCTTTCCCTTACATCATCACAAAGAAACAGGGTGGTGCTAGATGTATAGCCATTTTTGAACTACATAGTGCTAAGACAGAGGTGATCAAATGCGGTGAAATTAGACAAGCTTAAGGACATAAATTCCTTTCTGAGCCTCCCCTGTCTAGTGCATCATCATGTTTCCTTAGACTAGGGGCCAACCAGATATCCCTAGAAAGTCAATAAGCAGTATATTTCAAAACCCTCCACGGCTTGGGACCAGAGTACCTGTCAGAGCATATCTCTCAGAGATCATCTGGGAACAGGCCAGAATGGTGCATGTGCGCTCACTTAGGGTGGCCACACCCAGGGAGGTGCGGAAATCGCTCATTTGTAACCGTGCCTTCGCTGTGGTGGGCCCCACGTTGTGGAATCATCTCCCCAGTGAGCTGCACCTAGCACAGTCCCTGCCCGCCTTTAAAAAGGCCTTGAAAACACACCTTTTTAAGGAGGCATTTGGCGACCTGTGTCATCTTGTTCATTTTTTCTGGGGGGTATTGTCCCTTCCCATTTTATTGGAATTTTTTTATTTCTTCTTTTATTTTGTAGTTTTGTTTTATTGTTAGCCGCCCAGAGTTCCATTCTGGAAGATGGGTGGGATATAAGTGTAATAAATAAATAAATAAATAAATAAACAAACAAATAAATAAATAAATAAATAAATAAAAAGTACAATAGCACCCACCCATTGTAGTTCCCCAGCAAGTAGTATCCAGATTATGATTACTTTATCTGATGCTGGTGGCTCAGAGGCGTTTTAAGGAGGCTTTTATCATGCCACCACACATCAAATGCTATGTGAGCTTTAGATCTCATTGTGTTCCACTTGTAACCCTCATTTGTTTCCACACACACCCATCTCTTCCACTTTATTCCTTTCTTCAGGAAGCCTGCTTATGAGAAAAAGATGGTGTAGATTCCCAGGGCCTTCTAGTAGCTTATCAGAGTTGCTTTCCAGCTGGAAATGCTGTTCAAGATTTCAGTGGTTTAAGGGATTCAAGCAGACTATTTTGAGGTAAGTAGCTAGCCAGTTGTGCATGTTTTTAAAGCTATGGAGCCAACCTCAGGTAGAAAATGGATGCTACACAGTCAACCTACAATTAGTGAGAAGCATGAGACCTCAGAAATGGTCAGCCTTTGTATAAATGGTGCTGTCATTAGTGGCAGCAATGTTAAAAGCTCTTCTGCTGTGTTTAGTTGAATAAAATAAAATAAAACAAACCCGTTGCCAGGTTCTCCAACTCATTACTGTTCTCCATCTGGGAATCCTTGTAAAGTCTAAATTTCAACTATACTTACCTATGGAATTGGAACATTTGGTCCTATAAGACTCAGGCTGGGAAAAAATACATTTTGGGCTGCAGTTCCTAGAATGCACAATACAGAGAGCTATGATGCAAAGACTATCTAGAAATGCTGTATGCTTTACCGTATGTTGATAAAGTTTAAATTGTAGTCTTAGTTATGATAGTATTCTACTCACATACCTGTAGCTATAGGAAATAGTAGGTTTCTTTGAGAAAAAGCCTAGCTGCTTACCATGTTGTCTCTACCTACATAGCTACAGGAGCAACATGGAATTTCTTTAGTGTTCTACCTTGGAAGGAAATGTGTGTTCTTCCACAAAATAAGTACTAGCATTGATCTTTGGTAGGCTATTTTTAAGAACATCCTGAGGCAGGTAAAACTGAAAGACCAGAAGCCACATGGAATGGTTTGCCCAAGGGTGACCCCTGCTGGGTAAAAGAAGGATCCTTGACTCGAGGCCAAAACGAAGGTGCTGTTTACTTTGCTGATGTGTGGAACATTACAGGAGCTTGGTTTTGGGCAGTGAATACAGGAAGGCAAGGGGGTGGGGAAAGAAACCAGACAAGGGAAAAAAAAGAAATTAAAATGTGTAAACAAACAACAGGAACTACTATTAGTTTATTCTTTGCCTGTGTTACGATCTTTCAAAGTTTTTTCCCTTTATAAAGTCATTTTAAAGTGAATAAAGATGAGGTTTTCAAAAGACGCTTATACCATTGATAGACAGATTGGATTTTTACAAGCTCTGTCAGAAAATTAAAAATATATATATATCTTCACACTGTTTAAAAACAGATGGATGTTCCTATCTTTCCTAACATGGCCCTGTGATTTTTTAAAAGGAAAATAAGACTAGTGATTGTGAATTTAAAAGCACCAGTAAAAACAAACCTGTAAAAACAAAGGACTGAACCACCGGTCTGTGTACACTAACTTCCTGAACAAGGAGGTTCTGTCATAAGGAACTACCATGAGGTGGATGTATCTCCTACTTCTGGAAGGTGATTCTATTTATTTATTTATTTATTTATTTATTTATTTATTTATTTATTTATTTATTTCTTCCTCCCCACAGGAAACCCAAGCCAGCTCACAACAATTGAAACCATACACTGATCAACAGTTTTACAATACCACAGGAAGGGTATTAAAAACAATCAAACATTGACCAACCTTAAAACTCAGATTGAAAACAACTTTAGAAACATTGTAAAGGACATTTAAAATTGTCTAACTTTTAGTAAACCTATTTCACTTTTTATTTCATAGCCTGTAATTTATTCTGTGCAATGCCAGGCGTTTCCAAAATGCTTCCACCTTCCAAAAAACAACGGCTCAAGGGTGAGCTTAATGTACTGCCAACCTACATCATGGCCAGGCTGCTTCTAGTACAGTGGTCTATATTCCTCTGTCGTCCTCATCCATTCTCTCAAGGGGAAGCCCCTGTTCTTGGATATGTCTCAGTGCCCCAAAGGTGTTAAAGGAACAAGTGGTGCCTCAGAATGCGAAAGTGGCAACCTTGCTTGACATTTGTTTGATATATCTGTTCTTATAGTTCTTAAGTGAGAAGCCATTGGAAGACAACTTGAGAAAAACAGCTTTAACCTCTTCTTTAACACCTAGTTCTTGGCATTCGTAGAAGGATGGCAAAATGAAGTTAAAAGGACCTCTGAACATAAAGACCGCATAGCAAATTAACTTTGTTAATGTACAAGTAATGAGGCTTTTAAATACACCTATAAACAATGTTGGTTTATTTGCCATGTCTTTCAGTTTACAGTGCTGTTTTACTTGGAAAAACAAAATAACCCCCACTAAAGCAATGAAGCAACTGAGTTTGCACCCAACAACTGCTTAAGCAGAAGGCAAACCAGTTTTTCCCTTTCTCTAGAGGCCGTGGTCACACCTGGGTTTTGATCCTGATCTTCTGAAGGTCTGGCTTTTCCTCTTCGTCCCATCACGTGATTTAAATCTGGGACAAGGGTTCCCACGTCAAAAGCTGATTTTTTAATTTTAAAGTGCAGTTCAACCCCCTTGGCCAGCAGGTGGCGCTAGGATTTGAAAAAAATGGACCACTTGGCTGGGGGAAATTAAAACTTGTAGGACCGGATAGAGCTTCCTGTTTCTCCGAAGGTGAAAAGCAATTAACAAAAACAGTGCCTATCAGCCCCAGGAACAGCCGGTCGGTGCTATGAAAAAAAGAAAGAAAAAGAAACCCGGATCATCTGCATGGTCTCACGGCGTCTGGCCCCTTAAAAGCTGGATTTTCAAAGTGAGGCAAAATTTCCCTACCTCTTGGGTGAGTCACAGAAACCTTGCTTAAGGGAGCATTACTGGGTTTTTTTTTTTTTTTTTTTCAAAGCCCGGTGGCCGTGAGGAGGGCATTTTTAGACACAGGTTATCTGGTAATTTAAACTGCTTTTAAAGGGTTGTGGGACCGGGGCCTAATTAGTCTTATATTATCAGTAGAACAAGAAAACCAGATTTCTGCTTGCATGGAAGTCTAGAGGTGGGGAGGCATTTATTTTGTGCATATGCTTTACTTTCCATGAATGGAAAAAATAGCACTGTGGCCTGAAGGACTGAGGTGTTTCCCTTGGAGAGAAGTGATTCTATGTTAAAGGTAATGCCTGATTAGTGCTTAATAGAAGGAATCATCCTGGGCACAAAAGGGAGAAAGATGAGACCAGGCATTCAAGAAGGAAGAAACAATGCAGGATTCTCAAAGAGCTTCATAAAACCAAAGTCTGAGGACACCTGAGGGACATCCAGAGCTTCTCCTAACTAGGTTTGCCAGCAGGTTTCCATTCATTGGAATAAGTGTTCCAGGACAGATGAAAGCTTAAGAAAAAACTGCTAGTTTTGCAAGTGCTACAGAACTGATGGTCCCCTGGTCCTGAAACAGACTAACACTGTTACTGGCTAGATTACTTGGGGCAGTTCTCTCTGGGAAAGACATGCTGCCTGTTTGAAAACCACCCCCCGCCCCAACACACACACTTCAACTGAAATGGATCCATGTGCACTGTCTGGAAATACAATGTGCTTTGGCTTCATTGTTTCGGCGGTTTTGCTTTGGGTAGCAGGTTGTACCAATGAAGTTACTATACACCAAGCATAGGCTGAAAAGTTGTTGTTTTGCTACACATGCATAATGCTGGGATCCATGGGTGGGTGCCTGCTAGCTTGTTGTGTGTTCGAGAATTCCAGCAGGGACTCATTCCTTACCAGATAGGAATGACTGAATGTTGTCTTCTGCATGCATAGCAAAGCAACAAGATTTCAGCCATAAGAGTTGCACTCCCTGCCTTTATATTAGTGTAGACAACTATAGTTCTACATGTTGCTGTACTACAACTCCTATCATTCCTTCCCATTGCTGACATTGACTGGGGCTGGTGGGACTCACAGTCCAACAACATCTACAGGTCTGCAAGTTGGCCACCCATGCCTTTAATTAAATGATTTATTTTAAACAGCTTGAACATGCATTAAAATAAGTAGAAATATTGGACATTTGTCCTTCAGATAACACATTTTTAAACCACTATAATCCATTCATTTTTATGAGACTTTTCTGAAACTGATCCAGGCTATATCCCTGTGATGCCAAATTTCCTACTGTTAGGACAAGTTGTTTTGATCTTACAATAAAAAGAATTTTCAGACTTCATAATGCCAGTGCTAAAAATCAATTTAACAACATATATAAGTTCATTATAGACAGATTTCTTTAAGTGAATCAAAACTCTTCAGTGTTACATAACTATGTGTTTCTGTGATTAATAAACATTTCACAATTTAGGATAGGTGTTACATTTTCTTTTTAGTATATTGGCAACCAAACTCTTAAGTAAATGAAGGCTAATATGTTGAAAAGTCATATAGAGCTTACAAACACAGACATCCACACAGACTTATCTTTTCTCACATTAATTGTTATTGAATAAGGACATGGTTCTATCCATAAATCATTTCTAAAAGGACAAAGTCAAGCTAAAGTAAATGGCTATGCCATCTACTTGTGATAAAGTACATAAAAATGCATCCATCCACTTTTAGAAGCTGACCCTAGATGTTTGTGAGTTGATCAGACTTCGTCTAACAATTCAGTTGAATGTGGGCTAAGTTCAGCATATTTCAAAGTGCCTTGCCCAATGCATCTTCTGAGTTCCGGTTTCTTAAACACACACACACACACACACACACACACACACACACACACACACACACACACACACACACACACACACACACACACCAGGTAGAATAATAAATAATTAACAATAGTAAGTTTAACAAGTAGGGTGGAGATCAAAGAGGATCTGGTTAGTCAACTCCCCCATAAGTTCCATTGGGTTAAATGGACTTACTTGAACTGTGATTTACTTTAGCATAGTAAGTTGCAGTTAGAATAGGCCCACTTGATTCAATGGAACTGATGGAGAGGTTTACTTGCTACATTCCCATTGATTCATTGGGCTTACTCTAGTTTGATTTATTATTATAGTAAGCATCAAGGTATTTGCCTGCACATATTGATTTCCTTTTCCCATGAAAGAGAGGCTGGTGGGTCACCCAGTGGGTTTCTGTCATTCATTGGGAACAATAGCTTGGGTCTCTCATGTTCCAGTCTAACACCTTAAATAATTATACCATGCAGCTCTCTTTCCAAGTACATTTGCAGAATCCATCACCCTGCAAATTGGGGAATCACCTTATTTGCTCATTAGTGACTTGTTGGCAGTGCAACATTCAGGCAGTCATCTTGTTGCCTATACACCTATCTATCACACAAGAGTCTTTCCCTTGTATTCATCTGTAAATTGTTCATTCTCTAGCACTTTGCTAAAGAAACTGCTGGTGAAGCCTATTCTTTTAGATGTTTGGGATAGGCAACATTGGACAGACAGTGGGATTCTGCCGACTGTAATCACAGCATGGCAGTAAATTGCCTTAGAATCTTAGACCTGTAGAGCTGAAAGGGACCTGATGAATTACTGAGTCCAGCCCATGTCAAGGAGAAACAGTGAGGAATTGAAACCTCAAACTCTGGATCCACACCCAGAGACCTAAACCACTGAAATATCCAGCATTTGGTAGGTGAAGGTTTAATGTCAGCATAGATAATTTAACTGTACAGACTACAGATGGGCACAAAATGAACTTTTGGTTCATTTCCTAATATGTTATTTGTTTCATTATGTAATGAAACAAATAACGGACTGCCCCCTCTAAGAGAAACTAAACTAAACGAAACGGAAATTTCTGTTTTTATTTATTTATTTATTTATTTATTTATTTATTTATTTATTTATTTATTATATTTATATCCCACCCATCTTCCCATAGGAACTCTGGGCGGCTTACAATGGTTGAAAAAGCAACTAAAGCACAGCAAAAAAAAAAACCAACATAATAAAACAATAAACACTACAATTCTAACAATTTAAAACATCTTAGCACCCTGGCAATGCATACAAACCCAGAAACGAGTGTACTCGGTGGGAGCAAAATATGGATGGTGGAGGGAGGAACCTACAGCCTACAGAAACTCACCAAAGGCCTCCCGGAAGAGCAGAGTTTTTAACGCTTTGCGGAAGGCCAGCAGGGACTCTGCAGAGCGCACTTCACTTGGGAGACTATTCCAGAGTGAAGGGGCTGCCACCGAGAAGGCCCGGTTACATGTAGATGTCTTCCGGGCCTCTCGGGGGGTGGCAAACCAAAGTGAGTGCGCTCGCAACTGCTGGACTGGACGGGCCGAGGTTGATCGCTGAACGATCCGCTCTGACAGGTAGTCTGGCCCAAGCCATGGAGGGTTTTATAAACTAAAACCAGGGCCTTGAATCTAATCCGGGATGCAACGGGCAACCAATGCAGGCGAGCCAGAACTGGGGTGATGTGCTCCTAGCAGCACACACCCGCCACCAGCCTGGCTGCCGCATTTTGTACCTGCTGCAAACGCCGGAGGAGAGTCAAGGGCAACCCCATGTAGAGGGCATTGCAGTAGTCCAGCCTCGGGATCACCAACGCTTGAACCACTGTTCTCAGAGAGTCGCCATCCAGATATGGGTGGATCTGGGCAATTTGGCGGAGATGGTAAAATGCGGATCTGGCCATAGCAGCCACCTGGGCATCCAAGGTCAGCGCCGGATCCAGAACCACGCCCAGATTCCGAACCCGATCCGCGAGTTGGAGGGAAACTCCCTCCAAACAGGGGAGAGGGCCTCCATACCCAGATGGTGAACTCCCAAAGAACATAATCTCCGTCTTCCCGGGGTTAAGCTTGAGCCTGTTGGCCCTGGTCCATGTCAATACCGCATCCAGGCACCGGTCGAAATGTTTCATTTCATTTGCCGGTGTCTCCTACCTGGTTCTGCTGCTGGTCCTGGATAGTCCTTCCTGGTCTGGTGGGTCCTCCTGGGGACTTTTAGCCCCCAAAAAAACAAATAAAATAAAAAAGGAGTGCCGACCCAGCCCCAGGGGTGGCCGGGTCGGCACTCTAAAATAAAGAAAAAAATTAAAAAAAAAAAAGAAACCCTGACCTGGCACCAGGGGCCCTGCAGTGCTTGAGAAGAAAAGAAATGAATAACGATTCAATATGAACCAACAAAACAAATATTTCTAAAAAAATAGTTAAAAACAAAAGGAAATGAAACAAACCTTAAAACGAACCCAACCAAAATGAATTGCCATTTTTTTGGTTCGTGCCCATCTCTAGTACAGACCCCTCCATTGTCTGGACTGGACTATAGCACTTCTGATGTGGGAGAGAGGAGCATGCCATCTGTGTACTACGTGGCCTCATGGACCCTCAGCCTGGCTGGATTCAGGGGGTCCCCCATTGTGTGAGGGCATTTGTGTACTGTATTTCCTTTCTATTGCATATGTGTTTTGATTCATAGCAGTCCATTGTTATTTCCACTGGTCTCAGATCAACAGGCTAGTAGAATCATTTACTGGGATATATATATCTACGGGGGGTGGGGTGGGAGAGAGGTTGGAAGTTTGATTTCCCCCACTGTGCCTCCCAAAGTCCTGTGTAGCTTTTGGCAAGCTGTACGCTCCCAGAGCTCTGCAGAAGAGTGAAATGGCTCTTATGAATATCTTGGAAAGGGTAGTGAATGATAAGCTGAACTTGATGTGATGGCATAAGCTGAAATTGTTGCTGTTGTGGTTATGATTATCAAGATCAGTTATGAACTGTGTTTGCTTCCTATGTGGAATCTGGGTTTAGCACAAATGTCTAACTTTTGTTTTCAGCCACATGACGATTTTGTGAGTCAAAATGTGAGTGCTTTCTCAGAAGCAAAGTAGCTGACAATAATACATTAGCATATAGGCAGAAAAGCTGTTTCAGTAAAGAATTTCCTGCCTGTTGTTTCTTTCTTTTTACACAATCGCTTACTGTAATTCATTAAGAAAAAGAAACTTGAGGGAACATAATTAAGTAGAAAAACAAGTTATTGATCTAGGTTTCCATTATTCCATTATGGTGCTGTCACAGGTAACAAATCTCTCTTTGATGCAGTTGTTATGATTAAAACCTCACAGAAACACACAATCCTTTATCTGTCTTACATTAATAGTCACCAAAGAAGTTTAGGATGCAAAACAAAGCAGGAAATAATGGCCATTAACAGCAACATTTGCCATTCAATTCTGACTGTGAAATACTATGCGTGTTTACTCCCATTTAAGTGGCCCTTCTTATATATTTTTTCTATAAATGCCTTTAAAATGACTAACCTGTTAAGAAGAAACCTAACACATACATTGAGTGTTATAAGGTAGATAACAGCAACCTCATAGAATGTGTTACATTTACTGTTTAAAATGTATATTATGTTCTGCTTTTCCAGAAGGGGGTGGTTACCACAATGGGGTTTGGACTGGGGAAAACAAAACAAAACCATGCTAATTGCAGATGGACACAACCTGAGTCATCCCACTTCATCTAAATTCGTGTGCTGCCAACTGCTTCCCCCGCCCTCCCACCCCTGACTGGCTTTCCCACTCACTTTCTGGTGCATGCTGGCCAGGTCTTCCTCCTTGGACTGAAGCAGAGACTTCCCTTCTGCACCTCCACTGGCAGCTGTGCACTCAGATGAGGAGGTTGGACAGCGCTGTGTAAATATTTATATAAGAAAGCATTGTACTATAGCAAAAAAATGGGATGCAGTCTGACTTATTTTTAACTTATCACAATTTATGTTTAAAAATCCATAGCTTAATGCTTAGTAGTCCCTGTGCTGATATTATAGAAAGATACATTCAAAGCATAATAGAATCTCAGGATTGTTTCACTCACTGCAACTGTGGTAGATATGTTGCATCAAGTCATTAGAGATATGAGTCTATAGCCATGATGTAATTGCTTCTGGTTTGGAGGTATCTTGTGCCCAACTGCCTACATTCCTTTTTTGAGCACTGTAGCAGACAAATGGAAACAGAGGATCTGCTGACAGCACAGAAATTCAATTTGTTGTTATGTTTCACCTTCTTTGTGTGATATGGGGACGCTCACAGGACTCACCAGATCTTAGCCAAATGTGCACAGGGTTTCAGTGTGCAGTCAAAGAGTATGTAAGATCTATAGACCAAATGTCATGAATATGTCTGCACAGTGGCATAGTGTGGGTTTCAAACACTCAGGGCACCCGGGACGAGAATTATGGGACATGGATCATGTGTTCCTCATAACACATGGGGGGCAGGGTACCATGGCATAGTGGGAGAAGCCCCCAGCGTGGTGCCTTGATGCAGCCACAGAGCCATTTGAGGCCTGTACTGCTGCTTGTGGTGGCAGTGGCATCCCTAGCATCCCCATGGCAGCCCAACTGCTGGGAGGGAAAGAGGAACACAAGGAACAGCTGGGACAGCAAAACAGGCATAGTGGCCAATGCACCCCTAAAAATTTGGCACCTGGGAAAACAGGCCCTCTCCCCCCCACACACACACACAATGCCACTGTGTATGTATAGCATTCAAGGTAACTCATTATGTACTGACCTATATATCATATCTGCCTGTAAAGCTGCTGTTTCATAACTAGTGATAAATGTTACACATAAAGTAATTATATTTAGATTACATTTTAGATACACAGTCATGTTCTAGTATAAAGTAAGCCACCTTAAATTCAGCATCTGGCATTTTGTTCATGCCAAATAACAGGATTTCAGCAGATTAGGGCTCTCTCTATTTTTGGGGCTTGGTTTAGAACAAGAGATGCTTATTACACTGTGGCCTACAAGCAGCACATGCCTGCATCCTATAAGCACTTTTGTGCAATTGTATGTTCTTCTTAGAACAAAACCGGCTTTGGTATTTTATTCCTTTCAGGCTGATAATAATACACCATCACGTATCATCACGTCAATTCTGATTGATAAAACCCTTCTCAAGGTTTTCCAGGTAGAAATCACCCAGCAATGAGTTACCATTCCCTTCCCTTCTTTTGGGGCTGGTCTCAGATTGGCTATTCTGTGGTGGCAATCTTCTGTAGTGGCGAACCCTGGACTACAGCTCCCAGAATTCCAACCCTGTACTGCCAGTGACAAATGACTGTGGGAGCTGTGGTCCAAAACATCTGGAGTGCCAAAGGTTCACCACCACAGGTCCAGTGGGGAACACAAGTTCCAACCTCTGGTGCTCCAACGGAGTGAGCAATCCAGCTGCCTTAATCATATGCCATCAAACTGATGCTCACTTTTGTCATGCGTTTCGTTTTCATTGCAGCAAATATATTGAACTGTAATGAATGCTAACGAAACAGCAATTTTTATTTTCATTTTTGTTTTTTCGTTTCATTACATAATGAAACAAAAACGATTTTTTTGCAAAAAATTCACGGAAAACGAAAACGAACCAAAACAGACCCCCTAAATGACAAACAACAAACGAAACACCATTTTTTTGAGTCGTGCCCATTTCTATTCAGCATGTTAATATTAACCTAGATTTAAGGAACACCTGTCCAAGGCTAGTCAAAATAAATATGAGCCTGAAATTGTCACTGGTGAAAGACCTTTTCAGATGTGATATACCTGATTACTTTTAACACACAAGAGAATTTCTTAGCCTAGAGCCCTTTAAAAGCAAAGTGTTCTGCTTATATACCACTTCAAGTTGTCTGTGGATGATTTACAGTTTAATTACAGTATGTAGGCTACATATTGCCTCCTCCCCCAGCAAGCAGGGTACTTACCAACCAGGTAAGTCACATCTGAATTGATCCAGTGATTGTTGATTAATTGGACACAAAGCTTACCAATATGCAGTACAGAGGATGGTATGTAGTACCTCACTCTCAATTTCTCTGCTTGCTTGTCTCCCATTCCCTAATCTCTGTCTTCTGTAGTGATTCTACTTTACCTAGGCTCTAAGTGTTTTTCTAGAAGAAAATGGCTTCAACATTGGTTGTAGGGTTGGTGTTTAGCAGATCTCATGCCTGAACATTTGTATCTCACTGAGAACACCACTGCAGTTTCTTAGAAATGTCAGAAGCTGGTCTGTGTTTGCAAGATCCATCTGTTCCACCATCATTAGTAATTCAGTCCTATTGTTTCTTTATATTAGGTACAGTTGTCAAAGCCTGAGTATTAACTCAGAGTCACTAATGAAAATAAATGAAATAATACTCTTGTACAGGTAAGATGGATTATCTGATGGTGAAGAGTAGGGAATTAAACATATCAATAGTTTTTACAAGGGATTGTAAATTGAATGATCAACAAAATGATGAGAGGTACTTGAATTCATAATTATCAAACAGATTCTTAATCAGCATCTGCCATAAAAGAAACATGGACTTCAAAATTAGTAGCTTCTTCATTTTGTGGGGAACAGAAGAGGTTTTTTGGAGGATTTTTTAAAGTCAGGTTGATGTGTAAATTTGGGTTGCAAAGCCACACACACAACAAAACAAAAACAAAAACAAAGCCTAACAACAACAACAAGCAAGCGAGCAAGCAGGCAAACAAACAAACAAACCAAGAGCCTTGTGGTGCAGTGTGGTGCAGTGGTTAAATTGCAGTACTGCAGCTATAACTATGCTCACAATCTAGGGTTGACTCAGCCTTCTGCCCTTTGAAGGTCAGTAAAATGGGCAATGTGTAGCCTGAATAAATAAATTTTAAACCACCCTGAGAGTGCTTTAAATACTATGGGGTGGTATATAAACACAACAGCAGCAGCAGCAGCAGCAACAACAACAACAACAAAACTCTTGGTGTAGGCATGGATCAAATGCCATCATAGATTTCTATAAAGTTTGACAACTATCACAAGCCTTTGTCTAAGATATGGCAAGTTATTTTTTTTTTAAAAAAAACAGGCAGTTTACCTACATGAAATAGTGGGTGGTGATCCTCTATAGGTCATATGGAAGCTGAGAGAATTATTCACAGTCGGCAAATAGTACCAAGGATATTTGAGCTCCTGATTGCTAATCTAAAAGATGAGTATCACGAGTTGCCAAATTGGTAGCTTCTCTCTACCCACCCCCCGAGGTTGGGGTGTCACAGCCTGAGAACAGGAGGCAGGCTGTAATGCTGCGATAGACGACATGCCCTTATGATATTACAGGAAGTGCACTCTTATATAATGATTACAAAATATTTTGTGTGTGCCTGAAAGAGAGAGATAGAAAATGTGGATCTCCTACACTAAACAAAGGTTGTTTTTGCAAACATGCATACAAAAACTTCTGCAATGAACCATTTGGCCTTGGTTGTTGGTACAAGATGGGCACCCATGCATTAAAGCCACCACACAATTGAAATTTGTCATAGTTTGGGGCTCTGACATGTAACTCTGAGTACACTAAGAAACATGGGATGTTTCTGGTGGAAGAAATGAAGAGTGTAGACCCCTGTTCTTTTCTTTAGGGCAGCAGGAAGCAACCACAGAGATCCTGGCACTGCACATGCCCATTGATAGACCTTGGAGGACCCACTTGAAGGAACCTAGATTTTGAAGCTCCATGATTCCCACATCCTTTATTTTTTTCCTTTTAAAGTGTGTTTTTGAAAATGGAAATCCAGCTTTTTTAAAAACTGGGCCCTATGGGTGCCACACTACTACTGTCCCCTAGGGCAGAATTTACTTGGGTCTATACGTACTGCATGTAGCTATGTATGCCTTTTTATATCTCAGAATTAAGCAAGTTCCTATTCCCATGTCAATTCATATACTGAAGCTGTTCTTAACTGTAGCATTCATGGAATCCTTCCCCAGGAGGGTTAACAGGCTGCTTCTATGTTATCCTTAAAGTGCAAATCAATCCATATTTTAAAAATTTGTTCCATATTTTAAAATTTGTTCCACATTTTAAAAATGTGTTCCATATTTTAAAAATATGCTACCAATGCACCCAGTTATGAAAGGGACACCACAGATCTCCTAGGAAACCTCAGTTCAAAAAGAACCTACCCGATAATACCATCCTAGTTACAATGGATGTAGAGGCTTTCTATACCAACATACCACATGTAGATATAGACTACAAGCTATCACAAACACCATACAAAACAAGGAAGTATCCAACATAATCACAACCTTGTGACTTTGTACTCACACACAACTATTTCTCTTTTAACATTAAAAACTACCACCAGATCAATGGGACTGCAATGGGCACTCGCATGGCCCCACAATACGCAAACATATTCATGGCTGACCTGGAACAATGCTTTCTTAACCATTGCATCCAGAAACCACTTCTCTATTTGAGATACATTGATGATATTTTTCTGATCTGGACCCATGGATAGGAATCCCTAAAAAAATTACATCAGGACTTCAATGGTTTTCTCCCAAACATCAACTTCACCCTGGAACAATCCACACAACAGGTAAACTTTCAGAACACCACTGTGAAACTACAACATGGGCATCTTAGTACCACACTGTACTGAAAACTAACTGACCAGTATACCTATTGAATTCTTCAAGCTTCCATCCTGAACACACAACAAAATCAATCGTATATTGCCAAGCTCCATACAACTGCATCTGCTCTGACCCACAGGATAGAGACTCCAAACTCAAGGATCTACAAAATGCTTTCCTCAGACTACAGTACCCACCTTGCATGGTTAAGAAACAAATCAACAAAGCATGATGCATACCAAAGATAACCTGCTACAAGACAGATCCAAAGGCCAAATGACAGAACACCACTGCTTGTCACTTACAGTCTACAAGTGAGACCACTTACAAGAACACATCGCTGTCCAAAGCTCTTGGTGGGAGACTCATACATGTCTACAGACAACCTCCCAACCTCAAACAAAAAGCTAATGCACACAATATTAGAAAACAGCAACATGGACTGTGGAACTAAACTTTGCCTCAAAGCCCGATACCAACTCTGCCCACACATCTGCTCTGGCAACACAATCATAGGATCTAACAATGTCACATACAATATCAAGGGCAACTTCATCTGCTCCTCAGCCAATGTGATCTATGCCATCTTTTGCCAACAATGCCCATCTGCACTCTACGTTGGACAAACGACAATATCTAAGAAAATGCATCGGTGGACACAAGTTTGACATAAGAAACCATGATACACAGAAACCTGTCTCAAACCATTTCAGTCTACTAAGACACTCCTTGAAGGATTTGAAGGTCACTGTTTTGGAACAGAATCATTACGGATCAAGAACACAAAGAGAAACAGCTGAGATAAAATTCATATGCATGATGGACATACTCAAGAATGGATTAAACATAAGTCTGGGTTTCTTGAGTCATTATCCAATTTAATATTATTATATTGCCACTTTTTTCATTGAAGTTTACCTCCCACCTTGACCTTAAGGAAAAAACTCCCACTCTCTCACCCCCTCTTCCATCCCCACCCCCTCATCTCACTCTAACTGGTTCTGGTTTCTGATTCTTGAGGAATTTACCTTAAAACCTCACTTAACATTTCTACCGACTTTGGCTACAGAGGCATTAGCAATACTTAATCTATGGCCCCTAGCCAAATCTTCCTTCCCACCATTTGTACAACTAATCATCTTTCCCTCCTCCACAGACCCCAAATCTATGACTCCTGGACAAATCCTCCCACCATTTCTGCAACTAATAATCTCTCCATCCTCTTTCTCCTCCCCTATCCACCAATGAACATCTGGTATGAAATGTATATCTCATCACATATTATATTATACACCTCATTCTGCTGCAATATGTCTGAAGAAGTGGCCGTGTCCATGAAACGTTGCATTAAAATATGAAAGTTAGTTTTTAAGGTGCCACATGTATTGTGTCTTTTGTTTTGTTGTTCTTTGATTTTTTGCCTGCAATTCCGTACTTCTAGGGTTGTGTAGAATGCATGCATTTTTACACTCATATAACCCTGAGCTTTTAATATGCTGTTATTTTCCCTTGATTTATCCGTGTTTATTGTATTTTACTGTAAACAGAATCAATTGAGAAACCATGCCTAACAATTCCATAAATATTGTACTTCTTCCCCACCCTTCTTATAAAAAAATCTGCACATTTTATTAACTGCAATTTTATTATCAATGGGTAGGGCCTGCAGATTCCATGGTAAATGCTCTGAGTCTTGATACATTGTCCTACCCAAGTTAGCATATTACATGATTCATATCTTCTTAGTAGCCCTGAAAACAATGTTGCTTGATCCAATGGCTCCATCCTTCTTTAAGTGGAATATACTGTATACTGTGATTTGTGTGATGTATACATGCCACTCCCTCCATGACAGAAGTTGCTATGGGCTCAAAACATGGCGTAAAGAGAACAATTTTTGTTAGTACCTGTTAGTTTGCAGTCTCCACTGAAATGAAAGGTACTTACGAGAGAATACCATGCACCAGTACGGCAATGGTTTGGGGCCCTAAGGCTACAAGACCCATGTCAATCCTTTACTCTTTCTTTGTCCTTTGTCCTTTCAGCATGTCTAATCATGCTTCTAAACCTAGACCCACATTGCACATTGCCACGCGGAACTGCATTGGTTTCCACAAAAGGATCCCATTCACAGTTGGGTTGTCATTTTTATTTTTACTTTCATTTTAAGCTGCTACTGCATACAAACATGGACTTAATGATAGTCACAAGGATATTGATGGAAACAGAAATGGGAGGGATGTTTTCCTTATTACGCGTGGTGTTGTTCCCATTTCCTTTTTCTCAGAAAGCGTACAGTCCTGATTAATGAACAATTTTCTGGCTTCCTTTCAATGTCTGGCTTCAGAACATTTGCTATTTGATATCCGAGATACGTACAACATGTTCACAGTGAATTCTCCAACTGAAAACAGCAGAGTTCAAACCAAGTCAATTAATTCACAGAGTGAATGGATTCAAGCCCAGAATATCATGCCTTGTCGAGGCCTCTTTGATGCAACTGCCAACAGATATCTGTTTATAAATGCAGTAAATGTAACTATTTGATACTTATAGCTCTTACAGTCTTATGTGATTCCACAGCACACCCCCTTGTTATGGCTGAGCTCCGATAATTGAGTTACATTTTGCAGACATTTCAAGTATTTCTCTCTCTCTCTCTCTCTCTCTCTCTCTCTCTCTCTCTCTCTCTCTCTCTCTCTCTCTCTCTCTCTCTGAAGTCTGCTCTCCCCCCCCCCCGAAACTATAACTCAGCTAGTACCGTCAATGGTTTCATATTTCCTCTCCCTGCCTCCCCCCTTGTTGCCGTGGATATTCTGCTGAAGTCAGGCATAATAAAGCCCTATCCAATATCTGTGCACCCAGCCGGTCTCCTTCTCAAACCTGTTTTTGTTCCTTTGGAATCTGAGAAAGCTTGGTTTATCAGGGAATGCAGAACCATTTAGGCACACAACCTTGATGAAAACTACCAGGGTAAATGCTCAAAAACTCCCGTAGACTTATTCATTTACATGGCAGACGTTTATTCAATTTATTCAATTTATTCAATTTGCTGAGGAATTGATACCGAAATTCAGCTACTTCTTGGACAAGGCACGCCAGATATTTCATCCTATTTAGATGCTCATGTTAGGGAATAATCACTATGTAGCTGTGGGAGTATTTTAATCCCATTTGGGGATAATCCCATGTTGGTGATGTCATTAACCTTTCACAGGTGTAATTTATGCAACAGGATATTATTGGCCATGATCTGGAGGGTCCTTGGACTCATGGTTCCAAAAAGTAACTTTTCCAAGTTTCCAATCCAATGGATTATAACTAACTCTCATTCAGATGGAATCTGAGCTGTAGAAGATAGCTAAGAGGCAATACTCATTCTCTGCCTGTGATTAAGCAGTTGGAGATGTTTCATCTATACTAGCTTTTCTTAAGACTGCTTAATGGAAGCCATAGCTCATAAACAGGATGTAGTCCCAGCCATGCTATAGATTGTACCATGGTTACAGCGGAAGCCCCAAGGTCCCAGTACCAAGTCAAAGAATTTGCTTGGCGGAAATAAAGCTTAATTTCATTATCACAAGGATGATTATACAGCTTTGAACTGCACTGCTTCCTGTTTATAGGACTCATGGCCTTGATCTAAGCAACATTCACTGTTTACAGATAATTACTTATTTTTATTTTTATTTTTTTCACAGTTAACTGGAGCATTTTAGCACAGCTGAATTGCTGTGAGCCTTAGTGGAACAAATCTATTAGCGGTATGGCTTGAAACAATACACAAAAGAGCCCTGTGTGTGGTCTGTTCAACATGGTTTTCACTTCCTTATGTTAAACAATAAATCTCTGAGTCAGCTAGAACTTGGGAGCTTAGCTTCCAAGGAGAGCTGCATTTTATCTTTTATTCATTGGCAGGAGCATAGCTGTAGGAGGTATTCAAATCACACTTTTATTTAAACAAACACAGCTGGATCACATCCTCTTAATATAGCAATTCTCTAATGAAAAATAACAACATAGTAGTTATCTCTTTTCTTTTGTGCAGCTCTCAATTTTCTAAAATTAGGCAGGCTTCAATCCTGTGCAAAAATTGGCAGGTTTTCATGGCCAGCACTCGTAGCCACTAACTGCAAAATTATAATGGCAATGCAATTATAGCGAAGCATATAAAATACACATCCTTTTGCTGTTGTACAAGGTTGTACAATTAGGTTGTAATAACAACAGTTTCTAGGAGATTTCTTTGTCAGGCAGCTCATTGCATTTATTTAACACTGAGTTCTCCATTTATATGCTACAGCGGTTTAGCAATTAACAGCATGCATGAGGTAATCTAGAGCTACAAATCTGGAGTTCCCCTGGTTGAAAGACTTTTACACGCAACATTTCCATGCTAGGGATGAGACAAATCTGTCAGATTCCTTTCCATTGCCTTGCTCAGAATTCCACCAGCTTTCCCATTCCATCCAACCTTTGTGTCACAATGCAAGTCTTCCTTTCCAACCTGTATGGAAATTAGAGTGTACAGAGGTTTCATTTTCATGCATTTTTCCCCTGCACATTTCCTCAGTGACTAAAGCACACTCATGTGCTCTTCTCATACGAACCAATTTTTATTTGTGCATATTTGCATCTATTGTGTAAAGGAAGAAAGAGGAATAGGAAAGGGGAAAAGGAACAAGATGTGAAATGGAAAAAGGAACAAAAAAAAGTCCAGTATAGTATAGTATAGTACAGTATATGTATAACTGTTTGGTTGGATACAACAAGCTTACTCCATGTCTTCCTGTCTCTAAACTAAGTTGGCTTGCATCATGTATGACTAAAATACTTCAGCTGGGGTCAAACTAGACAAGAGAGTAGCATCATATATTATTCCTTCAACAAAGAAGGCTGCAGACTAGGTCTGTTCATTCAGGCCATGCAAATGCTGAGTAAGACTTCTTGAAGTCTAAAACATCTGGACAGCCAGAGATTGATAACCAGGCTTTATATGAAAGGAAGACATCTGAGGATACTTATTGAGAACTGCTGGATAGCTCGGTGGTTTGTATATCTGGCTGCGGAGCAACGTTTGCGACTTTGGCTCCCCAATGTGCCATCTGGACAGGGTCTGGACTCAATAATCCATAGGGTCCCTTCAATCATAAAAATCAATTCTATGGCGGTGACTTCATGTCCGTTTTGTTTCTGTTAGTGTTGCACTTAGGAGCAGTACAAAAAAAAGTTACTTCACATCTGTTGTGCAACTACTGAAATTTGTCTTGACCATGCCCCTGGAATGGGCCCTAACACGATAATACTGTACCTGGTGCTGGGGTAGGGTTTTCCCTTGTCACTCTTTGTTCCTGCTTTCTGTTCCAAGATAAGACAACATGTAGTATCGCCTGTCACGCAACAAAACATTCATTTCCCTTAGAAAACTGTGTTCATTTTTTTTACTTTTTAGAAGTGAAATATTGAAAAAGAATTTTAAGCCCCCAAAAAGGAAAAAGGAAGCAAGACAAATTCTGTGTTTGTCACGGTACAAGACCGTGAGGTAACATTTGTCACGAGACAAGTTATCATGAACATGGGAACAATGAAACGGACAAAACCACATGATCAGGACCAACACTGTCACAGTAGAAAACTAGTTGTGGAACAAAGAAGGATGTGAAGTAACCACCTATGATGTTTATAATGATGATTAGCATGCTTCTGGTATTTGCTTATGTACAAAGAACAAGTAGAGCTCACAGGGAAACTTCTGGAAGAGGATAATACAAATGGCCATCCCACTTGATTTCCAGAGAGGAATTGTACCCGTTGATGCCCCATTTGTCAGAAACATCAATTAAAAGTTTCACCTCTGTGAAAGAACCAGTGAATGAATGCAAATTATATCTCACTCACTTTTGCCAGCTCGATGAATAGTGTCACTCTGCAAAGACTAGCCAGTGAGATTTCAAGCAGCAAACATTAACAGGTTGTTGTTCTTGTTGCTCCAACATTGGCTGTCGATTACTTGCTGATGGAAGAGCTTTCAATAATTCTTTTATGGACACCAGCTGGACCACTGAATGTTCTGACTGGGGGGTTATAAGAGTCAAAGTCTGAAAAAGTAACTTGCCAAAGCAGACTCATAATAACTACTATTGAAAATGAAGAACATGCCAGGAACCTCTTTTAAAAACTGCTTTGGAGAAAATACCTAGTGATGCAGAAAGGAATGAAATATATCTACAGTGAAATGTCATTGTAAATACCTGGTTGGTTTGATTAGGTCAGCTTTGCATTCTAGGGCTGATCTACAGGCAGCCTAGGGCTGACTCTTTTTTCCTGGAGTCTGCCATGTTTGTTCCATGGATTGGTGATTTTTAAACTTGCATTGCCTTATAAAGGAAGCCTGGGAATGGACAGAGATGGTCACAGCAAGGACTGGTACTGGGAAGAGTCTGAACTTCGTAAACTGGTTAGAGAAGGCTGGCAACCTAAGTTTGTCCCGGAGGCTCCCTGCTAAGGGACAGGAATGGTGCCATGCGTAAGATATTTGGCAAAGAAGGCAACTCTTCTAGCAATTGTCCACCCACGACTGATGGCACAAAAACAAATAAAGTAACCTTGGCATTGACCTTGAGGAATGAAGCCCAGTCAAAATAATTTCCTTAATATGACAAGTAATAAGTCTGGGCACGGTGACAACTTGTAGATTTTTGTCCATCTTCTTTCGAAACAACACTCATGTCTGCCAGTAGAGCCTGTCAGTAAGATCTGTGTCTAACATTACTATGCTTCTCTCCAGGAGCATGCAAACAAAAGGGGAAATGATTTATCCAGAGAGAGAGATCACCCCCAAATTTCATGTTTACACATTCTTTTGATTTAATTATTTCACAGTTGATTATGTTCTACACCATACTTAAATTTGCTTCACAATTTTTGTTACTTTCAGATTTATCCTGTGAAGCACAGTATTATGATTGTACAGTTAAGTACAAAAACTGAGATTTAAGGTCAGTACCCACACTTATGAGAACAGGGAAGAGGTGGGCCTTGAAATCCGGATTGCCATCATTCAAATGTAACTCGTTGATGGGCTTGATTAAGGGCTTTTGTTGGATTTACCACTTTTGGAGGACTTGTTGAGGAAATAAATGACGTACCACTGCTGTGTTTCTCCTGTAGAAAGGAAGCACTTCTTATGTGTTAGGAGTGTCTGGAACCAAGGCATTAGTAAGGACCTGGGGAAAGCCTATTGAGTGGTAAAAGCAGGTTATTGTTCAATTCAAAATCTTATTTTGAATAGATGCACACTTAAAAGAATGGGGACTGGGCCATTATATGACTTAGATCATGTAAAATTGCTGAACAGCTCAGTGGTTTAGGAGTATCTGGTTGTGGAGCCAGAGACTGGGAGTTTGATCACTTCACTGTTTCTCCTTAGCAGAGGCTGGACTCAACAGTCTATGTATTCTATTTCATCATGAAATCAGGACGCCCTACCTTTGGTTGGTTTTATATATAATTATTTAGGAATAACTAAATATTGACTAGGTTTTAAGGCTAAATATTGGAGCATACAATTGTAAACATTTATACACAAATTGAAAGACACTTTATTTAAAAGCAAAAATTTTCAAAGGACTTCCCACGTATAGATTCCCATGACATTCTTGAGAAAGTCAGTTGAAGTCTGTGTTTATGTGAGGTGGGCCAACCACCAGACACACCAGTGACTTTTAAATTTACTGGCAGACCTACATTGTCGTGGCCAATGTGCTTCCCAGTGTTAGGCTAAGAGGAAATGCAATTGGAATCGCTTTGGCAGAAGTAAACACTCTGTGGAGTTTGCCTGTAGATTTAGGTCACGCTTGACCAACTTCAAAACCGCTCGAAGAATTTTTGATCTCGTTGTGCTGGATAAAGATGAGAAATTGAATATAGGCAATAAGATTGCACTGTCCTCTGTTTTTGATGTTACGCCACCACATTCCTAAAACATACAGATGGATTGAGTACTCCCAATTTGTTCCATGGCAGAACTGTTTGAAGCAATGATTTTTAAAGCACCAACAGAAGAGATTCTGAAAGGCACACACGACAACTGAGGATGGAAGAGTCATATGCTAAATTGCAGCACCCTTCTGCATTTGAGTTAATTTTTAAAGCTAATTGCACATCTTCCCTTTACACACAGAATACTTGTCTTCTCCCTTGGTTTAGTTAATCATAAACACACCATTGCTCAACAAATCTATTGATTTCTTTATTTTTTGGGGAGGGAGTACTTTTTTGTCCCAGCTAATGTAACAAAATTCTGCAGGTATTTTAAACCAAATCTGTGCTGTTGGGAAGCAGAAGTAATGTAGTCTTGTCAGTAGGTTGGCAACATGAGGTGGGGGGCTGACACTGGAATCCTGGTGGGTTCAAGGGATATATAATGTGCAAATTTACTCCAAGCTTAACTCTATTGTTCATCCTCAATACACTGGAATACTAAAGAGTCATAGAATATGTGAAAAGTGAGTGCAAGTTTTTTTTTAATCCATCTGGATGAGACCTAAATCAACCTTTAAGGCTCTGATGACTAGAAGTAGCATTCAGGTGGGAGACATCATGACTCTGAAGCTGGCCAAAACGTTAACATCTTAGATTCAGTATATTACTAATGTGCAGAAAGAAAAGACCGCTTTAACTTTAATGCAAATGAGTGTTGCTGGTAGAAGTAATGTAAATATTTGACACTGGGTTCTAAAGACAGGTTTTTTTAAGACCACTTAAATGACTATCCAACAAGCAGTATCACAAAGAGCCTCTTTCAACACTAGCAAGGGAGCCAAACCATATGTGATATGGAACTTTGGCCAGCATTTCCATTTGTTTAAAAACTAATGCAAGGAGCTCCAGATCTGAACACGGCCCTTGCACTTGGGTAGGAGTGTTTAATTTTTAATTTTTGTTGGTGGAATGGAGTGGGGGAGACTGTGAGAGTAAGCGGATCACTGAACAGAATCACACAGCATTCCTGCTCTAGTTTAAATTCAGAATTCTCTGCATTTGCGTTTAAATGGGAAGATGGATATCAAATGTGCACACATTACACAATCTATTTAGACTTTCTGCAACGTACATGATTTGAACTATTGTCCCCAATCTGCTTTATTCATGCATCTCCCTTCTGTTTTGGGGCTGCACGTGATATAGTGTTGCACTATGTTTTTGAGTGCTGCCAATCTAATATTTTGTCATAATTGAATAATATTTGCAATTTTGTTAAACACTTACCTCATTCTGTTTTAGAAGGCTTTCAAAATTAATAGCCAATTCAGTTTTGGACATGATAAATGCCCATGTCAAACACTAATCACATCTAGGTTTTGTTCCAACATATTCCCAAAGAATAGTCCCCCCCTCCCCACAGCCTAGGCATTTTAAATGTTTAGAAATAAAACACATTGGCTCTCACCTACTCCCTAGAATGAATATAGTTTATGAATATTTGTATAACTACTGGTATTGTTAGTCCTTCTCCTGTTACATTATAAACCCTTCCATTTTTCTTTATCTCAACACCGTACATAAACTCCAAAGATGCCAGTGAGACTGAATCTGAATCTGAAGGAAATTGAAATTACATTGTTTGGGGGAGGCTGTGGAAAGGTTAGAAGATATTTTCCCTAGTTTGGATGGAGTTATCTTTCCACTTAGGGACTGTGTTTTTAACTTGGATCTGCTCCTGGACCCAGCCTTATCTTTGCAACATCAGATTTCAGCTGTGTCCAGGTCAACCTTTAACCAACTCAGACAGATTACCCAGTTATGCCCTACCTAGTTGGTAGTGGGGCTAGTGATATTGGTACTATGCTGGTGATCGCTAAGATCAGTTACAATAACACTGTTTACAATCATGGTGCTACACTTACACCTGGCCTGGAGACTACACTAGATGCAGAATGTGGTAGTCAGACTCATGTCAAGTGTGAACAAGTTCAGTTGTATCTCTCTGGTTTTAGTCTATGTGCACTGGCTTCCTTTGGTTTTCCAGGTGAGGTTCAAGATACTTGTTTTAGAATATAAATCCTTTCATGATTCTGGGTCTTGTTATTTGTCAGAGCATCTTTCCTTCAGAATATTAGCCTATCCTACCCATTCTTCACAGGACAAGAGAGGTAAAGAAGACTCAACAGGAGTCATGCTTTTTCAGAATTTTGCTTTATTGTCTTCTTGTTATAAACTCTTTAGAGCAGACCTTTACACTTATCCAGCAGTATATAAATGCATGTAATGAATGAATGAATGAATGAATGAATGAATGAATGAATGAATGAATGAATGAATTCTGATTACTATGTACAGATTGAAAACTGAGCCCCGAAGAAAGCTGACAAAAAAGAAGATTAATTTAAAATATAGTGTTGGCAGATAGTTTGCAGATATTACAGATGGCCATAAAGATAAACAAGTGAGTTTTAGATCTAATCAACATGAATTCTCTTCAGAAACAAAAATGACTGTACATTAGCATATTTCCCTCCATTTGCCTTGCAGTTCCACAAAATGGCTGATCAAGTGGCTGCAAGGAATAAATGTACCACATGATGACTTCAAACTAGCCTTCCTTAATGTTTTAGTGGATGAACTGTCGTGAATTATTTCAATTTCCATTTGAGAGGTTGGTGTCTATTTCTTTTAAAATGTTTTAACTCTATAAATGTTAGATGGAAAACAAAGGAACTATAGGGGTACTGTTTTACTCTAATACAAGGGCAATACAGAAGGGGGAGGGAGAGAGAGAACATATGATTTCAGTGGAATATAGACAAAAGTGCAAGGTAATAATCAACAGTGATATTTAAACACACATTTTCCATAGCCTTCTTTTCCCCAATAATGAGAAAGATAAATGTGGAAATGGAAGGTAAGAGACATGTCTGAACACATGGAAAAGGAACAGATTGAAAATATTACAATGCCTTTAAGTGTTGCATTAAGGAACCAATTCCAGTTCTTAATGGTGTTGTGCTGTTAGATGAATAGTGTTAGAAAATAGAATATGATTCAAAATGTACTTGACAAGCTTGGGATCTGGATTAACAGAGGTACATGTCAAAAAGATCTAGAGAGCATCCTGACTATCAAAATTCAGCATAAACAGAAGGGCCATAAAGTATTTCTTGGATGATATTCAAGATTGGCCGTCCATGGGCTTACAGAATAAATCTGTCCCACAGTTATGGAACAGTCATCACAGATTATTAAACATCTTCATTTTATGAATTTGGCATACCTCTGAAAACAATGAACCAGGTTTCTCAATTGATTTACAGTTTTCTCTGAAATGTGCATGGAGAATCAATTACTTCAGTATACAGGAAACAACATGATTTAGTGGTAAAATAAATCCAGTTTTGTACAAATCTTCTTATCTAGTTCTGCTGTCATAGCCCAAATAGTGCAATGTTTGGGGCAAATTGCCTCAAGTTAAGAAATCAGTTGTATAACTCAACATGCAACTGATCATGTATATTGTGATTTCTTAAATTTGGATAATTTGTCTGCAGAACTTATGCCATTGGGGTAGCAATGTAACAAAATTTTGGGTGGCATTCAGAGTATATTTCCTGTGGCATAGCTGTGCAGGGGGGAAAGAAGACATTCTCATCTCCATCCTCTTCATCTTCTTCTTTGTGCTGTTTTCAATGGGTGTCCAGCACGTCAAGCAAGTGAGTTGTTTATTCAGCTTCCACTTTATAAGATACGAACCATGAGACATCTACTATATAACTTTAGCTCATTCATTGGTATTCATGTATAATTTTACAGGCTAGCTTGGTGAGATGGGTACCTGATTTCAGATCCAGAAATTAAGACCTCAGTTCTCCACTGTGCCTCCAGGGAGAAAAGCCAGCCAATGTGGTCTTTGGCAAGTGCCAGAAGAAGTAAACCCCTTCTGAGCATTTATTATTACCTAGAAACCCATGGAAATAGTCACCATAAGTCAGCACTATTATCATTATTATTAGTTATTAGTTATTATTATAACTATTATCTTTAGTGTTTTACTTAGATTACAACTGGCAGAAGAACCCCAGTTATACTGATATGGCTGTATTTTTAGATTGTTTCATAAATTTCTGAGCATATAATGCACAATGAAGATTGACTCATTGTCCAACCTGCACTGTATTTCTGATTTAATTTCCTGTTGCTGGGAGGGTTCTTTATTTTGTACCGATGATGAATCGCTTTATTCCTTATTGTTTCAGCCTTGTAAACATTGTCAATTTATTCCCTTTGCTGAGGTGACAGGTTTTTGGGTGGTGTGACCACTTCATGCACTTGTACCACTTTTTTAAAAATAGTCTTTTTCTTTTAAAAGTACATTGACAAATTGGCAGTAATAGCCATTACGGCTAGCTAAACCAACATGCATCCATTGCTCAGAAGGAGACAGCTCAAAGGATACAGCCTCCCTGTTTCCTTTGCAGGTGAAAGAAGTCTTGAGCAGAGACAGTTCCTGCTTTGAATTGCAAAGAAAGGAGCACTGAATTTCCCATTTTTAACCCTCTTCTGCATTATACTTTGCAAGTCTTTCAAACTCTGCTTCCTCCTTTGAACACTGTGTAAACTTGCAATGTACCATGCAATTGATTTATTTCCTTTGCAAAGACGTCAGGTAAAAATGGAAAAAGAAAAGGGAAGGAGAGAAGGCTTGGTCATCTCTAATGCACCCTTGATGTATCACCTTTTTTATGGACAGGGGCATGCTGATTGTCCCAAAAAAACACTAGAGAAAATAAATCAACACAAAATTTAAAGCAATGTAGCCTGCAATAATGGTTCAAATAGAAAGAAATGAATCAATACAGTTAAAGACAACGTGAATGCTTCTGCTGATATATATACCATGTGAACCCCTCCAAAAAGTATTGCTATAGCAAAGGTATGAAAAGCATAACTGAAGTTATTTCATCATGTGTAATTGATCTCTTAGTCATGGATATAACCCCACAGAAGAAGATGAACCTCAGTTTTCACACAGTGCCAAAAATAAAAATATATAAATAATAAATACTAGTTTAACTAAGGGCTATAACCTGCTACAAGCACCAACTTGTTGGTTTAGTAATGCTACATTTGCTGTATTTTAACTATGTGGAAGAACCAAATGCTGTTGTATTCGTATTGTTTCAAAATAAATTGGAGGCCACTTGGTGTCACATCACAACTATTTCAAATAGCAGTCTAAGAAAGATGTAACTGGAAACAAATAAAACAAACCACCAGGTACCAAAATCCAAATTGATGCATTTTAACCCTATATTTTAGTCACAAGTGACAGGTAGAGGGCAAATTTGCATAATTTACTGTCTAATTATTCAGTTTTATCAGGCTTCAAGGCACTATTTGTCCTAAGCCTCTTCAATAGTTAGTGACCCTCTTGAAGTCAACATCATTTGTCAAATCAAATTAGGCTTGTGGTTAATTCCAGACAGTGATGTTTATCTTTTTGATGCTGTCAAACAACTCTTTGGTAAATCCCTGCGACATCATTCTACTTAAATATGCTAAGTGAGTCACTCGTTCAATGCTGCAATTGTCAGAAAAATATGAAACTTTGCTTTAAGGTAAATATTGTTGGGTCACTTGAAATATATGCAAATTTGACATTTCTTAGCTGATTAGCATATCCACACATCAAAGATTACTGTATATCGCATCAGATATTTTTGATTCAGGAAAGTTAAGGTCAGCAGTACTTGGCATACTGGTTCTCTTCCATCATGCAAAATGCGAAACGAAAGGCATTTTGAAGGAAGGCTTAGGAATGGATTAATTGTGTTCAGGGAGCAAATATTTCCTTCCAAAGAACCGGAAAGACATTGCTGGAGCCTGTGTCAGGAGACTCAGACCTGGGTGTCTGCCTTGGATTGCACAATGAGAAGAGGAACATAGTTCAGTATTGCAATCCTAAAACAGTTAATCTAAGGTGGGGAAATGTTGCATTCTAGCTGACCAATCACCGTCCCACATTGGCAGGGCAGCTATTGGTGCGTACTGATGTTCTTCAAGGAGCACCTTCAGCAGCACAGCTATAGCTATAGAAAATAAGAACCAAACAAAGTGTGACAGAAAACTTGTTGAATGTAGCTGTCTCTTCAATACTGGAAGACACCTGCTTGCATTCTATCAGGTATTTCTGGTCTGCAGTCTGATTCTATGGAAAACTAACAGTCACTCACGGATCGTCACTGGAAACCTTACCGCGATGCTCCCACCGTAAGAAATAATGACAAGGTAACACTTTCATACTTGTTATAAAGAGAGCATACCATATTGCCTCCTGGTCAAAATGTGTAAACAGCTGCCCAGGGGACCTGCTTCACCCTTTTCTTCAGCCCAAACTTTAAAAAAAATAACCAGTTGGGTGATGGGAGTGGGGGGCAGGAGTGAAAACTGGAGAGAAGGGCAGGGTTTTGAATTTGGCGCTGACTACTCCATTCTACAGTTCTTCCCACCACCACCCAGCTGGATTTTTCTGACAGGTCAGGCTGTGGGGAATCACCCCCACCTGTTCCCCCTGCTGGTGTTGGATGAATCTCTGCTTTTAAAACACCCCTGCACTCCAGACAAAGAGTGTTGTTTGCCTAGCGTGCAGGGGTGTTCTAAAAGCAGATTCTTGCTGCTCTGACCACAGAGGGGTTCTTGCTGATCTGACAGGGGGAGCAAGCAGGGGGAATCACACCCCCACTCCCCATTCTGGTGTCAGATCAGGAAGAATCTTGTGACAGGTGCATGGGGGCTTTCAGATCACTGCACAGAAGGGAGTGGAGGCAACCATGCACACACTAATGAGCTTCTTGGAGAGAACCTTAAATGTAACCAGGAGCTTCTGGATAACCCTGTTGTTTAGGTTTCTGGCTGTAGAAGCATAGGTTGGAAGTTCAGTTCCGTGCTGTGCCTCCTTGACAAGGGCTGGGAGATCCATAGCATCTCTTCCAGCACTGTAGTTCTAAGATGTTATAGGTTCAGCCACCCACAACCCTCCTGTTGTGACTGCCCTTTCATAAAGACAACACAGGTGAATGGCATAGATGGTGGTTCTCTTTTCAGACACAACTAAAACAAAGGAATAGCGATGACAGCAGTAGTGAGTCAAGGAGACACAGGGCGTTTATACACGACCCCTAAACTCCAGGGCAAATGGCTCCCAGCTCTGGAGCTTTAAAATGTTCCCCCACCAGCTCCGGAATTTACAGGAAATTAAGTGCGGCCATGCCCACTTTAGCGCGTCCCAGCACACCTTTCAAGTACCTGCTCTTCCAGGGTGAAAATTGCTTGATGCGGTGTAACGATAGTGAGTGCGGGGCTCTCCTCGCTTCTGTTTGTTGTTGTTTTGGTTCCCGCCCCTTTAAGAGCTACTTTACAGAGACAGGAATGTTGCCGCGGCAAGAACGGAGGCAGAATGGAGGTGAGCCACGATCTTTTCTTCCTTTTTTTTCTCCCTCCCCTCACGCAGCCAGCAGGCAGGGTGGGGACACAGGAAGAGCGACAAGCCCCTAAGATCTCTGGTCCGAATTTAAGTGGCCAGCGGATCTTAGGGGTCGTGTAAAAAGGCTTACAGTGTCAAATCAATCTCTTTAACCTCTGGCTCTACAGACAGATACCTAAAGCATTTAACCACGAAACAATTCTGTGTATTAAGAGGAATGGTAGGCATTGTAGGCCGACATATCTGGCTGATGCCATGTTGTGAAAGACTGTCTTACTGGCTCTCACAGTCCTTCAGAATTTTTCCATAGGGTAACTCTCCACACAGCTAGATTAATACTAGTGCCTTTGACTAGAAATGAGTATTGGTGAAGGGAGCATCCTATAAGACAGGTAAAACCTAATGTGGAAGATTATGCACTTTTTTTTAATGTGCCAGCCTTGTCCCGCTAGTCCTCCTGGAACTGGTCTTTTGTTTAGAGAAACAGGGATTGCCATGGGGGTTTGGCACAGTCCCCATTTGGCCTAAAGGTGTTAGGAAGGCTGAATTAGTTTGCTGGCCACAAGCCAGCAGTGTTCGTCTGGAAGCAATCTGGGACCAACTGCTTTTATAACATTATGGTGTGGTTAAACATATGAGAATTGTAAAGCAATTTAGACAGTAGAAGTGTTATTTCCATTATTGTGTATTAAGGAGTCTAGCTGCTTTTGCCCTTAGCAACTGCTAGGCCACTGCTGGCTGTTCTGGCATGGTTGCTAAGACCAGGCTACATCTAGTTGAATCAGCTGGTGCAACTATTCATTGAGAATCAAATTCCCTCGTGCATTACAAATCACCTCTGAGGACTTCCTATACCTGGGCAGTTTTGAAACACCAATAAATGCATTTAAGAACCGTGTGGATAGATCACTGGTTTAGTTATATGAAGGTGGAGCCAGAGGTTGGGAGTGTAATTCTATCCTGTTATCTCTTGCCAGGGGAGCCAGCCTGCATAACCTTGGGCAAGCTGTACAGTCCCAGAATGCCACCAGAAGAAGGGAATGGCAAACCACTTCTGAGTGCTCTCTACCTAGAAAACCCTGGAAAGGGTTGCCGTTAAGTCAAAACTGAACTGACAGCACATTATTATTTAATTATTACCATCTAAAGTTTTTATATGTAAGATTAGTACACACTGATATGTCCAGTAGATAAAAAGGGACATACCAGAGCAATGGGAGGTATTAGTTTTAGAGCATACGTTTTAGAGGTTGACCATCCTGTTTCCAAACATTTGCACCATTCTCTACCTAATGAGGATATGTATGGTGATGGTGGTGAAATATACCAATGAATATGCCAATCATAGTAGGGATCAGAGGAAAAACAGAGAGAAATCATTGATTATTTTGAAAATGATCAAATTGTTTCACTCACATTGCGACGGACATAGACTCACCCCAAAGCACGCAAAATGCATTCAGAGATGAATCCAATCAACTGGAATGTGAGTGACATATTTTAATCACATATTGATCTATTAATCAAATAATATAATGGCTGATCTTATTAAAGCTTTTGAGTCCTAATTTTATCATTGTAAAATAAGTAATTGTGGGTTTTTAAAAATTTCAAACCAGAAGGGGGAAACACGTCCTCTATAACATGTTCCAATGCCAACAAAATGTTCTTTTTAAAAGAGAAAAGAAAAATAACTCCATAGACTTTTAGAAATTATTGGAGCGGAAAGAGTGTCTGACACCACTAACATATGCTTATTTTTCCTCCTGTAAACTGAAATATAGGCATACTTTTCTGCCTGTGTTCTGCTGTCTTTATTGTCTTTCTTCTATCTACATTTTATATAGATACATTTATTCACATTCTGTGACCTCGTATTTTGAGTTTCAGGATGGGTTGAACTGTTGACTTACTAGACCCCAGAAAATTTAGAACAAGAATGCTGATGGATCTGTTTTTACTGCAGGGCAAACAGAAGCTCTCTAATAAATTAGCTGTTGATGTTTGACAATAAATCAATAACCACTTTTATCTTCCAAGCAAAAAAAAAAATCATGTTGCCTCCCCTCCTCCCCTTCTTGGGTGCTTCATAAAATAAAGATACAGAATACATAGTCTAAAGGCAACGTTTCCAAATGATATCAGTGCAAAATTCACATTTGCAAGCTGTCCATGCTTCTCCTATATTGGCAATGAGTTTGACAAATGAAAAAAGTCACTAATATTTTGACACCTTCACTGCCCAAGCATGATACCAGCTGGCTGTGAATTCTGGTATTCATTGTTCTGCTCTATTTTAAAGACTGGTCCCCAGCCAATGTACTGGACCAGCTCCATTCATTAATTTTCAAGAGAGGTTTCAGCTAACTGTAATGGCCTTTAAAACAACACAACACAGATTTGGAAACTAGTTTAAATTTAACAGTATCTTTCAGATTACTGGAGTTCAAGAGTGTGTTCAGACTCAGAGCTGATTGTTCCAAAGTGAAAGGCTATTTTAATTCACCCAATGTATCATCAGCTAAAGGATTTATCATCACAGCATTATTTCGGTTGCTTTTTGAGACAATTTGTTCAATAAAAATATTATTATTTTAATAATAAGTAGGAGTGTTTTTATGCTGGTTAGTTGCTGATCATGAAAACTCAGTCTATTTGGGGGGCTTTTAAAAGCTTTTTTAAAAGATAGTGCAGAGAGTTATGCAAATAAACCAACATATATTGCACATGTGGCTTCAGGAAAATATGAGTTTAAATTGAAGAAAGGAGGTGGATTGCCATCAGTCCTTGACTCCTTATGATAGTCCCGTTGGCATGGATTCCCTTCCAGACCTCCACTTTTCTGCCTGCCATGTGCTACAGCAAGGTGGGAACTCTCTAATGAAGGGTTTTTAAAAAGCCTCTTTCTCAAAATTAAAAGAAAATTATGCTTACCTTGCAAAGTCCTCCTTTATTGTGCCTGCAAAGAATTTTATATAATATTTTCCAAAGTCAATAACCATATTTAAACCCTCTGGCTTGTAAACTCCCTGATTAAAAAACAGATTGCCAGCAGTCATCTGCTATTGTCTGGCTCCTTACATCCTGTTTCTGGTTTAATTTACTTGATTGTCCTATACACTATTCATGAGTTCTATAATATTCCAAACTTTAATTTCAACACATTAATTCTTGCTAATTATTCAACATATGAACCTACACACGAGGATTCCACTGTATGCACCATCCTGGGGCATAGGCTGCAATGTCGAATCGTTTTCTGATTTCAAGTGGAAAACAAACTAATTATGTGGAAATATGATAATATATTGTGCTGCAGGGACCAGCCCTTTGTCTGTTTAGAAATGCTTGCTTATGATCAGCTCCCTGTGTTATTTCTTCCAGGAGGAGATGCCCTTTCTTAATGCATAAACATTATTGACTGGTCCATGATTCTTTACTTCATGTAAAGTTGATTTACATAATTTTATATTACTTCCATCTGATGGAAGCAAACAAGACATCTAAGAAATCTAATCATGAGGCTAGCCTGAAGCAATGAAGTGTAGAGATAAGAATAAAGCCAACCCTCTCATAAAGCCAGTATATTTCTCTCCACCCTGCTATAATGTGCCTTTTTCTCTTCTTAGGTCAATTTGCTACCTACCAAATTGCAGCCCCTCATCACAACCGTCTGCAAAGCAACGATCTAAAATGAATTGAGCCTGATTTGTTGTACAAAGGTTGCAATCATTCTACTGAAAATGCAAAGCTGCTGTTAACAGGGGCTGGCAGTCTACTGGCAAACCTTACCAGTTTATACCAGCTAGATATGGTACATTTTGGGGCACATGCCTGGGTGCTGTGATTCACAGCGTAATAATTAATCAGTTTGGGTGAATCATTAAGATAGAACAACACTCCCATATTAAAACTAAGCAAGCGGTGGAAAAGCATCGGCCAGTTCAGTCCAGAGGGACCATACAGAACAGCTCCTGGCTGGCGGAGCTGAGAATGGGCTAGATCTCCTGCCACAGGATTCCTTCAGTCAACATTTCTGTGCTTGATGGCAGGAGCCCATTGTACAGAAGGGGTAGAAGAAGCCAGTGAATGTTCATCTCATACCTGAAAGCATGGGTGAAATCACACATTTTTTAGAATTCAGAGTGGCAACTCACACCAAGACTCTGTGCCCACACTTTTCAATTCCACCACAATCTGTTGCAGAGGAAAGAGAAACTAAGGAATACATTAATGCTGCTTGCAAAGCAAAGGGATTTGGGGTCACGTAGTGGACAGGATGGATTTAAAATAAATATCTCTTAAACATGGACACTGTAAAAGGGGGGAAAAGTAATGACAAGGAAATCCTAAACACTGCTTATAAAGAAGAGACTAAAACCAGAATCCAAAGCAGTGAAACAAAAGAGGAAACAAAGGATCAAAAAACAGACAACAAAAAGGCAATATTGAAAAATATTTTTAAAAATATTTCTTCCTTTCTTCACATTGACTGGTGTGCCTCTGATTGCTGGCTGCATTGCCGGTCACATGTTTTGCATAATTCATATAATTTAATTATTTGTTGTTGCTATGTGCTATCAACCCAATGAATGAATGATTTTCAGAATGTCAGGACATTGAGCAGCCTTCCTCAGCTCCTGCTGGCTCTATATTATGGCTTCCTTTAGGGAGTCAGTCCATCTTGTATTTCATCTCTCTTTTCCTACTCTTTCCTAGCACTATTGTCTTTTCCAGATAATCCCGTTTTCTCCCGATCTGCTCAATGTAGAGGGGTAAGCAACTCTCAATGACAAAGCCACAACTGGGGGAAGTAAGAACACAACAGCCAGGGCATGTGCTTCAGGTGCCATGCTGGGAGGAAGGCACCAAAATGACAACATAGCATTTGTAGTACTATTTCTGGAGGGGGACACGGAATCCATGTTTGCCTCAGGTGGCACAAACCCTAGTTGTGGACCTGGTCAATGAAGTAGTATGTCAACATATTGCACAGAAGAAACCAATGACATTGGCTAAGTGGATATCAGAAGCAAAAACAGAAACTGCAGTAAAAAGAAGAAAAGCGGAAGCAGTTGGTGATAAGGAAGAAGCACAAAGATGCAAAGTTCCAGAGAGTAGTAAGGAAAGATAAAGAAGAATTTTGGGATGAGCAATGCCAAAAACAGGAGGAAGCAGCCCAGAAAGGCCACGCAAGAACATGTTTTGCATATGTGAAGAAGGTCGGAGCTCCTTTTATGGCAAAAAAAATGCAACAGAATCATACAATCATAGAATAGTTACATTGGAAAGGGGCTTATAAGCCCATCAAGTCCAATCTCCTGCTCAAAGGATATCTGCCAGATGGTTGTCCAATGTTCTGTTCAATGCCTTCAGTGATGGAGCACAGTCACTACCTCTTGAGGTACTTGGTTCCATTGCCATACAGCTCTAACAGGAAGATTTTTTCTGAAATTCAGCTGAAAGCGGGGGTCTCTTAAATTGATCCCATTGTTGTGTCTCCTGCACTCTGGGATGAATGAAAACATATCCTTCCCCTTCTCTGTATGATAGTCCTTCAAATATTTGAAAAGTGCCATCATATCACCCTTCAGTCTTTTCTCTAGGCTAAACAGGCACACTTATTTCGGTTTTTTCTCACAGAGCTTAGTTTGCAGCCCCCTGAACATCCTTGTTGCCATCCTCTGAACTTGTTCCGATTTGTCAGCATCTCCCTTGAAGTGTGGGGTCCAGAATTGGGCAAAATACTCAAGTTGAGGCCTAATCAGTGCTGAATAGGGGGAGATGTGCATCTCCTGGGATATGGAAATTATACTTCCTAAAATAGCATTTGCCTTTTTTGTGGCCACATCACACCGTTGGCTCATATTCAGCTTATGATCTACCAGAATTCCAAGATATTTTTCACATGTACATAGTATTGTTGAGCCAAGTGCCCTCCATCTTGTAACTGTCAGAGAGCGTGGTGGGCAGGAGTTACATGACCAGCAAGCAATCAGAGAGAGGTGGCAGGAATATATAGAACAACTTTATACAAATAGCCATCAGAACGAAGGCACAGGAAAGGAAGAATTGCTGGAGCTGGAACCAGACATCCTGGAGGAGGAAGTTGAATGGGCACTTAATCAAATGCCAAACTGCAAAGCCCCTGGCACTGATGGAGTGCCAGCAGAACTACAGAGACCACTGTCAACAAAAACATTGACAGCACTACGTCAAAGTACATAGAAGAATGGGCAGTGGCCAAAATAGCAAAAAGATTGATATTTAATTTTTATTCATTTTATTCATTTTGTTATTTGTTATTCATTTTGTTACAGAACAGAACAAATAACGAACAGACCCATCAAAGAAAAATGAAACAAATCAAAACTGAAATGTCTGTTTTGTTCACTTTGTCCTTCGTTTTCCCATAGGAATGCAATGAAGCAATGCATTCCTATGGGAAAAGCTGGCGGTTCCACCCCAACGTGCCTGATCTCCACCAAAGCCACTGCTGATCAGCCCAAGCACGGGGCTTTGGTAGGAAAAAAAGGTTTTAAAAGCCCGCCCTTTGCCCCACCTGATTGGGCGTGGGGAAACTGCAGGATTTAAAAACATTTTTCCTGCTGAAGCCCTGCACTACAGCTGATTGGCAGTGGCTTGGTGGAGAAAAAATAGTTTAAAAAGCCCACTCTTTCCCCCATCCGATCAGGCATGGGGAAAGAATAGGCTTTTAAAGCCTTTTCCTCCTCCCCCAAGCCTTGGGCTCCAGCTGACTGGCGATGGGGTGGGAAAATGGTTTTTCTGTGCCACCCCAGCACCAGTCAGCTGGAGCCCAGGGCTTGGTGGAGGGGGCAAAAAGGTTTTAAAAGCCCAGACTTTTAAAACCTTTTCCCCTCCCCCAAGCATGTGGCACCAGCTAATCAGTGCTGGGGTGGGGGGGAAGGTTTTTCTCCCTCCACCCCAGCGCCAGTCAGCTGGAGCCCACCTATATTATGCCACCTAAGCATAATATATAAATAAATATGCCCAGTATGCTGAAAGTGTATATATGGTGGTTATGTGAAATAAGAAACAGGAAATTGATACTGATCTTTAAGGAAATTCAAGAAATAATAGGGGGAAGGTTTCAAACACGCCCTGAGGTAGCATGCGAACAAGTAAATGAAGAAAGAGGAAGTGGAGGTGGTAACAACAATGGTAACAATGCCAAGGATGGTTTTTGCCAATCAAATTTTCTAACAATCAAATAGCATTCAAGAAATGGTACAGAGAAGTTATAGAACAGAGTTGGTGAACCGATGGCATGGGTGCCAAAGATGGCACTCGGAGCTCTTTCGGTGGGCACCCAACATCACCCCTTCACAGCCACCTGTATTCAAGTTAAATTGCTGTATTGGCACTTTGCGAAAAAATTAGTGGGTTTTGAACCGCAGTTTGGGCACTCGGCCTCTAAAAGGTTTGCCATCACTGTTATAGACTGTGATACACTATCATATCAATGATACACTAACTTAATTAAATTAAAATTCGAAAGAGACTGGAAAAAAGTAATGATTTTAAACAAGTATTGGATAAATTGTTGGCACATATATTTCAAAAAGAAAAAGGAGTATACACTGGAAAAAGAGTCTATGTCTTTCTAGAATGAAATTGGAAGGTTGATTTCTTAAGGAATTTGAGCATGGATTAAGTCCCGAGTGGGTGGCACGGTTTTGTTAGGAAGATTGTTCTGTTCTGTTCTGGTTATTGTTTTGTTTTGTGTAAATGTTATTTTGTTTCTGTTTTGATATTGTTGTAACAACAACATAACGAGGAGGAGGAGGAGGAGGAGGAGGAGGAGGAGGAGGAGGAGGAGGAGGAGGAGGATGGAGAACACATCCAAAAACCATGGCCCTAAGTAGGTAGAGGATGGAGAGGTGGATCTTTCCCTTACTCCAAATTGCCTGCAAGACCATGCAAGCTAAAGTAGGAGGTGTGAAGAGTGGAATGCCACACAATTATGCCCCCCCACACCTTTATTTCCTCCAATTTGATTCTATGAGGAGAATATTGGTTATGCCATTCCCAAGCCTTTGTGAAGAATATTTAAATAGAGGGAGATAGTTTAGTGGTTAAACTGCTGTAATTCAGCAAAAACTGTGCTCATGATCTGAGGTTCAGTCCCACTGAATTGGCTCAAGTTACACTCAGCCTTCCAAGGTCAGTAAATTGAGCATCAATTTGGGGGGCAGTACATAATCTGCATAATTGACTTTTTAACTGCCTAAGGAGTGCTTTAAGCACTGTGGCCTGTATATAAGGAGCATATTCTGCCCCCCCTCCCCAGCCCCCAGAAGATCTGAGGAACTGCACTGCCTGACCAAGGCTCTAGATTTTTCTCCTACAAAGCACAACGAGGAACTCCCAACTAGAGATGGGCACAAAATGAATTTTTAATTCATTTCGCTATTTGTTTCATTAGCTAACCAAATGAATAATGAACCAACCCATCAAAGGAAAACAAAATGAAACCAAATGGAAATTTCCATTTGTTTTCATTTTGTTTTTCGTTCCTCTGTGTCTCCTAACTTGTCCAGTCACTGCCAGCCTCCTCACCTGGAACTCTGGCAGCCAGCCAGTCCGGCCTGTGGGCCAGCAGGCCAGGAGGGGAAAAAGCCCCGAATCAGGGATTTAAAATAAAATAATAATAATAATAATAATAATAATAATAATAATAATAATAAGAAGAAGAAGAAGAAGAAGAAGAAGAAGAAGAAGAAGAAGAAGAAGAAGAAGAAGAAGAAGAAGAAGAAGAAGAAGAAGAAGAAGAAGAAGAAGAAGAAGAAGAAGTTGTAGTAGTTTTAAAATGTCCCTCCAGCCCACAGGCCATTCGGTTTGGCCTACGAGCCAGCAGGCCAGGAGGGAAAAAAATTAAAAAAATAAATCTGGACACACGGAAGCTAGCACATCTCAGCTTTGGGGGGGGGAGCCCTGTCATCGGGGACTTTTAAAAATAAATATTAAAAATAAAAATAAAATTTAAAAAGTGCTGACCTGGCCCCTGGGGCTGCATAGTTGGCACTGTAAAATTAAGATATATACAGTATATATATTAAAAAGTACCGACCTGGCCCCTGGGTCGGCGTTGGCAGCGGTCCCCCAGTGGCGTTGGTGGTGGTCCCCCAGTGGCATTGGCATTGGTGGTGGTCCCCCAGTTTTGGCGGCGTCAGTGGTCCCCTGGTGGTGGTGGTGGCAGCGGTGGCAGTGGTCCAGGTAAGCCGAAGCAGTTCATTTTGGTTTAATTCATATGAATTTTTGTTTTAAAAATGTGTACGAAACAAAATGAAATGAACTGAGGGGGTCGAAACAGAATGAACCAAACCATTGGTTTTCTGTTTCATGCCCATCTCTACTCCCAACCTCTTGCTCCTCATCAAATTATCCTAGGATATACCCTTACAAATAATTCCCTTGCTTGATATCAATTAATTGCCTATGCAAGCAGAATGGTGATCAAGAGTTGACAACAAAGGTCATTTACTAAGCAAGAAACATCAGATACTCAAACTTGAGTCAGAAATGGAAGAGGAACTAGGAAGTGTATTACAAAAAATACATTGGCTTGTAGAACATACCAAAGAAGTTCAGAAGAATATCAGTTGATGTTTATAAATTATAGCAATGTCCTTGTCTGTATGGATCATGAAAAGCAACAGATTGATGAAAGAAAGAAAGAAAGAAAGAAAGAAAGAAAGAAAGAAAGAAAGAAAGAAAGAAAGAAAGAAAGAAAGAAAGAAAGAAAGAAAGAAAGAAAGAAAGAAAGGTGTTCCATAACATCTGATTGTCCTGATGTGTACCATGTACAGTACCTTGGACAAAAAACTTCTATTAGAACAACACCCATAACCAAGTGTGTAAGGCAAGAGTGCATTTTATATCTTCCTGCCTATTCAGTCTGTATTCAGAACAAATTATATGAAGAGTTGGATTAGATTCAGATGAAAGAAGAAGAAAGGGAGGAAAACTTTTAAAAATAAGATGTGCAGGTGACATAAGAAAACAGCAGTGACTAGAAACTCCTGATGAACATTAAAGAAACAGGTGCAAAAGCATTATTTTTTTGAATATTAAGAAGACGAAGATATGGAATTCCATAGCTTTATTGTGGGCAGTGAATGAATTGAAATTGTTCAAGATTTCATATACTGTAACTTAATTGAATTGTCTGTCTGAATGAAGGCTGCAACCAAGAAATCAAAAGACAAATTTGGAAGGTCAACTATGAAGGAAATAGAAAAGATCCTTAAGAGGAAGGAAGTGTCACTGACATGAAGGCCAAGAGCATCCCTATAACTATGTACAGATGTGAAAACTGCTCAGTGAAGAAAGCTGACAGGAAAGAGATGGGTTCATTTGAAATATGGTGTTTTAGGAAAGTCTTACTGATACAACGTACTGCCGGAAAGGCATCTCTAAATCAAATCAACCCTGAATGTTTTGTGGAAGAGAAAAGGACCATTGTACTCTGGGCATATCATGAGAAGACAAGAGTCATTGAAAATGACATTAGTGCTGGGAAATGTTGAAGACTCCAGGAAAAGAAGAAGACCAAATGCAAGGTGGGCTGATTCAATAAAGCAGGCAATGGCACTGAGTTTGTGACACCTATCAATATGACCTCTTGGAGGTAAATATTTCAACGGGTGACAGGGAGTTGCATGTGTGTCTACAGCAGCAGGAGCTGCTTGCTCCCAGGAATCCTAAATTTTTTAAAAATATATTATTATGTACTGTACACAGAGACAGTGTTGTTGTAGTGAACATGATGGGCATGAATTGTTCTAACTTACCAACCCTCCCCTGAAAAGCATCCTGCTGTCACTCTTTGGTTTGAACAGTCAAGGGTAGTAGAAACATTGTGCAACCTTCAAATCAAGGGTCAAGCCCAAGCCCTTTTCCCTGGTACTGCAGTAGTGGGGGAGAACACGTGAAACAATTCAGACTCATAGGATTACAGAGGGTTCAAAACACAGTATTTCAACAATCTTCCTAACAGCCCTATAAGGTGAACCACTGGCTGTAACAGTTCGGGTACTTTACACCCTAATTTTATATTGTTGAATACTGCACATTACTGAGCTTTTTATTTTAATATGTTGTAAACTGACTTGGGCAGGGAAATTCTGAAAAGTGGCCCATGAATACGATAATAAATATGCCTAATCAGATCAATTTCCTGCTTAATTCAGTGAAATATACTCTTTGGTGATTTTGCATTCCTGTGATCGCTTTACAGATACAAATCTTTGAATGCAGTGGAGATTAACACCTTTGCCAATCCACAAGAGTTAGGGTTGCACTCTGAACTATGGATTTCAATGTCTTTTTTGGAAGCATTATTTTATGAAATATATGCTTCAGGACATATTTTGTTATATTTAAATAGTTGACAATTACGGTATATCATATAAGTAGTTCTGAGAAATACGAATTTTGCATTTTGTCAGTTGGGATTAAATTAATACCTACCCAGTTTTCTGAGAGTCAAAGAACTGATCATGTCACCTTGTTCAGAAATTTTCAAAAACAGATATCCTAAAGCATTCTATGAAGCACCATGTCATTAAATAGTCCTGTTTAGGATGCTTAAAGCCTGACACTAAAGGGTCATTTTTTGGGGGGACAAATCTGAAGAGGTTCCATTCTGGGGTGAAAAGCTGTTTGATAGCTCAGTAGGGACTAGGGGAGATATTTGCAAAGGAGATTGACATGATCTACGACAGAGCAGAAAAAGACTTTAAAGAAAAGCTTTATGACCCCTCCTCCCAATTTAAACTATAAACTACTGTTAACATTTGCATCTGGCGACACCTAGTGAATCATCCACTGGGGTTCTGCGAAGCTAGTTATTTGCCATTTGGATAGGTGCAACAAAGCAAAACTTTGTGCCAGGAGGGGAGGGGGGAAAGATCACATATGTTTTCTGTGCATAAAATGTTTAATAGGCAGAGGAAAATGTACTTATTGGCCCAAATATGATTGCATGGGAACTTTGAGGTCTTTGGGAGTTCTGAAGATGTTTAATTTCCAAAAAAGATATCGCTCTGTTGCAGATGCTGCTGATGTCATCAGCTTTGCAAGGCATAACTTACAGAAACAGAGTTTCTGTCAAAATAAATGAAAATAAATAGAGTAACATATAAATTTATGCATTCAACGGTTACAGTGCTGGTCAGGAACAAATAAGGTCAAGCCAAGGCATATAAAGCCTTACGTTTTTGTTTGCATCACTCTTCTGTACTGCCTTCAGTTTTAAAGCCCCACCCCACAACATTCTATTATGTAGCTTTGCTTTTCAATTCCCAAGGCTCATACAGTAATCTCTATAGGAATTTAGAGAAATCCCATCATCATCACAGTCACTTAGCTTCTACCACAACTGAGAACTGGTTGAGCCAGCTGAATTTGTTAATATCTTTAACCGTTAACACCTGTTATGCAATAAAAGGATGTGTAGCCCTAATAGGTAATGTTGAAAGTTCATACAAATATGAAATATACCTTGAATTTTGGGTTAAAAACATCTCTTGCACACACAGCAAACTCAAGGTCCACTCACTTTACTAATGGAAAATATGTAAGGTAGATAACACTGTAAAAAATAGATGTATTTGTGTGGAGTTATGTGCACCTGTTTTTTTAGGCAACAACAAATGCTTACACAGTAGAAGCTGCATCACACAGTACATATGCTGCTTCTGACATATATAACACTTCTTTAAGGAAACACATGGCCCCATATGTCCTGGGAACTTGTTTGCATTCTGTAATCCTGGAAGGGGAAATATGTTTCATGATAAATGTTTTCCTACTTTTCATAAGTGAGGAGAAATGGGGCTGTTGATCTTTACTGTCAATATTTCAATATTCAACATGGTTCTGATTCTCCATGCACAGGTGCCTTTGGAATGGTGTAAGGTGGGGTGGGATGAGACTGGAAAGGAAGACAGGATAATTCCAGCAGTGTAAAATTAGGACAACACATACAAACAAAAATCCCAGCTCAAATTGTCATAAACAGTGTTATTTGCATTGTATACCTGCCACTTGGAAAATGAGTCTGGGTGTGCACAAGAACATGCTATATGGCCATGTCTTTAAGACTTAATGTCCCTTTTGGATGACTGTGGCTTGTGATTCAGTCACTACAGATCCCAGTACAGTTGGAATCCATTTTACTGCTCTTGTTAAAACTTTGGAGAATCTTGCTGGATTCTTGACTATGAAGATAGACTTCTTGGGTTCTGAGATACATCAATTAGAGATGGGCACGACTAGGGAAAATGACGTTTTCGAGTTGTCGTGTGTCGGAGGCAGTCCGTTTCGGCTCGTTTCCGTTTTTCATGAAATTTCGCAAAAATTAGTTGGTTCATTTTTTCATTTTTTCGTTGTCGTTAGTACTGGTTTGGGGGGGTAGTGGGCTCCTGGAGGGAGCTGCAGGAGTCAGCCAGAGCCACAAGTGACGGACTGGCAGACTCTTTGCACCCGCTGTGTCTCACGTACTTGCATGTAGTGCAATGCAAGTAGATCTGGCTTAGGGTTAAGACGGGTTAGCGCAAGGGCAAGGGTTAGGCTAGTTATGGGTGAGGTTAGGGTGAGTATTGGGGTGCACCTCTGGGTGCCTCTCTGACCCACTTAGAAGGACAGTGTACTGGCGTATGGGTTAGGCTTAGGCTTAGGGTTCAGGTTTGGGCTACGATTAGTGGGCTGTTTATGCCCAATTGGCACATCCCAGAAGTCTCTGTGGTCAACCTGGCCAAGTGGCCATGCGATTGGTGGAAAATTTGCATGGTCCACTCCCATGGGCAAGCCCATCATTGCAAATGTGCAGGTGTAAAAAAATAAAATAAAAAAAATAAAATAAAATAAAATAAAATAAAATAAAATCAACAGAGACTTTTTTTTTTTGCAAGAAAAACCCACTGCTGCTACTGTAAAAATTCAAGCATTTAAAATAGCTAATTTTCGCATGTTTCTGTGGTGCTTTGGTGGGGTTTTGGGCAATGATTTCAAAAAAAATATTGCGGTCGCCATTTTGGATCCCCCGCACTGCATGGCAAATGGATGCACCCTCCCAGCCTGGTACCAGCAGCGCAGCAGTAGCAATAGCCAAGGAGAGGGGGCAGGGAACCCCCAAATAAAACACCCTTCTGGCCTGGTAGGTGCCCTCAGACAGTTTTTGCCCTACTTTTAGGGCGGGAATCGGTTTTTTTAAACTTTTAAAAACTTTTTTTCTGTGTCGTTTGGCATTGCGCGATCGCCGCGATGCAAGTAACGAGCACGACAAATCAGACCAAATTGTTTGTTCGTCGGTTCGAGCTCAAATTCTGGCGGAGTAATTCCTGTTACCGTTTCCGTAGAGTAACGGATATGAGTAACAGAAACGGAAACGGGAATACCGCTAAATTGTGCCCATCTCTAACATCAATATATAAGACCATAGGTCGCTGGCTAGGTAGCTCAGTGGTTTTGGTACCTGGCTACAGAGCCAAAAGTTGAAGAGTTCAATTCGGTACCTCCAGCCTATGTGGCCTTGGGTGAGCTGATGAAAAGTCTCAGGATGCTCTCAGAAAAAGGGAATGGTAAACTACTTCTGAGTTTTCTCTACCTTGAAAACCCAGAAAAAGGCCACCATAAGTCAGAATTGACTTGACAGAACAATATTAATGTGGGGATGTGTCTGCTCCTTAAATTTTTTTTCATTTTTATTTAAAAAACATATACAAATTACATAAAAAAAGACAAACATCAACAACAGTGCACCCCTTCACCAACAGGATCACTCTTCATATTTACATTCATCATCCTCCCCTCCAGAACAAAATCGATTGTTGCGCGGAAACCTTACCCTTATCCTGTACAAGCACATATTCAATAAATCTACCCCATATATCATAGAAAATATCTTTTTTAACTCTCCTTTTTAACCTTTAACCAAGTCAATTTATCATTTAAAGCAATATTCCATACTTCATTATACCATTCTTCTAAACATAGTTCATATTTAGATTTCCAATTTCTAGCAATTATTAATCTAGCTGCTGTCAACAAATTTGTAATCAACTCTTTAGTTTTAACATCATAACTATGATCCACAAATATTGATAACAAAGCAATATCAGATTTGGGCTCTATAGTCATTTCTAGTATGTCACTTAGTTCTTTAAAAATACTTTTCCAAAATTTCTGTATCTTTTTACATTCCCACAACAAATGATAAAAGGTACCAATCTCATTATCACATTTCCAGCAAAGCTTAGAAAAATTTGCATTCATTTTATTCAATTTCACTGGCGTCAAATACCATCTTAAACTTATTTTAAAGAAGTTTTCCTTTATTCTAACAGACATAGATCTAAGTATTCTCATTCTCCACATTTTAGCCCAGTCTTCTTCTCTTATTTCTTTTTTAAAATCTTGTTTGCACAATAATTTCAATCCAGATCCTCCCCTATTTTCATCTAAATCCGAAATAATTCTATATAGCTTGCTAAAAATAGCTTTTACTACTATTTCCTTCTGAGTATCCTCATACAACAAGTTGTTCATATTTTGTATACTCTCTGCATTTATTGTTTTTCTTTATCCAAGTATCAGTCCATTTCTTTATTTGTATAAAATTAAACCAAGATATATCCCTACCTTGGAGATTTTCCTTCATTTGTACATTCCCTCTCATCTCGCCTATCCAGTCTTTCAATCTAATCACTTGTTTATCCCTAAATATTTTTTTGAAAACTTTCAAATTTATAGGGAAATTCTCCATTTCAGTTACAGATCTCAATGGTGAGTCCGAGGGACATATTTTTTCTTATGTAAATACCATGCATTTAACATAGATCTAAGAAAGGGGTTATTAATCTCATTTAACTTTGTTTTCTTAATAATGCTGAATAAGTATTTTTCAATATCCTCCTTTATTTCTGATGATTCCATTTTCCACCATATTAATCTTTCTGGACTAAACACAATATCCCCAATAAACCTTATTTGATTTGCTAAATAATAATTTTTAACATTCGGTAGAGATGGGCACGACCAGAAAAAAATTTTTTTGAGTTGTTTTTTGAACGGTTCTGTTTCGGGTCATTTCCGTTTTTCATGAAATTTTTAAAAAATTTGTTATTTTGTCATGTTGTTTGTCATTTGTCGTTACCGCCGCCGCGATTTCGTGCGATTTGACGTCCCAGAAAGTGGCGTCCCGCCGGCGCTAAGTGTTTTTGCGCCCTAGGCAGTGGGCGGGGTGGCGGGGGCATGGGCGGGCGGCGGCAGCAGCAGGGGAGGGGGGCGGGCATGCGGGTGGTGGGCGCGGGTCCCGCAATGACCCAGAGCAGGTGGAAAACACTTTAAACTGACTTGCTGCACAAGACTGCATCGAATAAAGCAATTGCAATTTTTGGAAACAAAGTGGGCAGTGCACCCACAAGAGCTGGGAAGGTGCACCCACAGCAGAGCTGCAGGAAGGTAAAAAGAAAAACTGTGTTGGTTTGCCCCACCAACAAATTATTTCCTAAAAAATCAATTGAATCAATGCCTGCCTAATCAAAGTTAAATGGACACAGGAATGTCAACTTGCCTTTGATGAGCTTAAATCCAGCCAAATTGATTGATGCAAAACCTATTCTGATTTCTCCTAAAAAAATTAAAAATAAAATAAAATAAAATCAGTGCAACCTTTTACTGCCTTTTGTTTTTCAAGCATTTTAAATAGCTTAGCATGTTTCTGATGCTTCTTTTGACCACGATTTTAAAAAAAAAGATTGCGGACGCCATTTTGGATCCCCCGGCATTGGAGCAGTTTTCCCAGTTACAAGAACATGAGGGGGAAGGCTGATGGTATGCTACACCCTGTTTCTTTTTTTTAGCAAAAAGCTCCTGCAGGAATGACAACGACAAATCAGACCCAATTTTTCTTTTTTCGAGCCTACTCTGTTCCAGAGAAGGAATGCCTTGCCATTGTTTGGGCTTTTAACAAATAGTTAAGACCTTTACTTGTTTAACTGGGGTCATAAAGAAAAAATTTAGTTTTCTTTTCATCAATGCAAACAGATCATCAAGCACTGAAGTGGCTATCCAGAATGAAGTCCACTAATCTTACATCGCCTGTTGAGATGGAGCTTCAATCCAGATATTGCCTTTCAAGATTTCCAGTCAATGAGGCATCCCTTTACTTTACATACCTGGGAAGCTGAATCAGGTGGCTGACAGCCTTTCCAGAGTTCATTTAATTATTATCTCGATGTGACCTCTCTCCTGAATCAGGTCATGGAAGAAGAACTACTAGACTGAATGGTCTAGGCTTTGCCATATGTTATGTTGTTTCTGATTTTACTAACAATGTTTTCTTTCTTTATTTCTTACAGTAGACATGCCTTAACCTTTTTAATCTTGCTTTTAAACAACAAGAGTCATATAATCCATGATATTGCTGCTATGTAGTCATATACCTCTTATCTTTTCATAAGATAATATTATACACTGTATACCTCATTCCAGTATTTTGCTGCTATTTGATTAGTTAGCTTAGTAGTTTTGTTTTGCTAAAAATGCTAAATTGCTTATTTAGGATTTTTAGGCTCAATTACATCTTCTAATTTCTTAATATTCTCCTCTTTCGGCATTTCCTTTATAATTAATAAGGGTCCCAAAGAAGAAAGGATTAAAGATGGAGTCTTTATAATGGTTCATTTCCAATATGTCTTTTTTATTATTAATTTCATTCAGGCTAGTACCAGAAGTCAGCAAGAAGTGGTTTCTGTGTCTGTGTGAGAATGTTTTGCTATGATTTGTACAGGCAGTATTCCTTGCTGTACATGTCTTATCTCCTGGGAACAAATTCTTCTTGTACAACATTTTAGAAATTAAAATTGCAACTCCTTTAGATTTTGAAGTCCCATACCCTTTCTCGTAAATGTTGATATTCTGTAACTTGAGTTCGTTGGTCCCATCTCTTGATTGATGAGTCTCTTGTAGGAAAATAATGTCCACTTTACTCTTCTTCAATAGAACTTCTATTCTTCTTCTCTTTATAACAGATCCTAGGCCTTTCACATTTAAAGTAGCTACTTTTATGTTAGTCCCCATGCCCCCTTTAAATCACATGTTTGTTTTGATCCTGTTGTGTTACATGTAACAAAAAGCTCAATAAAAAACACAATGAAAAAACAATAATATAAAGTAACCCAAACCTATCCCCAACCATACCCAACCACCCTACAATTATCAATCTTATCTCCCCCTCCTTTATCCACACTGCATTGTACTCCAGCGTGACTCTAAGGGGAAGGGGGGGTGCCATTCCCAGCAACTTGAGTCACAGCCAGGTCTCCCACATCCACACAATCTAAAGTAATTTACCCTCTTGTTTTCCCCCTTAAACATTTATCAATTCTACTAGATTAAATTAATGAATGCCTGTCCAACTAGATCTTTTTCAGCATTTGGCATTTAGGATAGCCACCTCTAGGGAAGCCTGAAAAACTGTGACAAGAAACCAGGCTTTCTCAGTGGCTGCCCCTGCTCTTTGGAACAAATTGCTATTTGGCATCCATTTAGCTCCATTTATGACAATTTTTTGAAGATCTGGCCCTACCATGAGGCTTTTGGCAGTTCTGCACATTACTTGCCACCTACCTGACTCAGTATTATGATTTGTTTCTTCGATGAGTTTATTATGTTTACTAAATATATGTAAAATGTTATTTTTATTTTGTTGTTTTAACTTTTCTTGTACACTGCCTTGAGTTGTTCTTAGAATTAAACTTAGCAGTATATAAATAAATAAATAAATAAATAAATAAATAAATAAATAAATAATCCACACACAGAGTGGTCTTTTGTGTGTGTGCTCTTTGGATATTGTTAAAATAAATCCAAAGATTTTACAATTCACAATAGATTTGTTTGGATATAATTCAGCGTTATTCTGATTTCCATTGATACAAAATGCTGGAAGATGAAATGACTGAAAGTGCTTTAAAAGTGCAGTTGTGCTAAAATGACTCAGTTCTTTCTCAGTCAATTTGTTGATGTTAGTTGGCAACTGTTGTTAGTTGGCAAGTCTAGTGAAATGCCTCCTTATTTGTGTACAGTTTGTTTGTGTACTGTGTGAGTTCTAACTGGCTGGAATACCACACCCTTGACTCTGATACTTACCCTATGCTCCCTACAAGGGGAAACAATGAAAAATATAAATATTGTCATGTTTGAAAAAAAACGTACATTATGTACAGTACGTCTGTACACTGCCCAGATTTTCCTATGGGAAAATTGGGCGGTTAATAAGTGTAATAAATAAATAAATAAATAAATAAATAAATAAATAAACTGCTAACTTCTATCTGATACTGTATTTTGAAAAATGATGTAATTTATTTAACTTTCACAAATTTCTGTTTCATTCCTTCCCGCTGCCCCAACAAAGTCCCAGAAGAACTGACACAGTGCAAATTAGTACTTACTGTGAAATCTGAAACTTCAAGAGATCTGTCACTGTTATTGTAAATTGTAAAGAATAAAATATTGTAAAATATTGTGAGTGATTTAATGTAGCATAAACCAATTTCAGTTTTTTCTACTCTCGCACCAGATGCATTTGTATCACTGTCTCGTGTTGTCTAAACCTTTTATTCTTTGACACAATGAGGTTTTTTTTTTTCACCAGAGGGAAAAGGTATATTTGGATTAAATACAGTTTATGCTCAGAAACTATCCTTATACATCTTCTCCGTATCATTTTCCTAACCTGATAATATGCAAGCTTGTGTTGAAAACAACTGGCCCACCGGTACCATTTATGTTTATGCTTATTTTATTTTTAAGTCTGAGAAAAGCAGAGCTTTCACATCTCATTTGGAGTCCTGATTCATGAGCAGACATCTTTTCATTCAACTGCCCACTTGATATGAGTGTATTATTCATTAAGGGTTCATGAATAGAATCCATTATGTCTTATTTTATTGTCAGCAGGACAAATATTTTATTACATAATAGAGTAGTGTGTCTTGGGTACTATTTAGTTTCCTTTGAAATCTGGGTGAACTTTTCAGTGCCTCCAACTACAAAAGGAAAAGAATGTGCATGTGTGGGTGGTGGAAGGAAATTCTTTGCCAGGTGCCCTTTAAAACAGTATATATTATTACTAAATCATGAGTGATTGTGCTACTTAAAAATGTAAATTGAAGCCACAGATTAATTTCATCTATGAAGTGTATAAACAGAACTAATGGTAAATTATGTAGCTGCTGCTTTGAACAGAGAGGTTTGTGACAAGTGGGAGATCATCATTTCATCACTCCTCTGAACCTTGCTGATTCCCAGTATGGTGTAGTGGATAGAGTGACAGACTAGAACTCTGGAGAACAGGGTTCAAATCCCTGCTTGGTCATAGAAACTCACTGGTGGAGTGGAACTGATAAGTGTGTGTGTGTGTGTGTGTGTGTTGCGTCGTTACAGTCGTGACCGACTCTTCGTGACTCCATGTCCATGGAGTTTTCTTGGCAGGAATACTGGAGTGGTTTGCCAGTTCCTACTCCAGGCGCCTACAGCCCCTGGTATTCCCTGGTGGTCCCCCATCCAAGTACTAACCAGGGCCGACCCTGCTTAGCTTCCAAAATCAGGCAAGATTAGATGTGCTTAGGGCATCTAGGCAGCTGCTGGAACTGATAAGACCCCTCCTTAAAATATCTCACTTACTGCAAAAGCCCTATTAGGGTCACTATAAGTCAGTTTTGACTTGACAACACAGAGCACACATGCACGAAACCATTAAGGGTTGACCCTCTCAAGAAGAAATAGATTTTGCCAGAACTGCATACACTGTTCCTTAAGCCCAAGGCAAAATTTATTTGATTGATGTTCTTTTTAAAAATAATAATAAGAAAGAATATGTTTACAGAGATCTAGCATCGGAACCTGATGACTGCCTATCTAACAACATACGGTCAGGTCATACTATGCAAATAAAATAGGAATAGGAGTGATAGCTGTACTAGGAATAATAATAAGAGATGGGCACAAAACAGAAAAATGGTGTTTCAGTTTTTCATTTGTCGTTGAGAGGTCTGTTTCAGTTCGTTTCCGTTTGTCATGAATTTTTTGAAAAATTTCATTACCGTTTTTCTTTTTTCGTTTGTTGTTTCTACCCGCTTGTTGCACGATTTTAAAGCATTTCTATGCACAGGCATCCCCCAATGCCTCAGACCAGAGGGAAAACACTAAAAAAAATGGATGCTGGCAGAGACACAGTATAGACTAGGTATGCAGGGAGGCTGCAAAGGCAGAGGCGGGCATTGCCCAGGGTGCAAGGCAGCCGCAGAGTGACTGCACTGTGGGGCAAGGGAGGGTACTCACCGAGAAGTATGCAGCACGCATGCACACAGGGAGGCTGCAGGACTGAAGCTAGAGTCGCAGCAGAGACAGCAATCCCACCCTAACTCTCACCAAAGACTGCAAGGAGGACGGGGGCTGCCAGAGCTTTTTATGCCCTCTGTGGCTGCCAGACCTGCCCACCCAGTCTGCAACCTGGGCATGCTATTGGTTGAACATGATCCCATCACATGGCTTGCCTCCATTTTGTGGCTGGTGGTGACATCCATTTTAAAGGGAAAAGAAAAATACATTGTGATGGGAGAAGACTAAAACAAACATTTTAAGGATCCGAACCCCCTGGTAGGTATTATCAGACAATATAAATAATTATTTATGGATGTCCAGGGCGTTATTTAACATTTAAAACAGCTCATTTCATTGCACGTGTCCATTAACGGAAACGAAACGTAACAACCTCAATTTTCGTAGTTCTGTTCATTTCATTTCATTTTCATCACAATTTTTGTTTGTCGTTTTGTTGCGTAATGGAAACGAAAAAAGGCAACAGAAACGAAAAAATGTTCGTTAGGTGCCCATCTCTAATAATAATAATAATAATAATAATAATAATAATAATAATAATGAAGAAGAAGAAGAAGAAGAAGAAGAAGAAAAGAAGAAGAAGAAGAAGAAATGTTTTACATATCAGATGCTCCAACTGTATTCTTTCCCAGGAAATTTTATTTCATTATGGCTTTTATATTGCTAACCCCAAAGCCAAGCAAAATTTCTGAAAATTGTTTTTCTAGTGTTTACTCAGTGAGGTCATTCTCCCCCTTCCCCCACCTCATTTTGGTCCTGATGAAATACAGGTGCAAAGACTTGTCCCAGTGGTCCCATTTTCCAGCCGTTTCTCCTTTCAGTAGACTTAGCAGCCATCACAAACTCACCCAACCAGCTCTTGGGAAAAGAGAAAGGTGGGGGCAAGGGTGGTTGGTTGGTTGGGGAACCTGCAAAAAGAGAGAGAGAGAGAGAGAGAGAGAGAGAGAGAGAGAGAGAAAGAGAGAGAGAGAGAGAGAGAAGGGTTGTTGAAATTGTCCTGCCCCATATAATTTTAAAATCCAAACCAAACCCCAAAAGAGAGCTAGCTGGCCACACTTTGTTTCCAAAGCCCAGTTTAGCCGACACGCAGACATCATTTGGATTCTTAAGTGAGGCAGCAGACTTCCAAACCAATTGTCAGTGCATTTGCCAGTGTCAGTTCACAGACCAGATGGTAAAAGAGCCTGCTTTTTAATAGGGCTAGGCGGAGGTTCTCGTCTGCTCAAAAGGAAGGAGGCAGCACCCTCTAGCACTGAGACTTTGCTACCACTCTGGTGACAGTTACTGTCAAGCACAATCCGAAAGCAGCAGGGGAAAAAAACCACCCAAAGAACCAAACCAAAGCAAACAAAAAAGAAACCCAAACCACACTCACAACCCCACACACAAATCCTTTCGGAAGGATTTTTAAAAGACCTCTTTTTTTCCCCCAGTACTGAAAAGGAAACCTTTCCCAGTCCTTAATTCAATCACACATCCAACTGGCAATCTTACATATCAAAGGAGGAATCCAGGGAAGCTGCTCGAGTATGCAGATCAACAGAAGCTAATTAGCATTTAGTCACAGCCACCCTTAACTGATTGGCAGAACAGCTGTGGGAACCAAACAAAACATGCTGAGTTGCATATTTGTAAGGCCACCTGCCACTGGGAAGAAGCCAAAATAGGGTAAACTACCATTTCATAACAACCTCAGTTGCTATGAGCGCCAACCTTAGTTTTGAAGCAATTCTGAACAGACATATTTGGCTAAGTGTATAATTAGTACTTGTTCCACCTGACATGCAGTTCAACAATAGACAGTGCAGCCTGCCGTACCTGTTAGTTTGACATACTGATGTCTTAATTGAGATTGACAACTTGCTAAAGTGGCACTTTAGAAGTGCAGTCAGGATCTGCCCTCTCTGAAGCCATGCACTTAAATATTGCATATATGTACCATTGTCATTCAAGGCTAAGAGAGAATAGTTGAATGGATTCCTTTTGAGGCAGGCAGACTAATTGATTTCTTCCCCCTTTTGTGGGGCTCCTGCCTAAATGGGCAGCAATCGAAGACAATTGAAATTGTGGGAGTCATGACTAAAAGGGGGCCACATAGGAGATACAAGATGAAATGAGACTGAAAGTTTTGTCATAATTTTGGAATCTGTAGCGGTATGCCATAGTGAAGCATAAAGTGTGTGATGTGAGATCAAGTCAATTTCATTTTATGGTGACTCAGCTATGGTTTCTGAAATGTGTGAATTATTTAAGGTTTTAGCAGCAGCACACCCCCATTCCGTGAATTTGCATGGCTGATTGGGGATTTAAACCTAGTATTCTTAAGTCTTAGGGTGACACTCCTTCCATTACCGCACACGGGGTCTTGGAATTTAATAAAAATGATAGCAATGAGACACCGTCCAGAGACAGCTACTCAGATGAGACTGGTACAGTTATTTGGGTAGTGCAGTTTGCACTAAAGGGGTGCTATAGAAATATAAACATACATACATACATACATACATACATACATACATACATACATACATACATAAATAAATAAATAAATAAATAAATAAATAAATAAATAAATAAATAAATAAATAAATAAATAAATAATACAGTTTAAGGCTGATGAAGTAAAAAGATGAAAGCTTAATCCCAAATCTCATCTCTGATTTTGTGACTATAAATGACTGAGCTTTATAAGGAGTAAAAAGAAGATGAAAGTTTAATTGTTGACATTCTGAACTGGTACCACTATTCACTATTACTCTTTTATTATTCTTGCTCTCTCAAAGTGTGACAAAAAAAAAACTTTTTAAATGCCTGTTTAGGCTGCCAACAATCTAATTACATATGCTGATCAATTAAATTTAGGATCAATGAAACAATTAACAAATGGGCATAAAATGCCATTTTAATCCTAATCCTACAACATCTGTGAGCTATGGGAATTTTGGCCCCCTACAGCAAGCAAGGTCAGCTGCCAAACGTCTCTCTGTAGAAAATGTGTTTTGCCTGTCAGCAGAAAGACAAAGAGGCAGGGGATGGCCTAGCTTTCCTCACCAAGGAGCTCCAGAGTGGCCATGGAGAAAGCCTCACTTCCTCCTTACTTGCCTCTTGCACATGCCTCTGAAAATGGTAGGACCAAAAAAGGGGTCTGCTTGTATGGGCAGGAAAGTGAGAAGCCTGTATGCATGTATCTAGAGATGACGAGTTCCAGGAGCCAGGGAAGTTTATACACACTAAAATCTCCATGTAAATACTTCAAAAATCCACGCTACTGTGTAGGGCAGGAAGTAGTTTGGGCTATGGATAGACAGTAGAAGTTGGGAACTGCAGGGGTGCAGAATAGCACCAGCCCTATTTTCCACCTCAGGGAACATTGGCTTCTTTATGAAGAAACTAGGTGTATCTTTTTGTCCTGTTCTGTAGGGAAAGACCAATAAGAAAGAACAGTGTCAGGATGTTCCTGGCTCTGCCTAGATACCATTAGGGCTAATCAGAATTCATATAGATGCTACATACAAATGTATGACACTCTTGGAACTTTAAATAGATTATTTTGTTTATTTTATTTATTTGAATATTTTTATCCCACCTTTCTCCTTGGAAAAGGGCCCAAGGTGGCTTACAATAATGAGGGAAATATACAGTCCAGAACATTTAAGACATATTCAAGTTAAGAACAGGGAGTTTGAAGAAGCATCTTAGAACATTAAAAGGTAACATTAGAGATATGAAGAGCACACAAGAAGAAAAGTAAAATCCATTATGAGGGGTGAAAAGCAACATGGAGAACACTAGTGTTCTTATGAAATCAGTCAATGCAATCATGTATGGTAATCCATATAAAGTCATATAGTAGGTAGTCATTCAGGGAAAGCTTGCCTGAAGAGGAAGGTCTTTGCCTGCTTCTGGAAAGACAGCTGAGATGGGGCCGTTCTGGCCTCCAGAAGGAGGGAGTTCCAAAGTTTGGGAGCAGCAACAGAGAACACCCTTTCATGTGTTCTTATGAAACACACCAGTGAAGGTGACAGGATGGAAAGAATGGCCTCTTCTGATGACCTTAGCACCCGGGCCAGGTTATTTGATCTTTGAGGGACTTGGGCCAAGGCTGTTTTGTGCTTTGTAGATTAAGGTCAGCACCTTGAATTTTCCCTGATAGCTGATTGGCAGCCACAGAGAGGGTCTGGCAGATTGGTTAGGAAGAGTAGTGAATGCCTCCTTGCAACAGGGCAGGATTCCAGCATGTTTGAAGGAGGCAATAGTAAAACCTCTGCTTAAAAAGCCCTCTTTAGATCCAACAATACTGAACAATTACTGACCCATATCTAACATCCCATTCTTGGGGAAAGTCGTAGAAGGGGTTGTGGCCTTGCAGCTCCATAATTTCTGGATGAAATAAACTTCAGCAGGTGAAAATCCAGTGTAAGTAATCCACTACCTTAAATCACCGGGGCAGGCAGAAATAGGTCATCAGGCAATCCACTTTTGTAAATCATTCGAGAAGTCCACAGAAGGCCAAGACAGCAATGAGCAAGATATTGTCAATGAGTTGTCTCCCACAAACTAACTGATGGTGCTCACTTAATATTCTCAGCATGCCTCTGCTGTAGGTCCAACAGTTTTCAATCTGTTATCAAGAGATCTTAAGATGCTGATTATGCTTTTACTTGCATTTTCCTAATGTGGCTTCTTTTCTCTTGGGTAAATGGGCATCACATCTGGCAAGTTTTCTTAATCACCAGATTCTTCACAAGCAGCATTGTCCTCAGCCTCTCTCCTAAAGGTTTCCCTGATAGTTATGTCAGGTGGACTTCTAAGTTACTTCTTTTCAATAGAATCATACAGATGCAAGACATTTTACCAAAAATACCTTAAGGCCTCAAAAGACAGCCATTAGGTATCTAATCACATCACAAAAGTATGTGCCAGTTTGCTGCCAGACTCTCATTTTGCTGTGATGTCAACCTCAAGTTTAATCAGGTACCAAAGCAAACTCCTCATTCAGATGATCATTAGGATGCATGCATGCATGCATTTTCATTCATTCATTAGATCTATACCCCACCCATTTGCTCATCTGGTAGAGGCCACTCTAGTAGCAAGGTTCACAATATTGCAAATAACTATACCACAAGGCAATAAACAGTGAAACCAAAATCAAAGCAAAACAATATTTAACAACAACTATATGAGGCAGATTAAAAAAAAACAGTCAAAGTCAAAGGCAGTAGTAGGAGTCGAAGAATGTGTGCAATGCTGCAGTTATGTCTCAGGCTTACTTAAATTGCCAAGGTTTTATGGGTTGCTTAAATATTCCCAGTGAGATAGTCATGGGCTGTCTTAAAAAGCAGCAACAACCCAACAACAATGGGTGAATAAAAACAAGTGAACATTCATCTCTTTGCATTTGTTGGGTTCTCTGGACCTGATGAATACAAAGGGACACTTATTTAATGAATCAGCAATATTTGTTAAATATCACAATTTTTTTTCATTCGTCATCTCCATCTCTACTTGTGGCCAGTGAGCTTCTGTATTTGTTTAGTGATCTTGGAATATTGTTGTGAGAGTGCTTTTATTTTGTCCTGTCTGTCTTTTCATTTCAAAATGAAGTAACATTCCATAGGAGAAGGAAAGGAAATGCATATCATACAATAGTATTATAAGGTACTCAGTGTGCCTGAGAAGATAATATGATGCAGTAGTTTTCCACAAATGGTCACATTCAATTACTCATGCATATGGATAGGTGGTATACCTTACAATACCAAAGCCAAATTTCTTTTTTATGCAGGAGCAAACAATAAAATCAATGGACAAAGTGACTGAAGCCAAGGCTATGATCCAAGGAGAAATGTAAGAATGTTCCTAGGGTTATGCAGAGCCCCCTTTCCACTTAGCTAAACAACACTGTGCTGTTCCCACATTTGTCATGTTAGGTGGAGGAATATTTTTCAGAGAAATGTCATGATTTCCAGGCACATCACCCTCCTCATCTCTCTCTCCCCACCCCTCTTCTCTTTTTAACACATCAAGAAGTGGCTTAACTTTCAAAGAATGCATTTTTGTGTGTGAAAGATTAAACCGTAGATTGTAAATGGCACCCCCTTGCTTGAAATAACTATCAATTTAATTTAAATGAGATTGATCCCTGCACTTCTTTACCAATCTACAGAATACAACTTCTAGGCTAGGATGGGCATAGTGTGTTCCGCAGACTGTGTGTAATTCATTGAAACTTTTGTGTGGCCCCAGGGAACACCATTCATGCCTCCGCTGGGGGATTTTTAACATTTTGTGTGAGGAATAAAAACATGTTTTCCTGTCCCTAGAAACATCCAGGTCCTACAGCTTTAATATAAAAGAGGTGTAGGAGTTCCTGAGGCTCTGCACAGATTAAAATGAAAGGAATAAAAGTTCCTGGTTTTTAATTTTAAATAATAAATAAGCATTTGGACATTGCTGGGCTTAGTGCAGCTTCTCCCCAATAGATGGTGGGTGGCACACAAAAATTGGCCCTCTGGCCTACTAAAGTTGCTCAACTTTGCTTTAGGTTAGAATCCTGTCCCTAGTATGAATTGTGCTTTCTTGCCAATCCCCTTCTCAGTAATTGTACTTTTCACTCAATATCATGCTAGCCAGAACCGACAGCTGTTCTTCTGTTCCTGTTAATCACTTCAGATCCCCTCCCTTTCAAATTTCCCTCTGAACTGTTCAAATGGTAGTAGTAATTATGCCATAAAATAGAATGGCACAACCAGTAGCACTGCAAACACTGTTAATCTGAGCAAAGAACTAGACATCACATTAAGCCTGTGTCTGGAGAAGAGTGGCTCCTCACATTTTGGAACATCTGATTGCCAAAGCACATTCCTTCCTTCAGCTACGCATCCAACATTTTTCCAGCTTTGTCACAGCAGCATGAGACTGCAACACCACAACTTGGTTGCTTACAGTTGAATGAAACAATAGAGTGTCACAAAGCATCTGTATACAAGCACTTACTCCATCCCGCCTTCACGGCTGTGTTTTTATTTTCAAAGAGTTCCATTCGTTCCATTGGAGTACCAACACACTCCACTGGAGTACCAATTTTTTTGTCCAAAGTTTTGGAAAGAAAAGACAAGTACCATAAGTAGAGAAATCTCTATCGGTATTATATTTTGCATGCTAAGTCACTCAACGTCATATGCAACATGGAGGTTTCCTAACTAACCAGCAATTTCCAACTAAAAATTACACTTTTAAGTGCACAACAGAATTTTGGCCATTATATCTGACAGTAAGGTAGCTGGGGAATGCTTTGGTGCTCTCTGTCATGTTAGTCATTTTTATGTGCATTCTTTCCAACTAAGCGTCAGATTGCTTCTGCCTTTCAAGGAATAAGCTATGGCGAGGAGACAGCTATTTTATCTAACCATAGGTTCAGCCAATTGCATTTCCTTCTCTGAGTCTTCAATCCTGAATTTTTCTTTTTTAGGCCCCAAGATTTAGCTGCCTAAATTTTGTCATGCCTTCTCTGTATTCCTAGCTTACAGAATCCCCTAAAATGCTCTCTTAGTGTGAAACTCATTGGAGGACCTTTTCTCATTGTTGTTGTTGTTGTTTTAAAACACCTTCACTTACTATAGCCCATAAAAAAAAAGTCTTCCTGAAAACAGCCCTTTGTTTTTTCCAACATCCTCTGTAAGTTAAAGCTCTTTCTTGTACCACACTGACTTAGGGGGAGATTGATGATTTATATTCAGCATTGCCCCAGTTTTACTACTTGTGAGTCCTACATTGCCTCAACAATGCCCCCTTTATAAGAGTTAACCACTTTCTCTATAAGCAGTTCCATATGAGGTTTATATTCTGTTGATAACAGGGAGCGACAGTGAAAGTTGGTATCCATTGCCACAGCAGGTGTTAAGACAGAGGAGCAGGAAACAAAAGCATTTACTGCATGAAAAAGCTAATAATAGACAATTTATTCACCTGGCTCAGGCTGCATTTGCATTCCAGATGAGTTCATTGTTATTTGGCAATCAGCTTATTGTGGGTCTCAGAGGAAGTACATGAGACATCTGAGTTGTAGCAATAAGGTTTTGCTGATATTAGAACTACATTTTATGGGAGAGAAGCAAAGGGCTCCATTTTGGATGAAAGACTGGGTTATCTGGGAAAACTTACATTGACTTTGAAAGAAGCTTTAGGATTGATCTATAGGCTTTTATAAAAAAGGAACACTATTCAAAGGTTGTACTGAGGGGACTAATCAGTAAAGACAGAATCATCCTACCATATATAATCAAATATAAGTTGAGTTTTTCAGCCCTTACTTTGGGCTGAAAAAAGGCCCTCAACTTATATTCTAATGAAGGAGAAGTGGCTGTTTTTTTAAACTTTTCTTTCTCTCCCAAAGCAAGTGCCGATATCTTCCATTGGTGCTTGATTCGGGAGAGAGAAAAAGTTTTTTAAAACTGCCACTTCTCCCCCCCCCGCCTCGGAAGAGGAGGAGGAGGAGGAGGAGGAGGAGGAGGAAGGAGGGAGGGAGGGAGGGAGGGGAACCACCACAGCAGCAGCCGCCGCCACCAGCACCAGCTTGGCCAAGGCAGTGGAGGGAAATATTGACTCGGGTTATACTCGAGTCAATCAATTTTCCCACATTTTAAAGGCAAAATTAGGGGCCTCAACTTATACTCGGGTCAACTTATACTCAAGGTTATACAGGTATCTTATTGTGCAAAATGTGCATGAAAGACACCTGAGATTTCATTTAAGTGCCATTTTGCGCCACACAGCAAAATATAAGTTGGTTAAGTATGTGGTGATAAGCCCAGCTAACTCTCAATAAAAAGCAAAAGAAATCAATGTTTTCTAAATGGAGTCATTAATCATGGTGGTTCATGTGGATGATTCGCTAAGCACGGGAACAGCTGGAGAACTATGTACTACATTTAATTTAGTTTAGTTTCAGAATTTGTAACTTTTGTTTCTTTTTACAGTGGCTTAGGTTGGGAGTGAGAATCCCCACTGTCTCCTTGACAGGGGCTGGATTTGATGGCTTATAGGGTCCATTCCAATTCTGCAGTTCTTAGAGTATTATATATCAGTTCAGCTAAGAAGAACTATTAGAGACTATCATAGATGAGCGTGCTTTTAAGAAACTTTATACACGACCCCTAAACTGCAGGGCAAATGGCTCCCAGCTCTGGAGCTCAAAAATGTTTCCCCACCAGCTCCGGAGATTACAGGAAATTAAATGCGACCCTGCCCACCTAAGCATGACCCAGCACACTTTTCAGGTACCTGCTCTTGGGAGGTGAAATTTGCTTGATGCGGATGTGCCAGGCTCTCCTCGCTTCTTTTTGTTGTTGGTTTTTTGCCTCCTGCCCCTTTAAGAGAAGGAATCAGGAAGTGACGGGGCTCGGAGCAACTTCCACCGGCACCGGGAGGTAAGCCTTTATTCTTTTGTCCTCTTTTTTCCTCCCTCCCCTCACGCAGACAGGAGCAAGGAAGTGCAGAGGGGTGGGGACGGAGGAACAGCAACGAACCCCCAAGATCTCTGGTCTGAATTTAAGGGGCCAGCGGATCTTAGGGGTTGTGTGAAAAGGCCCTAAGACTACTAACTATAGGCAAGAAATGGCTACTAACTGAGAATAGGCATCATGAGTAGATGACAAAAGTTCTACTCCAGCTGCAATGGTTCCCGGTCTGCTTTGAACATGCCATCTTCCAGCTGTTCCACTGATGTTGATGTTGTTGAGTCTATAGGGAGATGGGATGATTGAGGACTATCTGATTTGGGATGAAGCCACAGTCCAGAGGAGAGAAGAGCTTGGTCTTGAACTACTTGACAAGCACTGTCCTTGCTTCATTCCTAGTGCAGTTCCTTTCTCACCCACACCCAACTTTCATCAGAGGCTTTGCTGGCTACTCTAGAAAAAAGTGTGCATTTTTGGTATGACTTCAAGTTAGCACCTACTTTACATGGAATGCTTGTATTCCATTAAGAGCCAGAGAGCCTGGAGCAGGTCAGTTTTGCCACATTTGTTTGGATTAATTTAATTGTAGTTCAGAATCAGAGATAGACATAAGAGGAGCATGTTGCTGAATCAGGAGAAAACAACAGCACAAGCCAACTTTAAAAAAATTCAGAATGGGGCAGGGACAGTATGTCCCTACAGCTCTATTTCAGGCAAAATTATCCTACAAATTTGTATGGTACAATCTTGGATCCACCATCTTCTGGTTTTAGCCTGCTAGAGAGGGTTCAGTCAGAGTTTGTGAGGGCCATCTTTCAAATGCCTAAGTGCAGCTTGAATGCTAGTTTACACCTCAATTCAGGCTTAATCAAAATAGAAGGCAGAGGTATGTCTCACCTCCACTAATCTCTGATCAAATTAAAATATAGCCCCCAGGAATTAACCTCTTTAATCTTGCAAGCTCACTTTTGTTCCTCCTGGCTAAAAGCAGCTCATCATAAATTAAGTTCATTGGGCCACCCACCCCGGCAGATGCTTTAAAGACTAGGACTTGATAGGGCAATAGAACAGGGCAATAGTCAGGCAAAGGGTGTTTGACGCAAAGAGACAGGTCGATATTAGATGTATCCCTAATTTTCTTGGCTAATACAGCCATTGATATCTTGTAGCCCCAGTTGTCTACTCTTATCCAGTTTGGAGCTGCCATCACATCAAAGGGATTTTTCATTGGTTAGTTGACATGCCCTTCTTCCTGTCTTGAGGCCACAAAAGTAGAGTAGATATGGAGACGAACAGACAAAATGGTGATTTGTTGCAGTTTGATGGCTTCCCTTTCCCTCAGTGAATTCACCACCACCATTGTCTTTGCAAAGGGCACCCTTTTTCCCTAAGGGAAACTGGGTAGCCATCTTTGCAGAGATGGTGATGGTGAGAGCAATTAAGATAGGGAGGCAATGAGAGGTGGGGTTAGAGGGTGGATGGGGCTCTCTCTCACACACACAGTCTGTCTAAAAATATGCAGAAGAATAAAAGGGGGAAATATTTGTCCCTTCATGTTCATCAGGGTCTCTGAACCTAATGAATATAAAGAAATTAATATTCAATGGATCAGTGATATTCATTGAATATTGCCATTCAATTTTCTTAAATGGCCTCATTGCTAGTCCTGAGTAATCTAAAGATTTATAGGATGGGAGGAGAATGTCTTTAATTACAAAAAGAAAAAAATCATGGCCATTCATACAATCTCAGATTCAGCAATTTTCAGTAATTAAAGATTTCCTTTTCCTATCCTTCAGCCCCTCCAGGTTCTCAACAATGAGAGAGATTACTCAAGAGCCCCAGAGGCCTCAGAACAGCAGGGGAAAATATTTAATTTCCAAAAACCTGCCCTGGCTAGTGACCAGGGCTCACTTTATGCTGTGGAATAGAGATGGGCATGAATAAAAAAAATGGCATTTCATTTGTCGTTTATCGTTTAGGTAGTCCGTTTCAGTTCGTTTCCATTTTTGTGAATTTTTGCAAAAAATTGTTTTCATTTTCGTTCATTTCGTTACCATTTTGTTACCATTTATTTCATTTTTGTGTTATTTTAGCTTTTAAAGCAGTTCAATATATTGCCGTAACGAAAACGAAACGGACAACAAAATTTCTGGTGTTTCTGTTCGTTTTGTTTCATTTTAGAGATAAAATTTGTTTGTCATTTCATTGCGTAACAAAATGAAAAAACAAAAACGGAAACAAAAAATTGTTTGTTTCGTGCCCATCTCTACTGTGGAACTTACAAGAACAAGATTTCACACAATACATGTTAGAAAATAAGCTTCTAGAATTATTTGTGAACTTTGTTCAATGGTTTTCATTGATGAATCGAGGAGATAAGTATGGCATAAGGATGTACTTTGAAGCAAAAGATATAGATAAGCAGGAAAGTACATTATTTTGACTCCCATTCTTCTGTATGACATATACATGATTAATGTCCTCCAGTCTCGGGAGTTCTGCCACTTGAATCATTGAACCCCCAAATCTTATTAATTTGTTAATGTATGACTGTATTATTCTATATTTTTGTTTCAAGCCAAAAAGTTAATACAGTGGCACCTTGAATAAAGGAATTAATTTGTTCCAAATGAAATCCTGTTAAGCAAATTTTCCAATTCAAATTTCCCATAGAAATGCATTGAAAACAGAGTAATCCCTAATCACGACCATTTTTATGTTGTATGGATTTGCCCCATAGACAATCTCTTAAGCAAATTTCCCCTATCTCCAGAAATTTTTATGTTGTACAAATTTTATTTTATACAAACCGTTAATTCTACGAGGGTCCACTGTATAATTAAGTGATGATACGGTACAACAAAGTTATACCTAATTAAGAAGTAAAAGGGTGATGCTTTGGCACCCAGAGAAAGCATCACCCTAGCACTGCTCAGTTAAGATTTCTTTATATTTATTCTCCTAAAAGTAACTTTCAAAACTCTAGCATTGGCTGTTTAGAATTCAGAGCTATTGTTTCTGAAACTACTGGACTTCTTTTTTCCTGAGAGATAGAAACGTTTTGCTGCTCATCCAAAGAGCTTCATCAGTCTGATGAAGCTCTTTGGATGAGTAGCGAAACATTTCTATCTCTCAGGAAAAAAGAAGTCCATTAGCCATGACTCAACTTCCAGATAAACTCACCTGGATGACTGAAAATCTTCACAGACCTGTTTCTGAAACTATTTTTGCTTGCTTGTTTCTTCCTTACATTTGAAAACAAGGAGGTCAGATGTCCATACTTCCCTTCACATCCAGTTAAAAAATTATGGTGTTTGAAATGACAATGATAATAGAGAGTGCTTTATTATCTAAGTTTTCTTTCTTTCTGGAATGCTCAGAAAGGGGAAAGCCATTTTGCAATACCAGAGTAATTTCTTAAAGAAACTTCCACATAAGTCCTTTCTTCCATTTTTTTAAAAAAACCCTTCAATTAATTAAAGATCAGGATCCGAACAATGCATTTTCAACCCTTGGGGGGTCTTACCTTTGAAAGCTGATATTGGAATTCTCACAATCCTTAATGTTTATAGTGCTTCTCATCATGTACAGAAATGCATTCCCATTAATCACAAAAAAAGCTGAGTAAAGTGGTAGAAGCGTTAGTCTTATTCAAGCAAATTAAAAGGCAGAATCATTATTAAATGGCAGTTCTACTAAGCATCTTCTGATGAAGGAGTAATGGGATGCACTACACAGCACTGGGTGACTCTGCCAAAAATGTGACACCGAGCAACACAATAAATGAATGCATAAATAGTTATTGTTCAGAAGGGGTAGTCATAAATCACCATGCGAGCTACAGGACATTTTCTTTTTTCTTTTTCTTTTTCTGGTTAGGCTTGAAATGCGATCAACCTCCAGTAATAATATTAGTAAGAGCACACGGCCCCTATCTAGCGGCATTTTAAAAAAAGAAGCAGATGCAGAAAATGTGTCATTTCCCCCCTCCTAAGGTCAAACAGTATACAAAATCCAAAGCTCAGCAGTAAAGGTTGGAACAGATAGTAAAATCCTTCTGACAGAATGTTTGATGTACAAGTATTTTGTTGTTCCAAATGGCTATTAATCATGAAATACTCAAAAATCTCTTAAGATGGCATGTTATTGTCTTGCAAAGAGTGAAGGATGGTAATAAATAAGTATGCATAGACTGAATAAGGTGCCCCTTAAATTTGCAGAAAAACCTGTACTTTCTGCACTCCAATCCACTCCATCCCATCTCACCACTTCTGAGATTCCTTCAGCTGATCCTATTGCTTTCAACAATCATACAAGGTTTTCCACCATGTTGCTCCACACCAACTCTAGGTATTTAGGGGTCAGAATGATGACTGGATCCTGTCCCCATGGACCTCTATCATGTTTGACAACTGAAACTGCAATTGGTCCTGTGACTCTTTATGCTAATAGAATTGTCACTGCCAATAATCCAGCAATGAAAATTGCTTTTGCCCCACTGTTGACACCCTACCTTCAAAAGTATGGTGGGTGGGTGGGTGGGTGTGCGTGCATGCACAAAGTGCAAAAATAAATCTTCATTATAGTGTGGATTTGAATTAAACTGATTTAAATCATGATTTAAGTTTTAAAAAGTCTTTGATTTAAATAAAATGTATTTTTAAAAATTAAATCATGATTTAAATCAATCTGATTTTCTAAAAATCTATCTGCTTCCCCAGCACCACAGTGGCTGGTATGTCCAATGAACATCTTGTATTTTATTGGTTGGGGTGTTCAGCTGTTACTTTTATTTCCTTTCAGTGCCAGTCTATTTTTACAATATAATGCCCCCTGCTTTGTTCAGTCAGGTCATTTGTGCAATTCTGGAGCAACTACAGGTTGAAGCAAGGAGACACAATGTATTGCAGGATGAAATAAGGCTATAACAGGTCCTTCATGTCCCATTTAACACTTGTAGAGTTAAAAAGATATTGAGAGATCTGAATTGAAAGAAGGGAAAATCAACAGTAATATAGATTGAGGTCATTATGTAGTACAGTGATGGAAAAACTTTTAGAGACTGAGTGCCCAAACTGCAATTCAAAACCCACTAATTATTCACAAAGTGTCAATACAGCAATTTAACCTGAATACAGGTGACTGTGAAGGGACAATGTTGGGTGCCCACAGAAAGGGCTCCAAGTGGGCCTTCCGGTTCCAGCTTCACCGTGGAGGGTAAACTTGATAAGTGCTCTAGCTTATCAAGTTGAGTTCCTCCAGATAAAGGGACCCTAACAAGGGTCAAGTTTCCTTGGAGGGGAAACGAAGAAGAGGCAGCAACTGTGAATCATGAAGGGAGCAGCAGAGAACTTTGTGGAAGCAGGAAAATGTTTCATCTCCCACTGGGGGAGACCTTCACTATTGTGAAAGTGGAGTTGTCAGTACTGGACATTAAAAGCTGTAAATATTTGGCATGTCATGAGTAGGGATGGGCACAACATGGAAAAATAATGTTTCATTTCATTTCGTTTTGTTTTGTTTCATTTCGTGCTCACCCCCATTTCTTTGTTTCATTTATTATTATTTTTTTAAAAATTGTACAAAACAAAATGAAATGAAACAAAATGGCTTCCCTGATCCTAGAGGCACCAGATTTGGTGCCCGGGACTCCGGGAGCAATTTTTAAAGACTGTGCCAGGTTTAAAGGGCTTCAACCATTGATAGCTCGGCAGAAGCTGTCAGAAAATGGTGCAGAGGGCAGTGTGATCGGGAACTGCACTGAACCACCATCATTTTCTGAGGGCTCCTGGCACTCTGTCAATGGCTGGAGCCCTTTAAACCTGGCCCAGTCGGTACCAGGGGTCCCCATGCCACAGGATGTGGTGATGGCATCTGGCCTGGATGCCTTCAAAAGGGGATTGGATAGATTCCTGGAGGAAAAGTCCATCACAGGTTACAAACCATGATGGAGATGTGTAATCTCCAGGCTTAAAACCAGGGTACGTCAATGACCAGATGCAGGGGAGTGGTATCAGGAGACAGATACCTAGTCTCGTGCACTCCTGGACACATTTGGTGGGGCCACTGTGAGATACAGGAAGCTGGACTAGATGGGCTTTTGGCCTGATCCAGCATGGCTCTTCTTATGTTCTTATGGTGGGGAGGGCATTTCGCACTGCCAAGTCGATTGTTTTCTGAGGGCTCCCTGGTACCAACTGGGCCAGGTTTAAAGGGCTCCATTCATTGACAGTTCAGCAGGAGCCCGAAAACGATGGAACAAAATGATTTGTTTCAATGGAAAAATGACTGTTTTGTTTTGTTTATAACGAAATGCTGCTTCCTCATTTCATTTCATTTCATTTTGTTTTGTTACGTAATGAAATGACAAAACAGCATTTCATTTTTTGTTTCTTGCCCATCTCTAGTCATGAGTAGAAAAGTCATGCTGCTTTTATGTGTGGTGGATTTAAAGACAAAATTTAAAGGAAACTACCTTATGCCTCTGTGTTTTCTATATGTTGAATTTAAAAATCCAACTGTAAGAGCAGCCTTGGGAAAGTTGTTTTCTCAAAAAACATCATCTAACCTTGGAGTAACCACAGGTTTTGAAAATAACGCTTGAAGGCTGTTCCTTGCTGCTTTGGCTTCAGTTTAGTCTATTTACTCTCCTCTGTACCATTCTTGTTTGGAAACTAAGTGGCAGAAACTATTACAAGCAATATTAACCCTTTCTTGTGAGCTATAAAACACTATGGATTGGGAAACCATCTCAGAAGTAGATTTTGCCAACATAAATCTATCCGGTTTGCAAAACATTATATATATCTACACAGACTCAGCCTCTGGAGATACAGAGATTTTCAATTCTGTTAAAGTCACAGAGGCAAAACAGATAGCTCAAGATGGAGTGGTTGATAACAGTGGGTCTCTAGAAAAAACTGAAAATAGTTCTGATCAGGAGATTGAGCTAAAAGAAACAGCTGATCTTAATCTACAGACAAACACAAGAAGATTGATGGATAAATGTTTGGATATGCCAAATTCACAAAATATGATAAACACATCTACTGAAACCAGCTTGAAACAAGAGATCAAACCAGAACAAAAGGCAGATCTCAGCATGAAGACAAATATGACAAGGATGGTGCAGGCTAAACCCTTAGAGGTGCCAAGTCCACGGAATATGATAAGTGCATCTGTTTTACTTAATATGGGTGCAAAAAAGAGGAAAATTTGGGATTTTTTTCAGTAGCAGAGTGGCTATCAATATTTATATCAAGATAATACAACAAATCATGAAGATAAGGGATTTGACAAGGGGGAAACAACCTGTGAAGATAAAGGACTTGGCAGGAAAAGGGAAAATTGGGGGGGGGATTTCTGGCTTAGTGAATTTATTACATAAAAATGTTTTCTGTATTTTGATTGCCTAAGGCCACTAGTTAATTGGTATGGTCTGGGAAATGGGAAATGGAAATGTGAAGACAAACTTAATATATAAATAAATGTTAATCTGTTAGATTTTTAAAAGAACAGAGGCAGTTTGGTATAGACAAAAACTTCTATGCATGAAGTGAAACATATAGACCAGGAGGAAGCTCTCTTATAAAAGCCCATAAAGTATTAATTTGCATTAGTGATGATTGCTGAAATTAGGCATTCTTTGGAAGAATGGGTAATATACTGTGGATGATATATAGAATATATATAGTTAGCCAAATCTATCCTAAATTTCTTAGTACTCAAGAGCTAAACAGCGAGATTGAACATATTTTAGATATTAGATAGGCTATATTCTTTGTAGTAAAAATAGATGTAATTAAAGATAGATAGAAGAGGGATGAGATAGTAAGGAAACTAAGAATGAAAGTATGTTCATTTAAGCTGGGAAGGGAGATATTAATTATATCGTGCTCAAATGTTGGGAAAAACTGATTGAAGTGGAAACATGACAGAAGACAAGCAATATATTTGTTTTATGTAACTTAGTGTAGAAAATAAATTTTAAAATGTTAAAAAGGGCTCTAGGCACCACCTTTGGCACCTGTGCCATAGGTTCATCAATCCTGATGTAGTATAACCATCTGAAGCAACTCCAGTAGACATTTTGTGGAGATGTAGGCTGAAGTGGAAAATGTGTTTTGCTGATAGAGTTGTTGTATATACATTTTTAAAAAAATTGGAGGGGGGGAGTGCAATTGGAGAAGTTATCTTGGGGTTTTGCTGCCATTCGGAGCTACTCTAAAGAACCAGAGTGATAGCAGTGCTTGAGTGACTAAAGGTTCTAGTCCAGTGTTGGTGATCTGATGGCATGGGTGCCAGCCCTCGGAGCCCTTTCTGACATTTCACAGCCCACCTGTATTCAAGTTAAACTGCTGTATTGGCACTTCATTTATTTATCAGAGCCAGTGATCAGAAGTCACAGTAATTCCTCACTATACTTCCTGGGAGAAAAAACAGCTATGTAGCATTGGACCAACTACACAGCCTCAAGATGCACTCCATGAAAAAGGAATGATAAACCACTCTGACTATCCAACATCTAGAAATCCCAGAGAACAGTTACTATAAGTTAGAATAAGTTGTAATCAACATTGTCATCATATAATAATGACAATAACATTTTTTGTTTTCTCATTCAGCTTAGTTCAATAAAATCTATCCAAATATTACTAAGCTATTCTTTGTGCATATGTGTGATTTTAGAAGCAAGATTGTTGTATTATCTCCAAATAAGTCACATAATCAGGACACTGATTAAGAGTGTAGCCATTTGTGTTCTCTATGTCACAGACATAGAGACACAGCAGGTGGGAGTATCTCCTAAAATTAGGTGTGTCCCAACCTGTTTGACTTTTTGTTAGTTGGTTGGAGAGGCTTTCCGCACATGGTGACCTTCCAGGCATGTCCAAACTTTGGCCCTCCAGATGTTTTGGACCACAACTCCCACAGTCCTTTGCCTTTGGAAATACAGGCTTGGAGTTCTGGGAGTTGTGGTCAAAAACATCTGGAGGGCCAAAGTTTGGACATTCCTTCCTTAGGCTCTATCTTAGCAACCTCATATGGCTGTTCTGAGCATATAGTGGGGGGACTGCATATCCCACATGCATTGTCTTGGGAAAGGAGCATAACGAAAATGTATACATATAAAGCTTCTTATAACCTTCAGAAGTAGAATGCAGAATAATATGATTGAAAACTCTTATTGTTACAACCATGTCAGGAGATTCTCCCCCCTTCTCCCCCCCTGCAATAAAACATATTGGAGGCTGTGAAACCTAGAAGCATCAACTCTGCAGTGTGCCCTGTATTTCAATACTTGGATTAAAAAGATGCAGGTTAGAAACTCCACTCCACCTTGACTGCCTTTCATCCTAGTCCCCACTGCTGCTGCCAGAATGCAATGGGACAATATCCTATATTTTCCCATAAGATCCTTAGAGCAAAGGTGGGATGCTAGTGTGATAAAATCAGGGGTGGTTTGGATCCCAAACATCCCAAGAGGTGTAAGGTATTCACTAACTAAATATTGTGCACATTCAAACCTGTCAGAAAACAGCAAACACTTGCTTTGTAATGGCATGGAATTGATAAGAGAGAGCCCCAGTGCGCTCTCTAGCTTGCCCTGCCTCATTCGGATTTCTAAATAGTTCTTAATTAATAGGATTCACACCAATTATTTTAGCAGCTGTTTCTTACCCAGAAATGAGAATCCTTCCTTTGTGTAGTTCTTTCAAAGAGGGGCCGTTTTTAATCCTCTAGACATGGATCCACTCGAGTGCATCAACAGATGAAAGTGGTGACTCAGCTTTCACAGGAAAGCCATTGCCTTGGAGTTCAAGGAAGCAAAGGTGGTTGGGCTGTCTTTGTTTAAGGGCAATGAAAGGAAACCACCTGAAAAAATAATGGCTCAACACTCTTAATTTCTAAGGGATGTTTCAAGGAAGCGACATTTTCCTCAGGATGCCATTGTCTTCAGATATATTTTCCTGACTTCAAATACACAACTCATTTAGTCTTGAAGTAAGTTAAAATTAACCAGCAAAACACCTTTTGTGCCGTGTCTTCTAATTTTGAATGTTTAAACAAGAAGAGGGGATGCTTTTCAGATTACGGTATCTGCACCATCCGCTGAGATTCAGTCTAAAAACTCTGTAGTTTCGAAACTCAGGCTTCAAAACGATTTCACTCAGGCTCTGTGTGTCCTGTAGTTGTGCCGCAGGTGTTGATTTATTTGGGAAGGAACACTCTGCTAAGAACTAAATAGATACGATAGTTAAATATTGTGCTGGTTTCACTGCAGATCTGCAAGATGTTGTTTTATACAGGCTTGTGGGGGGGGGTAGGGCGGTCGTGACCAACCTTCATGACTCCATGTCCATGGAGTTTTCTTGGCAGGAATACTGGAGTGGCTTGCCCATTCCTACTCCAGGCACCTACAGCACCTGGTATTCCCTGGTTGTCTCCCATCCAAGTACTAACCAGGGCCGACCCTGCTTAGCTTCAGAAATTAGGCAAGATTGGATGTGTTTAGGGCATAGTGGGGACTAATTCCCAGGTGACATTCTGGATATCATGAGTGGATATACATGCATAAAAGGATTTGAATGAACAGATTAGGTTTCAGGATTCTCCGTAATGATTTATAAAGTTAGGGTCAAAAGAAAAAAGAAAAAGAGAAGAGGAACAGCCCACCCAAAACTGGCATGCAATTTACTATGATAAGGCTCACCACAACCAGCTCCTGCAATTTACAGGTAGGTGGCTACCTCTCTTTCTTCAAGCTGGCCTCCCTCCTGGTGCATTTCCTCAGGCAAAGTTAATTCTTTCTTTTTTTTCTGTCATGGGAATTCAGCCTTACTGAAGTTTTTTATTATGAGCTATGACACGCTGACATTCCAGTTCAGCACACAACAGTCAGACAAGTGTATAAATTAGCTGTTTATTTGGTGTCTGCTGGAGAGTAGCTTCCCATATACTCTTGTTCACTTGACTACTCGGTTCTAAACTGGGTAGTCTTCAGCGGAGTATTGTGATGACACCATTGGAATATTATGTATATTGCTTCTTTTATTGAGACCCAGTACAATAGTACATGTTCTAGGTACATACAGTGTTTTTTCCAGATATAAGAATATATTTTCATCTTAAATTATTAGACTAAAAATTGAGGATCATCTTATACACAAAGTAAGCTGAGGAGAGAATGTGCAGTTGCAAAAATGTAATTTTGGGTTGGAAAAGTGGGAGTTGTCTTATAAATGGGGTGCCTTATAGACAGAAAAATATGGTAGCTCATTCAAATGGAATGTCAATATTCTCAAGTTATTGAGTGATATCATAATAGTCCAGTAGTAGGAGGACTGGATGATCCATACCACCAGACTTTTGGAATTTAAGGACTTTCTGCTTCCATATGTCGTAGTGGACATGTCCATGAAAGCTTACATTAAAACAGAATAGTTAGTCTTTAGGGTGCCAAATGTGTTTGTTTTGTTTTGTTTCTTTGGATTTTGTCTAATATAGCTGACAATATTGGGATCCTTGATGTTGTGGCCACTGTAGAATGGGGGCAAAATGAGCATCTAGGTTTGTGAGATGGTCTTGTTTCTCTCTCTGACTCCATGTTGTATTGCTTGTTCTGTTTCAGTAACTTTTGAAGATTAAGATTATCTATCCATAAGTATGGACACAAGCTTTCCAAGACCTACCAGAAGAGTAGGGAATATTTTACCTCACTTAAAAATTCACCTTTTAAAGAGGCAGACGTCGTGGGAGCACGTAGATGATCCGGGTTTCTTTTCTTTTCTTTTCTTTTCTTTTCTTTTCTTTTCTTTTCTTTTCTTTTCCTAGCACCAACTGGCTATTCCTGGGGCCAGTCGGTGCTTGGTTGTTTTTTTAACTCTCTCCCCCACCCCACCGCCCAGTGCCAGCCAGCTGGTGTTCCGGCTGGTCTGGCACTTTTTAATTTTTTTTAATTCCCCACCTCCCTGGTGCCAGCCAGCTGGCCAGTTGGTGCTTCCTCCCCCACTGCCAGCACCAGCCAGCTGGTCCTCCCGTTGTTCTGGTGCTTTTTTACTCCCCCCCCCTTTTATCCCACCTAGCACTGCTCAGCTAGCCTTTTTTTTCACTTCCTTCTTCTTGGGTACTGCTATCCCACATCTTCTGTCACAAGATCAGAGGAAGAGGAAAAGGCAGACCTTCAGAAGATCAGGATCTTCCCCAGGTGAGATAGCAGCCTTACAGAAGCAGTGCCAGTACACACCTCTCTCTGCAAAGTCTCTGCTCTCCTGAGATAATTCCTTTTGGAAACAAACAGCAGCTCTTTCTCCCAAGAGCATTCTGGTTTGTTTGTTTACTGCTTCAGGAACTCTTCTGTCCACAAAGTAGGATATGAGTGACTTGGAGGAAGAAAAAAGCTATCTTATGCCAATTCCTTTGGAACACACTAGGATATGAGTGACTTGGAGGAAGAAAAAAGTCATCTTATGGCAGTTCCATTGGAACACACTATCTACAAGTGCTTCAAATGGAAATACAAATAGAATGCTTCCCCCCACCCTGCTTCTTTGGCTGCTTATATCCAAGAGAAATCAAGGCCATGGTGCAATGTCACAAAGAAACATTAACATTTACCTCACTGTTTAATGTCACCCTTGCTTGGAATTTGGATGGCTGTTAATTTACCGCATACTTATCATTTGAATTGATGTCCCATCTTTCATGAACAAAGACAGTGTACCTGGTTCTGTCTTTCTACACTTCACCCTAAAAACAAGCCTGGAAGGAAGGTCAGGCTGGGACAAAGGAGCTAACCAAGGAACAAGTGCAGTGGTGGTGAACCTTTGACACTCCCAATGTTTTGTACCACAATTCCCAGAATTCCAAGCCTACATTGTCAATGACAACGGACTGTGGAAGTTGTGGTCCAAAACATCTGGAGTGCCGAAGGTTTGCCACCACGGAGACTAGTGAATTTTACAGTTCTATAGATACCTTTCTCTATCACTTCCAGACATGCTTTCCCACAGTTTTGTAACTCTCAGCTTCTCTGACTTAAGAAGCACACACAACAAATGTTACTATACCAATGCCAATGTTTAAACCAATCACTTGATTTAAAAACATGAGTTAAATAAGCTGCTCCTTTCTGTTAGCAAATTTCCACTTTAATCCTTAAGAGTTCTGTGCCTATCTTATGACTACAAGTTTCACCTTCCCCTGCAGCAGCAATTTTAACCTCTGCTGACACAGAAAGAACAAAAAGATTGTATCATGACAGTGTTTTCCCCCTCTCTCACAATGACTTTGTTTTCGTATTGGTTCAGTACTTATGAGAGCGTATTCAAAACGTCCTTAATACATTTGCCCCAAATTCTAATAATACAAGAGTCAGAATCTTCTACTAAAGTTTATTCAGAAATAATACTAAATTTAAAGGTATGTCATCACCAGTAAACACTTGTTTTGTGTTCCAGCTTCAACTTTTCTCATCTTTTCTGTAAGAGAGATCAATTCAAATCCTATTTGTCATTCTTGGTTAATTACCATGGAACTTCTAATCCAGGCCACAAATTCCTCACTGCCTACTCTCTCTCTCTCTCTCTCTCTCTCTCTCTCTCTCTCTCTCTCTCTCTCTCTCTCTCTCTCTCTCTCTCTCTCTTAAACTTGAGAATGCGTATCTAATAGCAACCAACGACTTTTTCTATTTTCTCACTTGGAATCTGTTTTGGAGTTTTGGAATTGCTATCTCTCTTGAATCAGTAACATCTGTGCGTACAGGGCCAGCTTGACTTACACAGATTTCCTGCATTTTAAGGCTCTTTTTTTCCCTTTAAGGAGATTGCTCTGGGACAATTACATTTAATGCCTCTTATTTCTTTTCCCTTTTCGTTGAGTCGCTTGGCCTGAAGGATTTTTTTAAAGTGACTTTACCACCATTTTGAAAAGTTCCACTTTCAAAACACATGAAAAGAAAAGTTTGAGAGGGATCCCTAAAGCTGCATGGCAGCTTGCAGGTATGGCTTTGATTTTCATTTCTTGGCAGGCTCGCTACTTTCCATTCCCTTTCAAAAACATTGGGTGGCTGAAGAGCAATCCTTTTAAAAAAAAGTTTACACTGGATGAGAGCAAAGGGCAGTGATGCTATAAATGCACACTCAGACTAAACAGGCATGCTTAGTTGAAATGTACATGCTTCCAGTAGAAAAACAATGTATATATATATTTTTTAAAAGTACTTACTGCATGTAGATGGAATGTAGATGGAAATCAAAGGTGTTTAATAATGTTAAATGCATCGAACATTCTTGTTCCTGTGCTGCAGGAATGCCTGACGCTAAAATACTGCTGGCTAAAATGAAGCCAAGGAATGTTTCAGGGCCAATTAAAGAAGGGCATGTTTATGTTTCAAATGTGCTGCTTTTCTATTTTGAAAACTTCTTTCTTTCTTTTTTCTTTTTCGGTCATATTGGCAAGTGATCTTGTTGCGGGTTCAGCAGGCAACAGAAATCTCTCTCTCCCACTCTAGATGGCTGTTGATAAATTATTCAGGGCACTAACGAATTTGCTGAGGGTTTTTCTTTTTGGGAGGACTCCCACCATTTAAAGAGATGGTTCTTACACACCTGCATGCTTTGGGCAATCAGATGTTTAAAAATCACATACTGGCTGTTTTGCTCAGCCTTCCTCTTACTCACCCTCCCCCAGTTGCTTTGCCTTTTTATCCATTCTTGCCTGTGCATTCCAATCTCCCTTAAACTAATTAGCATTGGGAGGGGGGAGGGGAATCTGATGGGATGCTGTTAATTAGCATTGGGGAATCCAATAAACGTGGCTTATTAATTTTAAGCATAAAAGATGCAGGTGCACTTTCGTCCCTGGCTTTATGGGAAAGTGACGCTTTAGAATGTTTCCTGCATTTTTCTCCCATCCTATCATTGGGAGTTAATTGCTCTCTGTTACTAAATTGTCTGGTAAAAGAAGCTTCTGTAGGAACTGAGAGCTGTATACTGTACAATGAAAGGCTTGATTGTGTTGACACCAGTGCCATGTTTTCCTGTGGAGGAGGTGGGGGAAGAGCACTTCCACTAGTAAGAGAAGAAGGGTTAACCGAGACCCCCATATTTCTGAGTTCTGCAGTAAATGCATATTTTGCACAAAAGAGTTTGTTCTCCATGTGGGAATATAAGTGGGCACCACAAGAAAACAAAGTTGGGGGATGCAAAATGCATTCAGGAGGGTGAACGTGGTTGTTACATACAGTAAGGAAGCAGATGAACATGACCACAGATAATAATGTGATATTATTTTACATCAGCAATAGTGTATAATGTAGCATATAAATATCAACTGTGGGGTCTGTTTATCCACAGCAAATGAACAAGAATTAGCTAAAGCCTTCTGTGGTGTAAAGGAAATGCCAGAGAGGTGGACTTCCTGTTTTTGTGTTCCCCGTTTTGTTTGTTCCAAAGGGAAAATTGACTGTACATTCAAGATGGGAACTAAACTGCCAAAATGGTGGTTTGTCTTGGTTCATGGTTCATCAGCTTTGACAAACCATGAAATTCTTTGCTCTGAACTGACAGACTGATGAATTGGTTTATTGATTTGTCATTTTTTAAAAAAATATATAATATCTGGGGCTATAAATATTTTAAAAATCACTCAATCCCCAGCCACCACAGCCTTCTTTGCCCCCCTGTCACACTCCAGCCTTGTCTTCCTGTGCTGTGGCCAACACTTGCCACCATTTCCCCCCTGCTGGCCAGTATTTCCAGACCTTAATGCCTCATCCCCACATCTACAAATGTGAACTCCATCATCCTTTTGTCTACAGAATAATTTCTGACCCCTGCCCATTTCTACAAATAGCATGTTCATCCTGTTTCCCAGACATTTGTCATTAACATCAATAAACACTGTCAAGATCTATTGTCTTTCATCTGTTCCTAATTCTGGGTCATGCTATAGTTTTTCATGGCTGTGAGTATTTTTTTTTAATCTCTGGCCTTAATTTAAAAATGAAATAACATGACTAGGTCTCAGAGCACTGGTTAAAATCTCAAGGAATTAATTTCTGAATTTAGACAAGAGAACAGATCCCAGGGTGAGCAGGAAAGGAGGAATTCATTTGATTTGCTGTGTGTGAAGTAGTTTGTGCACCTATCTGTACCTCTTCTTGGGTAGCATGAATGTGTGCTAACTCAGTGTGAAAAATTTTAAGAACTGAGCACAAGTTTGTGGTGTTGGAGGTTTTGCAACCTTGCATGTTGCCTTTGGTGAATTTGGCTGGGAGGGACTTTTTGGGGGTGGTATGACTGTCACCAATTGTTTCATTCTTTCTCTGAATTCAAAGACAACTCTGCCTTTCTGTTCTGTTCTGTTCTGTTCTGTTCTGTTCTGTTCTGTTCTGTTCTGTTCTGTTCTGTTCTGATCTCTCTCTCTCTCTCTCTCTCTCTCCCTCTCTCTCCCTCTCCCTCTCTCTCTCCTTCTCATCTGTTGGGAACAGTCAGTCAATCTGTTGAAGTCTGTTGCCGAGAGCAGTCATGTTAATTTTTCTGTATATCTGTTTAATTGCAAGTAATGAAGCTTTTTATTTTTTCTACGTCAAATGTCTTAGAATGATTTATTGAGCCTCTAATTGCCAGTTAATGGGGAAAGGGATGGCCTAAACAAGGGAAACCTTAAGCTATTCTGTTCTGTGACTCTGAACCAGAAATTCAGAACTCAACAACATATGGACACATTTATTCTTTCTATAATTTCTTCTTCAGCCTTCACCATGACTTTTTTGCACACTGGTATTAAGCCCATTGTACTATTTGAAGCAGAACAGAATATGAGGCTCAACTGAGGTTTCTTGTGTTTCGGCAACAGCAATACAAAACTTGGAGTAGAGGGAGCTTGTCTGTCCCAAATCTTTGACATCACAGGGGGCATTACTGGTCTTATATTTTGGCTTTAAAATCTTAGGAAATGGAATGTTGATCATCCTGAACAAAGCTTTTAGGATTCGCTGTTAGTACTGACAGCCGGTTCTGTGATCAGATGGCCGTGATGTTGTGATACCTGAAATGGTACTCTGAACACCTGAGTCCCATTTCCCTTACACTATACTTACTCATGGACCTTTGGATGGTGTGGAGCCACTAATGCCTTGTTTTGAAAGAAAGTCACTCCTTTTCTCATTACCTCTGTTTGCCTAAAATATATTTCTGAGGTCTTTTGAGATGACTTTGGCCTCTTTTTCTCTCTCTTCATCCCCCCCCCCGAAAAACAATGAGCAACAGAATGAACTGCAGATCTTCTATTTTCAGTGATCCAATTAAAGACTTGCATGGTGAAACTTGATATTTGTTTCATTTTCATCTATTTCAAGGACGTGCCTCCTTTGCATTCATTCTTTCTTTGCATTCTTCTTTTGTTTTACATGAAAAGGAAAGCACACAGTGGCAACATATTTTCCAACACCAGGTCAGAAAGAAAAAAGATGGAAATTAAAGAAAAAAGAGGGATGTAAAAATATGGACTCTCCCCCCAAATATGGATTTTAATTGTAAATAGAAGGGAAACAAATGATTCTTCTAATTAATTGAACTATTAAGAAGTTCTAGTTTAATGATCTTTTGCTATTATTATTTTTTCTCAAAATTGTAAGAACCTGTTCCACAAATGGTAAAATCAAGGAGTAAGATTAAACCAATGTGTCCTTTGGGTCCACCATTATCAGCAGAGGCCATATGGTCCCCTGGGGCCCCCAGGTGTATTTGAAGAAGGCCACAGATCAGAGACAATTCTACACACACCACTTTATAAGATTCACCAAGCAGCTTATACAATCCTGGTTGTATATTTCTTTCATATTGTATTTATGGCTGTGGCTTTAAAAAGATGGATAATGACTGCTTTAGCTTATTTATGGCAGTGCAGTAAAAGTTGCTAAGAGCAGGAGGAAAGGTCTGTTGGGTCAGACTCATGCCTGGTCTTGGTAAGAAATTATAGGTTAATGAAATAAAGTGGAGGAAGATTGCAAGAGAGATAGGTGGGTGATTTAAAAGGATCAGGAGAACTTAGCATAGTTTGGAGCATCCTGACACAAATGTATGGAAACCAAAAGGGAAGGCCCATATACAACACTGGATGTCAATAATCTAACAAAGAAAAAGGAAAAATAAGAATAGGAGACTCTCCAGAAATTCAGAGCAGTTTTAGCCAGAGTCTGGAAATCATGTGTAAAAATTAACATGTTTGCATCACACTTATGGTATTTTCCATCAACACGAGAAAAGGCATCACTTGTCTCACACATTAAAAATAATGTTACAGAACAGACTCTGATGTTAAAAGAGTTTGTATGAATTAAATTCGTTACTTAGGTGTTATGTTTATACTCACATTTCTGCCCAGAAAACTCCATGTGAGAATAGAAGTGATTCCAACTTTGGGATCTCCTGAGGTTCATGCATAACTCACAAAAGGCTTGGTCTGCACAGCCAATGGACAGAGTTGCTGGAAGCCACAGCCCAAGAATGCCAGGAGCCCCCCCCCCATCTGGGAGTTGGAATTGGTTTTTGGCATGGTTAAATTTACGGGAGATTAAGGCTGGGCACTGAGGTCGAGTCTTTTGCTAAGACTATATTTCAAGCAAAGCATGTATAAGGTTTCTGATAAGAGGTCCAACTGAAATTGGTTAAAGATATTACTGGCTCTTTGCAGTATCAGTTTTGATGGATGCACATTCACTGTATATTTCTTTTCCTCTGACTACAGAGATACACACATCCTATGGTAGGATACACACTGCCTCCAAATGTCCTGTTGTCACACTGGAACAACCATTCATGCTGAGAGTTGCATTATGAAATTTGCAGTCGATCTTGGGGGGCAAAGGCCAGATTTGGATGGCAATTTTTAAAATAACAAAAAAGCAGTTCTGAAGGAATCACTGGCAAATGAACTGTTAGGGGTCAAACACTAAAAAAAATGCTGCAAATCCCAGTGTTTATTTCACAAAGCAAATTGTACATAATAAATTAATGGTGCTAATTCAACTAGTTCAGTGTTTTAACAATGATGAACTGATTTTTCTAGTTTTTAACTCCGAACATTGTGTTGAACTTTAAACCTTTAATCTTTACATATTAAATCTTTAACATGCCACACTCTGTTCATGGTGCTACAGAGTTTTTGACTTGCATTCAAATAATAGGCAGGCAGTTAAATAGGTATCCCCATTTGACTACATTAGTGAGGTTTACTAAAATTTGCCCAACTTCCAAATGGAATACATGTTTGGTTTTTTTCCCCATCTACCTCCCCCACACTCCCTCCAGCCACAGGGCCCATGGAGGGAAGGGGGTTGGGTGGGCATGGACTATGTCACTTTGTTTGGAGAGCTGGGTTTGAAACCCAATCCTGGACTTTGATGTAGTTTTAACACGAGCCATGTCTCCTGCCCCATCAGAACAGTGCCTGGCTACTATCATCTGGCCACTAGAGATGAGCACAAAATGCCAAAATGGTGTTGTGTTTCTTTTTTTTTTTTTTTTTGGTTGTATTTCATTTAAAATGAAACAATTTGGTTTTTTTTAATAAAATTGGTTCATTTTTCATTATTCATTTAAAAATATTTTTTTAAATTTGCACCAACCACCTGGCTCGCAGGCCTGGCTGGTGCATTTTTTTAGGTTTCCCCACCACCACCCCAGCACCTGTCAGCTGGTGCACGGGGCTGGGAAAGGAAAAAATAGTTTTAAAAGCCTGCCCTTTCCCTGTGCCTGATCGGGAGGGGGAAAGGGTGGGCTTTTGAAACTTTTTTTCCTGCCAAAGCCCTATGCTGCAGTGGATTGCCGATGGCTTCAGTGGAGGGGGGGGAGCCCACGGTTTCCCCGTGGCTTCAATGCATTCCTTTGGGAAAATGAAAAATGAAGTGAACAAAACAGAAATTTCCATTTCATTTCATTTCATTTTTCTTTGATGGGTCTGTTTGTTATTCGTTTTGTTCTATAATTAAATGAATAACAAAAATGAAACAAATAAAAATCATTTCATGCCCATCTCTACTGGCCACAAATCTCAACACCTGGCAGACTACATCTTTTGCCAAGAATGTATTTTGGTACAATGCTTTAATACAGATGGCTTGCCATTGAAAGCTCAGCTTACATTTATTTTATTTTATTAGTGACATATAAATGTGACCTAGACTAGTTTTGCATAGGTATATTAATAATTCCCTTGCAACTTTATTCCTTTAAGAGACAGGTCCCAGTGTATTTCCCACCAGTGTATGGTTTGGTATGTTTCCTACAATCTGCAGCATTCATTGCTAACATGGAAGGTTGTACTTATTTTTTTCAACCTATAATTTCACCTAATGTGGGGCCAAATATTTTTTTTCAGAAAATCAACAAGGCCCCCAATTAATGCTACTATCATTGGGCATACCTGTCAAGCTTCCTATTTTGGCCCATTTTTTTCACCTTCCCCCCCGCCCCCTTCCCAGATCATTAAGTTTCCTGGAAATGTCCTGGGACATGCTCTCTGTCATTCACTGGCTGGCTGGCTGGCTCTCATCTTCAATCTCCCCCTCTGTACAACTCCCTTCAGGCTTGGACATACCATGGCTGAAACTTTCATTTCATCTAATTGACTCAACCCCAGGTTTTGACCATAAAGGACCTTTTTTTGCTTCTGTTGAAAGTACCCAAAAAGCAGAGAGAGGGGGAGAAAGCAAACTGTTCTTTCCAGACCCATCTGCTTTCCCCCCATGGCTATCTCCACCTCCCACTTTCCCTTGAGCAAGGCCAGCACAGATTGGAGAGCCTGCTTCACTAACCCAGGTTTGATCTCCCCACCTGCCACCTGATGGGCACTGAGGTGGGGGGGAAAGGTTCCCCCCCACTCCAGCGCCAATCAGCTGGCAGGTGGGGCTTGGGGGATGGAGAAAAATTTTTTTTTTTAAAAAAGCCCAGGTCCAGCTGGAAAAAAATGTCCCCCACCTTAGTACCAATCAGCTGGTGTGCAGGGCTTGGGGGAGGGGAAAATGTTTTTTTTTTATAAAAGCTGGGAGCTTTTTTAAAAAAACTTTTTTCCCTCCCCAAGTGGCTTACAGATAGAATGAAATGGTGCGTTTCAAAAACACTGTGTGTGAGATTTGCTGAAAAGGAAGAAGAAAAGAGAGAGCTTCGTCATCATGACTGGCTGATTGCTTTCCAGCAAATCTCACACACCGTTCACACTCTGGGAAAAATGATCACATGATATTCAAAAGCCAATCAGAGTACACTCGCTGGTTCTGTGTTGCTCTGTTTACATATTTTCAAGATATAAAATCTACAACGGAAGTTAGGAGAGTACTCAGAAAATTTTCATTTTAAACTTAGGGAAAAATGACCTTTCCCTTGAATACATTACAATGCCCCATAGCTGATTGGCAGTCAGTAGAACTGCTTTAATAGTGGTGTAATGTGGTCTCTGTAACCGTCCCCAGTCAGCAATCTGGCTGCTGCTTTGTGAACCCGTTGAAGCTTCCTGAGGCTTTTCATTGGGAGTCCCACATAGAACACATTACAGTAGTCTGGTCAGGATGTCACTAGGGCATGAGTTGCCGTGGCCAGAGCAGGTTTCTCCAGGAATGGGTGTAACTGGCATACTAGCCTTATTTGTGCAAATGTGCTCCTGGCCACAGCTGTGACCTGGGCATCCAGGCTCAAGGATGAGTCCAGGAACACCTCCAAGCTGCACACCTCTTTTTTCATTTGGAGGGTGCTCCCATCAAGTATAGGTTGCATCCCTATCCCTTGTTCTCTCTTTTGAACAATCAGCAGCACCTCTGTCTTGTCTGGCTTTAATTTCAGTTTGTTCATCTTCATCCAGTTCATTATTGAAGATAAACACCTGTGTAAAGTCACAATAGCAGTTCCCTTAGAATTCAGAGGTGATGAGAGGCACAGTTGGGTGTCATCAGCATACTGGTGGCACTCCTGATAATCTCCCTCAGAGGTTTCATATAAATGTTAAATAACATAGGAGACAGAACAGAACCCCGAGGGACTCCACAGGTCAGCAGCCATGATGTGGAACATTTATCACTTAACACTACTTTCTGCATTCTAGTATTTTCCCCAAGAATGGGATATTTGATACTGGTCAGTAATTGTTCAGTATCATTGGATTTAAGGAGGGCTTTTTAAACAGTTGTTTTGCTATTGCCTCCTCTAAGCATGAAGGAATCCTGCCATGTTATAAGGAGGCATTCACTACTCTTCCTATCCAATCTCCCATACCTTCCCTGGCAGCTTTTATGATCCATGATTACAGAGTACTTTGTATGTATGGGGTCATTCCAAGATGGATTTAGGGCTGTACCTCGCGAACATCATAATTGTGTTGTATAAAATTCAAGATTTTTCTAATTAATTCACTTTTATTTCCAATACTTTTCTGTTAGTATGTGCTTTGATTAAAAATGGCTGTTGTGTTTTCCGAGAAAATTGCAAGTTTAGGACAAAGGGTAACAAATGTTCCCTCTAAGCTGCACATGAATGCATGTAGCACTCTATCAGGGCTCTGCACTTGCAACTGGATTTGGTGTCTATGTAGTTCCAGTTTTAGCTGGAACCTGCACCACACTAATGCATGGGGTGAGGCTCCCATGCAACAGGACTGAAAATTAGATGGAATGTTGAAGGTTACATATATGGTGTATGAGGGACATTACAGAGTAGCAGGTAGGGTCTTAAAGGAGACCTGTGTTCAAACAAGATCATGGGACAGTGGCAATGATAACCCACCATCACGTGGGGCTCAGAAAACCTTACAAAGTTCACCATATGTTGAAAGTGATTTGGCAGCACATAAAATCTAGGTGTTACAGAGCTCCACTTCACCTGCCTGCTTGCATTTGAGTACATTCGCATAAAGCAGGAGTGGAAAATCCAATGCCCCTACAGGTGCTGCTGGTCTATAACTTCCATCTAACTCTCATGGCACAGTGGTTAAATGCCTGTACTGCAGGTAAAACTGTGCTCATGACCTGGGGTTCAATCCCAGGTAGCAGGCTCATGGTTGACTCAGCCTTCCATCCTTCCGAGGTCGGTAAAATGAGTGCCCAGCTTGCTGGGGGCAATGTGTAGCCTGCACACTGTAATTAAAATTGTAAACCACCCAGAGACTACTTAAAGTGGTATGGGGCGGTATATAAGCAGAACACTTTGCTTTGCTTTTGCTTTCACCAGGAATGCCAGTAGTATGACCTTTTAATTTAATTTAATTTACTGTTTGTTTGTTTTTTCGCCTTCTTGCCGCCTCTTGCTGAGGGTTTTTCTTTTTTGCCTACCATATTTGATTCTCTTAGTACTGTATTCTGGATTTTAAATCTGTTGTAAACCACCCAGAGTTCCATCGAAAGATGGGCGGTATAGAAATAAAATAAAATAAAATAAAATAAAATAAAATAAAATAAAATAAATAATGATGTGAGATATGACACAGCATCATTTGGAACAGCTGTCGTTTGTAAGTTTCTAACATAGTTTTAAAATCCCAATCCTAAATGCCCCACTAAAAATGGCACCATTGCCCCAACATGTTGTGAAATTTATCTATTTTTCTTTCAAATCAATTACATTCTGTGTGTTCTTTTCTCCTTTACAGCTTCTTTTTGGTGGGACTTGGTTTCCAGCAATAGCTGCCATGCAGACATGTTATTTCCTTTGGTGCATCATCCAACATTTGTATTACTTGAAGAAATAGAGTGAGAGAAGACCTGAAGAGGAAACGGCAAGGTGAAGGAGATGGAAGTGGTGAAAAAGAACTTGTGAATAGGACCAAACTCCCATCAGCTTTCTCTTTCTGCATATTTTATACAGTGTAGCAAAAATATCTCTTCCTTTGCAGTATAACCTACTGTTTTTGCATTGGCAGTTTCCCTCTGTTTCTATACAGAATATTTCTGATTTCTTCTAATGACAGGGGAGCATTTTCTGCCTGTCAAAGAGTGTCAACAAAACAAGGAGTTTGCACTGGTTTCTCCACTTATCCACCCATGTGAATTTCTTAATTGTATGCTACTTGGAATTGAATCACAGTGGGAGAAAAAAAAAGTAATTGCTATGCAACGATATATTAAACCAGAAGGTAAAATGAGTCAACTCTTATTTTTATAACAGTTAAAACTGAAAAAAGTTGAAGATGGAAACTTTGAAGGCTTTCCTGGCATTGGGAGTTCTTATTTTCCTGTGGAATCCTCTGCATCTAGTAGTTGCTAGACTTATCCTAGTAAATAAAGGGATCAGTGTTGAGAGGGGACAAGTTGCTTATGTGACTGAAAATGAGCTACAATTCAACATTTCTAAAGAGAGAGATGTTTGCAAAGTAGAGGTCATTCTGAATGAACCAGTGACACAAAGAGTTGGAAAACTTACACCTCAAGTAAGTACCATTAGACTGGTTTCTTTCTTTTTTTTTTGGTTGGTTAAATTATCATAAATAAAACCATAGGTATTCATCGGCTCATGCCTTTGTTCTATGCATATATTCACGATAATTTTAGTAGAAGAGCTGAAACTGATTTTAGTACTAGTTTTGGATATTGTCCCTCACCTTGACTTTGGAGATTTGATTTGTTGTTCTACCTCAGGCAGAAAAATCTCTTGGGACAGCCCTGGAAATGCATTATCCTGGACAGGAGTTAGGAGGGTTGGATTTGAGGGAGAGTTATCCAGAAATTCTTCTTTGGTTTAGATATTCTGTTCAGTGTTTACAAAGTTCACATTTGTTTTGAAGCAGGATTTTCTAACTGTTACCTTTACTGCTAGTTGGACAGCTCAGAGAATTAGGTAGCTGGTTGCTGAGTCAGAGACAGGAAGTGCATTTCACCAGTGTGCATTCAAGAAGAACCAATGTCCTTGATTAAACTGCACACTCACAGGGTGGCCCCAGAAAACAGGAATGATGATGAACCATTTCTGAGTACTCTCTACCTAGAAATCCAGATTGAAGGTCACTGTAAGTCAGAACTGACTTGATGGCACACAATTATTATCTTAAAAAAACTATAATACAAAGCAAAAAACAAATGACATTTATGCAAAAGGAAAAGAATTATTATCTTTAAAACAGATAAGAGCACCTTTGGTCTAAAAGACATTATTGAGTGCCTTCTAGCTAGCCTGACCAATAGCAAAGGTCAAGTGGGAGTAATATTTCACACATATTTGGAAAGGTGAAGCTTTTCCACCCATGTTCCAAACCAGTGGTGGCAAACCTTTGGCGCTACAGATGTTTTGGACCACAACTCCCAGAATTCCAAGCCTAGATTGCCAATGACAAAGGACCGTGGATGTTGTGGTCTAAAACATCTGGAGTGCTGAAGGTTCACCATTAGAGGTGGGCATGAAATGAAAATCGAAATTCTGTTTCATCATTTCATTAAGTAACTAATTACTTTGCTGCCTAACGAAATGGTAGGACGCATTTTGTTTATATTTCATCATGAAATGCCATCCCCACCCAGAACAAAATGATTCATCCTAGAGGAATCAATGGCAGGGTTGATTAAGCTCTTCCCTGAAAGCACCCCCAATTTGGAAAGGTTTGGGGGTCAGGGAGCTGAGATATGAAGCTCCAAAGAGGGGTGCCCCTAGGAAAGCATCTTTCTAATTGGAATAGATAGCCAAGCTGTAGCAGCACTGTTGCTCTCCCAATCAGCTTCCTACTCAATTAGAAAGTTTTTTTTCCCTAGGGGCACCCCTTTTTGGAGCTTCATAACTCAGCTCCCTGACCCCCCCCACACACACACACACCAATTTCAGGGGATTACCTAGAATCTCTGAGGATGCTTCCTTGCCATTTTGGTCCTTTAGGACCCAGGGGAGCATAGTGTTTCATTTTGTTTTGTGATGAAACTACTTTAAAATTTGTTACAAATAAACAAATGAAACTACTACAGAAACAAAATGAAATGAAATGAAACACTATTTTTCCATTTCATGCCCATCTCTATTCACCACCACGGTTTTAAATAATTTGTGGGTGTTTTTAGTGACAAAATTCACTATATTTCTGGTTCTCCCACTTTTCCTCACAATGTCTGCAATTTTCCTTTTTTTTCTTATCAGGTATTTGATTGCCATTTCTTGCCCAATGAAGTGAAATACATTCACAATGGTTGCCCACTGCTCAACGAAGACACCGTGATGCTGAGAGTATACAGGTGTTCCTTAATCTTCACTAAGCCTCAAATATGTTTTTTTTTTCATAAACATTACGTTACAATGACAGTTTTTAAAAAACCTGTTGCTCTGAAACAAGGTGCTTAACGTTTTTTGAGCCCAGATAAGTCTTTTTTAACCCAAAATTTGGTTCTTTGTCTTTATTACTATTATACTGATTCTGTTGTATTTTGGGGGAATCTCATTGTAGATCGGACATTTATTATTATTATTATTATTATTATTATTATTATTATTATTATTATTATTATTATTATTATTATTATTATTATTATTATTATTATTATTATTATTATTATGTGCCTTGTTAATTGTGTCTGAAGATGAGACATAGGATTTTGGATTTTATCCTCATACTGGATGATTAATATAAAGAAGGTCCATCTCCAATGAAAAAGAAGAAAGTGCTGCTTAAATAACAAATGATATCCCACTGACATCTAGGATGAATCATCTAGGATTTATAGATTGCCCATTGGAAGCACCTGAATGGCCTCTGCAAAGAAATGTTGGTTGGATCATAACTGTGATTCTAAAAACAAGGAGACCTGTACCTTGAAAACAAAAGTGTTTATATGATATAATTCTCAGATGCAGCAGCAAAAGTGGGCTACAGCCCACAAAAAACTTGTGTTATATAAAATATGTGTTGAAGATGGCTGTTACTTTGACAGACTAAGCATTATCCATTTGTGTGTCCTTTGTGTCATTATTCTAATTGCTAGTACCAAATGTCCAAAAGGATTTGGATTAAAGATGGGGATGAATTGAAAAACGGAACAGGTCTTCTGATGAATTTGACCAATTTGTCAAAAGTGATCAATTTTTATTCATCATAAATAGAGTCCCCCAACAAATTTGATGGATAGATTTTCAATGATTTTGATTTGTTAATGTGTCTGTTGATAAAATGGCCCCCAAGGCACCTAGAGACACCATGCTTGGAGGGAAGGCTCCCATGACTCTCTTCCACAATCCTTCTATGTTTGGTGAAGACTGGGTTTCCCCAACCTGGTTGCTAAAGGGCACTTTCCTAGGGGGGCCCACTTTCTGGGTATATAATTCATATATCTTGAGTCTCAATTTGTAACCAAGGTGGGAGGGGTTTTAGAGGTGAGTTGGGAGAGGTCTGCAAGTGTTGTATTTCTAGGTGCCCTGAGGGCACTTCCCTGGTGTGGGGTGACACATTTGGGGTTCATAGCTCAGAGGTCTGGACTCCATTCTCACAAAACTTTCAGAGCTTATAGAGGAGAGGAAAAGGAACATCCCTAAAAATCTGAGACCTCTAGATGCCATGGGATTTTTAATAGCATTTTAAAAGGGAGACACATTGATTTGTTGATTCATCAATTTGTCACTGGAGATTCATTGATTCATTGGCCTGTCGTCCCCCAATGAATCATGATGAATCTCCATTTTTAAAAAGCTTGTCCCCATTTCTAATTTGGATCTTATTTCATTTGATTTCATTCTCTAGAATCCTACTGGGGTTTGTTTGTTTGTTTGGCACTCCTGTTAGTGCCAAACACTACCTTGGGCATTTGTAGAAAATATAATACAAACATTGATTCACATTGGTTATGTGTAATTTGTTATAGCTAATTAACAATGTACTGAGGCACTTCTCTGTTGCACATATGATCAGGCATAAAACTGAAATGGTCCTTGCTGTTCATTAACTGCAACACAGTATACAAACCTTCTGTGAATGTCAATAGGACTCTTACCTTTACTTTCTGCTGATAGAAAATTTCTATCTATCTATCTATCTATCTATCTATCTATCTATCTATCTATCTATCTATCTATCTATCTATCTATCTATCTATCTATCTATCTATCTAAACTATAATTCAGTTTTCTTCTTTAAAAAATAAGGAATCTATAGTCTGTGTGGTGGAAACGCCCAATTAAACTTCAACTCCTTTTCACTTTTCAGATTTACTGTACTGGAGACCATTATAGAGAAGTTTGTTCTTCATATAGAGATCAGAAGCCCTGAATCAAGTCTTGTTGAGTTTGGGCAAGTCTCTCTAGAGGTTCCAGATTTCCTTGGGGTTTCTCAACCCATTGACAAAAGTATTTTGACTTTCAAACCTCATGGGCTTGGTAAAACCTGCACAGTAAGAATCACATCATCTGAGTTACACTTTCCTCTTGCTGGCCAAATAGTTGTTGAAGATCCCCAAATACCAAAAAACAAAGACATGCAGGTGCTCACAAAATGGAAGAAAGGTGATTTTTCTTATTATTTTAATCATATGTCTTGTGTGAGAAAGTTCTTGTCTCATTAAAAAAAGAGGCATGGTTAGAACCCTGCTGGCTATATCTGCTGGCATGTGTAGGGGCATAAATCACAATGGTGAATAGTAACTGGTTTACAAACCACCCCAAGTCTACTTATGACTTGCACCGAGGAATAGAAGCATTGATTCTTTAACTAGCAGTAATTTGCTACTACAGTTTATGCCCTTGCATCTATACCAGCATAAACAAATCATAGGATTCTGGCCCATGTATTTAAGCCTTGACTGTCTGAAATCTAACCTTGTCTGGGGAAGGAAGGAAGGAAGTAGAGATGGGCACAGAATGAACATTTTTTTGTTTCCGTTATCTGTTAGTCATTCCATTATGTAACAAAATGACTAACGAAAATTGTGATGAAAATGAAACGAAATGAACAGAACCACAAAAATTGTGGTAGTTACATTTCATTTCCGTTAATGGCGATGTGCAATGAAATGAGCTGTTTTAAATGTTAAAAAATGCCCTGGACATCCGTAAAAATGCAGCTATAATTATTTATATTGTCTGATAATACCTACCAGCAGGGTTGGGGTCCTTAAAAGGTGCATTTATGTCTTTTCTCAGATTGCTGTATTTTTTCCCTTTAAGGGGAGTTAGGGGACATCGACCCAAAATGGTTCCCAAATGCCTAATATTGATTGATTTCTTGGGTATTAAAACACCCTGGACATCTGTAAAAATGCAGCGATAATGCGATAATTATTTGAAATTATTACCTGCCAGGGGGTTGGGGTCCTTAAAACATTTGTTTTTGTCTTCTCCCATCACAATGTATTTTTCTTTTCCCTTTAAAATGGATGTTGCCACCAGCCACAAAATGGAGGCAAGCCATGTGATGGGATCATGTTCAACCAATAGCATGCCCAGGGTGCAGACTGGGTGGGCAGGTCTGGCAGCCACAGAGGGTATAAAAAGCTCTGGCAGCCCCCGTCCTCCTTGCAGTCTCTGGTGGGAGTTAGGGTGGGATTGCTGTCTCTGCGACTCTAGCTTGTGTCCTGCAGCCTTCCTGTGTGCGTGCGTACCTCTTGGTGAGTACCCTCCCTTGCCCCGCAGTGCAGTCACTCTGCAGCTGCCTTGCACCCTGGGCAATGCCCGCCGCTGCCTTTGCAGCCTCCCTGTGTACCTAGTAAATACTGTGTCTCTGCCAGCATCCTTTTTTTTTAGTGTTTTCCCTAAAAAATCATGCAAAAAGCGGGTAGAAACGACAAACGAAAAATGAAAAACGGAAAACAAATTTTTCCAAAAATTCACGACAAACGGAAACGAACTGAAACAGACCTCTCAACGACAAACGAAAAACTGAAACACAATTTTTTTTATTTGTGCCCATCTCTAGAAGGAAGGAAGGAAGGAAGGAAGGAAGGAAGGAAGGAAGGAAGGAAGGAAGGAAGGAAGGAAGGAAGGAAGGAAGGAAGGAAGGAAGGAAGGAAGGAAAGGGAAATTGACCAAGAAAAGAAAATGATTTTCCTCAATTGTGGGAATTTCTTCTGTATACTTAACAATAAGAATACTGTAAATATCTTATGCATCTGATTATCATAGGACAGGTAAAAAATAGCCATCCCATTCTTAGACCTGAAAGCTAACTTGCTTATTCTAGTAATAATGCAAATCTCCTTCCAATAATATTTTGCAAGTCCTTTGTTGTATTTGAAATGAAAGCCCACGGATACACAAATCCATTTCAAATAGTTTCAGTAGCTATATGTAGATTGACATAACTTGGCTTGTTAAATTGGAGAAGCAAATGCGTGTATCCCTTTTTCTCTTTCCTTCATTCAAACCAGCAAGCAAAAAGGTTCACTGAAGATTTGTGTGGTTCTTCCTGCATGAAAGGAAGAGCAAAGAGGCTGTGTGCCTACACAAAAGGACCTTTCTTTATTAAGCTGCAACAAGATACATAGCCTTTCCCCATGATAACTCTGTATTTTATCAGAAACATGCTTTGATCCATTAGGTCCTGGTCATATAAGTATTTTCAAATGAAAAAATTCATGAAGAAGTATAGAGTACTCATTTTTAAAATAAATGTGTGTTTGCGTATATAATTAGTGAAATGAAGATAACAATGTCTGTCTGATGTCTGCTATAAGTCTAGAATATGCCAAGTGTGAAATCCTTTAAAATAAATGAGCCAGGACAAAAGATCCCAACATTTCAAGACATTGACAAATCATTAAATGCCTTAATGTGTACCTGTATAGATGCATGCAAAGATACTCACCACTAAGTGCACAAGATTTGGCAGGTGAATTGATTTGCATACTCTGGTATGAGGCTAGGGTCAGTAGTGTGTAGCATATAGGGATGGGCACAAAATGAAAAACAAAATGCTATTTTGTCATGTTGCTATGTAATAAAATGAAACAAAATGAAACAAAATGAAATGAGAAAGTAGCATTTCGTTACAGACGAAATGAAATGGTGTTTTTTTCCATTGAAAAAAACCATTTCATTCCATCTGTTTCCTGCTGCTGGTGTCTCACTGCCACCACTGAGATTGCCCAGCCAGGCCAGAGACCCGGAGCCTGGGCCTCTGTCTCCTCCTCCTTCATCGCTGCCAAGCTGGGCTGAGTGGGCCAGCCTGGGCCTCCTCCTGCTCCTCCACTGCCGCTGAACCCACTGCTGCTGCAGGTGCTGCCATGGGGGGGGCAGCCAGGCCGAGCAGGCTGGCCTGGGCCACCTTCTCCTCATCATCATCTGAACCACCTGCCTGCAGCTGCTGCACATGTCCCAGCCAGCCTCAGAGACTGCCCTGGGCCACCTCATCATCATCATCATCATCTACCACCACCGCCAGCCACTGCTGAAGGCCCTGGCTAGCTGGGCCCTGGCTGGCTGGGTAGGCTAAGAGGCCTGGTAGTAGACTGCCCCACAGCCACTGAAAGGCCCGTCCAGATGGGCAGGCTGAGTGGCCCGATGGTAGACCACCCCATGACTGCTGAATGCCCTGGCTGGCTGGGGAGGCTGAGCGGCCCAGTGGTAGACCATCCTTCAGCCACTGAAGCCCCTGGCCAGCCCCAGATGGTGAGCAGCCTGGTGGTACACCAAGCCGCCACTACCATCCCCACCCCCAAAGGCCCCTGCCAGTGTGAGAGCCCAGGAAGAGAGGTAACTAGGGGCCTCGGAACAGGGTGGGCTGCCCAGGAAGGGGCTTTCCAGACCCCCACACATTTCATTTTATAAAAATTAATTTCATATGAAAATTTTGAAAAAAGTATGAAACAAAACGAAAGGAAATGCGGGGGGGGGAGAGAGAATGGAATCAAACAAAATGCAATTATTCCATTTTATGCCCATCCCTACTAGCATATAATAATCATGCAGGGCTAGGAATTATAGTGTGTATCAAGATTACTATGACAAACATTGTAGCAATTTATCTTTCACCAGAATCCTTATTATTCAGAATTTATATGCCTTAATATTTTAAGATTCACTTAAAATTTTTGTTAATAAACTTAATATTTTAAAAGACTGAGGATATTTTGCATTGTAGAGATGTGCTTTCCCTTTGTTTTTGGTTCAGCTGCACAATCCAAACTCCCTTGTCACAGCAATGCTGCCTGCCATTCAGGGTTAAAAGAAATAGATCTCTTAAAAATGAGCTGTGAAGACTTTCTGGAAATGGCTCTTAGATACCAACACCTCAGCCCTCCATCACCTGATAAGGATTATATCTCAATTCAAGTAGAAATCAAAGAAAAAAAGAGCAGGCTTCTGTTGCAGGTGAGAAAAATAGCATGCTTTTGAAAACATAGTAAGTCATATTTTCTGCATAACTTTATTTTTAATCCTGCTCTCTCACACCCAAGAAACCCTATCTTAACAGCCTGCTTTCCATTGCCTGAAATGTCCCTTGTGGTTAGTACTCAGCTGTTCTGTAGCAAAATTATGGATTGCCAGGATAAGTGACTGGTGCTGGAATGTGGTTTTGTGCAAAGACCCCTTTTGGGATCCCAAGAAGCAATCTATAGGACTTTTATAGTGGGTAATGCTATCTTGAAACACCAGTACAGTATTGCATGAACTGCAATACAGAAGTTAAGAGATTGTTGCAGATCTACTTCAAAATGGGAAAATGCTGCTGATTATCTTATCTTCTTATCTTAGCCTTTCTTCCTTTTCTTTTTTTCCTGTTGTCAAAACTTTGAATAAGTATAGTTGGGAAATAATTTAGTGGTTTTCAGTTTTCCAACAATACCCCAATGACTCACAGAAAGACCAAGATATTACTAAGAAATTTTGTATATTTGCACTAACTGTAGTAACTGTGAAGAGATATTTGGTTTTCTTATTTGTAGGCAGAAAATGTTTGGATTCCTGTAAAGATAAAAGGAGCCATTCCAAATGGACAACCTCAAGCTGCATTCATGTCCACGTTTATCTTGGAAATAGACGAGTTTATTCTTACTCCACTTACGACAGTGACTTTGGATGCTGAAGATGGAGAGACTCCAAAGGAAAGATTGGTTTTCAATATTACCAAGCCTCCTCCTCAGGGATATGTTACCCATCTGGAAGACCACTCCAAGACCATTACGTCTTTCACATGGCAGGATTTGCATGATACAAAGGTTGCTTTCCAGCCGTCCAACGTTTCTCATTCTGGAAGACAGAACTTTGAGGTAAGAGATGGGGAATGAATAGACATGGGCACGACTTGGTGAAATTCTCGTTTCCGTTTCCGTTACTCATTTCCATTACGCAACAGAAACGGTAACGACAATTACTCCCCCAGAACTCGAACTCGAACCAACAAAAGAAAAATTGGGTCTTATTTGTCATTGTCGTTCCTGGCATCGCAGCGATCACGAGATGCCAAGCGGCACAGAAAAAAGGTTTTAGAAATACCCCCCCGATTCCCGGCCAAAAAAGCAGGCAAAAATATGCCTGCCTGAGGGCACCTACCAGAGGGGTGGTTTCTGGGGGGGGTCCCCACTCCAGCCTTCCCCCCCTCCTGTCCTGGGCTGCTGGTACCGGGCTGGGAGGGGGCATCCTCGGCGTCTCCATTTGCCATGCGGTGCGGGGGGATCCAAAATGGCGACCGCAATATTTTTTTGAAATCGTGGTCCAAAAACCCACCAAAGCACCACAGAAACATGCGAAAATTAGCTATTTTAAATGCTTGAATTTTTACAGTAGCAGCAGTGGGTTTTTCTTGCAACAAAATGTCTCCATTGATTTTATTTTATTTTGTTTTATTTTTATTTTTTTACACCTGCGCACACGCAATGATGGGCTGGCCATGGGATGGGAGGGACCATGCAAATTTTTGGAGCCATTCCACCAATCGCATGGCAAGGTTTTGCTGAGACTTGCTGGTACCAGGCTGGGAGGGGGCATCCTCGGCGTCTCCATTTGCCATGCGGTGCGGGGGGATCCAAAATGGCGACCGCAATATTTTTTTTGAAATCGTGGTCCAAAAACCCACCAAAGCACCACAGAAACATGCGAAAATTAGCTATTTTAAATGCTTGAATTTTTACAGTAGCAACAGTGGGTTTTTCTTGCAACAAAACGTCTCCATTGATTTTATTTTATTTTATTTTATTTTTATTTTTTTACACCTGCGCACGCGCAATGATGGGCTGGCCATGGGATGGGACCATGCAAATTTTTGGAGCCATTCCACCAATCGCATGGCCAGGTTTTGCTGAGACTTCTGGATGTGCCAGAGATGGCATAAAAAGCCCACCAACCCTAATCCTAATCCTAATCCTAACCCTAACCCATATGCCAGTACACTGTGTTCTTAGTGGGCCAGAGGCACCCAGAGGTACAGCCCACTAACCCACCCTAACCTTAACCATTACCCTAAGCCTAGCCCTTACCCCCTAACCCCATGCTCTGGGAAGTCAAGTCGCGCTAAATCGCCGCGGTGATGACAAATGAAAAACGACAAACGACACGACAAAATGACAAATTTTTGAAAAATTTCATGAAAAACGGAAACGACCCGAAACGGACCCGTCCCAAAAATGACAACTCGAAAAAAATTTTTCTTGTCGTGCCCATCTCTAGGAATGAATATTCTTTCCCCATATTGCTTCTCTGTGCTCACAAGCTACAGTGGAGCCTCGTATAACAAACAGTTTGTATAACATAAAATCTGTACAACAGAAAAAAATTTGTAGATAGGGGAAATTTGCTTAACAGAATTGCCTATCGGGAAAATCTGTGCAACATAAAAATGGTCATGAATAGGGTTTGCTCTGTTTCAATGCATTCCTATGGGAAATTTGTATAAAGGAAAATTTGCTTAACAGAATTTCATTTCAAATGAATTAATTCCTTTATACAAGGTAGCACTGTACTATATTTGTACTAGAAATGGGCATGAATTAAAAAAATTGCAAAATAGTTTTCAAAAATCACCACGTTGTTGATTCGTATCCATACAAATTGATATCCCCAAGGAATACGAATTGATGATTTTTAAAGTAATTTTTGATTTGTCAATTCATTGTGCTATAAAATGGCCCTCAAGGCACTTAGAGATCCAAGTTTCCCTTGGATTGGTATTCAGGTTTCTGAGTTGTGAACCCCAAATAGCTCCCTCACAGGACAGTTCCACCCTAGATATACAAAACGTACAGAGTTTTCTTTTTTCTTTTTTTCTTCTTCTCTACAATCCCTCCAAATTTGGTGATGATGGAATTTCCCCACACCAGTTGTGAAGGACAATTTCCTAGGCTCCTTTGCGGGAGTCTAAAAGCAATCTTTACCAAACTTGGAAAAATCGTAGTGGAGAATCATGGGAGAATGCTCTCTCAGTACCTGGGTCTACTTTTCTGGTTGGGGGGCTCTTTTTGACATCCAAAATCCATATTTTACCAAACTTGCAAGTCCTGGAGAGGCAAGTCATGATAATCTTGATTGAAAATGTGGTGTCTATAAATGCCTCATAGGTCATTTATAGTTTAAAAGTCAAAAATGAATTTATGAATCAATTTGTCAATTCATCAGAAAAAAGTCAATTTATTTTTTTGTGATTCATTGACCTTGATGAATCATGTACCAAAATGAATTACCATTTTATAATTCATTCTCATCTTTAATTCCTACTGTTCAATACTCACAAAAGAGCTCATTAAACCTTGTCTCCCTAGGTTGAATTTCAAGCAATCGATAGCTTATTTGCAAACAGCTTCCCTATCGTCGTCCATTTTTCGGTCCGAAGTGCAGCAACAAGTGGTCCTAGAGTTGCATGGAACATGGGTAAGGGGGCTTCCCTTTGTTAATTATTCTTCCGTGGAACTGTATTCCCATAGGAGGTTTCACCATCTTCTCTTTTTTAGTGTGAAAGACGCGTGATCATGCAGTATTTATTTATTTATTTATTTATTTATTTATTTATTTATTTATTTATTTATTTATTTATTTAATAACCTGAAAGGAGCACCATTCATATGGGAGGAATCTAACATGCTAATAGTTTTAAAAAAATTCTCTCTCTCCTTTGTCCAATTATGTTGTTTAATTATGCTACTAAACATTGAACCAATTAAATGTTTTTCTAAATGATTTGGACATTATTTCACTTACTCAAGAAATAATATTTTTATCAATTTCTCCTTCTACACACACAGTTGTATGGAATTTTATCACCTCCTGAAGTTATTTATGTGGAAAGGAGCCCCATAATAGTCTGAATACTTAATTTGCTTACTGTGATGCATTTAACTTTATTGTGCTTAAAAATGCCTGTTTATAGGGCTCAATTTATTGGAAGGACAGTCTCGCCCAATTACCTGGGAGTCTCTTCAGATTGTAGATAATGACAACCTTAACACTGTTCAACTATTTGTGATGGAAGGCCTAAATCATGGGTGGCTGACAGTCCGAGGTATGTTGTTTCTTAGAGTTAAGTGTCATTTTGATATTAAGGGAATTGAACATTTAGATTGAGTTATAATGTATGTGAAATACAGTATACTGTATGGATTCATTGTAAAACCGAATTCTCAGAATGCTTTTTTGATGTTGATATTGGTATATCGCAGCAAGTGAAACATTCGCCCTGAGAACTTCCACCAATTTTGTAACATAAAGAAAACATAATATAGGTTTCTGTGGTTGGAACACCATGTTCCTAGGCACAGAATACCACACAATTTCCATTCAGTTAACTGAACCCATCTGAAGGGAGAGGAATGAAGATTGGATCTGAGGGTAGATAGATGCAACCTTGCTGTTCTTCTGAACTGAATATTCCAGAATCATACTATGTGAAAAGTGCTTTTGTTTTCTTCCTGTGGTCTTTTGCAGGGGAAAAAAACTTCAAGTTTGCAGTTAAAGATCTCAGAGATGGTGTTGTCCGCTACCATCACGATGACAGTGACACCACCAGGGATGACATCGTCTTCAGAATATTTGATGGAAAGTACACTATTAGACACAAATTTCCTATTAACATTCTTCCTAAAGATGACAGCCCACCATTTTTGGTGAACAACCTTGTCTTTGAACTAGAAGAAGGAGACATGGCTGTTATTGAAAACCATTTGCTCATGGCGGCTGATTTTGACTCAAGCAATGATTATATCCTCTACAAAATATCTAACCCACCTAGTGCTGGAGAAATTATCAAGCAACATTTCCCAGATGGACCAGGTAGTACAATGATGTTCCCTGTATTTTAAAATAGAACTTTGGATCAACAAAATAGATCTCAGACTGGATAAAAGCATTAAATAGAATCAGTATACAATATTTCGAGAGTGAGATTAAAGTAATGGCAAAAACAATGGAGCAATGATTCCAAGTAGACACAATAGTAGCAGGGTCAAGCAGTCAAAGTCAACATCAATAAGACCTGACAAAGAGAGCAGGATGGTAAAGAGAATTTAAAGACAGCATCTGAGAAAACACAGTGTCATGGGGGAAAGAGACAGAGTCCTACCAGAAAGTCAGGCAAACCAGTTGCAGAAGGCCAATGGCAATGTCCAGCAACAATAAACAGTCCCAAGAGGTATCCAAGTAGACCATATCTGTCAAATATATTTTGATTTGGAATCCTGCATTGAGCAGGGAATTGGACATGATGGCCTCATAAGCCCTGTTTGACATGGTCCTGTGATTCTGTGATCCAGGTGTCCCAGGAAAGCAAACAGCTAATACATTCTGTAAGCAGTTCCTCTACAATCAGGCAGATGCTTTCCAGAATCCCACCCAAGGTACAGGTATAATAAATCAATGTATAACCTAGAACAAATCATCTGCATTAGTTGCTCTTTACTCCCAAGGAACCTTTTGTTGCAGTGAAGCCATTTTTCTACATGTGTATCCAACCTCTGCACCTACTGAGATTCTTAGGGTTTGGGTGGAAGTTATTAGTTGTCTCTCTCCTGCCGAGCGCCTCACATCAGGATGGGTACAGACTCAGATAATCTGGTGAGAACCCCACAGGCTAGGTTATGGGAGCAAAAGCCCTCAAACTGGCAGGGGGCAGGAGCCTTCTTTTCCCCCACACCACTGCTGTCAAGTGGGAAGAAAAGCGCCTCACTGCATATTGTTAGTAATGTGGTTTCTCTGCGATTTACAAAGATTCATGAAAGGACAAGTTCTAATGAAGTCAGCCTCCACACACTCTGTATGGAGGCAACTATGTAGAATTAGGGTTTTATGACTTTTATTCCCACAATTCAACCTGGGGGCTGCTTTTGTTGAATCATCAGAGTAGAAGGCCCTTCATTCCAAAAATCCCATTCCCAGAGGTTCCTCCTGGACCATGAGATCTTATTGTTTGAGATTGCTTGCTAAGGTCTCTGGATCCTTGTTTGAAAACATTGCTTCAGCTCCAGTTCAATGGCAAAGTATATGTTTTTTGTTCAAAAAATTAGTTAAACCATGATACAGGATTTCTGATAGAAGGACATTGGCTTTAAGTGTTTCAGAGCAGAATATAGTAGGCTAGATGCTCAGTGGTCTGATTGAGGCACTTTGTATGAAAGTGGAAATCATTTTTTTTAATTGGAACTCTTGGATTCCCAGGTATCCCTGTGTTCAGCTTCTTCCAAAAGGATCTCTTCAATGGTTGTATTTACTATCATCATTTTGGAGGGGAAGTTTTCCAAGACTCATTTGAGTTTATCTTAGCTGACAGTCAAGAACCACCTAATCTTTCAGGCCCCCAGGTAAATTTTAAATGTTAACTTTGGAGAAATGGGTGCAAAAAGAGGCACTAAAATGATTACTGGGCTGGGGATCTCCCTTATGAGGAAAGGCTAAAACATTTGGGGCTCTTTAGTCTTGAAAAAAGGTGCCTGAGGGGGGATATAACTGAGACATGCAAAAAAATGCAGGACATGAGTAAAGTGGATAGAGGGACGATCTTCTCCCTCTCACAAAACACCAGAACTAGGGGACATCCACTCCAACTGACGGTTGGGAGAGTGAGAACAGACAAAAGATTTTTTTAATCCAGCATGTTGTTAGTCTGTGGAACTCCCTGCCACAGGATATGGTGATGGCATCTGGCCTGGATGCCTTAAAAGGGGTATTAGACAGATTACAAACCATGATGGTGATGTGTAATCTCCAGGCTTAAAACCAGGGTACTTCAAGGGCCAGATGCAGGGGAGTGGTATCAGCAGACAGATATCTAGTCTCGTGCTCTCCAAGATGCATTTGGTGGGGCCACTGTGAGATACAGGAAGCTGGACTAGATGGGCCTTTGGCCTGATCCAGCATGGCTCTTCTTATGTTCTTATGTTCTTATGTTTAAATGGAGTTGCCGAGGAGAGGCATGCCAGAAGCATTAGTTCTGGGCAAACCAGTAAGGATTCTTGAGAGAAACCTCTTCACTCTCTCACTGAATAGTCACGATGGCCACACCATCTTGAAAACAGGCATGGGACGTGATTCTTTGTCTGTGCAATCAGAAATAGTGAGCATCTTGCTTTTTAGACATGTGGCATGTCTTTCATCCAGCCATTCTCCCTCTGGGGAGAGCAGCAGGAATGGCCTCTGTCTCTCCCTGCCCCCTCCAAAAGCTCCAGAGCTGCAGGCAATGTGGCTCATGCCAGCTGCAGAGACTCTGATCCTGCTTCTTGTCCCTCCTGTTTAATCTAGGTGCCATCTGTGTGGGGCGGCAGCCTGCCTGGTGCTCCCCAATTCACATAGCTGGCACTATCCTAGCAGCAGGTTTAAAACCACTGCCTTGCCTGCTGTTTACGAAGACTTCTTCCCCTCTTTCTCAGTGTGTTGGTGCAGGTGGAATTAGATTTGCAATTCAATGAAGCATGCATGCAGAAAAGAGGATTTCTATATGAAACATTTCAATTCATATTTGCCCACACATATCTGTTTCAGGATGTTAATTCAACGTAATGTTGTGACTTGTATCCTCCTTTCTCTTTGTGTGTTGCTAACTGCCAGAGTCCCGTAGGCTCCTTGAATTATTTATGAAAACAAATTTAGAATGGGAATCAAAGGATAACCGTTTGTTTGGTTGTGTTCTGCAAAGAGGGCATTACAAGAATCTAGGGTCCTGGTCTTTCCACCTGATGGCATTTTGGATGGTACTTTGCATGTCATAGCAAGAAGATGTTCAAGTAGCAGATGAACGGCTATATTGGAAGACATACCGTACCTCCACAGATCTTGATATTTGTTTTATAGATCGTGACAATTCACATTACGCCAGTGAAAGATCATTTGCCAGAAGAAGTCCCAGGGACAACAAGGAGCCTTGTTGTCAAAGAAACAGAGATTGCACGCATCACAAAGCACCACCTTCATTTTACTGATGCCGAATCACCGGACAACCAAATTATGTATACAATTACGAAACCCTGCTCCTCCCCAACATCCCCTGGGTAAGTGTCCCTGGTGCACTCATAAAAGGGAGAAACCGGAAAGGCTACATCTCAATGGGAAAAGGTTGTGTCTCAGTTTTGCACCAGCTTTAAAACAACATTTTTTCAGAAGAGTTTCCTGTGCTGGGATAGCCTCTCCTTCCCTTTGCTTTAGCCGGCGCTACTGCTGTCTCTGTAAAAGGCACACAGGCCACCAGAGAACAGAAAGCTCTGTCTTCCCTAGGACTAGAGTTGCTGTCAGAAGCTATACTTGAGGAAATTCAGCTGCCTCAAACCTTTTGCCTAAAGAGCACCAGAGCTACAGCCCCTGCTCTGCAAAAGGTGAATGCTAATCACAGATTAGTTTTGCCTTTAAACTCTAGCATGTCTGGCTGCAGAGTTTCCCTCCCAGTGGAGGAAAAGCAGTGTTAGCTCCTCTTTCCTTATTAAAGATAATGCACACAGAGCCAAGCATATTACATCTCTATCGCTGGGCTTCCTCCATCCCACCTATTTTTAACTTTGCAGTTTGGCTCAGGTTCAAGGCACAGGAAGTGGAATTGATAACATTCATCCTCATATGCACAGATTTGGGGTGGGGGGTAGTGGTGGGGCTGCTTGCCATTTAGAACTCTGAATCGACTTCAGAGGTGACTTCTTAGAGCAAGTAACTGTGGAGGGACAACAAGGGTGTAGGTTGGGGAGGGCAAGGGGTGGGGTGCCCCGGGGTGCAATAATTAGGGGGCACCAAATTGCCTACCAACCTCCCCGCCTCTCTCTCCCCCACCCACTATCCAGATTATATTTTGCAATGGGGGACACAAAAATTGACTGTTGCCTCAGGCTCTGGAAGCCCTAGCTATGCCTCTGAGGGATTATCAAGAAATGGAAAGGGTGACTCAATAGGTCACCAACATCTGGATCATTAAGAGCAGTGTCCCAATTCACAAACCTGAAAAGACTGGATGAAATGTCTGGCTTATGTAATATCTTTTACTGGATCACTCAACAACAATAAAGGAGAGATTTCAGCTCCTCCCAATCTCTTGTGGAGACTCAAAATGGCATAAAATATGGAGGAGCTGAGATACAAGCAAAAATCCAGAAATTGGTCAAATGTAGGAGCCTTGTTTTTTGAAAGCAGACAGCTAGCAAGGTTAAAAATAGCAGCTATAGATTCACTTTCAAGCAAATATATTAAGGAAGGTTTTAGTTTACAATATCCCTGCTCTTTGTAGAAAAAAAGCTCTCTTCTCCTGTGGAATTGTCTGCTTTCTTGGTGAGGTCCAAACACTGGCATATCTAGGGAGTGCATTTGCCTCAGAGTGCGCAGCAATCTGGGGGCCTGTGGAGGAGGAGCAGGAGGAGGAAGCCATGTGCCATCCCACCAGCAGCCCTCTTTTCACCCTGCTAAGGCTTGGCGATCCTTAGTCAGGGGAAGGGAGAAGAGGGAGGGAGGCAATTTTTTTCCCAAGCAGCACCTCTGTTGATTGCTCCCCCTCCTCCTTTCCCCCACCCCCACTAAACTTGGTGATTGTTAGCCTTGGGAAAGGAGGAGAGGGAAGCATGTGATGGAGGTGCTGCTTGGGGGGGAAATCCCATCACCTGCTTCCCTCTCCTCCTTTCCCCAGGCTAATGATCACCAAGCCTTAACCAGGGGAAAGGAGGAGGGGGAAGCGTGCTACGGAAGTGATGCTTGGGGGAGATTGCCTGCTGTGCAGTTTGCATAGGAGAGCCTTGTCCAGGAGAAAGAGAGACACTTTTTCCCCTCCCTGCTGTTCCCCCAGGATCGGGCACCCCTTTTCAGTGGGTTGAGATGCTGTTGGGGGGCAGGAGGGGGCACAAAAACTGACTTTGTCTCCGGGTGTTCCAAACCCTAGCTATGCCTGAGTCCAAAGGCTCTTCTGCTTGGTTCAGGCCAGAGAAATGGGGAGCAACAGAGTAGCTACGTTGATGCACTAGATTAGAGTCTCAGTTGAGTCGTACCTAAACAGTACCAAGTAGTCAGATGTGATGGAATTATGAGCACAATCGGTTCTTATTGGACAATATCTATCTGTGGCAGCAGAACCTTCCTCAAGCAGCTGACTGTGTCATTTCTAACAGCAAAATGGGTGTTTTTAAAAATCAAATTAGCCAATAGAAGAATCCAAATTCTGTGTTACCTTAGGTAATAATTTTACTGAAAAGTGTAACAAGAAGAGGCCAGGGTGGGAAAAGGTAAGGAGAACACAATAGGCTAAATTTAGCTTGACTGCAATTCCCAATAATAAATGGATGACTTCTAACTTCACTGTTCTACGATTCTATAATTCTGTGACTAAACAGTTTTGATATATGCTTGTGGCAGTGCAGGGCTGCTCTTCAGAAAACTGTAAAGTCTCCTAACACCTTAAAAGAGAACAAAGTTTAAATGGCATGAAGTTTTCAAAAATTGTATTTTATTTAGCACATGTTGGCATGGAAATTTGGCTTGGTCTTAACTTCGATACCACACTGTATTTGGAACATTTTATGTCATTAGCAAATTTTCTGTGCAAAATTGGTTTTACTGCACTGTCATGTAATATCAAGAGGGAATTTGGAAGGTGAATGCTCATTCATATAATGCCAAACCCAGGTTCAAAGCTGCATCTGAATCAGTGGCTCAATTATTTGCCCTAGGATACCTAAGTAATGCAAGGTGCCTAGATGCCCTAAGGACATCTGATCTTGCCCAATTTCGGAAGCTAAGCAGTGTCGGCCCTGGTTAGTACTTGGATGGGAGACCACCAGAGAATACCAGGTGCTGTAGCCGCCTGGAGTAAGAACTGGCAAACCACTCCAGTATTCCTGCCAAGAAAACTCCATGGTCATGGGGTCACGAAGAGTTGGTCACGACTGTAACAACACAACACACACACACACACCCTTGTGCACACAGCCATGGCCTGGAGAATTGCATAGAGCTCTTTGCGTACACTTAATCTTTCAGGTTCTTTATTTCAATGAATGAGTTCAGAATCCCCACAACTAAATAACCAGTTATATACTAGGCCCGCCACATAGGATAATATTTCATGATCTAATGAAATGCATTATAATACATGAAACCTTATATTGTAATTTTTTTCTGGGTTTTAAGGACCCATATAAATCATTATAGGGAATGTCGTAATTTTGCTTCATTTTCATAACATTAATACAACTACTGTTTTAAAGAAAAATATTAGTATCATCTCCTTTCCTTTTCCTAGGATTTATGATGCTGGAAAGCTGATTTTCACAGACAACATGAAAAGTTATATGAAAGATTATTCTAGTCCTTCATTATCATCTTTCACGCAGGTAAGTGGCTATAAAACCAGCTGTTACATTGCTCATTTAGAACTGTGCTTCTCAGTCTTGGATTTATCAGATTTTTGTATTCCAAAGCTCAGCAGCCCCCTCCAGCACAGCCAATGGTAAGGGTTTAAAGGAAACATCATAGAGGATCAAAGCCTAGGAATCTTTGCTTTAGAGAGCCTAGAGACTGCTCAGAGTTTAGTGGACTTGGAAATGACGTGTAGGTCAACCTACCCTGGTCTCTTGCTATCCATTGTTGTTTCTCCAGGGCTATTTCCCATTCTCATAAGGTCTAGAGAATCCACACAGTGTCCTCCACTTTGTTATCCAATGTCATTCATCAATTCTCCTAATTCTAGCTCTAAAACCTGCCATTGAAAGAAAAAGAAAAAGTTGCTCATTCCTTACGGTAGACAACCATTTATCTTTAATTCCTTATGCAACTAGGGCCGGTGCTTCCATTAATGCAAACTAGGCAGTTTCCTAGGGCACCAAAATGGAGAGAGGGTGCTGGACAGCCTGATGCCCCTCACCGCTGGCCACCGCCATCTGTCCCCTCACCACCCACCATCCGCCCATCACCATCCGCCCATGGCTGCCCACCACCTGCTGCCCACTGCCTGCTGCCCCCGTGACCAACGCCACCCACCCTCCTGCCAGTCGCCGTCCCCTGTCCCCTGCCACCCACCCGCCACCTGCCACCCACTCACCACCTGGTACCCCTGCCCACTGCCACCCCCTGTCCCACCCCCCACCCCGCCCCCACCCCCTGCCCCCTGCCCCACCCGCCCCCACCCTTCCCGCCACTGCCCTGCCTGCCACTGTCCTGCCCTCCACCACCCTCCTGCCCACCACCACCCTGCCCAGCCCACCTGCCACCCACCCCATCCCCCAACCCCTCACCCAGGGTGCAAAAAAAAACAACAATTAGCACTGGCCCTGTATGCAACTGAGGGCAAAAACCACCTGGCCCTTGTTAAGAAGCAAAACCTAGCTAATCTAGATCTTGATTAATCTAGATCATGAATTTAACAATTTATGTTAAATCTCAGGCTGATTCCATTTTCCAGGTCTTGTTTCATTTCTGTTATCATTGGAAGTACAAGTCTGGAGTCCCTCCACATGTCTTGCCCCATTTGACCATCGAAATGACTGATCTTCCTCTGCTGGCCCTGCCGGTGGGATTGGTTGACAGAAATGTATCTCACTCTTGTTGAAAAAATCTATGGGCTATTTGGTCCAGTTTTGAAAAGCACTTGAACCAGAATGCCAGTGCTTTCCTTTAAAACTGCTCATGGATAGAATCACACTAGCTGAAGAAATGCCTTCTTCCTGTCTAGGCTATTCTGAAATCAAATTGAATAGAGATCGGCATGACACTGAGAAATGGGCTTTGTACCCTTTGCTCTCCCCCCCCCACCTCTGGCCAGCTGGTCCACTCACCACATGCAGTGCTCCACCAGGGTCCTTCTCCTTCAGTGCTCCAGTCTGGCTGGTTGCTCAGCCATCCTTTCCCAGCCTCCTTCAACAGCTGAACACTCTTTGCCTTTGCAGGAGAGAATCCCCTACCACTGCTGCCTCCTCGGGGGAGGCAGAGAATGGCAGGCTGGGCACCCGCAAGGAACCCGATGGCGTGTGTTGCACTTTGAGTGAACCAGATGGCCATGCAGGGGGGGAGGGGGAGGAGGTGTCATGTGGAGGTCTTTGTATGGAGCTCCATACTTTATGCCATGCCCGTTTCTAAATTAGAGTCGTTAAAACAGTAAAGTCCACTAAGTCGATTTTCACTCAACGGTGACCCTTTTCAGGATCTTCTAGGTGGAGTGTACTCAGAAGTGGTTTGCCATCCCCTTCTCTTGGGAACACCTTGGCACTGTGCAGCTGGCCTATGACTACATAGGCTGGCTCTTCTCCCAGAGGAACTGAACTCCCAGCCTGCCAGATGCCCAACTCACTGAACTGTCCAGCCAGCATTCACATTACTGTATATAGGCACCCATCCAATCTCACCTGATTCCAGGAGCTAAGTAGGGTCAGCCCTGGCTAGTACTTGGATGGGAGACCACCAGGGAATGGAGTAGATACTGGCAAACCACCCCAGTATTCCTGCCAAGAAGACTCCATGGAAATGGGGTCACAAAGATTCAATCAGGACTGTAACGACACAACACACAACATAATGTTCTTCCAACTTTCTGTTTATCCTGCTGTAGTAAAACTTTTGTGAGGCTTTCTTTCTCATACATTACACCATACAGGGGAAATATAGGATCAACACACAACATGAACTGGGTGGGTAGTTGCAGTAGCTGCTGATCATGTTTTCTTTCATTCTAGAACTTATGCAATGTATCCATTTCCTTTTCTTACTATCAGTATGCTGTGGCACATATGAAAGTGGCATACATGCCCCCATTGGAGGAAATAGGCCCCGATCCATTGTTTGTGCAGTTTGAGTTTTCTGTCAATGACCAGGAAGGGGGAACGAGAACCGGCCTTCTCTTTAACATCACAGTGATGCCTGTAGATGACAAAGCACCTGAGGTATTTATTAACTTAATGACCTGCTAGTCTATGAGGCTTTCTTAATGGTTTTATGCTGCAGAATATCTGAAGAGGAAGAGTGTTACATTAACTAATCATTGGGGTAGTAGAAGTTCAAATAAATCTGAGCATGTGATTAGGGGAAAAATTACTGTCCCATGTGTGTAATGAAAATAACTGTGATGTATTTGCATTTGCTTTACCATCATTCATTCTTCTTGTCAGGGGTGTAGAGGAGCAGGGTGCTTGCCCAAGGATGCAGTCTGTCCCTATGGCAAGTGGGTGGAAGCAGAAAGTCCTCTGTTTCTGAGCCTAAACCTCTTGCCGAATTTCATTTTCCTCATTATTCGGTGCTGCCAGTCGAATTCCTATCTTGCAATTCTCTTGGATGCCCAGATTTCTTCCTGACCTTTTGCCAAGGAGGAATAAGACCCAAATCCTAGTAACTGCTCCTTAATGCTGGTAGGAGGGGTGTTCTAAGGTGTGCAGGAATTGAGAGGATGAAGCACAGTGGCTGAAATAAGGTCTAAGGTTTGTTCTATGCGGGTCTTGTACTAATGGTTCCTCCTGCCCATCCTACTCTTCTCTTCATGGGCAGGCAAGTCATTCCATAGTCTTTGGAAGATGGATGGTATAAGTTGTTACTCTCTTTACAGTGATGTCATCTGATATGTTCAGACTCTTCTGTATCATGACTGGGTGGACACTAGCTTTTAAAATGTTGTGCCACATTGATTGGTGTGCATTAAAAAAACAATTTCCCCTGTCAAGGGCAAGGGTTTGCACATTTTTAGCATTTATTACAGAAAGATAGAAATTTAATTAGCTTTTTAGTTGTCTTTTTTCTTGTGCCTACTCAAAAACAAGTGATCAGGGGAGCTGATGTTGATTCATTCACTCATTCATTTAATATGCCACCTTTCTCCTGGAACCCAGGTGATCCAAGGTCACTTACCATACTATTAAAGACAACAGAAATAGATGATAGACAATAAAATGGCCAATTTGTGGTCTTGGTCTATTGATGGAGATGAAAGATTAAATGGCTGACAGCAGTGCATCTGGCCGGAATTTCAGGGAGTTCCAGTCCAAGAATACCTGGGTTACCCAAGGTTGGGAACCACTGTTCTAGAACACCTTGAGCTAAAAATGCTTTCTAGGTTTCTGAATGAGATTCTGCATGGATGCTGATGTTCAATTTTTTTTTAAAAAAGCCGCCCTACATGGATTGTGACATATATTATTCCCTTTCGATGCCTTTGCCAGTTCTTTCATCAGCTACATACAAACCTGCCTCCACCAGATCCCATCTTCTAATCCAGGAGAAGGGAACCTTGGACACTCCAGCTGTTTTGGGCTGCAAATTCCAACATCCTCAGCCTGTATTGCCATTGATAAAGGATGGCCGAAAACATCTGGAGTGCCACCCCTTGTAAATCGAAGTCCCTACACTGGCACAATTTTTGCAGTGTTTATTCTATGCATGTTATTTCATTCTGACGTTTTTAAACAAAGCAAGGGACAAAGTTCATTTGCTGCAAATTATTCAGGCTGTTGTAGCAAGTTGAGAAATGCTTAACGTTAAATTATTGATGCTATTCCCTAAATAATATAGGTGTTTGTCCAAATGGAAAATGAACTATCTTCTTTTTACTTAAAAAAAAAAGACAACCCTTATAGAAAGTTCAACTACAGTACTTCTAGAGCTGTTCTTTGAACTGATCCTCTCACATTTCTAATTGAGCCCTTTTAGGATTCTATTGCAAATAAAATTGCTCACTGTAGTAGGTAAGCTTATTTCCCCAACACACTGTAAGAGAGTCTTTCACATGAATTAGAAAAGAAGCTTTCCCAGAATATTGGGGCATAATGCAGAGCAGCTTAAGTTCTAAATTCAAGATATTTGGACAAAAGTACCGGATTTCTTTTCCTTTTTCTGCAATACCTGGCAGCTATTCATGCTTGTTTCTTTTCGAGAACATTTCTATCTAATCTTCCTCCTACCTCAGAGGGTGGATTATGATATTCGTTGGCTTTCTTATGCTTCTTACTGTTCCAGTACCTTTTAAGGAGATGAGAATTTAAGAATAGAAAGATGCCACATGCCTTATGGGATATCTGCTAAGGAAAGTGGAGTCATCTTGTCAGCTGTAAGCCAAGAAAGAGATAAATGGCTCTGTATTTTGTCCTGCTAGTATATGAGTTAGGTTTATGAAAATGTGATTTTTGTCAGTGACATGGTCAAAAGAAGTTCATCTTAGTGGGTTTCTACTACCTGCTGTTTGATTAATGATTCAAGGTCAGGCATATTCTGGTTTATAGACAGATGCTAAATGCCTTTTGTAACATGATTGTCCTCCTGAGTGGGTCCCCTCCCCCAAAAAAATGTGTGTGGGTCAGTCTTCTTTTCATGAAGATTTTCTACTATAAACTGAACATTGTGGTTGAAACTGTGAAGTGGCTATTGGAAGATACTTCCAGGACATCAATTTATCGCAGTGTCACACCATAATACAAATACTGTAAGCTAGGAAGCCTTCTTGTACAATAAAAGGTAAATGTAAAGGTTCCCCTGCACATGTATGCTAGTCATGTCTGACTCTAAAGGCGGTGCTCACCTCCGTATTCAAGCCAAAGAGCCAGTGTTGTGAAAGTCCATTGCCACGGGGCCAGCATGGCTGCAAGGAAACACTATTTTTAGCTTCCCGCTTTTTATGGTGGTACCTATTTATCTACTTGCATTTTACATGCTTTTGGAACTGCTAGGTTGGCAGGAGTTGAGGTTAACAGAGGGAGCTCACTCTGCTGCATGGTACCCAGGATTCGAACTGCCAAGCTGCCAACTTTGTGGCTGTTTCAGCGTCTTAGTCCACTGAGCCACCATGCCACCCTTGTACAATAGTCGCTGCTTAATTGCCCAACCCTTTTTTGGGGTTGACTGCACACCTGAAAGATACAATTGTGGTAAGAATTGACTCAGTGGCAAATTAGCCACCTTGAATCCCTCATCACACATCAGACTATTGGAAAGACCAGTCTGGTTGAGTTTTCATTCACCTCCCTACACAGTCTTCCCCAAAATTTCCATCAGGATTACTATGTGAAATTTGTCTTTATAAAGGAGTATTATACCTCAGAACATATACAGTACTTGAGACTTAAGATCACAGGTTCAGCTGTCAGCATCTGCAGCTAAAAAGGATCTCTAGTAGGATTTTAAAACTTTGCCAGCAGTCAGACTTGTTATAAACCTCACTAATTAAAAATTATGTGGCATCAAGTCAATTCAAATTAATGGCAACCCTTTCCAAGCTCTTGTTGGCAGAAGGGTAGCAAGGATTTGGAGCACCTGGGGGCAATGTTTGTTTTTGTGCCCCTCGTGCTGCCACTCCCACCACATCACACCCACTCAGCAATGGGGGGGCAATCCTGCAGGTGTGGGGTATCGGTGCACGCATATGTACATGTGCACGGTAGTGTGCATGCACCTTTCACCTCTCCCGCGGTGGCCCAAAGCATGGTGAGGAGGAGGAGGCGCTACAGCCACTGCACTCCCTGCATACCTGCCTGCCTGCCTGCTTCACTACGGAGGTGGCAGAGAGGGTTCCTTCGCCAAGCCTTACTCGGGGGAAAGGAGGACTACTGGTGGAAGGGCACACAGCTTCCTCCTCCTGCTCCCCCTCAGGTGCCCCCAGATTGCTGTGCCCTGGGGCAAATGCACCCTTCCACCCCACCCCCACTCCGATACACCCTTGCTTGTAGGTATATCGTACTCAGAGCTGGTTTATAACCTCCCTCTGGGGGTGCCCTGGGACTATGCTGTATACCTAAGTGTATACAGGCTGGCTCTTCCCTTGGGAAGCAGAGTGGGGAATCAAACTTCCAACCTCTAGCTTCTCAACCTGGCACCCAACCGCTGCACTATTCATCCAGCTAACTGCCATTTAGATATGTGTCTACATCTTTCCATGTATATATCAAAGAGCTGTTTTAGTGGAATATAGCTCTGCATGCTTACTACTGTATATTATACACATTGTTGTCCATGTATATAGTTCTGAAGTTATGATTGTTTTAGATTTTCACCAGTCATCTGAATGTAGAGGAAGGTGCTAGTTCATTAATCACTGCAGAGCATCTAATGGTTACAGACTTGGACACAAAGAACAGTGATATCCAAATTGAACTGAAGAAATCACCTGTACATGGACACATTGAGCTACATGGAGTTGTTATGCTGGAGGCAGAGAAATTTACTTTTTGGGATTTACATTCTTCCAAACTTCGGTAATATTCATATATGCATTCTTCTATATAAATGCACAATGTGTAGGAAACAATAGGTATAATGACCAGTAAGACAATTCTGTGTCTTAAAAATATTGAATTCTGTTGGGTTTAAGAATCTTTGTTGATTATATAGAATTATGTGATATTAAATTCAAATGCACTTGATTTTTAGAGGCAGTATCCAGAGTGCAAGGATTTTGGCATGGAAAATCCTCTCATCATGATGCAAATTTTCATTTGGATATGCATTACTTAGGTGTGTGTGCATGTGCGTGTGTTGTGTCGTTACAGTTGTGACCGACCTTCATGACTCCACGTCTATGGAGTTTTCTTGGCAAGAATACTGGAGTGTTTTGCCAGTTCCTACTCTAGGCACCTACAGCAACTGGTATTCCCTGGTGTTCACCCATCCAAGTACTAACCAGGGCTGACCCTGCCTAGCTTCTAGGCACCTTGCATTATTTAGGTATCCTTGGGCAAATAATTGAGCTGCTGTTTCAAATGCAGTTCTAAACTAGGGTTTGGCATTATGTGAATGAGCATTCCCCTTCCATATTCCCTCTTGATGTTACATGATTAGATTCTTTCTCTGGAGCTCCATAATGCATTGGTTAAACTGTAGTAGAGTCAAAATTCTTCTCATGGTCACTGTTCTATTGCAGTGAATTCTGACACTTTGACTTGACATTCACTCAGCATTTTCCATCCTTCTGATGTAGGGGGGAAAGGGGTACCCAGCTCACTGGAGTGGGACAGTGTGTAGCCAGGGCCACAATTAGGGTCTCTGCCAGCTGGGGAACATGTGGATTCTGTGCCACCACCACCCCAGCACGGTGCACACAGAGTAGTACAAAGCACAAATTCTATTTCATCATTTTGATGCCCCTTTAGCATTGCACCCGGGGCACATGCCCCGTCTTCTCCCCAGTAGTTGTGGCCCTGTGTGTACCCTGTATCATTAAGATTATAAACTATCCAGAGAGTTCTTTAACCACTATATAAGCAGCACTTTTGTTTTTGGCAGTAACAGGCAAATTTGAGTTAAGGAGAATTGTTGCTTTGCCATTAATTAAGATGACAAATGTGGAAGGTGAACTAAGCTGTGGCAATTTAAGTACGCATGAGAAGGTAGATAACCCATTGCCCACACAGAGGAGGTTTAGCTCAAATTACATGATATATGACATGTACATAGTTACTTAAAGAGAAGAGTCTTGTTGAAATATCTGTTTCCAAATTGTTGAAATATATGTTGCCACATGAATGGTTATATATTTGATGTTTATACAAATGTATTAATGTGTTTTCTTTAATAGATCTTTGTGGCTCCTCTAAAAGGCCTCCAGATCTTAATGACTGAAATGCGTTGCATGTAATTTTGTAGCAGTGAAAGCCACTTTATGGCATCTTGGGACTCTTATCTCCTATGCAGGGGCAAGCAGGGCATGTGCCCCAGTACACCACGTTGGGTGTGTGTGTGTGTGTGTGTGTGTGTGTGTGTGTGTGTGTGTGTGTGTGTGTGTGTGTGTGTGTGCCAGAATGACTAGAACAGGGTTGGGATACACTTTTGCTTCCCTGCACGGAGTCCCAAGGCATTGAGTCCCTTGGGCTTAAAGGAAGTCTCTGAGTTTATTTACTGCATGCAATTTGTCTTGAAAGAGCTACCAATATCAGGCTTAACCCTTTTCCCCCTGCTCAGTCCCCATCTCCTACCACTTTCAGGGGCTGGGGCTTTTGGAACTCCTCCCCCAAGCCTCAAGACAGAAGGGCCTGGGGGGGATCCCAGATGGGCTTCGGAATGATAAAATTTATCACAGTAGTTTTTTATATTTATAATAGCTCCCTCGCCAAACCCATAGAGGGGCATGGAATCTATGTTTTCCCCAGTTGGCACAGATCCAAGTTGCATGCCTGCTCCTATAAATGAGTTTGATTTGGATGTTCTACATGTTTTGCATTCTCCAGATAAGCAAATTCAAAGGTGTAATGTTTGGTCCTGCAGTGCCTACATGTTGCTGTTTTTCTATGTTGGCTCACTGTCTCTCAGCTCATTTTGCCTCACAGCTGGTCATAAATATGAGAGAGGGGAGAGGAGAGAGGGAGGGAGAGGGAGAGGGGGGGAAGGTTGCTGTTACACTGGAGACTAGATCTCATTTATGTGAAGGACTCAGTGCACTCTGAGATGTCCATTTCATTTTCTTGAATTGCAATACCTCACACTACTTTTGAAGCTCTCATCCAGTTTGAAGGAAAGCTTCCAGGAAGGGGACAAAATGTTTTAAGGTTGTTTCTGTCATGCTGGATGTTGGCTTTCTTTGGCAATGTTTCACTTTACTCATAATCAGTTGATTTTGTTCATTTATTTATGCTCTGCCTTTGCTCCAAGCAATTCAAGATCATATAGATGGATTTTTCTCCTGGATTTCTTGCATTTCCAGGGAGAAGATGAGGCTGAGCAATAGTAGTAGTATCCAGGGAAGCTAGTGTCACTGAGTCAGGTTTGAAATGTAGCTACCCTAGTCCAGCCATTGGACTTCAACATCAGTTGACCCACTGAGCAGTTTATCAGAGACCCTTAAATCTCAGCAGTTCAGACTGAGTGATGAATCAGGGATCAGCTGAGACTCAGAGCCTCACGCAAACAGAGAATACTTGAACTACAGTGGTACCTCTACTTATGAGCAGCTCTACTTACAAGCAATTTGACTTAAGAGCAGAAAACTGTTGGTGTTTTAATTGCTGCCTTACAAATTTTGGATGTAGTCTGCTCTACTTACATTTTTTTATTTTTTTAGATACGTCTGCTCTACTTATGAGTTGTTCATCTTATGAGCATGCATTTGGAACAGATTAAACTTGTAAGTAGAGGTACCACTGTACATTGAACACATATCTATCCACCTTGGGGAGAAATGAATACCCGCAGATTTTCTCATTCACATACCTCAAAATATTGAGATAAGCCATTAAAATTAGTGACCTGGTACAAGATGTTTTAGTAAATTAAGAAATCCTAGCAAGAGTCCAAAAAATCCCATAGATGCCACAAATATTCTGTGTTTTAATCCTTAGCTATCTAATCCTTCATATAGTCTGAATTTGTTGCGTGGCTCCTTTTTAGATGTATGTCACAGTAAGCCAACAGCTGTAAGCTATCTATATCTGACTGCTATCCAAGACAGAAATGCATTGTGGTTATTGCCTTCCCATCTCCTGATGTAACTCATTTAGTGTCACTGAATGCCACTAGAACTGAGCCAATTTTCTCAAATGGAGATGTGGCCTGGATCCAAATATGTTAGGGCTATGAGCTGTAAATATGGGAGTTGGTAGCCTCTGTTCTTGCCCAGCTCACTTGTTCCAAACTGTAATGAATGAATGTCCAACTTCTTCATAATTATGCTTAAAAGGTATCAGCATGACAGTTCAGAAACCCTTGAAGACAGAGTCGTATTTTCAGCAACAGATGGATTTAACACCGCAGATGGAACGTTAAGAGTACAGGTAATAACAACTCAGCAATATATGTTATGAAAGTATAATTGGAAGGTATTAATCACATACTGGTTTCTTCAGCTTCACTAAGTAGTTTTTAAATTGCCATTAACTCCTTTGATTCTTACAAAAATCTCTGTTTAGATTAGATTAGGTCTAACCGACATGGATGAAATGCCCTGGCAGTCGCTCTGAATTAATATACCAGCACCACCACTACCCTATTATAGCAGAAGACCTGTGTAGTAAAATCAGGTTTTGTGCCAAATATCTAAAAGGAATCAGAATGAGAAAAGGATATGCATTTTGATGGGGGGAAAAGCAAAGCAAAGCAAAGTGTTCTGCTTATATATCGCCCCATACCTCTTCAAGTAGTCTCTGGGAGGTTTACAGTTTTAATTACAGTATGCAGGCTACATATTCCCCCCCACCAGCAAGCTGGGTACTCATTTTATGGACCTGGAAGAATGGAAGGCTGAGTCAACCATCAGCCTTCTGCCTGGAATTGAACCTCAGGTTGTGAGCATAGTTTTAGCTGCAGTACAGGCATTTAACCACTGTGCCATGAGGCTCCTTTTAGAGATGAGTTTCTCCAGAATATACTTGCTCATTGACCTGTTACTGCTAAATCCAAGATGTTTCTTTTTCTTTTCTCCAGATCATGCAGAAATGTGCCTGCAGTTGTTTTAACTGGTGTATGTTGTAGGTGTCATTATTGATAAGGGCTTGTGTAGAGGTACAGTACCAGTACAATTTGACCCAATTGTTTTATGACTTGGATACATTCAAGGACAGTTTGATCCCTGCTAGTGGTATAGTACAGTTCCAGGCAGGAAGTGGGCAGGCACTACACACAACATTTTGGGTTTCCATAGTGTAGCCTCTCATTTCCTGAAGCATGGGGTCAATGCCTGAGACCACATGGCAGGGCCTTGTTGTGTCACAGAAGTAGAGCTTTTTGATAGGACAGGGATGGGTTCTTGTGATATAATTTAGGCGGTTATTTCACATCTTTCTTTGTTCCGCGACTAGTTTTGTACTGTGACAGCGTTGGTCGTGATCACATGGTTTTGTCCCTGTTTCAGTGTTCCCATGGTCATGAATAACTTGTCTCATGACAAGTGTTACCTCACGGTCTTGTACTGTGACAAACACTGAATTTGTCTAGCTTCCTTTTTCCTTTTTTGGGGGTATAAAATTTTCTTTTTTGATATTTCATTTTACTGATATTCTGGTTTTCATATGACAATGCAGCAGCATTGATAATGTTTTCTTTCTTATACATTTGAGTTGCATGTTTTTTCCCATAGGGAAATTAATGACATATGTAGCTTCACCCACTAACCACTAGATGGACACAAAAGCTGTGCTAACAATGCCCGCCAGGTTACCAGTACAGTTGTTACTTCATGTCCTCAACCAGGACAAGAAGTGGAACAGAAGAGGGAGAAGAGAAAACCCAACCCCAGCGTTAGGTACATATTTATCTTGCTTAGCACCCATTCCGTGGGTGTGGTCAAGACAAATTTCAGTTGTTGCGAGACGGACGTGAAGTAACATCTTTTGGTACCCCTCCTAAATGCAACAGAGACAAAACGGACATGAAGTAACCGCCTTAGGAAGCTCAGACATATAACAGAATGCTGATTCTGCATTGCTGCCAGAACCTCAGCTGTGCTGTTTGCACTACAATTGGCCAACATTTCCATATTCGCCTTTCCAGTGGAAATGACCATTTCACTGGTTTCCACATTCCAAACCACAAGGATTGAATTGTTAAAGTCAAAACGGTTCCTTCTAGCCATGAGTGATGCCTTCTCTTTTTATTTCTTTTAGGTCCTACCAGTTAATGATGAGCCACCAGAACTACAGGATGGCTTAAAATCAAATCTGGAATGCCTGGAAGGAAGTGGAGCCATCATTACTAGTGAATACCTCTATGCAACAGATGCTGACAGTGATGACTCCAGACTAATTTACATGGTTGCTCGACTTCCGAAGCATGGAGTGATTGAAAAGGATAACTTGGTAGTGGATAGGTTTTCTCAACATGACCTTACACAAGGATCCATCTCCTATGTACACACAGGTAAATATCTATTATTGTCTTTACTTCCCATAATTCCCCCTAGATTTCCATGCAGTTTATGAAGATATTTCTCTGTGCTTATTTTTTTGTGGAACCACCACCTAAGCCACTCCAAAGTTTCCTTAGTTCAAGGGTGTCCAAACTTTGGCACTCCATATGTTTTGGACCACAAGTCCCAGAATTCCAAGCCTAGATTGCCAGTGACAAAGGACTATGGGAGTTATCGTCCAAAACATCTGGATGACCGAAGTTTGGACACCACTGCCTTAGTTTCAGGCATAGTGTTATTTCCAACCAACATCTTGTGATACACAGTGATACCTTTCTCCTAATGTTTGCAGTAGTTTTGCTCCAAGAACAAAACTACTTTTATCTAGTAACAGTGACTAGCTTAGCTAGTTGACCAACCTAGCTGTCTCTCATTAGCTTTTGATGATTCACATTTTGAAAAAAGTCTGAAGCCTTTGCAGCTTTTCTCTCCTAGTGGCCACATGGTGGTAAGGATATTTTATAGATAAGTATATCACACTGCAGGAAATTGTAAAAATAAATGCCTAAAAAAGTGCCATCGTTGCTTGAAAGTCCAGCTGGAAAAATCAATTGGTCAGCATCTTTAGCTAACCAATGATACTTTCATTAAAATATTAGGTGCACTGCATGCAGTTGCTTGACTTAACAATTTTAAATCCCATTAATTTCATATTCAAATGTTTAAGTATATCTTTAAATCTTTCATGGTGAAACTGATTGAGCGTGAAGCCAAATGTAGTCATTAAGAAAGTGCGTAGAGCTCACATACATTGGGGGGAACATGGTAGCCCGTCCATCATCTTTTTGAATATGGAAATGTAGAGGAGAGGGTGGTTGCCTTAGCCTCACAGCTCTAAGATTTCACAACTCTATCTGAGTTTGGCACCCTTCCCCTCTTCAAATAATTGTGCCTCCATGTTCAAGACAATGGCAAAGGCACCAGGGATACCATGCTTCCATCAGTGCACATGGGTTTCATGTGCTTCCTTAAAAAGCCTTCAACAGGGGTGCCTTATTCAATTGTCAGCACTGTGCAGTGTCCAAAACAATCACTGTAGCTCAGTAGGTGTCCAGATGCCATCTTAGTTTTCCATTTCTCATGGTTTTTAGACCTTTGTAGTTCCAGAAGATAGTCAGTTGACTCAGTAGCAGAGCACTTGATTTGCATCTGGAAAGCTCCAGGTCAGTCCTGGTATCTTCAGTAAAGACTAGGGGAGATTTATACCTGAATTACTGAGAGCTGCTGCTAGCCAATGCAGAGAAGACTAAGCTAGATTAACTAATGGCTTGCTACAATGTAAGACAATCTCCAGTGTTTTCCTGTAACTGCAATTTTATTGTCCCTTATCATTCTGGAATGTTAACAAGCCACCAAATGGTGGTAGCATACATGTAAACATGATTAGCTGTTGGTACTTCTATGGAAAATGAGCAAAAACTGTGGATGCTTTAGTTTACTTCAGGCTTACATCACTGCTCCCTTGTGTCCTGCAATGGTGTGCATTTATATTTACCAGCAGGAACTATAACACAGAGATAGGTGACTCTTAAATGCATTTCCAGTTCAACAATTTGATAGGCCAAAAAAACTGGAGTTCCAGTCCGTTGATCTTCCTTTCAGATTCAACTCTCCCTGTGTCCGTGCCCCTCTTCCTCTCTCCTCAAAGCAAAGACTGGGATTTCTGTTGCATTTTTCCTTTCACTTCGTAACAATTTGTCCTAGGAGCTTAGAGTCTAGTGAATACAATAATTCCCCCACCCCTCCCCACCCGCCAAGCTCTTGTTAAATAATGTATATCTGTCTTGAGAGCCACAACATAGTGTTGTGGATAAATACGAGTTCCTTGGTGTGCTCTTATGTTTTCTGAAACAGCGCTCTGTGAGATCCCTCATGATGCTGCTTCTTGGAGTTCTTTGCATTTTTAAACATTAAACAGCCTTTTCAGAAGTGGTGGTGCATGGGGGATTAACTTTTTAACTCAGGAAATTCAGTAACTCTGTGGAACCAAATGTCTCTGTCAATTGTTTTTTGCTTTCTCCCCTTATAAGTGCACAATGGCATGCAGAAACATGTTGTGCAACCTGTTTCTCATTGTTCGTCTCCCGGTGATCTGCCTGTCATAAAGACAATTTACTGAAATGTGTTCTCTGAAACAGAGCACGTGGTATTTGAAGTCAGTATGGTTTTTTTTTCTTTGAACATGCTGTCTTCTGGTGAATAGATACCTGTCAGGAGGTTTTTCAGATGATGGGGTCTCTGTGAGGCTAAAGCTAGCACTTGTTCAGCCATAAAATACGACAGCAATTTTTATTACTGTGACCAGCTAGTTCACCAGCCTACGTGAGAAGATGGTTACAGCTCCTGGGTCCTAACACTTCAAACCACCCTTTGCTGTCTTTCCTGCCTGTCAGAAAACTAGTTATTACATTCTGGTTGTTGAAAGCCTGTTCAGCTCTGCGGAACTGTCTTTCTACTGCGGGGCTGCCCTATTGGACTCTACAACCGCTGGCTGGCTGCCTTGTCGGGCCGGGGGCTACTTTCAATCCATCCCCCGGCACCAGGGAGAGCGGCGGCAACTCAAGGTCGCTGGAAGAAGCTCTGGGTGACGGGTTTGGGAGGATTTGGACCGCAGGTGGGCTCATAGGGGTTGGGGGGGCTGTTGGTCATCTTGGCCCCTTGCTTTTTTCTCTCCCCCCGCGGCCTCCCCCATGCCTGTAGCCCTATCTCCCTGGCCTTCCTGATAATTTTTCCAGTCTCTACTTCTACTTGGCCTTGGCTCCCTCCTCCCCCCTCCCTCTCTCCCTCCCCAGGTGTGCTCAATCTGCCCTGACGGTGGACCCATATTGGTGTTATTTTAATTTGATTTTAGTTTATTTTGTTTTTGGTTGTTATTCTATTTTATTATTATTATTTGTCTATTCTACTATTGCTTGTTGTTTGTGGGTAGCCTAGTGACTCGTTGTCACTAGTTTGTATTTTGCTGTTAATTTGCATTGATTGTAGTGCTTTTTGTATATATTTTTTTAATTGCAATAGTTTGTGTCATTGCTCCTATTTGTTTATTGCTATTGTATAGTGTTGATTATTCTTATTTTTGCTGATTTGAAGTCTAGTACTGCATCTCCTTGTTTGTTTTGTAAGCAGTAGTAGGTTTTTTTTTCTTTCCTCGCCATGTTAGCAGGGGCTCATATACCGGTGGTGTCGGGCCGTGGGCGTTACGCTTGTAGCCGTTGGGTTTGTCAGACTAGAAGAACTCGGGTCAGGCAACTCATGCCTGTCCCTCGTTCTGACCCCTCGGCTCCCTGCCACGTGCCTGGGAGTCCTACCACCAGCGCCCCCAACCTTCCCTGTATCCTGATGAATGCCAGGTTGGTGCATAATAAAATCCCTATTATTTATGATACCATCGTGGAGGAGAAGCCCGACCTGGCATTTATCACCGAGACCTGGGTGGGCTCGGAGGGGGGGGCTTCCCTCTCCCTCCTATGCCCGCCCGGCTATCAGGTTGATGGAGTGGGAAGGTTGGGGGGGTCAAAAGGGGGGAGGGGCCGCTATTGTTTTCAGGGACTCTTTTTTGGTTAGCAGGGCCTCGACATTGGTTAGCCAGGGGTTAGAGGTACTTCACCTGTTGGTGGGACAGCGGGACAGACTTGGCATTGTGCTGGGTTACTGAGCTCCCCGCAACCCTGCACAATCCCTTCCAGAGCTCACAGAGTTCATTGCAGCTGCACTGCTGAGGTCCCCACGGCTTTTGGTCATGGGTGACTTCAACGTGCATGTGGGTGATGGACTCTCTGGGGTGGCCCTGGAGTTCATGGAATCCATGGCGTCCATGGGTCTGTCCCAGCATGTTTTATGCCCCACCCACAGGTCAGGTCACACCCTGGATCTGGTTTTTTCCTCCATGTCGGGGGACTCATGTCTGGAGGTGGGGGACATTGTTCCCCTCCCTGTGTCATGGACAGACCATCACCTGCTCTCATTCTCCCTGGTGATCCCGGCCCCTCCCCACGGGGACCTTCGGCCTTTAGTTCTGGCCCGCCCCCGCAGGCTTATGGACCCCCAGCGGTTCAGTGAGCTCTTCGGGGGCCTTCCTGGTGGTACGACTGGCGCTCCGGCTGAGGTAATGGCTAATCTTTGGCATGAAACAGCTGCCAACACCATCGACCGGATTGCCCCCAAGCGCCATCTCCGTTGCCGAGCCCGGCCCTCCCCATGGTTCACGGGGGAGCTTAGGGCAATGAAGCAGGTTAGGAGAAGGCTAGAGCGCAGCTGGAGAAAAACCCGGATGGCGTTAAGTAAGGCTGCTGTTGATGCCCAGACTAGTCGCTATACCAACGCGATCAGGGAGGCTCGAACATCCTTTAACTCCCTGAGAATTGCTGAGGCCTCGAACCGCCAGGCGGAGCTCTTCCGGGTGGTTCGAGACCTCAACAATCCTAGTCTGGCTAGGCCTCCTCCTACTGAGTTCAGTAGCGAGCAGTTTGCAGCCTTTTTTCAAACCAAAATAGAGGCCATCCCTGCCGGCTTTGACTCCGGTTGCAGTGGCCCTGCCCCGCCATCCCCAGTCGCTGGTCCGCCTTCATCGCCTCGGTTGGATGCGCTTGGGCCTGTTTCCGCTGTTGAGGCCTCCAAGGCTATGGCGCATTGCCGGCCTGCCTCCACCCCTTTCGACCCTTGCCCTGCCTGGCTAATTAGAGCTGCCAGAGGGACCATGGCTGAATGGGCTTCAGCCATCGCCACCGCCTCCTTCAGTGAGGGGGTCTTTCCCTCTCGTCTGAGGGAGACGGTGGTGAAGCCCATTCTGAAAAAACCTGGCCTGGCGGTGGATGATTTAACAAACTATCGTCCCATCACCAATGTCCCGTTTATGGGCAAGGTGATCGAGAGGGTGGCGGTGGTCCGGCTGCAGTCATACCTGGAGGATCGGCAGTGCCTCGATCCTTGCCAGTCTGGGTTCAGGCCTCGTCGGGGTACCGAAACAGCTTTGGTCGCCCTGCAAGATGACCTTCTCCGGGCGGCCGACAGGGGTTGCTCTACCCTGTTGGTCCTCCTGGATCTGTCAGTGGCCTTTGATACCATCAACCACGGTATCCTACTGGACCGGCTCTCTGAGGTTGGAATCGGAGGCACTGCTTGCAGTTGGCTCCGTTCCTTCCTGGAGGGCCGGCCCCAGTATGTTCAGCATGGGGGGGAGTTATCGGCCCCTTGGATTCTCCCTTGTGGGGTTCCACAGGGGTCGTCTCTGTCCCCCATGCTGTTTAACATCTTATGTAAGGCCGTTGGCGGGGGTCATCAGGAGTTTTGGAGTTTGCTGTCATCAGTACGCTGATGACACGCAGCTCTATCTCTCCTTTAACACCTCTGCTGTGGAAGCTGTGGAAGTTCTCGACGGGTGCCTGGAGGCCGTCCTGGCTTGGACTGGGGCAAACAGGCTTAAGCCCAACCCCGAGAAGACGGAGGTTATGTTCTTTGGGAGCTCGCCGTCTGGGTTCGGTGGCCCTTCTCCTCATCTGGGGGGGATCCCCCTCCAGTTCGCGGAAAGGGTGCAGAATCTGGGTGTGCTCCTGGACCCGGCGCTTACCTTGGAGTCCCAGGTGGCGTCGGTGACCAGGTCCGCCTATTACCATCTCCGTTGGATCGCCCAGATCCACCCGTACCTGGACGCGAACTCTCTGAGAACAGTGGTCCAAGCGCTGGTGATCTCGAGGCTGGACTACTGTAACGCTCTCTACATGGGGTTGCCCTTGAATCTTCTCCGGCGCCTGCAGTGGGTCCAGAATGCGGCGGCCAGGCTGGTGGGGGTGTGTGCATTGCCACGAGCACATCACACCAGTCCTGGCCCGCCTGCACTGGTTGCCCGTTGCGGCCCAGATTAGATTCAAGGTCCTGGTTTTAGTTTATAAAACCCTCCATGGCTTGGGACCGGACTACCTGGCAGAGCGTATCGCTCAGCGATCCACCGCGGCCTGGCCCGTTCGGCAGGCGCGAGCACACTTGCTTCGGGTCGCCACCCCTCGAGAGGCCCGAAAAACGAGTACTCGAAATCGGGCTTTCTCGGTGGCGGCCCCTAGCCTCTGGAACTCCATCCCCCCTGAAGTGCGCTCTGCAGAGTCCCTGCTGGCCTTCCAGAAGGCTTTAAAAACCCATCTATTCCGGGAGGCCTTTGGCGATCATTATTAATTTTTTTTCCTTCGCCATCGTATTGCGTATTACCTATAATGTTAGGTTTTAATGATTCGTTGAGGTGTCTCTAGGTTTTATTTTGTATGTAATGCTGTTTTATTTGTCTCTTAATGCATATTGTATTTTGTTCTGCTTCTGTAATACTTGTAGTCCATTGTTGTAAGCTGCTTAGAGTTCAAATTGAAGATAAGTGGGATATAAATATAATAAATAAATAAATAAATAAATAAAAGCAGTGAATTTTTGTATTGGTTTTCTAGGAGGAGAAATAGGGCACAAGTACATCATGGACAGTGTAACATTCATTATTTCAGATGGAGAAGCAGGAATCACAGATGGCTGTTGTGCTGATGAAATTCTCCCTCCCCCTGTACTACTTCACTCTAACCTCCCAGTCTATGATCTCAACATCACAGTGCTGCCTATCAACAACCAGTGGCCAGTCATTCAAATGGGTATGTTTTTGCTATGTTGTTCCTAAATAGACATGGGCACGACTCGGCGAAATTGTCGTTTCCATTTTTGGTTTTCGTTTCCGTTACGTAACGGAAACGGTAACGATAATTAAGCCGTCAGAACTTGAACTCGAACCGAAAAAAGAAAAATTTGGTCGGGTTTTTCGTTTCGGTTTGTGGCATTGCGGCGATCGCGCAATGCGAAGCACAGAAAAAGTTTTTAAAAGTTTTTTTAAAAAAACCGACTCCCGGCCAAAAAAGCAGGCGGAAATATGCCTGCCTGAGGCTTTGCCACCTACCAGAGGGGTGGTTTCTGGGGGGTCCCCGGCCTTTCCCCCCCTCTTCTCCTGTCCTGGGTTGCTTGCCCTGCCATGCGGTGGGGGGGGGATCCAAAATGGCGACCACAATTTTTCTTTTGAAATCATGGTCAAAAAAACACACCAAATCACCACAGAAACATGTGCAATTTATTTATTTTAAATGCCTGAATTTTTATAGTAGCAGCAGTGGTTTTTTTATAGCAATAAAACATCGTATTGATTTTATTTTATTTTATTTTATTTTATTTTTTATTTTTTTAGACCTGCCCATTTGGGCTGGGCATGGGATGGGACCATGCAATTTTTTTGAACCATTCCACCAATGGCATCGCCAGGTTTTTGACTGACACTTCTGGATGTCTCAGAGGGCATAAAAAGCCAAGGCACCTTCCAGAAATCGCAGTCGGGTGTATGGATGTGGTTGAGGGAGGAGGGCTGGCTGCTGGTGCTGGTGTGATCCGATCGAGATTGAGGAGGGAGGCTGGAGGCTTTAGGATTTAAGTTAGGCAGGGAGGGAGGGAATTGAATTTAGAAAATAATTTCTTTGATTCCCTGCAGCTTTGTCTGCTGAAGGGAATAGCAGTTTATTCTTTATTTCTTCTCTGGCAGTTTGTGAGGATTTTTTTCTGATATTGGATAAAGGGGGAGGTTCGACGGGGGTGGGAGGTGTGGATTTATTTTAAAAATATATTATATACTACCATTTATTTTCTCTTTTCCCAACTTCAATTTGCTTGCACACACACACATTTGGGGTGCAAGCCAAGAACAGAACCTCTATCCTAAGTGATATCCTAACTGCCCACTCACCCGTCCGCCTGTGCCGCCACCCACCCACTCGCCCGCCCGTGGCCGCCGGCCGCCCATGGACCCCGCCCCCGCCCCCCGCACGCACCTCCCCCCACCACCTGCCCCCGCCCTGCCCGCTGCCTAGGGCGCAAAAACACCTAGCGCCGGCCCTGATTGTGGGACGCCCCATGCTCTGGGAAGTCAAATCGCGCTAAATCACGGTCAAAATGACAAACGACAAATGACAAACAAAACAACAAATTTTTGAAAAATTTCGCGACAAACGGAACCGACCTGAAACGGACCCGTTTCGACAAGCGAAAACTTCAAAACGTCATTTTTTCTGGTCGTGCCCATGTCTATTCCTAAATGTTAAGCCTGACAGAGATGACCACATCCTGTTCTTCACCATGCAGACCGAACTATTAAAATTTTATGTGTATGTATAACTGGAACATTTTTAAATACACAGTTTTAGATGTGCTTGACGGAAGTGGTAGCCATTTAGGGTGGATAACTCTAAGAAGACCAAGCAGAAGACTTTACTACTCTCATTAGATTGAATCTCCAATGGTATCCAAATGTTACTTTTTAGAAATGGCAACAATGGGACAAACATACTCCATGTTCCAATAGGTTCATGCATATCTTCAGTCAGTTTCTGCCACCTGAGTCAAATGGGCAATTTGACTCAGGTGGCAGAATTAGTAGAGTATCACTAATCCTCATTGACAGTACCTCCTAGTGGAGATTCCCTATGGTTTTCGGCAGGAGTCTTCAGCGTATCACCTGTGGACCTTTATTCTGGCAGTGAGCTACGAAGCTGTGGCATTCCACCTCTGTCCAGGTTAAGATGTAGTGGTGCCACTCTGTTTTGTTTCTGAGATTCACACTGACAATACACAATACAAGAGAGAAGCCCATAGCTCCAACAGAATGAGAGAACCTGGAAAACCTCAACTGTTGCAGAACAGTGAGCAAGGTCACTAGTGACACAGCCCCTTTCTGTCTTCACAGGCACTCTCTTGGCAGAAGGAATTTAGCCTCTTCCTAATACCTTGCTTTTTCTCATGGCCGTATACCTCTTCCATTTTGTGGTTTTCTTTCTTTTCAAAGTGTGGGTTATTTCTTTTCAATTAATAAAGAAACAAAGATGTCCTTTCTTTACTGGTTAAATATAACTCACATGTTTAATACTGACATTAAATGCATCCTCCCTTTCAACCCAGGAACCTTGCTAGCATCCTGTCTCTAAAGGGACATTGTCTGTTTCCTAGAGCAGGAGAAGTTGCTGGTAGTTGGAACATCTCAAAATTAACCCCCGCACATGCCTAAATGTGCAGTTACATCTGTAACTGGGAAATACATGCAGACACTCCATTGTCTACAGTCTAATGTGTCTGGAATCACAAGGCATTGGTGCTACACTATGAGGTATTCTTTCTTGGGAATATACTGTGCCAGAATCAGCAGAGTGATTTCCGAGTAAAACAAATTTAGAATTAGATTCTCCATATCCAGGGCAAACTATTCTGCCTTCTTATCTGCCTTCACCTACTGGTGAATTTTCAAAACATTGTTCTAGAAGCTGAAGAGAAGCACAAGTTCAGGGATAAGGGAGTGGGAGCTCTCTAGATGATGCTGGTCCTTCTTTCTCATCAGTTTAGGCACCATTGACCATCTTGGATGAGGCTGGTTTGGAATCAGACAACATTTGGAGGCACATCATTTCACAAGGAAGAGATAAGCCTGAAAAGGAAATTTGAATGGCATGGAGCATTCTTTTTTTGTGTTCACAAAATAGCACATTGTAGAGTCCAACATGGGAAATTCACCCTGATTTCAGTAGTTCTGTAGCAGGTAGCTTGATAATCTAGTGATATGAAACCACGGCTCCTTCTTATGAAATCTATGGATGTCCATTTTGGTGCAGAGGTTAGATTTTTTTTTCTGGAGTGCTTTTGTGCTATGATTCATGGGAGTGTGCTTGACCTGCAACAATCCTACCAAATTACACATTTTAGGATTCTCCAGGTAGAACCCTGCTATTTAAGTTGGTATCAAGCTACTATCACCGTGTGGCAGAGCTAAATTCAAGCCTGGCAGTCTTCTCTGCTTGTTTAGCTTTCTGTTGTGATTTCAGGAAATCTGAACCATTGTCTCATCCTTCTGTCCTTGTGCTGCAACAAATGAAATTTAGCCGCCTCCGAGACCGGATGAATTTCAGACACCAATATATGGACATCATACAAACAGGATGACAACGGCAGAGAGGAATGGAGGAGAATAATTTGAATTCTCCAACTACCAGCTCTTGATTAAACCCCTCCTTTTTCATTTTACTCACCCTTCCAGCACTTGGAGCAGAAAGGCCACTTAATTTTTGCCAGGAGCTATAACTGAGTAGAGATAGACACTATTCCAATAGTGCTGAGCAAGTTATTTTGAGCTGAAGCAAAAGTGTCATAAGTGCTTTTCTCAGCAGCTACTACCCAAATCAATATCCGATTAGGCTGAGCTGCTAGACAGGCAGGCTGTGATGACTTAGCCTCATCTTCGTTAAAGACAACGAAAGTACAACTTTAAATCTGAAACAGGGTGGATAATGTTCTCCCTCTGTCTTTTCTCAAGGAGAAATATTTGTGGTGAACGAAGGGTCTTCGGCGTATATCAACTTAAAATACCTCAGTGCTTCAGATGAAGATTCGAAACCTGAGGAGCTGACGTTCTACTTAGAGACAAGTCCTCAGTATGGTTACCTGGAGAACATCCTTCCTGCACCTGGGCATGAGAAGAGCAATGAAGGCCTGAATATAAGTGAGTCCTGGACTCCTAACTTGTTGCTTTATTCCAGGCTTGCACAATCTGTTGACTGCGGGTGACTGGTCGCCCACAGGGCCCTCGGAGGTCGCCCACCAGGTCCCCACCTACCTCCCCATCTGCCGCCATTTTCAGGGCGGATTTACTTTTTTGCTCGGGGGACTTATTGGGTGGGTGGGCAGGTGGCCGAGGCTTTGCTGCCTCCGTCATCAGTGCAGGGGACCTGGGTGAGCGGGTGGGTGGGTGGAGCAGCTGTGCACACACATGCAGCACTGCGGACCTTGATGGGTGAGCGGGCAGGTGGCCTTTCTGAATCGTATGTACCAAGTAGGGTTGTTTGGCCTCTGATTAGTAAAATTCAGATAGATGGTCCATAAAATCTCTGACAATCCTAAGAGAGGAAATTTCCAACACGTCTCTGACAAATTCACTGAAATGTGTGAGTCTTGTCATTTCTGAGTGGAAAAAAAAACTTCAGAATCGTCTAGTGTGGTCCTAAATAAAACTGACTGATCTTTGCTGAAAATCAGATCAGTGTGTTTGCCAAGGGCATGCGTGGGTGCACCAACCTTCACACTCAGCAGAAGAACTAAAGCATCGTCACTTTCTGAGTCCCTGTATTCAAAAGCAACAAAAAAGAACTGCACAGCTTGCAAAACCAATGAGCCTTAGATGGTTACTTCACGTCCTTCCTTGTTTCGAGATGATGTTTGTTGTGTGATAAAGTTGTTTGCAGTCATGTGGTCTTGTCCGGTTTTGTCCCTGTTTCCGTGTACCCATGGGTGTAATTGATGGTATCGTGATGACTGTTACTGCATGCCCTTGTTTCATAATAACCTCTGTACTTCCCTGCCTTTGTTTGCCCTTTTTTTGGTCCAACCCTCCATTTTTCAATATTTTGAATCTCCGTAACTCTGTCTTCCATGCGTTAAAAAGCAAAGTTTGAGGTTTTATATCTTTTTATCTCTCTGCACTGCAATGCTAACACCATAGGGAATGTAATGGCGAATGGCACTTCGCACTCCTGCCACTAGATGGCGAATGCATTCCTTCCATGATGAGCCTTAGTTCACTGGCTCTCATCTCAAAACGAGATAAGCAGATTCCCAAGGCCAGGGAGAGGTATGGTTCATCACACTTAAATCCCAGTTCAGGGGGCGTGGTTGGGATGAACTCCCATCATCACACAATGGACGTGCGGTAACATTTCTTCATACCGGTCCCAAGTGGGACAGCAAACCATGATGAGAGGGATGCGAAGTAGCCGCCTTAGTCACCTCAAACAGATCATGAGCCCGAATTCTTTTAAGTTACCAGGAGAGGGAAGCACCTGGGTCTCTGTCTTGCCTTGACTTCTTGCCAGCAGCACAAAGATAAGGGAAATATATATTTGTAAGGGCTTTGCAACAACAGGTAAGAGATACTCAAAGACTAGTCAGTTCTGGTGGAGAGGTGAACATGTGTACACTGGGTTATCCCTTCAGGCAGTGGTTTCCAACTATAGATGACTCAAGTGTTCTTGGACCACAGCTCGCAGCAGCCTTCACCACCATCTGTATTGAGCGAGGTTTCTGAAAGCTGAAGCCAAAGAACACTTGGGTTACCCAAGGTTGGGAATCGCTGCCTTGAGGCATGTGTTTGAATGTAACACAGCCATGGGTTGTGGGAACCTGTAGAAAGAATGTCATCCTCTGTAAAATAATTCATTATCTTGACTTGACTCTTGCAGAAATTTCTTCTAAAAAGTCTTCCCATGTTTGTGGAATTATATGCTGCTATATCCTTAGCAAATATACCTTTAAAATGTTTTGGTAGCCTTTAGGCTTAGGTGTGAGATGAAATAAATCTGTTAATTGTACTCCCAGCATTAAGCATGATAAATGAATACAACAATTACTGTTTCATTATCTGTATTAATACTTTAATTCTCTCCAAAAGGTATGTTCACTTTTCAGAGCCTCAAGGATGGTTATGTCAACTACATTCAGTTGAAGCACAAGTGTTTGGAACCCACGTCTGATAGCTTCATGGTATCAGTTAGTGACAGCCTTCATAAATCCATAGCTGTGCCTTTCTACATCATCATTGCTCCTGTTAATGATGAGATACCGAGGCTGCATCTTAGAAACATAACAGTGAGTCAAATCAGTTTTTCCACTGAAATATCTTGTGTTTGATAAGTAAATTTCACATGCTCAGGGCTAGATATGTCAAAATATTCTGTGGCCAAATATAGGTATACCATGCCCATTGCAAAATGATGTTTTGTGTAAGTTATGGGAGACACTGTAGAATACATCCCTATTAAATGACTTGTTTATGTACAATTTTGCCAAAAAAACCACTCTCTGATCAAACTTATTAAAATCTGTTTGTATCTTCTCAACTTTGGTATTAAGAGTTTGAAATTCCTTTTTAAAAAATTTACAGTCCGCACAAGGGATTTTATTTATTTATTATTTATTTATTTATGGATTTATATCCCGCCCATCTTCCCTGGTGGGAACTCTGGGCGGCTCACAATATTAAAAACGCATAAAATAAGCGAGGAAACCTTATTTAAAATAATGTTTTCCACCTGGCTGGAGGAGAACGATGGCCAAGAATAATAGATAGATAGATAGATAGATAGATAGATAGATAGATAGACAGACAGATAGACAGACAGACAGACAGACAGACAGACAGACAGACAGACAGATGAATTTTTGTAGGTTCTTGGTGCCTTGGTGCCCTTATTTTGAGAGCTTTTAAGAATAACAATTCCCCCCTCACGTAATAATCTGACATGGATATGTGTACTGATCAGAGCAGAATAATAAAGTGAAAGAGAGTATAAATTAAATAATTTTAAAAAAATCAGACTGTTGAGGCACAGAGTAAATAATGAAAACCAAAACAACAGCATTGAAACCTGGTGGGTTTTATTTGTAGAGGTGACATCATAATTGTCTGTCTTAAGTACAGAAACCACGACAAGCACTCCATATTTAGAGTGAAAGGAGGATGTTTCTTGTCAGCTTCCATGGCAGAAAATGAAAGCTCTGTAAATCTGGGCCTCCATATGTGGTTCTCAGCTGGTGCAAGTCCCTGAATGAGAAACATGTGAAGAGATAAATGAGTGCTGTACACATGGTGGCTGAACTTGAAAGCAACTGAAATTGCACCTGAGAATATTATGTACCGGATTGAGGAATGTTTGAAGATGAATTGAAGCTTGAACCCTTCTTAATGTATTGCCTCACTGGCTGTTCAAGTGGGTAACAAATTATAAATACATGTGCTTGAGGTAAGAGAGAGATAACACTTGCCTCTTTTAACTAAGCAGCATACTGATTTTTTCCTAGAATGAAACAAACTAGTCAATTCCTATTGGAAATTTCAAAATAAATTATTCAAACAATTCCTCTTGCATCATCTTAGAGTCACTGACTGATTCCATATTCAACTTTGATATTAAACTCAAAGGAGGCATCCTCATGTCTTGTAGACTTTATAAAGCTACTGCACCAAAAATATTTTAGCATCCTTATTTATTTTTTCTCCTAGAATATTTTAATTGGTTCCTTCCAAGACCTACTTCTAGTATTTTTCAGTTTCATTACAATCCTACCAAGAATCAGCACTCTTGAGTCTTTGATTCATTTTGAACAATTTCACTGGAGTAATAAACCAGTGAATCCTCACTTGAATGATTGTCACAATCAGAGATGGGCATGAATCAAAAAAATGACGTTTCGTTTGTCGTTTGTCGTTTGGAGGGTCTGTTTCAGTTCGTTTCCGTTTTTTGAGGATTTTTGCAAAAAATTCATTTTCATTTTTGTTCGTTTCGTTACCATTTATTTCAATTTTTGTGATTTTTTAGCATTTAAAGCAGTTCACTGTATTGCAGTAACGAAAACGAAACGCACGACAAAATTTCCAGTGTTTCTGTTCGTTTTGTTTCATTTTGGAGACAAAATTCATTTGTCATTTCGTTGCGTAATGAAACAAAAAAACTAAAACGGAAACGAAAAATTGTTCATTTCGTGCCCATCTCTAGTCACAATGTTAATGCAACAGCATATACCCCATATTATTTCAAATATGATGCCATGAATTCAGAGGGATATTACTGTGCACATTTGTGGGGGTTCACCTGAATGTTGGGGTTCACCCCCAAATGTGGCTGGGGTTCACTCAAGATAGAAAAGAAGCTGACCTGAATAATGAATGCCAACACCATTCTGGCCAGCAGAATTCTCTGAAGACAAAAGGCCTCCAGACATTTTATTCAGGAAAAAGAATACACCATGCTGTTTATTAATTAAAGTGTTCTGCTTCTATTCCACCCCATAGCACTTCAAGTAGTCTCTGGGCACTTTAAAGTTTTTAATTACAGTACGCAGGCTACACATTGCCCCCCCCCCAGCAAGCTGAGTACTCATTTTACCGACCTTGGAAGGAAGGAAGGCTGAGTCAACCATAAGCCTGCTACCTGGGATTGAACCCAGGTCGTGAGCACAGTTTTACCTGCAGTACAGGCATTTAACCACTGTGCCACAGGACTATTACTATAGACTAGCAGTTACATCACCTTGCCAGGATTGGACAAAGAACCTGTTGATGCCTAAATGCCATCGCTAAGCAGAAGCAGAAGCTGGGAAAGAGTGAGGACCTCTCCCTTCATAGCTGGATCTTTGCCAGGAGAGCATTTTCTCACTGAAGAAAATGTCAGCTTGACCAAGTGTCTAGGAAGCAGTTCCCCACACACATTCCACATGAATGTATACATTTTTGGGTAATTTTTATTTTTTCTAAAAAACAATACTACCAGCATGGACCATATTAATCTCATTATAGTTTGTTTTTGAATTTCATTTTGTTGGCATCTCAAAATTAAATAAAAATATAAATATAAAGAAAAAATAAAACCTAACCTTTCTTGCTGGTGCAGGGGAGGCCGCTATTCCTCCCTCTTCCCTCTGCTTTGGAGGCTGCCTGAGATGGAATGTTCCACATAATCACCCACAATCCAGCAGGGGGAGGGAGGGAGAATGAGCCATAATTGACTCATTTGTGATCATGTGACCTGCTCCAGTGCTTGTATATCAAGACATTGCTTGATGATCAAGGCAAAATTTAGAAGAATTTTTTGCTTGTCTTGCAAAATGCTCTTAAACCATTACTCTTAAACCAAAGTATTACTGTACCTATGCATATACACACACATATCAATACAGTTCTCCGAGACAGGTGCCCACAGAAAGGGCTCCAGGTGCCACCTTTGGCACCCATGCTTAGGACCTAGATACATCAAGGACTGCCTCCTTCCATATGAACCTACCCGGCAAATAAGATCTAGCCAGGGAGCCCTCCTGAAAGTGTTGTCCTTCAAGAAAGTGAAAGGGATGGCTTGTAGGTCTAGGGCAGAGATTGTGAACCTTTTAGAGTCCGAGTGCCCAAACTGCAATTCAAAACCCACTAATTTTTCTCAACATGCCAATACAGCAATCTAACCTGAATACAGGTGGCTGTGCAGGGGCGGTGTCAGGTGCCCACAGAAAGGGCTCCGAGTGCCACCTTTGGCACCTGTGCCATAGGTTTGCAAACACTGTTCTAGAGTATGGCCAAATAGCTCATTGGTTTAGATATGTGTCTATAGATCGAGAGGTTTGCTTCCCCACTGTGCCTCCCTGACATAAGCTGGACCCAATGATATGTAGGGTGCTTTCCAGCTCTGCAGTACTAAGAGCTGTTGTTGTCCTCATCATTGTCATCATTGTCTTTGTTGTTGTCATCATCATCATCATATGCCATCTCATGCTTACCAAGCCTGGTATTCCTGTATAATGAAATCCATGTTTCATCCCAACATATCTGCTCATAATTGCTGTGTCAGGAAAAAAACATCTGTGATGGAAACCTAAATGTGTTTTAGACTATCTGACCTGCAGTCCTCTGCATGCATAGACTTGTACTGCTGAATCCATGCAGATCTATAAACATAAGAAATGCTCTGTTTAAATACAGTTTGGTCTTCTCTTGTGCTGCTGAATCTGTACCCAGACAGTCTGATTTGGGATCATTAGTGTGTTCTCCTCTTCCCAGTTTGATTTGTTAGAAGGAAAAGGGGGGGTAAACACTCTCTACTTTCTAATGGAATCGAACCAACATACCAGATGAGCCATGTAACTAGGTATCTGAATTGTTTAGACACATTAGTTTGCTTCTTCATGACATGAAAGTAAACAATCCACAAATAGAGAAAAGAGACAGCTCCACACTTAGTATTATATGTTAGTCGAAGTGCAAAAAAAACCATGGTGGGACATATGCAGTATGGCTTCTTTTTAAATAAATATGTGTGCATATGTTGGGGAGCAGGCAAGGTAATGCTTTGCCAGGAGTTTTCTTATTTATCATACAACTCTCTTGATGAAAGCAGAACTATAAACTAATTGGGGCATTAATCTGTAGCTGTCCAACTGCAATATATGGGGGGGGGGGAGTTAGAGATGAAATGAATCTGAGTTGCTGGGGAAAGCGAGGCTGAAACACATTTTCCTAACACAAATGTAATTGCAAATACTCTGAACTGATTGCGATCTGCAGTCGTAGACGTGAACCTTTTAGAGGGGAAATTCTCTGGCACTGCTGAAACAGCTTTGCTGATGCTCGAAACACCATTAAGAGAATGGGCAGAATCCTCTAGCATGGTTTGACAATCATATAACTTAGTGTGTGACAGATCGTGTCTGTGGTGATCCCTTAAATTGAGGTAATTTGCTTCCAGATTTATGGCAGGGTTGATGAACTGAAGTGATAAAGGGCCCTCTAGGACAGAGCAGAAATTGATAACTTTCAATTCCCTACTATCCATTTGCAATTCTGAATTTTTACTTTTAAATAACTTTTACGTTAAACAACTAGCTGTCCATAACAAATTTACTCACATCTGAGGATTCAAAACAACAAAAAATCCATTTGCTTGAGCACATTCTTCTCACTTCTTAATTTTCAAATTTCCCTTTCTCTTTTTGACAGTAGTGTTCCCCTATAATAGGTAATGGAAGGCGACATTGGAAGAATGGAACCTGGAACCATCAGTGCTGAAGATTTTGATGTCCCACAAGATTTGTTGAGATTCTACATTGCTGCTCCACCACGACATGGGTTGATACTAAATGGAATTTATGGCAGAGAGATTGACCCTTACAAACAAATAAGGCCTACTGTATTTCATCCACATTTCAAAGTTCACAGCTTTACTTTGGAGGAACTCAAACAAGGTTGGGCAACCATTTTATTATCTGACTTATGGACAGGATAGGTATTGTCATCATGACGGGAGGGGGAGAAAGCTACTGTGGGGCCTAGTATACTTTTGTGAACTGGGCCCACAGAAACAAATTATAGGACACTCTCTCAATGGAGACTGGGTGCTTCAGAGGGGAATGTCAGCAGATTTAAGGGGGCAGCAAACAAATATAATAATAATAATAATATATACTTGTGCCTGACACAAAGCAGTGCAGCAGTAACGTAGATAAAATGTTAGTATTGATATAAAGGGTTTGCAGAGTTAGTCTATCAGAAAGACAATAACAATGAGTAGAGTAAAAACTCATATATTCATATATACATCAAAATATACACAGCATAACAACCAAGCAGTATATACAATATAACAAACAGACAAGCAGAGTGTGGGGTAAACTGTTTTTACCATAACAGTCCCCAAATTACAAATGGTAAGCTAGTGCCTTTTATACTTATTCAGCACTCATAAGATCTGATGCAATCACTAATTAACAATCTGATGCAATCTGATCTATCCATTACAAATCATGATGTTACAATCAGTTCCACCTGCACTTCATCACTTAACATGCCTGTGATTACTAGTCTCTAACACTTGTGGATTAACATCATGACACTGCAGAATCTAACTGCCTCCATTTTACAATTCTCTTTACACATTCTGTTAAATATACATAACATATGTTTTGTCAACTTTTACATATCTTGACACCCCTCCTATATTTAACAGATTTCAACTCCTAGCCTTTTCTTAAAATATACATGTTTATCTTTACACAAAGGCTTTGTAAATATGTCAGCATAATTATCAACACTTGTACAATATTCCAATACAATCAAATGTTGTTCTATGCAGTCTTTCACATTCTGGTAACGGATCCCAATGTGCTTGCTTCTGGATCCGACTTTCTGATTCTGTGTTAATTGGATACACGAAAAAGAATCATTATATACTTTGACTGATAATTTCATATTCACATTCACATCCTTTAACAACTGTACTACCCAGGTTAACTCACAACACAAATCACTCACAGCCCCATACTCAGCTTCTGTAGAAGAACCCCCGTCTTCGGGCTTTCCAGACAATTAGTGAGTTACCTAAAAATATGGCATATCCAGACATTGACCTCCTTTCTGGACTTGAACCCCAGTCAGCATCTGCATAGCTAATTAAATCAAGATCATCACATATGGATACTTTCAACTTTTCATGCATTGTTCCCTTAAGATATTTTAAAACATGCTTTATACCTTTCCAATGCTTCATCAACAAATACTATCAATATCAAAAAACCTTTTGTATACAATGCAACCTATTTCTCTTGCAAAATGTCCTTTGCTCTTTGATCTACTGGTGCATCCACTAGATTCCTTCAGAGACATATGCTCTTTGTCCATGGCCCATCATCCACTGCTTCCTTTCATCTCCAGGCATCAGCAGCACATCTTCAAAATTCTGTGGCTCATGGAATACATTATTTACAACAAACCTTTCAGGTGGCACTCCTTTATTAGATCTTGTAGACTTTCTGATCAACACTGGCTCTTCATCTTCCACCTTTTCATCATGCAATGATGTAGACTCCCCCTCCATCACTGGCAATCTCATCTTTCACTTTTCCATCATGTAATGCTGTATCCCCTCCATCACTGGCAACCTCTTCAACCTCAGTGTGGGGACAAATGCTTGGCAAAAATACTTCATTATTAGCATGTAAAGCTTTCCAATTTTTCTGTTCACAAAATGTTGCAGACCTGCTTATATAAACTTTTCCATGACTGTCACAAAAAAGCCAGGATTTTGCTGCAGGCTGAACACCAATAAACATAAGCTTTCTAGACTTTGGACTGTTCTTGTGTCTATACCTCTTTGGAATCAATACCTCTGCTTCAGAGCCAAATAAATGGAGATATTTGATTGAAGCTTTCTTTCCATGCATTAGAGTATATGGAACTTCATTCACAGCTGAACTCCACACTCTATTAGACACATAATTTGCATATTTCATTGCCTCAGCCCAGTAACCTTTGGGAAGTTTTGCATCTGCCAACATTGCATTCATGATATTTTGAAGAATCCCATTCTTCCTCTCAGATAATCCATGCTCAGCAGAAGCAGAAGGGTTAGTCAATCTATGTTTCACCCCTTTCTTTTCTAAATAATCAACAAACTGCTTTGCTAAAAATTCACCGCCTCTGTCACTTTGTACAGCTAAAATTTTCTGCCTGTACTGTCTTTCTGCCATCACAAACCATTTCCTAAATACAGCACTCACTTCACTTTTGTGCTTTATTATGTAAACCCAAGAATAACGTGAATAATCATCAGTTATCACAAGACAAAACTTGGCACCACCAAATGAATTAGCCATGGGTCCAATCACATCAATATGTACCAACTGTAGTGGTTGATGTGACTTTCTCAAACTCTTTTTTGATATGGGTGCAGACTTTACCTTTGTGCCTTTACAAACATGGCAATCTAAAAAATTTTTACAGCTTTGCACAGACCCATGTTCCACATGTTGCAGAGTTTTCCTAATACTTTCAAAACTTAGGTGCCCTAATCTTCTATGCATCAGATGTATGCATTTGTCATGTAGAGGCTTATTTTCAACCATATTCAAAACTTTCTCAGAAGTGCTTATCATAAACAAACTGTTTTGGAGCCACCCAGTTGCTATTGTTTTTCCATTCTTTACAATCTTGCAACTACTCTCACTAAACTGTACATGATAACCTTGTTTTACAAGCATAGGCACACTCAATAAATTATTCTTTAAAGACGGTATATACAGGACCTTATCAAATACACATTTAAGAGGTTTGAAAAATATATTACCTTCACCACAGACTTTTGCCTGAGTCCCGTCTGCCAAGGTTACATTTCTACAATTAAACAAAGTTAGTTTCTCAAACAAACATTTCTTGTTTACACAATGAATACTGGCTCCTGAATCTACAATAAATAATTCCTGTCTTGAGCACTTTTGTTCATTATCATTAATTACAGACAGCTGTTGACCTTCACTCTTCCAGCCTGTGCCTGCAACTCTTTTTTGCTTTTGCCTTTGCCGCTTGTTTTCCTTATCACAGTAATGAAAAACATGTTGGTTACTCCCACAATTATAGCATCTTCTAATTACTTGTATTGTTTCTCCAGACACTTGAGCAGGCTTTTTATTTACTTTAGAATCATTCCTCCTTGATTCTTCCTGCTGGAGTCTTGACTGTATATATGATATAGATAATTCATCACTCTTCATAGCTTCTAATCCCATTACTAAATTATCATATGACTCATCCAAGCTTGATAATATAACAAGACATTTATACTCCTCTTCATGATTTATGCCCACCTCAGACAATTGCTGAAATATACTATTTACTTTCCTTATATAATCAGAAATAGTTTCACCTGGGCTCTGCCTTGACCTGAATAGTTTTTTCATTAGAGATACTTTACTCCCAGCTGTGTCTCTGATGTGAGCTGCTCTGAGAAACGACCAAGCCTCATGAGCTGTTTTTGCTTCCTTCACATAAACTGTGTTTCTTCCATTAACATTATAATTGCCAAGGCTTTCTCATCCTTCTTCAAATCTTCTTCATCAGCTTCCTCATCAAGCTGTTTATCTACATACTGATAGAGCTCATGGAAGATCAAGAAATGCTTCATTTGCAGGCACCAATTAAGGTAATTACTGTCAGAGAGCTTTACAAGAGGCATTGAATTTAAATTTATACTTGCCATTCTGCTGATATGTGCATCTGCCGTTATCTGCAACACTTTTTTCAGCTTTTTTCTTTTTGATATTTCCTCAGCCTCCACAGCTTCCAGTTTAAATCACACTCTGTTTTGCTTGGCTTGTCCTTATCAGCTGCTTTTCTCCTCTGCTCTCATTCCAAGCCTCTGAGAGAAATCCTTTGCAGCTCTGCTTTGTCTCCGTTCCAACTTCAACCTGTTTCCTCTGCAAAAACACAACTTTACACAACACACACTTTATCTATACAGGTACAACAAAACCCATCAGGCTGCTGACCCAGCTGGGCCCATAACCCTGTCAGCAGATTTAAGGGGGCAGCAAACAAATATAATAATAATAATAATATATACTTGTGCCTGACACAAAGCAGTGCAGCAGTAACGTAGATAAAATGTTAGTATTGATATAAAGGGTTTGCAGAGTTAGTCTATCAGAAAGACAATAACAATGAGTAGAGTAAAAACTCATATATTCATATATACATCAAAATATACACAGCATAACAACCAAGCAGTATATACAATATAACAAACAGACAAGCAGAGTGTGGGGTAAACTGTTTTTACCATAACAGTCCCCAAATTACAAATGGTAAGCTAGTGCCTTTTATACTTATTCAGCACTCATAAGATCTGATGCAATCACTAATTAACAATCTGATGCAATCTGATCTATCCATTACAAATCATGATGTTACAATCAGTTCCACCTGCACTTCATCACTTAACATGCCTGTGATTACTAGTCTCTAACACTTGTGGATTAACATCATGACACTGCAGAATCTAACTGCCTCCATTTTACAATTCTCTTTACACATTCTGTTAAATATACATAACATATGTTTTGTCAACTTTTACATATCTTGACAGGGAACTCTCAAATATACTACCCTCGTTTCTCCGTTGTAGTGAATGGCACTCTTTCTTCAATAATAGGTAAGGTAAAGTGCAGCCATCCACAGATTGCGATGCTCAGCTTTCCACTCCATTGTCTATGCTGACTACAAGTGAAGTAAGATGCAAACCTATAACATCTAGAGGGCTGCACTTTTCCCATCAGTGATCCATAATGTATAAGCAAATGGCACCCTAGAAACTTTATGTGTGTGTGTGTGTGTGTGTGTGTGCAAAGATCTGCATTGTTTCCCCCTCAAGATTATTTCTCAGCAGTGTTTTTTTCCCTATCATAAAGGCCAGATAAATTATTGTTTTTGCCTTCCTGCCTGTTGGTATCAATTTCATCCTTCTTCAAAGCAGAAGCAAAATGTTTAATATGGCTTGTATTTGTATACTAATATAGCAATGATCAACACTTGGGGCTATGATGCACCAATATCAAAGGCACCTCCATGTCTGCACATGATCGACACTTGGTGTTATATCCACCATTATCAAAGCTACCTCCGTGTCCTCCATTGGTGCATCCTTCCTGATTTATATCTACTGTATCAAATTCAGTAAGAGGACATCTGTTTTCTCACCTGTATCTGCATGACTCATCTCTGGTTGAGGACATGGCTGTACAGGATGAAGGAAGAAGGAATAGAATAAGTTGAATAAATAAATAAATAAATAAATAAATAAATAAATAAATAATCATTTCATATGTAAAAAGAAAAATAAAGAGGCAAGAACTGATTCATTACTGATGGATGGATGAGGGTGATACTCTTGAATCCCACTCTGGCTGAAATCTGATGCCATGTTGACTGGAACTGTGGTATTGGTATTGGTAGTGGTAGTGGTAGTGGTAGTGGTTGTGGTTGTGACATTCCTTTCTTTCTTGGCTCTTCTCTTCAGGCAACCTAACAATTCTATGACTGGAGCACCTGTTTGCTTACACTTTTTTTCCCTTCGGAAAAGGGGCAGAAATTGTCAGCTGGCAGAGCCAAGATCTGTCTTTCATTCCTTCTGTTCCCCAAATCCAGATAACAATGCCTAACTGTTTAAAGAGTACAAATCATGCCAAATTAAAGTGCCAAAAATGCTCATCAGGGACTGGATTACCCCTCAGCCAAGCTATGACCTGGGTTTGACGTGAAAAAAGAGGTAATCAAAATCCACCCAAGTGTTTCCTCACTGCTGTTGCACCTCAGATAAACTATATCATGCTGGAAAGAACCAAAATTGACATTTCCCCCACAGACAGGCTACTCCAAGTCCCTCTTTGCTACTTAGGAAGCCAAGGGCACAGAAGACGTTTGCTACAAGCCACTGAGAAGATTCCCGTCTCTGCTACTGTCGGTAGGGGTTTCAGCTGTCTCTCCTGTCTGAGATACCAAACTGGAAAGCTGCTAGAAGAACTCTAGAAATAGTTCCTGTAATAAATTAAGGGGTTCGCCTTTGGCAGCTGTTAAGTGTCCACTGAATATGAGCATACACTCTGCCTGAACTGACCCAGCATGTCCTAGATTCCTCAGTTCAATGGTAGGCAAATGTATGCTGATTTTCCTTCAAAGAAAGATTGAAGCCTTTGGACTTGAGTTACACAAGAAAACAAGTATGCAGGTTTGTGGGAAATTATGTATAGTGGACTTTTTTTTCTTCAGCTCTCATCAATCTACAACTCAGGGACACTTACTGAAGATGGAAGTAATGAAATCAGAAGAGAGAAATTAAAGCAGTGCTTTGTGTGATGCACGGTTGGATGCTGGAGCTCACTGCCAAAAGTTGTGATAAGTTGGTTTGGTGGGTGTAAAAACAGGAAGAAACAACTTGGAAAAATCTGTCACTTGAGTGTAATTATACCTGATAAATCGAAGCCTACCTTCAGAACATCTGTTGTTAGGTGGACCTAGATGGGACACGGCTTAGTTTGTGCTTTATATCTAAAGGAAGGTATTGTAGCATTTCTGAGCTGAAGAAACCAGCACTAAGCATCCGAGTGGGCAAGACTAGGATTCAGTAACTCCTTAGGCTCACCAAAACAATGTTAGATAGTAGCAAAGAAGTCTTAGACGGCACCAATATCATGTTGGTGCTAATTAGAGGCCCATAATTTTTGAATGCATTTCTATTAGAGATGGGCACAAACCGAAAAAATGGCAATTCATTTTGGTTCATTTTGTTTTATGATTTTGTTTGGTTTGTTTCATTTTTAATGAATTTTTTCAAATATTCATTTCATTTGTTTATTTTGAATCATTATTAGTTTCCCCCCGCTTTGCATGATTTAATTCATTTGACAGCACGCGGGCAGGAAAAAAAACATTCAAAAATAATTTTAAAAACACAGACGTTGACAACAAATGCAGAAACTGGACTGGCAGCATCCTCATCCTCATCATCCACATTATGATTCATCACATCATCCTTACTGGGCAGCGGCAGCGGCGGTGGCGGTGGTGGTGGTGGCGGTGGCGGGCGGCAGTGGGGCGATCCTGGCCCCTGTGGCAGAGGCATTTTGAGGTGCTGGCTTGGGGCCAGTGCCTCTTTTTTTCCCCCAAGCACCGACTGTGCAGCCCCTGGGGCCAGGTTGTTGCTTCTTTTACTTATTTATTTTTTATTTAATTTAGGGCACCACTCCTTTTTTAATTTTATTTAATTTTATTGTTTTTCAAGTGCCGAATAATGAATAATAAAATTAACTAAAAGTTCATTTCGTGCCCATCTCTAATTTCTATATTACTGTTAGGATAACCATGACTCTCTCACTGGGCAAAACCAGTTAAGACTGGAGTAATTCGTGTAGATAATATAATTAGGTAAAATGAGAAGGAGAAGGTGAATGGCTCATAAGTAAATGGAGAACAGCTAAATTAGCAAGTTCATTAATGGCATATATTTTGGAAATAAGAGTGGGAGTATTCTCCCAGAAAAAAATAAGGAGGGTGACAGCTTTGGGAATGTGAAATTAGCCACTCTTCCTGAGTGTAAAGTAGGAAATGAGGACGCACATAAATCATACTTGGTTCTGAATATTTTACAATTTCAGCCTTTTTAACTTTCTTTTGCAAGAAACAATTTACGTATGTTGAATGAGCAGCGGATGTCCTCTACTGGAAACCTCAGTTAATTGCAGCAAAGGGCTGCCGGGAAACCATATAAAAGATGTTTGTCCCATTAGTTTCTCTGGGTTTGAAAAGGAGTCCAAAGAGCAATGTCATGTGGCAAGACTGGTACTGAGCCAAACTCTTGTCTGGCGAAGAATTTTATAAAGCCTAGATATTCTTCCATTCTTTGCCTTACTTATTTTAATCTTCCAGAAATTTAGATCCAGGTTATGAATCATTTATTTCCTGATCTATCTCTTTTGACTTTTTGAGGCTGGGTATGTATCCCAAAAAACAGAGAGGAAAAGCAAGTGGGAGCAAATGCTGTAGTGGAAAGGCTGTAGCCTGGTGAAGTCATGGTGCAGATTGCAGAGTAGGAATGACAAATAGTATCTGGGCACCTGTGTCTTAAGATTGCCAAGTGGAACAAATCAGACATGTGCTATGGAGGAGCAGAGTAGACCTAAGGGCAATTGGGCGCTGCAGCAATCCATAACATGATTTTGGTGTTCCTTTGTTACCCGTGTAAAGTTTTGGAAACAAGGTGGATGAAAAACCTCTCATTCAGTTTTGACCCTTAAAAATCATTGTCCTCGGTACTGACCCAAGACATTTTGTTACCTGTGAGTATCACTAGATAAGATGCTGATTCTGTCTCTAAAAGGACTGTTCTTAAAGGACTGTTTATTCTAATTCAGTCTAGTCTCAACCTGCATTTGGCAGAGGAATTTGCTTTTGTTTTTTCATCAGTGAACTAGAACAGACCTGAACAACATGTTGACCGTGGGTGACCTGTCACCTGCGGCGCCATCAAAAGTCACCCACTGGGTTCCTGCCAGCCTCCTGACGGTAGGCAAGTGGGTGGGTGGGTGAGCCAGTGGCATATTTAGGGGGTAGGGTGGGGCATCTGCCCTCGGACGCAGCATCTTAGGGCTACAGATTGATGGATACTCTCCATGTGTTCCCTCCCTCCTTTGCCAACACATCTCTCTCAACTTTCCTGTTCGCTTGCCTCCTTCAGTCTGGTGACAGGAGAAACCCTCCTTTCCCCAAAGCTACACACACGCCGATTAATGGGAGCAAAGGAATGGGTTTGTGCTTGGCTTCCTAATTGGGGAATGCACACACACACATCTGGTGAACATGGATGGAGCCACACGGGTCCTTCTGTGCCTCTGCCGTTGCCACGCCACACCCACTCACTGGGCCCAGGAACACAAGCAAAGCACACAAGTGCACATTCACATGCCTGTGTGCGCTTCTGGAAGTAGCCCACGAGGACATTTAGCACTTCAGAAAGTGGACGGTGGGAACGCCGGGCATGTGGAAGTAGCCCGTGGGCTGTTCAAAGTTGGACAGCCCTGAACTAGAAGATAGCTTTGTTTGCATACTTTATGTCTTAGATAGGTACCACTGAGGTAGTTGCCTTCATTTAAGTCCCATACAGCATGGGATGGGATGTTCTGTGCTACTGGCATACTTCTTCCCTCCCCTGTATGTACTTTTTATTACATTCCATGCACACTAATAGGCTTGGGTTTGTGAGATTTCACCCATGCTCACCATAACCGGTGTGGGTAGGTGCCATGTTATGACCCTGTTTATTATTTCCACTGATGACTTAAGTAGTCCTCAAACTTTTTCCTGGCTTCACTTTTATAAAAGATGCATTAGGGCAGCTTGATTCAGTCTTGACTTTTTGAGGAAGGAATGTGGCACCATACTGCTGTTATAAGATAATTCTAAAGAAACCATGGCCCTTCGGATGCTGCATTAATGATGCTGCTACTCTTCTTCATGGACCAGCCTGACAATGGTTGATGAGATGGAAGAATTGCTGAGAAAAGTTTGGATGGCAACAGTTAGGTAATAGTGTCACATGGAGCCCACCCAAAAAACCGATGAACAAAGAATGGCAGTTGCATGCTAAATATCTGGTGCCGAAATACTCCTTGTAGGGACTTTAAAACAATTGGTGTTACTTTGGAGTGGGCTCTGAAGTGCATTGGGACTAAATCTATTTTTCCAAGTAAATATAGCAAATAGAGTAAATGTGATATGGTATGTTTCTTGCAACACAGGCCTCTGAAGAACTGACCTGCACTTGTTTTACATATTATAAAAAAACAGGCACAGTTTCAACAATCCAACTTTCCTAAATTTGGAAGCTTATTACTCTTAATACAAAAGTATCCAAAAGTATAGGTTGAAATCCAGGGCCAGTGGGACTCTACACACTATTGCAGTGCTGCAAATTGAAAAATCCCAGATTTGTTTGTTTGTTTGTTTGTTTGTTTGTTTGTTTGTTTATTTTGGATAGATAGATAGATAGATAGATAGATAGATAGATAGATAGATAGATAGATAGATAGATAGATAGATAGATAGATAGATATTATTATTATACTTTTATACCGCCCACCAGGTAGCAAGGCCACTCTGGGTCATTTACAATATGATAACATTGCAGAATCAAGGAGTATATAATTTTTCCCTTTAAAGGATGACCACATCTCTATAGCTGTGTGATTGCAGATCTTCTCATGCAACTCAAGGCGACTGAGGACTCTGGAAATGTGATGCCATGGTTCCTAAAAGATTTCCTATGTGCAGCTTTCAGGCCCAAGTTAGTAATAATTTGAAATGCACAGTAAAAAGTGTGACAGAGATTAGTTGTATGGCTTCCGAGTTTGACAGAAAATAACTTGGCTTTATGTGAACATAGTTTCCTCATAACATTGCCATTTCAACCCTTAAATCTCAGATATAGCATGTTGCTAGGATACTGATGTGTCAGCATGAATAAGGTTGAATTGTTCTTGTGTAGTAATCCAGACTAGGATGAGCACAAAAAGAATAACAACACACTGTTTTGTCATGTTGTAAGGTTACGAAGCATTTCATAATATAACAAAATGGCAGCCAGCGTTTCATTACAAAATGAAACAAAACACAATTTTTAATGTTGAACTGAAACAGTTCGTGAATTTTCCCCCTCTGCTCTTATTCTGGCCACTGCCACCCAGCTGGTTTTGACAGCTTGACCTGTAAAAAACAGCTGGGTGGTGGTGGCCAGAATGGGAGAGTAGAGTAGGGTTTCGAATTTCCTGCTACCTGCTTCATTCTCCCATTGTCACCTCCCCACAGCCAGAGCTGTCAAAAAAAAAAAAAAACACCCACCTGGGGGCCACTGGCAGGGGCGACAACAGGAGAACAGAGCAGGCAGCAGGAAATTCAAAACAGTGCTCCACTGTTCCTTTTCAGCCAGGCAAGGGGCAGGTGGGTTGTGTACCCACTTGACCTGGATCAAGGTTTTGAATTATGCGCTGCAAGAGCACCCTTGCTGCTGTGGCGTGGACTTCAAAACCATAGTCCACTGTTTCCTTCTCAGCCAGGCAGGGTTCAAGTGGGTGCACCACCCACCCGCCCCTTGCCTAGGTGAGAAGGGACAGTGTAGCAGCGAGGGTGCACCTCCTTTCTCCCATTGTCACCCCCACCCCCAGATGTGTGTTTGGGGAGGTTGACAGCTCAGGCTGTGGGGAGGTAACAACAGGAAAACAGAGCAGGCAGCAGGAAATTTAAAACCTTCTTCTGCTCTCCCGGTCTTGCCACTACCACCTAGCTGGTTTTGACAGGTCGAGCTGTAAAAACCAGCTGGGTGGTGGTGTCCAGAAGAAGAGAGCAGAGGAGGAAAACTCACAAATTGTTTCCTTTCAAGAGTAAAAAAAAATCACATTTCATTTCGTAACGAAACGCTGTCTGCCATTTCGTTATGTTATGAAACATTTTGTAACCTTATGACACAATGAAATAGCATGGCATTTTTGTCCTTTCTGGTCATTCTAGCTCTTTTAATTTAGAAAGAGGAAAGCCCAGATTAGTCTGACAATTGACTCCTCAGAAATCTGAAACCTACAAGTGAGGGACAGAGAATGCATCTTTAAATTTTTATTTTATTTTTGATTTATATACCACCCCATTAATGTCACTCCTTAGGCAGTTCACAATATCAAACAAAATCATAAAGCACTCTAGAGAAAAAGTATTAAATACAATAAAACCTGTCATTTTAAATAAAAGTGTATAAATTAAAACCACTTTGAACAACTCAGGACAATATTTACATGACTACAAGGCAGCTTTATATAATTTGTTGGCATCCTATAAATAGTGAGGGATGGTGCCTGGCAAAACTTTGTAGGAAGTTTATTCCAGAGGGAAGGGGCCACAACCGAGAAAGCTTAGTTCCTTGTATTGGCTTTTTTTGGCCTTCTTAACATCAGGGGCTATGATGGGCATTTGGGATTGGTAGTTATTTTGTTCCACTAGATACTGAGGTCCTAAGGTCCTAAACTGTTAAGGGTTTTACAGGCTATGCCCAGCACTTTAAAATGAGTAACAAATTGCAAAGGGGGGTGAGGGGTTACTCTAGGCAGACGTGCTGTAGTACAACTCTCCAGAAGCTATCAATTAACCCAACAGAGCATTTATATACATATATATATATATGACTGCAGTGCAGTGGACCCTCATATAGCAAACAATTTGTATAACATAAAGTCTGTAGAACATAAACAATTCTGGAGATCTCAAACTTAGTTGAGTCTCTTCCAAGGACTGCTCCAGCTGCGGTTCATTGTATATTCTTTCCTTTTAAACTTCAGCAAATGTTTATACTTTCCATGCAAGGCAATAACAAAATGAACAATTCTGCTTGCTATTTTCTTTCTTGTTCTAAACCAATGTAAAACACCCTTGTTTAATTTGTTTAATTAAATGAGAACAACTGAAGCATTTGCAACTCTGTTGTGCTATTTCTTTCAATATGTTAAGAGGGTCAGCTGCATTAACTGTTGCTCTTAAGCACAACACAGTCTTTAGAGATATTCAAAACAATTAAAGCAGAAGCAAAGTGTTCTGCTTATAAACCGCCCTATACCACTTCAAGTAGTTTCTGGGCAGTTTATTACAGTTTAATTATGCAGGCCCCGCAGCAAGCTGGGTACTCAGTTTACTGACCTTGGGAGGATGGAAGGCTGAGTCAACCATGAGCTGGCTACCAGGGATTGAACCCCAGGTCGTGAGCACAGTTTTACCTGCAGTACAGGCATTTAACCACTGTGCCACGATGCTCTTTTTTGTTCATGTTTTCTTATTCACATGGAAATTTTCGTGTGGATAATGATGTCATCACTGTCATTTCAGACCATAGAAATCAGTGTATCTGATGATGGATAAATAAAATGCTGGCACTTAATGTTGTCACCCTCTATGTTCTTTCTTTCAAAAGTCTTGCTGTTGTTAGGTTCCATCTTGTCCAGGGTATGTCAACCCTGTAATTTAATGATTTCCAGTCATATTGAAAATATAACAGCTGCTGTGTGTTTGCTTGAATTTTTTAAAATTCGAAGCATTGGATGGCTTTACAGCTTTTAAAAACGAATTACCACCCCTTTTGTGCTTGCATGCTTTGCTTCATCAAGGCAATATATATCAATTTTGTCTAACAATATTTTGTGCAAATTCCAGAAATTTCAGAAGAGGATGACATAGAAGAAGAAGAAAAAAACAGCTCCTTTTCTCACTTTCATACTGTAAGTGAGAAATCTTACTGAGATTAACAAACTCTCAACAGGCTGTCTCAATTAGAATGATTTTTTTTTTAAAAAAAAACCCTCTTCACATTCTAAAATTTTAAATATACAAATCAGGCTATAAACTGGCTTTAAAAGGAAAGAATAGATATTTTTATACTTGCATTATTAGTATCATAATATATGGAGGTTCAAAAGAAAAGACAGCTCAGAGGGAATTGATTCAAGTTTTATTTAATAAGAATTTACCACATTCAGGATAGAAGGAAATTAAACGTTTAAATATTTGAACTTGGAAAAACTCAGAACAAAAGTTTTTCTCCTCTAGCACTAGGTTTCTGCCACATAAATCTGTGAAGATTCTCAGTCATCCAGGTGAGTTTATTTGGAAGTTGAGTCATCACAACTGGATTTCTTTTCTTGAAAGAGCGAAATATTTTTGCTACTCATCCAAGTTAGCTTTATCAGTCTGAGAAAAGTTAGTGGTAAATTCTCCAAGGTGAATTATAAATTGGAGCACCTGCCACTAACTTTCCTCAGACCGATGAAGCTGCTTGGTTGAGTAGCGAAATGTTTTGATATCTCAAGAAAGAAGTCCAGTTGCCATGACTCAACTTCCAGACTCCCACATAAGGTTTTGGCAGTCCAGAAATCTGAGGTATCTTAAGTAATCTGACATATCTGTGGCTCACATAGACTTTAATCAACACTGTTTGTAGCATGTTCATTAAGTGGAGTGCTAGACAGGGGTGAGGAAGAAAATCTTTTAACTGATATTCTAATGTGGTGCTCACCTTCATTTGAATGTTGCACTGTAGTTCTCAAAAATGTGGAATATAATTTTGGAACTTCATTTTAACTCTTCATTACTTTTATTCTACAATTCCTAAGGCATTCAGGAGGATACAACATAATCCTTTCTCTTCCCCCCCTCCCATAAAACTGATAAAAATTAGCTTTTCTTGTGAAACTGCTCAGTTTGATAGTGACTGCCTCAAAATTATCCTGAAATATTTGTGGTGCTCAGCAAGTATTTGGATCTAATCAACTGAAATCCTTACACAGTGGTACCTTGTATAAAGGAATTAATTAGTTCCAAATGAAATTATGTTAAGCAAATTTTCCTTTATACAAATTCCAATAGGAATGCATTGGAAACAGAGCAATCCCTAATTATGTTGTACGGATTCGCCCCATAGACAATTCTGTTAAGCAAATTTCCCCTATCTCCAGAATTTTTTATGTTGTACAGATTTTATGTTATACAGACCATTTGTTATACAAGGGTCCACTGTATAACACTAACCATGGCACCGATGTTTTATTACTATGCTGTACTAGCAGTCAGGGTGAATCATGGAAGTGTGCAGGATGTGAATTGTCCCTGGAACCTAGAGAGTATCTGTACGACACCTGTATTGGAGATGCTGCTCTGTAAGGTATTCAGTAAATGTCAGGTTTTTCCCCATCTCTCAGTACACTAACTGTCTCTTGTAACAGAACTAAGCATTTTCTTCTTTTTCTCCTGCTGGAGATTTGGTATCATCATGGCTAGACAGACTGAATTTGACAGCTCTGTATGATGAGGCTGTCTTGCGTCTAAACCAGGCTCCAAGATTGAAGTGAAAGTACATGAGCTTGGCATAGAATGATAGTCACCCGATTAAAAATCAATGGTAGAATCCTATTGGTCATCCAATGTGGCCTAAATATAGCAGCATTAAATATAGGGACAAATTGCCACTAGTTAATGAATCATTGCATGGATCCCTTGCCATATTCCAAGTCTTGCAGCTGGTACACAACAAAGAATAGATGCAGCTGCTCATTAACGACAAGCAATATAGGCCATGACACTTTGCTATGGCAGAAATAAGTGTTAGGATTCTGGCCTATTTATTAGTGCCTTTCTTTAAAACGCTGTTTTGTATGGGTCCTTCCTTCCTTCATAAGACCATTTACTTAGATCTTGCTATTTCACTTAGTACACACGGTGAGGTATAAATTGCCTGCATAAATGGTTCATTAATTGAATTTCCACATTAAGAGAAGATTTGTCCTGTGTTCATATAGCCACATTTTACCTGATTATTCTTTGATCTTGCTATTTCACTTCCAAGTCTATTAAGTGACTTCCAGATGGTCCAACCAGAATCTTGTCCTGGTGGGAGACACTTCAACTTTCAGTCATTCAGTAAGGTGTGTCATTTTTTCTCTCTATAACCTATTTTTTTCAGGTTTAATATTGAGATATGTGCAGAAAACTTTTCCATGATTTTAGTTATCATCTAGAGGGTTGGTATCTATAAATTTTATGGTTTGGGTGCTATATTAACTTATTTTATTCATTATTTGCTAGCGCATATCCACATATTTCCAGAGGGGCAACAGCAGCCAAATAACAGATGTTTTTCAATGGGGGGTAGATTTCAGACAGGTAGTTATAATCTTGCATGATTTGTTAAGAGCTACATTCATTTGTTTGACATGTGCTGATTTATACCACATGGCATAAATTAGCATATTCTTCTATGGAGGACAGGGCTGTCCAACTTTGAACAGCCCACAGTCTACTTTAACCTGTTCATGGTCTACTTTCAGAAGTGTGTGCACCTTCCCTGATGCTCCAGATTCGGAGGGTGGAGATTCCTGGAGGCAGAGGAAGGGAGAAGAGCACTTTCTATTTCGGGAGTGGGAGAAGGGGCAAGCCCCCCATCTGTCCCTCCCATCCCCCAAGGAAAGCGGCCTTCACGTTCCCCTCACCATCCTCAGGCGATCCCATAGACCATGTGGGGGGCTTTCCCCAATTCAATCCCCTTCCCAATAGAAGCCCTCAGGAGGGGAGGTGGCAGCAAGGCCTGTGTTAGTCCCCCTCACTCCACTTCCCTAGACCCCACCAGGCTTCACTGAAAATGGCCCCTTACTGTTGTGGGGGGAGCAGCAGTGGAGGAGGGGGGAGGCAGCAGTGGGGCTCCCAGCATAGGAGCAGTGGGAGAGGGGGGGAAGTGGAGAGGAGGGGACAATGGCCTCCTTCCTCCCCTCTGCTTCCCCTGGGTGGGGGCTCGGGCTCCAACTCCTTGGTGGTCAGGAGGAGGGCAGTGGGAACAGCAGCCCCACCAGGACACCTCTGCACCCGCTGCCCTGAGCACCCATCATCCCCACTGCCACCATTCTAGCTCCATGCCTGGCTTCTCTTGTCCATCTCCTACCTCGCTTGCTTGGCCGTCTGGCCCTCCTTCTCCTCCTCTTCCTCCTGCTGCTGCGGCCATTGCTGCTGTTGCTGGTGGTGGCTGTGCACCTTGCTGGTGCTCCAGAGCAGCGGAGCAAGGGGGTGTAAAAAAAAACCCCAAACCTTGAATATGCTGCCACTGGTGGCAGATTGGGAATCTGGCAGGGACCTCATGGGCTACTTCAAAAAGTCCCACAGGCTACCAGTCACCAGTGGTCAATGTATGGTGTAAGCCTGGAGTAGGACAAGGACAAATATGTTTTTCTTATTTTTCAAGGGTGCGCACCCCAGTCTGATCCAGGCAGTTTCCTAACTATGCTATTTCAAGTGGAAACTTATTGTTTTGTATTTACATAATGTTTTTGTAGGGCAAGGTTCAGTCCAGAGTGACACTGAAATACTTTGGGATAGAGCAAAACTTTGCTTTCCCAGCTAACATGGAACTTCTTCTCTGTCTGTTTCTTTAAGTGGAAGGCACAAACATGTGTTTTTAAAGAGTTTGTTTCAGCTGGGGGGGGTTGTTTGTTTGTTTTTTTGGTAATAGCTGTATAAGAAATGAGCATCTAATCTTAGAGGTTTACTAATGCTTGGTAGCCTCAAAGGTTTTCTCCTGGACTTTCAAGGCAAGATCAACAGCATAGATTAAACTCCAAGAATATGGGGATGTCCTCATGGGTTGATGATTTTGTGTAAATTTAATGGTGTCAGGATGCTACCATATGGAGACCGTTCCTTTGATTTCTCCAGCAATGAAGCCTTCCTTGAAATTCATTAAAAATCTTCAGTTTTGAGGTAGAACTGCCACCATTCATGTTAGTCCAGGAAGTCGAGTTTCTTGAGCAGCAATTGATGGTGGATAATATTGTTAGCTATTGTAAGGTCAACAAATGCCACTCCATTTATTTTATGTGATTCAAAACCATCTTCTATATCTGGGTTAGATTTCAGATTCTGGGGGGGGGGTGCCATAGAAGGGGCCTCCCCAAAGAGTGTTCACTTGGGCGTCCCCTGGGTAATGGTGTAGAGCTGGCTAATTTTTCCTATCCAGAAGCATTGCACTGTACACTTGCTGATGGGTAGACTGAATGTCTGCTTACACATTCACATGTTTCAGTTTTATTCACAGTTCTGTTCCATTCTATGACTATGTGAGATTGAGTTGTTAGCACTTCCAAGGAAAATTTTATTTTGCTTGCCATCTATACCTAATCTAACCTCATGGAACCTGGAGTTCAAATGGAATCAAAATAAATAAGCCCTAAATGTTCATCCCCTCAGCACATAACTCGTTCTGAATAATTGGAACATCTATTTGTGGACCAAGGGGAAGGGAGTTTGATTCTTCACTCTGCCTTGTAGGAGACAGGCCTGCCTTTATGTGTAGTTTTACAAACCAACAAGGCCTCGGAGTGCTCCCAGAAGAAGGTCTAGTAAAAATGTCTGAGTATTTATGCTTAGAAAAGCCTTAGAAAGGTTGATATAATTTAGAAACAAGTTGACAGCATGTAATTATTTTGTTTTGCTGTTTACAAGCTACCTCTTCAATTCCTAGCAACTCATTATGTTAATGTTGTTTGCACAACTAATTGGATATGTTTAAAGACAATTAAATATTGAAATAAAATAAATTAAACTATAAAACTGCAAATTTTGAACTGTGACCCTTTCTAATGAGTGTGTGCCAGAAATTTGGCAGAGAAGAAACTGGCAAAATCAAGTTAGCAGTTTTCTAAATAAATGCATCCCATAAATATTTGGGCATATTAATCATATTTATTAAAACACATGGAAGTCTTCTAATGTTCCTGAAATTCACATAAGGATGACCTGAAAAAAACACATTTGGTTAAATCTAAACTGGTTTAAACATGCAGCAATTGGTGGAATGGGCAAAGGTCATTGGTGAGGAGCAGGACACTTGCTATGGCCTTTGAATATTTTATTCTGTTATTTGAACTACTGATTTGCTTTTGTTTTTTGTTCACTTGAAAAGTGTATATGGTATGCAACATTTATTGCCTTGTGGTTATCCTTAAAAATACAATTGCAGTAATACCTCGGATAAAGAATGTCTCGGATAACAAATTTTTCATGTAACAAATGGAAATTTCCAGGTATATGGCTGCCTCTGATAGCAAATGTTCCCAATGGGCTGCCTCAGATAACAAATGTTTCATAATGCCTTGCAAAAATGGCTACCCTGCATGCATTGCAGGATGCATAGTTTATGGAGGGGTGGGAGGAGTTAGAGCGGTTTTTTTTCATGGTGTTTTGGAGCCATTCTGGACATGTTTTGCTGAGTGATTTGGACGTTTTGAACTTGATAAGATAGGGAGCTAGCTTTTATTAATCTTTGCAATGCATTTCTTTGCATTTTTGGCTGGAAGAGGCTGGAGTAGTGTTGCTGAATTCATTTCTCCATGTTTGTCGTCTTTTTTCATTGCTCTGCAGGCAAAAATGGGCTGGATTTTTCTTCCTGCCTATATTTGTTTGTTTGCATTTCTCCTCATTGCACTTTGGGTGGGAACAGACTGGGGTAGTCTTGCTGGTTTCTCTTGTTTTTTTGCATTGCACTGCAGGGGGATGTTCTGGAGGGTGTTCCAGCACTGCAAGCCTTTAAAATGCATTTTATAAAGAGGTCTGGAGCCACCACCACCCAGCTTTTTTGCCTTTTTTTGGACCTCCGGAATGGATTAATTGGTTTCCCATTCATTTCAATGGGAAACCACGTTTCAGATAACCATTTTTTTTTGGATAACAAATTCCTCTGAGCATGAATTAAATTCATTATCAGAGGTACCACTGTACTTGCTTTGCTTCTATTTATTTAAAAATAGCATAAATACATGAATAACTTTTGATAGCTTTTGTCTGTGAAAAAAATTATCTTCCTAAATGAATGGTTAGATATGCTTGGATGCATCATAGCAATTCTTGGATTTGTTTGCTTACTTCTTTTTATCTAGACTCTTCTTTAAATTTGCTGGGGGTTTTTTTTAAAGTAGAAAGCAAGAAGGTTCCTGCAATTGTTTGTTATTAATGCAGGTACATTTACCTTGGAGGGAGACTGTGCAGATCTGCCCCCACTCCTTCTTGTTTCTGGTTTCATCATTCTCTTGCATGTAGTAGAAGCCTGAAGAAATTCTGCACTATCATCTTTAGATTCATTTTCAGTACCTAGGGGAGTGATGAAATTGGAAGTAGGAGAGAGGCCAAAATCACTTGTCTGTACCTGTGATCAGCATACCACTTTTAATAACACCTTAACAGGGCTAGAGTGAAAAAAGGAAAAAGCAGAGGGTATATGAGGGTATAGAACTACGCAAGGTTCCCTCTAAGCTGCATGGCTGTGCATGCCCCGGGTGCCCTCTGCTCATGGGTTTTTCGCCTACACACACCTGTAATGACTGTTTTTCTTCCGGTTGTGACAGAATCCACCCGGGGGTTACTCTCATGCCCACAAAGAGTGAAGAAAACCCCACTGAGTAGGGGCAAAAATTAGAGGGCTTGTTGGCCCTGGATATATTATAATATTTCATATAATGCATTGATTTTATACATTTCCACTGTGTTTTATGTGCTTTTCTCCCAATTCTTAAAATGATGGTTGAGAATTACTCTGCAAAACTAACTGGGTTAATTTTTCTAATGAATTCATTTACCTTGAAATGGGTAGGTCATCACCTTAATTAATTAAGTGCTGTATCCTTCTTAGAACTCCGATCACCTGAGCTGTCTGCCAGTAAAGGCATAAAATGGCTAGATAGTACCTCAGAGATGTCATTTGGTGATGTGACTTTTGGCTGTTTCAAAGGATCACTGCAGTTACTGTGACAGTAATGTGCTTTTATGATTGTTGTATTTGGTAGAGAGAGAGAGCTAGTGGAAGCTCCCAGAGAAATTGTTCTGTTCTTAACATTCTGACAACCTGAATTTCATTTGGACATGGGCTGTCCTTAGAATTTGGCTCCTCTGCTGCAGTCAAGGTACTCCGTTGTCTATGATTCTTTTTCCAACAGGCCTGATGCTTATGTACATGCATGATGACACAGAAAGCCTAGAGGACAGTTTCACCATTCAGCTGACAGATGGCAAGCACACAGTCCAAGGGACACTTTACATCTACATCATGCCAGTCAACGATGAAATCCCTCATCTTTCCAGGTTAGCTGCTGAAGTGACATTCTATGCAAAGTGACTTTAGGAGAGATTGTAATTGTGGTGGTGGGGGGACATTTTAATTTCTCTTTAATTGTTAACATGCTTGATGAATGGTTTATTGGCAAGACAGTAGATGTCTTGCTTAGCTCTTAGCCACTGGAGTTCTCTTCACCATTTATTTGAAATTATTATATGTTGAGCTTGTTATTAAGGTCAGGATCCTGAAATGAATTAATCTTTAGCGAGGGGCACAAGTTACATTCTCAACAAGTTATGTCTCTTAAAGAGCAAGCTGGAAAGCCACAACTGCAAAAGCAAAAGGATGTTATATATTTGAAGACACAAGATCAGTGGACCTTTTGGAGTATTTATCCTTCTGCCAAAGTGGTTGAGGAATATGAGTCACTTGCTTCATTATAAACAGGTAGTGTGAGTACAAAACAGACACAAGATCCTTGGAAGACATTCAAGTAAATCAATGAATCAAGTGTTCTGGGAAGCTTGCCTTTTCGTCTTATGTCCTATTAATATTTGAGGCACAATAACTCACTTCTTTATTTGTCCCATTAATAGAGGAACAGCCTTTGTGAGCTGACTCTCAGGTTTCTTACTCTTCTGTTTCCTTGCTGTTGACAACATGGGTCTGGTTCCTATAAGTGTGTTGAAGATATTGCAAAATAGGGGTTGGTGTGGAGAATATACCATTACTTTGCCATGGTGGCATATGTAAAATTGTTCAAATGTATGATGCAGTTTCCATCAGATTTATTGTGGCATACATTTTTATGGATTAGAGCCATCTCATCAGATGCAACTAACAAAGTCAGTTCTAGTCCACTCAAGTTTATGCTGTCACAAATCTATTAACTTTTAAAAGATGGCACAGAAAACTTCCCTCCCAATTCACCTTACATTAACATAATTTTCTTATGGAGATTGCACTGATATAGACCTCCATTTGGTTTTTGCTGCAGTGGGTGAATGAAGCAGTACTTTGGCGCTAAAAAGAAACCCATTTAAGCTTCAATAAGCTAAGATGCTGTAAATTGCTCAGGAATATTTCAGTTGTATCAGAACAAAAGCCCCATTTTGCTCTCAAGCGAGGTACCACAACTTGCAATGTCAAACTGACGAACTGTTTGGTCCACAGAGCAAGTCAGTTTGGGTCTTCTCATGGCAAACCCCTCCCTGAAAATTATCCATAAGCACTTTTGGATAAAAATTCTGTCACTTTTTTCTCATAAACAGGATGCACATGTAAATGCACATAATACAATTGTCCCTGTCAGAGCAAAGGATATGGTATTACTATGACTTCTACTGTTAATAACCATTCAAGGTAGCAAACAATGGATAGAAGTAGTGACTCTGCTCCAGTTTTTTGGTTTTGTATACAAAGTATTGTTTATTGATATACTATACTTATGCTGAAGATAGAATCATACTGTATCAGTCTGTTAACAAGTGCAGTACTTCCTTAATGTTGGCCTAGGCCAACAAGAAAACTCTAATAATTTTTTGTAGGGGGAAGAGAGGGAAAACTATTTCAGTTACATGAAAACAGACAACCTGATGAAGAGTTGAGCAAAAAAAAAAAAGATGTGGGAAAGAGACAACGGTGCATTGTCTCTTCCTGTTTTGTGTACCTATACTGTGACTAAGTTCAGTACCGGGTTGATGTGTGGACAGGATTCTCCTGGATCCACAATTTAAGACAGGAAAAGAAAGACAAGTCTGCATTTTGTACATGTGTGCTGTCAAAATCTCCATGCATGTTTCATTCCTATCCTATGGAGAAGAGACTTCTGCTTTTAATAATAGCAGAGAGTTGAAAGTGGAAGAACATTTCAAGTTGTAGAAAACAGCTCCTCTAATTTGAGGTGTCCCCCTCCCGGGGAACCAAAGAAACACCTATGAGATCAGTACTGTATCTGAAAATAAAATTCATCTTATGCTGTTGTTTGAAAGTTTCTGCTTCCCCACCCCCCACCCCCGACAACTCAGGAACACAGGCTTAGAAGTTGAGATTGGCAGGAATAAAGTTATCTCCAGTGTCTCGTTAGAAGCGGAAGATACAGATTCTCCAAGGAATCAGCTCTATTATGTCATCAACAACAAGCCAAAATGGGGACTCCTAAAATTAAAGGTAGTGTTGATTCTTCAGTAACCCCCCACCCCATTATTTCACTCTTGCCTGTATGTGTTGGCACCTAACAAAACCAAGACAGTCTTAAAATAATTTCTAATTCTTGCCTTTTACCTTTTACTCAAGTGTGTGTGTGTGTGTGTGTGTGTGTGTGTGTGTGTGTGTGTGTGTGTGTGTGTGTGTGTGTGTGTGTTTCTGAAAGATTTATTCATCTGCATTAGTGGCAACTAGAGATGGGCACGACTCAAAAAAATGGTGTTTCGTTTGTTGTTTGGTCGTTTAGGGGTCCGTTTCGGTTCATTTTTGTTTTTGTGACTTTTTTGCAAAAAAATTCATTTTCATTTCGTTAGGTAACGAAATGAAAAAACAAAAACGAAAACGAAAAATTGCTGTTTCATTAGCATTCTTTTTAGTTCAATGCATCTGCTGCAACGAAAACAAAAAACACGGCAAATTTGGTCGTTTTGTTTTTGTTTTTGTTTTGTTTTTAAAAAAATTTGTTTCATTTTTGTTGCATAATGAAACAAAAAAACGAAAATGAAAATGAAAAATCGCTCGTTTCGTGCCCATCTCTAGTGGCAACTATCCTAATTCTGGAACTGAAAGCAAAAACGTTAGAAGAAATACTTTATCTGTTGGCTCTGATGTACTCTTCACATGCTCTACTCTACTACATTTCCTTTGGCTCCTGCTCTTCATTCTCCATTTTCTGGTAGATGTTTGGTGCCCTGTTTGTGTATATCAAAGAACATAAGAACATAAGAAGAGCCATGATGGATCAGGCCAAGTGTCCATTTAGTCCAGTTTCCTGCATCTCACAGTGGCCCCACCAAATGCCTCTGGGAGCACATGAGACTCAATATCTGTCTCCTGATACCACTCCCCTGCACCTGGCCTTTGAAGTACAGTACCCTGTTTTTAAATCTGCAAATTAAACATTCCCATCATGGCTTGTAACCTGTGATGGACTTTTCCTCCAGGCATCTATCTAATCCCCTTTTGAAGGGAATATAATATAATGATTATAGCAATACAGCATGTAAAAAGACATGTACAGGAAATGGAAAAACTGGGAATGCACCAAAAAGGAATACAGTATAAGCAAATAGCCAGTATGTGCAGGGGGATGGTTTTAAAAAAGTAGCTAAAGCACAAAATGAACTTAGACTTGCCAGAGAAATTAAAGATAGTAAAAGGGTTTTTTAAAGTTATGTCTGCAGCAAAAGGAAAAAATAAGGAAATGAGAGTGTCTCGGTGTGGCAATGGTAGACAGTTACTAACAGGAGACAAGGAAAAGGCAGAACTACTCAACACCTTATTTGCCTCAGTTTTCTCTAAAAAGGAAAAAAAGTTCCAGCGAGATGAAGAGTAGATGAGGTAGGGTGGAAATTGCAACATAGAATAGGTAGGGAGGTAGTACAGGAGCACCTGAAAATCCTAAATGAATTTAAGTATCTGGGGACAGATGACAGGAATATTAAAAGAAGGATATTAAAAGATCTAGCAGAAGGAATTTCAGAACCATTGGAAATGATCTTTGGTCGATAACCTGGTGGATAGGTGGTATGAGGGGACCACCGGGGCTGCGGACCGGATCGCCCCCAAGCGCCTCCTGCGCTGTGGAGACTGCTCCTCTCCGTGGTACATGGTGGAGCTGCGGTCGATGAAACAAGAACACAGGAGACTAGAGATCATATGGAGGGCCAGTCGGACGGAAGAGAATAGGGCTGCACTTAAGCAGCTGACTGGCTGCTACCTTCGCGTGATCAGGGATGCTAGAAGATCTTATGTCTCCCTGAGAATTGGTGAGGCCTCGAACCGCCAGGCGGAGCTGTTCTGGGTGGTTTGAGACCTCTCCAATCCCAGTCAGCTGGGGCCTCCTCCTAGTGATTTCACTAGTGAGCAATTTGCAGCCCACTTTAGATCCAAAATAGAGGCCATCCGTTCTGACCTGCCCCCAGCTGCTCTAGTCCTTCCCCTGATGTCCCTGGGGCTTCACCCCTCCGTTCTTTCTTCCTGAATGAGTTTGGGCCAGTGTCTCCAGCGGAGGCCTCCAGGGCTATGGCTTGTTGCCGGCCAGCGGCCACTCCCTTCGACCCCTGCCCGGCTTGGCTAATTAAATCTGCCGAAGGGAACATGCCTGAGTTGGTTTCCGCCATTGCCACGGCCTCTTTCGGGGAGGGTCGTTTCCCTGCCCGATTGAAGGAGACTGTGGTGAAACCCACTCTAAAAAAAAACTGGCCTGGTGTCGGATGATTTATCTAACTATCATCTGATTGCCATTGTTCCCTTCCTGGGCAAGGTTGTCGAGAGGGTGGCCGCTGTCAGGCTCCAGTCATACCTGGAGGAAAATCATATCCTGGATCCCTTCCAGTCTGGTTTCAGACCCCTTCACGGGACTGAGACTGCCCTGGTCACTCTGCAGGATGACCTCCTCAGGGAGGCCAACAGGGGGTGTTCCTCCCTGCTGGTTCTCCTTGATCTGTCAGCTGCCTTTGATACCGTCGACCATGGTAACCTGTTGGTCTGGCTGGCTGAGGCGGGAATTGGGGGTCAGGCTTTGGCCTGGCTTCGTACCTTCCTTGGGGGCCAGACTCAGCGGGTTCAGCTGGGTGATGACTTGTCGGCTCCTTGGACCCTCCCATGTGGGGTGCCCCAGGAGTCGGCAATCTCACCCATGCTGTTCAACGTTTACATGAGGCCGCTGGCGGAGGTCATCAGGAGATTTGGAGTTCGCTGTCATCAGTACGCTGATGACACGCAGCTCTATCTCTCCTTTTTGTCGTCTGCAGAGGAGGCAATTCGCTCCCTTGATCTGTGCCTGGAGGCTGCCAGGACCCTGCCTGTCATAGAACCTGAATGTGAAGGGTTAAATGCTGAAGAACAGCAGGAGGAGCCTTGCAGTTCAACTCAGCAGGCAGCTGAGTCTGAGGACGCAGCTGAGGGCACATCTCCTCCTCCTATGAGGGCTAGGAACAGGATCCTGCAAAGAAGAACTAACAGGAGAGCCAGGGAAAGGATCTTTAATGATAGGCATAGAATTAGATCTGAAAGCCCTGAGTTCTAGCAGGAGCCTTGTCAGAGATATGGGTGTGTTCCCTGGTTTAGGATAAAGCTAGCAAGTTTACCCTGAAACCTCTGTGGGAGCAATGCGTCACTTACCTTGTCACCACGTTCCTGTGTGTATCCAGACTCTGTTTCCTGACCTTGGACCGGCTTTCTGATTACGGCGTTCTCTGTTTCCTGACCTTGGACTGGCTTTCTGACTACGACGTTTCTCTGTACCCTTGAACTTGGCATTTGGCTCTGTAAGGTATTTTGGCTTTGATTCGGACTGTACTTTGTTCGTTATCTGGATTACAACTAAAGTTCCTGGCAAAGAACTGAACTTGGCTTGCTGTGTATTCTGTGTACGGGGCTTGACAGTTTGCTCCCACCCACCAAACTTATTCAAGCAGAATGGAGAAGGAGGGGGCTGTTGGAATGACTCCACTGGAAGCTTTGCAAAACCAAGTACTGTTTTTGTCTCAAGCAATTGTTCAATTGCAGCAAGCTCCAGCATCATTGCAGCCTCGTTGCCCTTTGCTGCCTCCTGACCGGTTTGAAGGGAAGTTAGAGGAATTCCCTGCATTCCTGGCTCAATGCAAGCTGTTCATTGAGGTGCGGGCTCAAGAATTTCCTACTGAGAGGTCTAAGGTCTGTTTCATTATCAGTTTATTGAAAGGACAGGCAGCTAAATGGGCGACCCCTTTACTCCTCAGTGCTTCACCTTTGTTGGATAATTACCAGGCTTTTCTGAACCATATTTCTTCAGCCTTTCAGAATCCCGTGCAGGCTGCTACTGCCAACAGGAGACTCAGAGCCTTGAAACAGGGCAAAGACTCAGTGTTTAATTACACTACTGCATTTCGTTTGATAGCTCAGGATTTGCAGTGGAACGTGCCGGCACTGATTTCTCAATATATGGAAGGTTTGGCAGATGAAGTGCTGGATGAGCTCTGTAGGGTAGAACAACCAAACACATTGCAGGAGCTCATTACAGTGTGTCTGAGAATTGATGGACGCCTGGAAAGCCGTCGTCTCTCCCAAAGCCAGAACTGCAACCAGCAACCTCTGCCAGCTGTGTCTCATCTTCAATCCCGGGAGGCTCATGAAGTAGATCCAGAACCTATGCAACTGGGAGCTGCTCGACCACGCCTTACCCCGGAGAAAAAGGCAAGACGACGCTTTCTTCATCTCTGCCTGTACTGTGGGGAAGGAGGACATTTTGCTTCTAATTGCCCTTTGAAGCGTTCCTCAATTAGAGCTGCTATCTCTCCAGCAGTAAAAGGGCAGCTCCATCCTTGAAGGAACCTCGAGGAATGGAGCATACCGAAAGGTTCCCAGGTAATACTATTACACCTCAAGGACCTTTTTTGCTACCTGTGACTTTAGGGCTCCCTGATGGTCGGGAGATTCCGGTGTATGCTATGGTAGATTCTGGGGCAGCTCATTGTTTTGTGGATGCTGGGTTTGTGCGGTACCATCGGATTCCAGTACAAAATAAGGACACCCCTTTGCTGGTGGAATCCATTGACGGTCGGTTACTTCGTTCTGGGCCGGTAGCTCAGGAAACCTGTCCCCTTACCCTTCAGGTAATGGATCATAATGAGCAGATTAGCTTTAATGTAACCTGTATGCCCCGGTTTCCTCTTGTTTTGGGACTTTCCTGGTTGCGAGCTCATAATCCACTGGTGGATTGGGTGCAAGGGGAATTATATTTCAAGGTCCCTTGTTCTAAGCAACATTCCTCCACTATCCTGGCATCTGCTCATGATACATCTGACCCTGTCTTGCCCCAGGCATATCAAGACTTTGCCGATGTATTTGAAGAAAAGGGGGCTGACAAGCTACCTCCACATCGACCCTATGACTGTGCCATTGATTTGATTCCTGGGGCACCTCTTCCTGTAGCACGAGTCTATCCCATGTCTGAACCTGAATTAGAAGCGTTAAGGGCTTTTCTAGATAAAAATATTCGACGTGGATTCATACGCCCTTCCAAATCACCATTGTCAGCACCAGTGATATTTGTCAAGAAGAAGGGAGGGAGCTTCGTCCTTGTAATGATTATAGAGCACTCAACAAGATCACTATTAGGGACCGGTACCCTTTACCTTTAATCTCTGAACTTTTGGACCGGTTAAAAGGGGCTAAGTGTTATACTAAGCTGGACCTTCGGGGGGCGTATAATTTGGTACGTATCCGCAAAGGAGATGAATGGAAAACTGCATTCCGGACCCGGTATGGCCAATATGAACATTTAGTAATGCCTTTTGGTCTGACCAATGCACCCAGTGTGTTTCAGCGGATGATGAATGACATTTTTCAGGATCTCCTAGATCGTTGTGTGGTTGTGTATTTAGATGACATTCTGATTTACTCCGCTGACCCAGTTCAGCATGTTAAAGATGTTCATCAGGTATTGCAGCGTCTCCGGGAAAACGGACTCTATGCTAAACTGGAAAAATGTGAGTTCAACATTGGAGAGGGTGAATTCCTGGGGCATATCATTTCTCCCCAGGGAATCCGCATGGACCCCAAGAAAGTAGAGGCGGTGTTGTCATGGCAGCAACCACAAAATCGTAAGGACTTGCAGCGGTTCCTTGGCTTCGCTAATTACTATCGTCAGTTCATTCCTGCTTACGCTGAAATTGCTGCACCTTTAAACCGTCTCCTCCGTCCCAAAGAGCCTTTCCGGTGGACTCCGGAAGCAGAGAAGGCTTTCTCTACCTTGAAGACCCGCTTCACTTCGGAGCCTATACTTCGCTACCCTGATCCACAACTGCCGTTCATAGTGGAGGCTGACGCATCTAATGTTCCCTTGGGAGCAGTATTATCTCAACAAGAGGATCCCTCCCAAATCCCACGTCCCTGTGCCTTCTACTCTCGGCAATTAAAACCTGCAGAAAAGAATTATACAATTTGGGAGCATGAACTGTTGGCCATCAAAACAGCTTTTGATGTATGGAGGCATTACCTTGAGGGAGCTCGACACCCTGTGCAAGTGCTAACTGATCACAGAAACCTGGAACATTTACAAACAGCTCGGCGATTGTCTCAGCGACGAATCCGGTGGTCTTTATTCTTTTCCCGGTTTGATTTTCGTATCAAGTATATTCCTGAAGCTCAGAATAAGAAAGTTGATGCATTATCTAGAAAACCTGAATATGCGGCACCAGTGAAAGAGACTTTAGTGGCACCCATCTTGCCTCCCTCCGTGTTCGCAGCCACAAGTCTGTGTCCCAGCTTGGCAGAAGAAATCCGGGAGTCTCAAGCTCAAGATCCATGGACTCAGCAACATCTTCAAGAACTTCAAAATGGGGAGCATGGAGAGTTTTCTGCACAACAAGGGTTACTACTACATCGAGGAAGGTTATATGTTCCTGCTGGTCCCCTTCGTAATCAGGTATTGCATCTTTCTCATGATTCTTTACCTACTGGACACTTTGGACTTTATAAAACCCTGCATCTTCTCACAAGGGAGTTCTGGTGGCCACAGGTCCGAGCTGATGTTACCAGATATGTGGGGTCCTGTGAAGTGTGTCGGCGAGCAAAGGATGTGGTGGCTAAACCTTCGGGTCTGTTGCATCCTTTGCCAACACCCTCTGGTCCTTGGAATGCTGTGTCACTGGATTTCATCACGGATCTTCCTCGCTCCAAAGGATTTACCTGCATCCTGGTCTTTGTAGATTTGTTCACCAAAATGGCCCACTTCGTTCCTTGTCCTAAACCTCCTACCGCAGCAGAAACAGCTCATCATTATTTACAACACCTCTTCAGGCTTCATGCTTTACCTGAACACCTTATTTCGGATCGTGGACCCCAATTCACCTCTAGTTTCTGGCAAGCTATGCACAAGGCACTAGGAACCCAAGTCCACCTGTCATCCGCTTATCACCCCCAGTCAGATGGTCAGACTGAGCGCACCAATGCCACCTTGGAACAATATTTACACTGCTACACATGTTATCAACAGGACAATTGGGTGGATTTGTTGCCTTTAGCCAATTTGCATGCAATAATGCGGTACATTCATCCATTCATCAAACCCCATTTATGGCCAACTATGGATACCATCCTCGGTACTTTCCCACCACCCTTCCTTCCACCTCTGTACCAGCTACCGATGTTTACCTTCAAGAACTTCATAGCATTCAAAAACTATTAAAAGAATAACTTAATCATGCTAAAGAAGCATATAAGAAGGCAGCGGATAAGAAAAGGCAAGAAGGTCCACAGTTGAATCCGGGTATGAAGGTTTGGCTCTCTACCCGATATTTGAGACATCCTAGGCGATCCGAAAACTAGATCCTCGATTCATCAGCCCTTACCCCATCCTAGAAAAAATCAACCCAGTGGTGTTCCGCTGTCATAGAACCTGAATGTGAAGGGTTAAATGCTGAAGAACAGCAGGAGGAGCCTTGCAGTTCAACTCAGCAGGCAGCTGAGTCTGAGGACGCAGCTGAGGGCACATCTCCTCCTCCTATGAGGGCTAGGAACAGGATCCTGCAAAGAAGAACTAACAGGAGAGCCAGGGAAAGGATCTTTAATGATAGGCATAGAATTAGATCTGAAAGCCCTGAGTTCTAGCAGGAGCCTTGTCAGAGATATGGGTGTGTTCCCTGGTTTAGGATAAAGCTAGCAAGTTTACCCTGAAACCTCTGTGGGAGCAACGCGTCACTTACCTTGTCACCACGTTCCTGTGTGTATCCAGACTCTGTTTCCTGACCTTGGACCGGCTTTCTGATTACGGCGTTCTCTGTTTCCTGACCTTGGACTGGCTTTCTGACTACGATGTTTCTCTGTACCCTTGAACTTGGCATTTGGCTCTGTAAGGTATTTTGGCTTTGATTCGGACTGTACTTTGTTCGTTATCTGGATTACAACTAAAGTTCCTGGCAAAGAACTGAACTTGGCTTGCTGTGTATTCTGTGTACGGGGCTTGACAGTTTGCTCCCACCCACCAAACTTATTCAAGCAGAATGGAGAAGGAGGGGGCTGTTGGAATGACTCCACTGGAAGCTTTGCAAAACCAAGTACTGTTTTTGTCTCAAGCAATTGTTCAATTGCAGCAAGCTCCAGCATCATTACAGCCTCGTTGCCCTTTGCTGCCTCCTGACCGGTTTGAAGGGAAGTTAGAGGAATTCCCTGCATTCCTGGCTCAATGCAAGCTGTTCATTGAGGTGCGGGCTCAAGAATTTCCTACTGAGAGGTCTAAGGTCTGTTTCATTATCAGTTTATTGAAAGGACAGGCAGCTAAATGGGCGACCCCTTTACTCCTCAGTGCTTCACCTTTGTTGGATAATTACCAGGCTTTTCTGAACCATATTTCTTCAGCCTTTCAGAATCCCGTGCAGGCTGCTACTGCCAACAGGAGACTCAGAGCCTTGAAACAGGGCAAAGACTCAGTGTTTAATTACACTACTGCATTTCGTTTGATAGCTCAGGATTTGCAGTGGAACGTGCCGGCACTGATTTCTCAATATATGGAAGGTTTGGCAGATGAAGTGCTGGATGAGCTCTGTAGGGTAGAACAACCAAACACATTGCAGGAGCTCATTACAGTGTGTCTGAGAATTGATGGACTCCTGGAAAGCCGTCGTCTCTCCCAAGGCCAGAACTGCAACCAGCAACCTCTGCCAGCTGTATCTCATCTTCAATCCCGGGAGGCTCATGAAGTAGATCCAGAACCTATGCAACTGGGAGCTGCTCGACCACGCCTTACCCCGAGAAAAAAGGCAAGACGACGCTTTCTTCATCTCTGCCTGTACTGTGGGGAAGGAGGACATTTTGCTTCTAATTGCCCTTTGAAGCGTTCCTCAATTAGAGCTGCTATCTCTCCAGCAGTAAAAGGGCAGCTCCATCTTTGAAGGAACCTCGAGAAATGGAGCATACCGAAAGGTTCCCAGGTAATACTATTACACCTCAAGGACCTTTTTTGCTACCTGTGACTTTAGGGCTCCCTGATGGTCGGGAGATTCCGGTGTATGCTATGGTAGATTCTGGGGCAGCTCATTGTTTTGTGGATGCTGGGTTTGTGCGGTACCATCGGATTCCAGTACAAAATAAGGACACCCCTTTGCTGGTGGAATCCATTGACGGTCGGTTACTTCGTTCTGGGCCGGTAGCTCAGGAAACCTGTCCCCTTACCCTTCAGGTAATGGATCATAATGAGCAGATTAGCTTTAATGTAACCTGTATGCCCCGGTTTCCTCTTGTTTTGGGACTTTCCTGGTTGCGAGCTCATAATCCACTGGTGGATTGGGTGCAAGGGGAATTATATTTCAAGGTCCCTTGTTCTAAGCAACGTTCCTCCACTATCCTGGCATCTGCTCATGATACATCTGACCCTGTCTTGCCCCAGGCATATCAAGACTTTGCCGATGTATTTGAAGAAAAGGGGGCTGACAAGCTACCTCCACATCGACCCTATGACTGTGCCATTGATTTGATTCCTGGGGCACCTCTTCCTGTAGCACGAGTCTATCCCATGTCTGAACCTGAATTAGAAGCGTTAAGGGCTTTTCTAGATAAAAATATTCGACGTGGATTCATACGCCCTTCCAAATCACCATTGTCAGCACCAGTGATATTTGTCAAGAAGAAGGGAGGGGAGCTTCGTCCTTGTAATGATTATAGAGCACTCAACAAGATCACTATTAGGGACCGGTACCCTTTACCTTTAATCTCTGAACTTTTGGACCGGTTAAAAGGGGCTAAGTGTTATACTAAGCTGGACCTTTGGGGGGCGTATAATTTGGTATGTATCCGCAAAGGAGATGAATGGAAAACTGCATTCCGGACCCGGTATGGCCAATATGAACATTTAGTAATGCCTTTTGGTCTGACCAATGCACCCAGTGTGTTTCAGCGGATGATGAATGACATTTTTCAGGATCTCCTAGATCGTTGTGTGGTTGTGTATTTAGATGACATTCTGATTTACTCCGCTGACCCAGTTCAGCATGTTAAAGATGTTCATCAGGTATTGCAGCGTCTCCGGGAAAACGGACTCTATGCTAAACTGGAAAAATGTGAGTTCAACATTGGAGAGGGTGAATTCCTGGGGCATATCATTTCTCCCCAGGGAATCCGCATGGACCCCAAGAAAGTAGAGGCGGTGTTGTCATGGCAGCAACCACAAAGTCGTAAGGACTTGCAGCGGTTCCTTGGCTTCGCTAATTACTATCGTCAGTTCATTCCTGCTTACGCTGACATTGCTGCACCTTTAAACCGTCTTCTCCGTCCCAAAGAGCCTTTCCGGTGGACTCCGGAAGCAGAGAAGGCTTTCTCTACCTTGAAGACCCGCTTCACTTCGGAGCCTATACTTCGCTACCCTGATCCACAACTGCCGTTCATAGTGGAGGCTGACGCATCTAGTGTTCCCTTGGGAGCAGTATTATCTCAACAAGAGGATCCCTCCCAAATCCCACGTCCCTGTGCCTTCTACTCTCGGCAATTAAAACCTGCAGAAAATAATTATACGATTTGGGAGCGTGAACTGTTGGCCATCAAAACAGCTTTTGATGTATGGAGGCATTACCTTGAGGGAGCTCGACACCCTGTGCAAGTGCTAACTGATCACAGAAACCTGGAACATTTACAAACAGCTCGGCGATTGTCTCAGCGACGAATCCGGTGGTCTTTATTCTTTTCCCGGTTTGATTTTCGTATCAAGTATATTCCTGAAGCTCAGAATAAGAAAGCTGATGCATTATCTAGAAAACCTGAATATGCGGCACCAGTGAAAGAGACTTTAGTGGCACCCATCTTGCCTCCCTCCGTGTTCGCAGCCACAAGTCTGTGTCCCAGCTTGGCAGAAGAAATCCGGGAGTCTCAAGCTCAAGATCCATGGACTCAGCAACATCTTCAAGAACTTCAAAATGGGGAGCATGGAGAGTTTTCTGCACAACAAGGGTTACTACTATATCTAGGAAGGTTATATGTTCCTGCTGGTCCCCTTCGTAATCAGGTATTGCATCTTTCTCATGATTCTTTACCTACTGGACACTTTGGACTTTATAAAACCCTGCGTCTTCTCACAAGGGAGTTCTGGTGGCCACAGGTCCGAGCTGATGTTACCAGATATGTGGGGTCCTGTGAAGTGTGACGGCGAGCAAAGGATGTGGTTGCTAAACCTTCGGGTCTGTTGCATCCTTTGCCAACACCCTCTGGTCCTTGGAATGCTGTGTCACTGGATTTCATCACGGATCTTCCTCGCTCCAAAGGATTTACCTGCATCCTGGTCTTCGTAGATTTGTTCACCAAAATGGCCCACTTCGTTCCTTGTCCTAAACCTCCTACCGCAGCAGAAACAGCTCATCATTATTTACAACACCTCTTCAGGCTTCAGGCTTTACCTGAACACCTTATTTTGGATCGTGGACCCCAATTCACCTCTAGTTTCTGGCAAGCTATGCACAAGGCACTAGGAACCCAAGTCCACCTGTCATCCGCTTATCACCCCCAGTCAGATGGTCAGACTGAGCGCACCAATGCCACCTTGGAACAATATTTACACTGCTACACATGTTATCAACAGGACAATTGGGTGGATTTGTTGCCTTTAGCCGAATTTGCATGCAATAATGCGGTACATTCATCCATTCATCAAACCCCATTTATGGCCAACTATGGATACCATCCTCGGTACTTTCCCACCACCCTTCCTTCCACGTCTGTACCAGCTACCGATGTTTACCTTCAAGAACTTCATAGCATTCAAAAACTATTAAAAGAATAACTTAATCATGCTAAAGAAGCATATAAGAAGGCAGCGGATAAGAAAAGGCAAGAAGGTCCACAGTTGAATCCGGGTATGAAGGTTTGGCTCTCTACCCGATATTTGAGACATCCTAGGCGATCCCGAAAACTAGATCCTCGATTCATCAGCCCTTACCCCATCCTAGAAAAAATCAACCCAGTGGCGTTCCGTCTGCAATTACCTGCTTCTCTCCATATTCATCCTGTGTTCCATCGTTCTCTCTTGGTCCCAGCTAAAGACCCTGACCCCAACCGACCACCAAATCCTGAACCTCCTCCACCGATATTGGTAGAAGAAGAAGAGGAGTATGAGGTCCGCCAAATTTTGGATTCCCGGATACATCGGGGGGGGGGGTTACAATACTTAGTGGACTGGGAGGGGAATGGACCAGAAGATCGTTCTTGGGAACCGGTATCTAACTTGCATGCGCCAAAGTTGATTCAGCAATTTCATGATAATCATCCAGATAAACCTGGCCCATCGGAAGAGGGGGACCATGGGGAGGGGGATAGTGCCAGGACCCTGCCTGTCATAGAACCTGAATGTGAAGGGTTAAATGCTGAAGAACAGCAGGAGGAGCCTTGCAGTTCAACTCAGCAGGCAGCTGAGTCTGAGGACGCAGCTGAGGGCACATCTCCTCCTCCTATGAGGGCTAGGAACAGGATCCTGCAAAGAAGAACTAACAGGAGAGCCAGGGAAAGGATCTTTAATGATAGGCATAGAATTAGATCTGAAAGCCCTGAGTTCTAGCAGGAGCCTTGTCAGAGATATGGGTGTGTTCCCTGGTTTAGGATAAAGCTAGCAAGTTTACCCTGAAACCTCTGTGGGAGCAACGCGTCACTTACCTTGTCACCACGTTCCTGTGTGTATCCAGACTCTGTTTCCTGACCTTGGACCGGCTTTCTGATTACGGCGTTCTCTGTTTCCTGACCTTGGACTGGCTTTCTGACTACGATGTTTCTCTGTACCCTTGAACTTGGCATTTGGCTCTGTAAGGTATTTTGGCTTTGATTCGGACTGTACTTTGTTCGTTATCTGGATTACAACTAAAGTTCCTGGCAAAGAACTGAACTTGGCTTGCTGTGTATTCTGTGTGTGGGGCTTGACAGAGGCGGTCTTGGAATGGACCAGAGATAACCAGCTCAAGCTGAATCCGGAGAAGACAGAGGTTCTGTTCTTCGGGGTTCCCTCGTCTGGGTACAATGGCCCCCTCCCTAAGCTGGGGGGTGTTTCCCTCCAGCCTATGGACTGGGCCAGGAATCTGGGCATGGTCCTGGATTCAGCCCTCTCCCTGGAAGCCCAGGTGGTGGCTGCTTCCAGCGCCACTTTTATCCACCTCCGCAGAATCGCCCAGATCTGATAGTACCTTGATGAGTCCTCCCTGAGGACAGTTGTGCAGGCCCTGGTGATATCGAGGATCAACTACTGCAATGCCCTCTACGTGGAGTTGCCCTTGACCCTGATCCGGAGGTTACAGCAGGTGCAGAATGTGGCAGCCAGGCTGGTGGTGGGTGCTCGTAGATTCAAGCACATCACCCCAGTCCTGGCTCGCTTGCACTGGCTACCCGCTGTCTTCCGGATTAGGTTCAAGGTCCTGGTTTTGATTTTCAACGCCCTCCACGGCCTGGGACCAGAGTATCTGGCGGAGCGTATCTCTCAGAGATCAACTGGGGCCAGAGCCACGAGATTGGTGCAGGCGTGCTCATTGAGGGTGGCCACACCCAGAGAGGCGTGGAAATCGCGTACGCATGACCGCGCCTTCTCTGTGGTGGGCCCCAGCCTCTGGAACCATCTCCCCAGTGAGCTGCGCCTAGTAGAGTCCCTGCCCACCTTTAAAAAGGCCCTAAAGACCCACTTGTTTACGGAGGCATTTCCCCTTCTCTGCCCGCCGCCATCCCTGCTTGCGCCACCTCTGTGTTTTTTTTCTTTTTCTTTTTTTTACTGTCCTGCCGGTTATTGTGTTTTATGCTTTTACTGTAAGCCGCTCAGAGTTCCCTTCTGGGAAGACGAGTGGGATACAAGTCTAATAAATAAATAAATAAATAAATAAATAAATAAATAAATAAATAAATAAATAAATAAATAAATAAAATCTTTGAGAATTCCTGGAGAACATGGGAAGACCCCATAGATTGAAAGAGAGCAAATGTTGTTCCCATCTTCAAAAAGGGGAGGTGGGGCGAAGAGGAGACAAATAATTGCCACCCAGTCAGCTTGAAATCTATTCCTGGGAAAATTCTAGAGCAGATCATTAAGCAGACAGTCTGTAATTATTTAACAAGCAATACTGTCATTACTAAAAGTCAACACGGGTTTCTTAAGAACAAGTGATGCTAGACTAATTTGTTCTATTTCTTTGATAGAGTTACAGGCCTGGTGGATGTTGCTTATCTTGATTTCAGTAAGGCCTTCAATAAGGTTCCCCTTGATATGCTTGCAAAGAATGTTAGTAAAATGTGGGATAGATAGTGCTACTGTCAAGTGGATTTGTAATTGGTTGACTGATCATACCCAAAGAGTGATCATAAATTGCTTCACCTCAGCATAGAGAGAGGTGACTAGTGGGTTGCCCCAGGGTTCTGTTCTGGTTCTGGTTCTATTCAATATATTAATTACTGAGATGAAGGAATAGATAGTAGACTGATTAAATTTGCAGATGATACCAAATTGGGAGGGGTTGATAATTCCCTAGAGCATAGGATAAAAATCCAAAATGACAGAGTGTTGGGCCAAAGGTAATGGAATGAGTTTGAACAGCGAGGGCAATGGTTTCAAACTACAGAAAAAGATATTCCATTAGAACATTAGGAAGAAGTTTCTGATGTTTACAGCTCTTCAGCAGTAGAATAAGCTGTCACGGAAGGTGGTGGGTTCTCCTTCTTTGGAGGTTTTAATGCAGAGGATGGATGGTCATATGTCGGGAGCACTGTGATGGGGGATCCTGCATGGCAGGGGGTTGGACTGGATGGTCCTAGAGGTTTCTTCCAACTTTATGCTTCTATGATTCTGTATGACAGTGAGATCGTTCATCGCATGGCATGCAAAGTATCTTCTATGTAGTTGTAATTCCGGCATGAGGAAAAGCAAGTCCAGAGTGCTGCTACATCTGATCCATGGCTTCCCTTCGTCAACACATGGGCCTGTACAAACATACAATGTTGCTGAGCTTCTTTTAAAAGGTTTGCACTGGAATCAGTGGAAGTTTTTGAAACAGCCTGACTACCACAAAAGGGTCAATTTTGGGGGGGGGGATAAGGGTGCACAACAGTGGATGAAAGGGTTAAGCCTCCCATTTTTATATTGTGATCCTGAAGCCACACACATGGCAAAATGTTTTGAGCAAAAAAATAAAATAAAAATCCCATTCCTTTAAGTACAGGATAAAGGTGTTGGAGCAACTGGGGAAAATGGAAGGTAAGAAGAAGGAGGAAAATGGAGGAAAGAGAAGGAAAATGTGCAGGAACAGAGAAAGAAAGGACAGAATAAGAGATAAGAGAAGAGAGGGAAGGAGAAATGAAAGGACTGAAGAAGTTGTTTGGGTGAATAAGGGTGCAAGAAGGAATGAATGGGCAATGGGTCTCCCTTTCATCCCCACCAAGTCCCCTTTAACTCTTTTCTCAAAAAAGATCTCATATGTTGATATCTAGTTCCGTGGCTCTTCCAGTCAGCTTTCTGCAGCTATACCAAAACATCTTAACTGACTTTTATATTGGTTTGCTAAACCACTAGGCTATAATCTTCCTTTTATAATTAAGTAACTTGAGAAATCTGCTGGGACCAGTAAATTTTGAGAACGCTTCCATAAAACAGAATATAAAGTGGATGGTCTTACCATCAGAAGCCCATAAAAGTCAATCCCTTTATGTGACACCTCTACAAATGGCATTATGTCATTGCATAATATTAGTAGGAAACGAAGATTTTTGTGCAAAAGCATAAAATGTAATGCATTTCACATAATCTACTCATATAAATGGAAAGAGAGAGGGAGACGTTTTAAAGTAGACTTCCAGCTTTTTGGCATCCTTAGAACGTAAGGAAATTTGGAATCGAGCTCAAAATAAAGGCACATTTCAATGGGCATATGGTTATTTTCTTTTTTTTTTCAATAGAAATATTCATTTCTTCAACTCTTTTAGCTGTTCAGCTGGTGGTCTTAACTTGGGTGGGGTGGGTAGCAAAAAGATCTGAAAATGGAAAATGGTAGCGATGCCAAAAATATTTTATTTCTAGTTGGGTTAGCATACTGTAGGCCGCTTGTTATCCATGCTGCAATCTCTAGTTATTGAACCTAGAATATCCTCAAAGATTATTTGGCAATGACAGAGTACATTTTCTGTACCTGTTGCTTTGCTTATTTTAAATGTATGCAGTTTAAATCATCTGTCCAGTAAAAAAGAAAAATCATGAAGTCTAGTGTTGAAATTCTACTAATGTAGTAAGAGGAAGGAAATGATCACCATAGTGAGGTGTATTTATACTTTTGAATACCTGGGCTGTGTCAGGATTAAATATGATTCATGAAGTCAAAGGAAATGACCTTACAACTACTCCATCATTCCTGTTTGTCTACATGAATAAATATGGCCATGTTCAATTGAAAGAATAAGAGTTCCCTATGAGTAGTCTGTGAAGATTCTCAGTCATCCAGGTGAATTTATCTGGAAGTTGAGTCATGGCTACTGGACTTCTTTTTCTCGAGAGATAGAAACATTTCCCTGCTCATCCAAACAACTTCATCAGTCTCAGGAAAGCTAGTTGCAAGTCCTGCATCTTATAGTCCACTTTGACCTCTTATCACCCTGGTCTGAAATAGGCTCATGAATAGGGCTATGAAGGATATTCTACTACCTATCTAAATAAATAGAAATTACATCACAATTTTGACAGGTAGATTGCTATTGATATCTGTTCACAATATCATAGTTCAGGCATAACTAGAAGTCATGAATGACTCTCCGACTCATTCACCCTCCCCTTGAGGATACCAATGATCAAATCATACATTTAGCCAAATGTATATTTCTTGATAGCGACTGCAGCAACGAAATAAAAAGATGCCTGCTTCTTGGGAGGAAAGCAATGGCAAACCTAGATAGCATCCTAAAGAGCAGAGACATCACTTTGCCAACTAAGGTCAGGATAGTCAAAGCTATGGTTTTTCCAATAGTGATGTATGGAAGTGAGAGCTGGACTATAAAGAAGGCTGATCGCCGCAGAATTGATGCTTTTGAGCTGTGGTGCTGGAGGAGAGTCTTGAGAGTCCCCTGGACTGCAAAGAGATCAAACCTATCCATTCTGAAAGAAATCAACCCCGAATGTTCACTGGAAGGCCAGATTTTGAAGCTGAGGCTCCAGTACTTTGGCCACCTCATGAGAAGAGAGGACTCCTTGGAAAAGTCCCTGATGTTGGGAAAGATGGAAGGCAAAAGGAAAAGGGGAGGGCAGAGAATGAAATGGTTGGACCGTGTCATCGATGCAACCAAAATGAATTTGACAAAACTCCGGGAGGCAGTGGAGGATAGGAAGGCCGGCGAGCTCTGGTCCATGGGGTCACAAAGAGTCAGACACAACTGAACGACTGAACAACAACAACAACATATTTCTTGATATTACCGTTTTCCTTCCAGTTCTTCAAAGCTCTAAGTCTAAGCAATCAGACTTGCAAATGAAACCTTCCAATGACCAACTGCAATATTAAAGAAAGTTATTTTGCAGCACAGGGAGTGAGGCAGTTTCCTACTAAGCTTTTGCCTCAAAAGGTGGCTCCTCTTCGGATGACATGTTAATTTCCCTATCTTGTTTGGTTATAAAAGATTTATGTCTCTCTAATCTTAAATCAGACATTGTTCCTTGAGACATCTAGACTTTTGGATGGGCTTGCTCCTACACTGTCTGCTAAGCTACACTTCTAGAACAAAACTGAATCTGAAATCACAGTTTGAATATTACAGAGGAACACACTTGGTTTAAAACTGAAAAAGTGACACTTTTAATCTTCTCTATAGATGTATATGGATGAATCAAGCTTGATGTTTTTCAGTTGCTTCTGTTTTCCAAGGCTAGGCTCACACCGTCCTAGTTCTATATTAGATTGCAAGCTTCTACAACCCGCACTCTTGAAATATGCATTGATATTTGGTATGCATCTTTGAAAATGTCCATCTTTTTCCAACATGCAAACACAGTTTTGTTTTGTTTTGCAAACTGCATTGCAGTACAAGTGGCATCTGACTCCTATCTTCTTTCTAGCCTGCTCAAAGTGAAGAATACAAGCCCAGTTTACTCTCCAGCCACACTGCTTTTGGGATGCCCAGAGTGGCACAGCTGGACAGTAAACTGGGGCTACGAATGAGCCCACAAACTGCTGCCTCCCCTTCACTTGACTCTCTATATGGAGCATAGTGGCATGCCCTGAGTGGAGGAGGAAGTGCAATAGCTGTGATGGGGCGATGTTGCATGCCCACAGAAAGGGCTCGTGTGCCACCTTTGGCACCTGTGCCACAGATTTGCCAACACTGACCTACGGAATCCCACTGTACCTTAAGAAAGAATATTTTTTTATCTCGAAGGCTTTCATGGCCAGGATCTGATAGCTGTTGTGACCTTTTTGGGGGCTTTTTGGCATGTTCTGGAAGTTTTTCTTCCTGACGTTTCCCCAGAGTACAGAGATAAACTTTTAGTTCCCTGGGCTCCTTGCCCTCCGAAGATGCTGGCACTGTCTGGCGAAACATCAAGAAGAAAAACTTCCAGAACACCACCAAACAACCCGAAAAACTCACAACAGCTATTTTTTGATCCTTTGTGATAGACAAATACATTTTCTTAACTGAACCATCTAAATGCTGCTGCCCCAATAATGCATAAATAATTTCTTCAGCCTTTGCAGTTGTCTGTTTTGCTCACTTTCCATCCATCATATGGAGCACTATGCAAGCCAAAGCTTCTTCAAAGCAACTGTCCCAACACACCATTTGTATGTATCTTGTTACTATATATTTAAAGGATGCATCTGAATTTCACAAAGAACAATAAAAAGTTGGTTAAAAGGGGGAGAAAGAGTAACCAAGCTTTGCTTTTGGACTGAGCAAAGATCAGGTAGAAGCAACCCAAAGAAAAAGGGTGTGAACTGTGTGACCCTCCAGAAAACTATGTGCTAGTATTCCATCATGCAAGGGGACAGGAAAGTAAACGAGATAAGTTATTGCTTTGTGTTGTTTTTATAAAATGGGCAACATGCTCAAGGCCTAGAAGAGATAATTTCATTCATTCAGACATTCTCAGCAGGCAAGATTAGCGCATTAAAAATGAAATGCACTTTGCCTTTGTAGTGCTTGGACCAAACCTCATATTGGAAGTTGATTGTGATGCAAGACAAGATCACAAGCAGGATTGCAGTGGGATAACAGAATGACTGGATGTGTGTGTTGAACCTCTGCATGAATGCCAACTGTTTAAAACAGCTCTATATTTATTTTCTTTGTACTGCAAGATTTCTTCATCTTCTTTTGTGATAGCATTTAATAGTCTTCTTGTACTTGGCTTGAGAAGAAAACTGAGAAAACCCAACTTCTGGGTAGGTGGCAAGTGCAAGCTGAAACACCTGGGTGTTGGCTATGAACATCAGGGTGGGCGACAATAGATCCATCTGCATCCCTTGGCATCCACCAAAGCTTTTTCTGTGTCATTGGTTGGGAAATGTGCTTCCAAAAAGGGACAGATTGGTAAGGCTTGTCTAAAAGACATACTATTTTGAATTATGTGTAAATAGGTAGATTTCTCTGTCTGTTTCCAACTGGTAGTGTTGAATAAATAACTGTTGGATTATTGTCAGCCTAACAGGGTTTTCCAGGGCAAGAAAGTTTACCATTCAGCAGGTGAAATCCTGTTGTTTAGTGTAGTAAGCTGCACTAGGGTAGGCTCATTAAGTCAGTGGGGATTTAAAGAGTTAACCCCTTTCTAAGCTTCATTGATTCACCTGGGACTCCTCCAGTCCTGACTTAATCAAATTTGCTAAGCAACACATTTTCACACAGTGGGTCATATTTAGCAATGGTCTGTAGTGGCCAGAATATCAGATTTGAGCAGGGAATCCCGGGTTCAAATGTTCACTCAAGTATGGATGTCACTGGGTGATTTTGAATTAAGTCCAAAACAACATCAACATGAAATGGTTCATTCCCTGTGTAGACTTCCTGTTCAAGCAATCCAAACAGGCCATCTCCTGTGACAAGGCACAGCCATCAGGTCTCCATTAGAGATGGGCATGAAACGAGCAATTTTTCATTTTCATTTTCGTTTTTTCATTTCGTTACATAACGAAACGAAAAACGAATTTTGTCTCCAAAATGAAACAAAACGAATGAAACAACAGAAATTTTGTCGTGTGTTTCATTTTCGTTGCGGCAAATACATTGAACTGTAATGAATGCTAACGAAACAGCAATTTTTTGTTTTCGTTTTCATTTTTTCGTTTCATTACATAATGAAACGAAAACAAAAATTTTTGCAAAAAATTCACAAAAAATGAAAACGAACCGAAACGGACCCCCTAAACGACAAACGACAAACGGAACACCATTTTTTTGAGTTGTGCCCATCTCTAGTCTCCATATAAAACACAGAAAATGGTCACTGTGTAAAGACTAATGCAAGATATTTCGCTCCTGAGATGGAGAAATAAATAGCAGCTGCTATATATAGTGTAAAAACATGAGGAGGTAAGTGTGGCACCTCAGTAGGAAAGCCCACTCCATGGAAGAAAGAGAGAGAGAAAAAGATTTTTTTTAAAAAAATAGTGTTGACGAAGTGAATACTTCTGTTACAATAATAATAAACTAAATACAGTTTGCTGCCCTTTTATGAGCACCACAATCAGCCATCTGAGGTGGCTTCTTCAGTCTGCTTCTGGGCCATAGGTTTCATCCAGGATACAAGATGGACATTTCACAGATCTCTCTTCTGCCGTTGCCTTTTTGTTTTTCATATTTAGGGTCATTCAGTCTTTATCATTATCAGTTTCAAGTAGTGGTTAAATATGACATCCGTAAACAAGCATCCATTGTACATGGGTGTTTTTTTTTGCTTCCACCTACCCATTCCTTTACGTTTTCCAGACTGCATCATCTTGGAGCACCCTGCATCCTGGGATGAATTTCACACAAGACGATGTGGACCTGAACTGCCTTTGGTATTTCCATACTAACATCTTGGCTCCAGAAAGTCATGATAACTTCCGTTTTTATGTGACAGATGGACAGAACAGCTCTCCACCTGAAGGCTTCTATATCTTGATTAAAAGCATGGACAAAGGTAGGAAATGGGGAAGTCCCCCCTGCATTTCTAGATTTTTTTTTTTTTGAGAAACTAAATATGGGAGGGGGAGATTACCCCTGCATCTCCTTATGTGACACTGATGTGTTTTTAAATGCATGGGTGAAGTTTGTACTTCTGCATTCTCTAAAGGATGCCGCCACGTCTTTCCTCTGTTCTGATGAACAAGCTAATTAGAATCCCATCCATTATGTGCATAACTAATTACACAAGTTTGCAAATCTGTTGCCTATTACGATAGCAATCCCTTATGTCTCTTCATGACTAGTGACCAAAAGAGCAGAGTTCAATTCTAAAACCTTCTTCCGTGAGGAGAACCAGGATCATCTCCCCATTGAATTTAGAAGCTGTCAGGAGTCTACCTAGCTCTTGGAGTTTATGGCTTCCTGATAAGTTATGTCCTTAGAAGATCTTAAGGACCTTCTGCAGATGAGAGGAAAGGGGAATAAGGAGCCAAATTGACTCCCCTCAGTCTTCTAGCTTTGAAGAGGGGGGGGGAGCTGATAATATTGCATGAGAGAAACTGTGAGGCCTGTTCCAAAGCATTGTTGCAGAGTCCTTTTGGAAATGAATAGAAATCACCACGAAGACACACAGGACAGAGTCTCCAGAGTGTTAAATATTTCTCAGCTTGTGCCAGGTGGCTGTAATTTATTGAACATAGGTTTTTGTGAAATAGTGCTCCTGTCAGGAAGAAGATTGGTGTAAGAGAAATGGAAGCGGCTAAATCTCTTGGGGTCTTCTTTGGCGAAAACCCTCTATTGAGTCCTCCTGTGACTTGTGCTCGTAACTGCTGAAGAAAACAGAGATGCCATCTGTAAACTGTGATTCATAAACACACTGTCAATCTGCCACGTTACCCTGACATCATAAAATTACAAGGAGCAGCATTATAATAAAGAGGGGAGGCTTGCAATCAACCAATTAAATACATCTAATTTATTTCTCTTACAGCTGAGGCTTTATTTATTAGTAAACAGCTGCATTTATTATAGGGATTTAAAAAAGAAATCCAGGAGAGTGCCAACTGGCACTTTTGATAATCTACTAATCCTAAACAATCATCTGGGCATTTCATGCATATTAGAAAAATATAAAATCATCTGCAATTAAGCTACCACATTGCAAGCGTGTGCATAGATTCATACATAGAAGCATTTCTTTACCTAACGGTTACTTGAAATTACAGACTTGTGTGTACTGCTTTCTTTTCTGCACACATAGTAGCCACCAAATAAACAAATCAACAGCAACAAACTACCAACTGATGAAAGAGAGGGACAAAACATTCAGCAGAGAGGCAGGGCTTGCTTTGGATTTCAAAAACAGGAAGGAACGATTAGTTAGTGCTTGATAGATAGTGCTATTACCCCAGCCCAGAAGAATCCATTCCAGTCACTCAAACTACAGACCACATATGAGGTTGTAAAATAAATCTCCAATAAGAATAAAGATGGCGGTACATTATGATAGATCTAAAACCTCTAAAGATGGGGGTGGGGTGGGGGGACAATGCTGGCACAATGTTAGTCCGGGGCAAGGGGAGGCATGAGTAATTCCCAAAATCGCTAAACAAGGAAGGGCTTGGGTTCACAATAGTTGATCTAGATTAGAATTCACCAATCAGGATTGTGCTGCTTACACCTACTTCCTCTTACTCTCACCTCTATGGAAGCATTCAAAATAACGCAGCACTTAAGGCCTGTGGATATCCAAAGTGGGACTTCAACAAAGCAGTGTGCCGACCCAGAAGAATAAAGGATCAGCCTGAGACCCAAACCTGATGGAAGAACCTGGTCATTTGCCTACATGGCTGGAGTGTCTGAGAAGCTTAAAAGGATTTTTGGCAAACACCACACTCACAAACACACTAAGGCAGAGACTTGTCCACCCAAAGGACCCAACACCAAAACATAAAAGGAGCAGTATAGTACATGCCGTCCAATGCAGTGAGGAGTGTGCAGAACTCTTCATTAGAGAAACTGAACAGCCATTAAACAGAAGGATGTCCCAACGTGGAAGGGGTAACAGCTCAGGACCAGTATCAGCAGTACATATCCACTTGAAGGACAAAGGGCACTCATTCAAAGTTGAGGATGTACACATGTTAGACAGAGAAGATAGGTGGTTTGAGAGAGGGGTCATGTGAGCATTGAAAAACCCCTCTCTCAACAGAGGTGGGGGCCTCAGACACAGTCTATCTGCTACTTATTGGGCTGTGCTTTCAACAATAAAGACTAATCAAAAAGCCTTCACCACCAAGGCCATAGCTTACGACCCATACTTTATGGGTTTCAGCACCCTAGGACATTGTTCACCTTAAGGCTATTGATACTGTTGTCTACCTAACATTTTCTAGTTAACCAAATTCCATTTTTCTTCTGCATCTGACTATTAAACCCTCCCCTCCTTTAAAAAATGGCCAAAAGACAAAAAGGATAGTAGTAGTCATACATTGTAATTTACTCTGGATTAGAGATGGGCACGACTAGGGAAAATGACGTTTTCGAGTTGTCATGTGTCGGAGGCGGCCTGTGTCGGCTCGTTTCCGTTTTTCGTGAAACTTTGCAAAAATTTGTCATTTTGTTTTTTGTTTTTCATCTGTCGTTAAACTGGTTGGGGGGGTAGCGGGCTCCTGGAGGCACCTCTTTTTTGGGGGGTGGGTGCCTCCTATCCTCACCCGCTAGGGAAAGCAGGCTCCTGGAGACCCCTCATATATGGGGATCTCCTCTCCTCACCTGCTGCAAAAGGGCATGCATGCATAGCCATATGGATATGATTGCATACCTTACCAAGTTGCACGCAGAGACACAGCAGACTGGCAGAGGCACCCCTCTTTTTGGGGTGCCTTCCCTGCATCAGTCAGGCCTCGGGGGCATGGTTTGCATGATGTCACACATGCTGCCGGCCGAGCCAAGCCTGCAGGAGTCACCCAGAGCCACAAGTGGTGGACTGGCAGACTCTCTGCACCCACTGTGTCTCACTAAGAAGGGAATTGTTGCGTGTAGTGCAATGCAAGTACAGATCTGGCTTAGGCAACAGGGTTAGCGCAAGGGCTAGGGTTAGGCTAGTTACGGGTGAGGTTAGGGTGAGTATTGGGGTGCACCTCTGGGGGCCTCTCTGACCCACTTAGAAGGACAGTGTACTGGCGTATGGGTTAGGGTTAGGGTTCGGGTTCGGGTTCGGGCTACGGTTAGTGGGCTTTTTATGCCCGGTTGGCACATCCCAGAAGTCTCTGTGGTCAACCTGGCCAAGTGGCCATGCGATTGGTGGAATGGCTCCAAAAATTTGCATGGTCACTCCCATGGCCAGCCCATCATTGCGCAGGTGTAAAAAAATAAAATAAAATCAATGGAGAGAGGAAAGAGGAGACATTTTGTTGCAAGAAAAACCCACTGCTACTGTAAAAATTCTGGCAGTTTTAAAATAGCAATTTTCGCATGTTGTGGTCGCCGCCCTATTTTGGATCCCCCGCCCGCACCGCATGGCATGGCGAGTTTGGCGACTCGAGTCCGGCTGCCCAGGACAGGAGAGGGGGGAGGCCGGGACCCCCCCAGAAACCACCCCTCTGGTAGGTGCACTCTGCACTGCAGGCATATTTTTGCCTGCTTTTGGGCCCGGGAATGGGGGGGGGGAGTTTAAAACTTTTTTTCTGTGCCGCTTCCGCTTGAATTGCGGCGGCCAGCGGCGAGTCCGGTGCTTGTTGCGAGCGACTACGATGAGGATTTCCCCCACCACCAGAGCAGCCCAGGACAGGAGAGGGGGGGTCAACCACCCCTCTGGTAGGTGCCCTGAGCCCTCACTCAGGCAGGCATATTTCCGCCTGCTTTTTGGCCGGGAATCGTTTTTTTTTTTAACTTTTAAAAACTTTTTTTCTGTGCTGCTTGGCATCGCGGGATCGCCGCGATGCCAGGAATGACCACGACAAATCAGATCCAATTATTCTTTAGTTGGTTCGAGTTCAAGTTCTGGCGGAGTAATTCCCGTTACCGTTTCCGTTCCGTAACGGAAACGAGGAACGGAAACGGAAATGGGAATTCCGCCAAGTCGTGCCCATCTCTACTCTGGATTAGTCCTACTACTGAATTTTCATTAAGCACTATTGGGACAGAGCAGCCTATGCCATATAGATTGTCAAGCAGATCCAAAGAGATAAAATCTAGGAGGAAGTGGCTATTCTGTTATTTTCTGTCTTCTCTGCATCCTTACTGGCCGCAGTTACCACATCTCTAGCATCTCTTAGTATCCAGAGCTTATTTGGTGCTGGGATGCTTTCCAGAACGAAGATGGTCTCCAGCGCTGCCATTCCCGCATGCCTGTCTTACTTATTAATGCGGTTGGAGAAATCTGAAATATAGGTGTGCTTCTGACTGCCACAGGGGAATTCTGGCCATTGAAGTCCAAAAGAGTAATCACTTCTTTTCTCCATTGTATACAAGGGCTAAGAGATTGGTCTAAAACAGGGCCAAAGCCAGGGTCTAAAGCATTAAATCCTCCACACACCCACCTTTTCTCTTCTGATCCAGACTGAGACTCTCACACCGATTAAGTAATTTTCACAAACCATTCACACAATTTCTAGTTGTAGATGTAATTCTGAAAACCTTCATAAAAACTAGATAGTCACCTGCCCTTGGTTTTCTGTGTATCTTAGGTGATGGGATGGATTGGTTTTGTTCAAGCATGGGCTTTTCTCACTTCTGTATCCTGCGAATTTCCTTGCTTTCATTTCTGATTGGTCACCAGGATAGAGGAACATGCTTAATTCATCAAAGTCAGTTTGCTTAGACATGAAGCTATAAAGAACTGTGCTCACAGCCAGAAATAAGGAACCCCCTTGGCTTTTAATTTGAACCAAAAGACAAAGCATGAAAGAGGGAATCTCAGAACCCGAGTGCTCTTTCCCTTCAACCAATTTATATGTACGGTATATTGGGTGGATTAGTAATAAAAGAAACTTAGGCCCACCACTATCATTTGTATTTTTGACCTTGGCATTCTGGTTAAATGGGCAATGCTATTTCAAATTCAATATTCAGTGAAGGTGCATTTTCGAGACATGAAATTATGGTTAAAGGAAGTAAGGGAGCACGAATGCCAATAAGGTGAGGAAGGAGAACCAAATGAATCGGTAGCTTGGTCTGGATCAGTTATAAGCACTGTGTCCACCACTTTCTGTACTGAGATATTAAAAAGAGGCTGGGGGGGGGGGACTTGCAACAAATCCAGTAACAAGAGAATCACCCTTCGCAAGGTTACAGCATCATATAACCCCATCAGCTTAAAGTGCGCTGGTGTGCTTAGCACATTAGGGCATTTTGTCTGTTAGTCCATGTGGGCCTATTAACTTAATTGTTCTTTGTATACAAGTGGGTCACTTCCAACCCAGAGCCAGTTCAGAATAATTCCTCAGGGGTAGAGGGAATGTATGGCTAACTTATGCCGATACCTGCATATTTAGGCTAATTGCACCCCTTCCCTTTGTGTACTTGCATATTTTGCTATGCTTGCCCACATGGGTGCATACGCATATGCTTCAAGCAATCTGAAATTTCAAAGGAGCAATGTGGATGCCAAGTTATATCTCTGCCCCCCCCCAAAAAAAATAAAACCTCCCATATGAGGAGGAAAGACTTTGTTCAAAGCCTGCTGGTTATTACAGAGATTACAGGTATGAAAAGAATACTTTCTCGGGCTCCTTTGGCAAAAGGTGCTTTTGTTAATCCCTATAAAATGCTTCAGGGTGGAGCGTCTCTCAGGCCTAGCTTTTCCCCTCCCTCTTCAATGTCTTGTTCTTTTTCACATCCCAACCCAGTTACTACTGTGCAGCATGAAAGGATCAAGCTCACTTCGCCTCCATCCCTTCATGCATCCTTTGGTTTTCTTTTTCCTCACAGTGATATTTTCCTTTTTCTCCCCCTCCCCCTTCCTCCCCCCCCCTTTATTTTAGGTGACATTGTTCTATTCACCAAACCTGTAACTTTAACAGAGGGTGACAGGGTGACCTTGACGACAGATGTTCTTATGGCAACAGATGGCACTGGTAAACCGGAGAAGCTGCTGTATGCCATTTCTGTGCCACCTGTGCATGGTCAGATTGAGTACATCAATTATCCCGGCGTGCCCATTTCCCACTACAGCCAGTTGGATGTTGTGGCCCAGAAGGTTTGCTACATTCATGACAATAGCCATGAGGCTAGTAAGGATTCATTCAGGTGAGAAGGCCTAACCTTTTCTATTTTTCTCTAATCCTACCACCACCACTGCCTTCCTTGTTTTTAAATATGAATGTGTATGTGTGTGCGAGAGAATATATTTATGAATGTTATATGCGAACGCCGCTTTCTAGCATTTGGTGAATGCACCATGGTTAAAATGAAGCAAGGGGCAACACACGTGGAAACTGCAGGTTATTTGTCTCCTTTAAAAAAATAAATTAGCATATAAAGTCCAATTAATAAATTACATTGGAAGTCCCTTCCCTTCACCTCCCTCCCACCTCCCTCTCCACTTATCAGGTGGCAAAGAGGAATACTTTTAATTCTATTGCTGTTTGTCTCCATTTCAATCTGTAATTGCTCTCTGGGGTAGATTTTTTTCCTAGTTGGCAGAGAAAAAATTCTGCGTATTGTCTGATATCATTGGTAGAAGTCAATCCAGATGGTGGTGTCATTTCTAAAGAAAAGCATATGTTGGCTATTATGGTACTTAAATGTAATGGTTTTATATACCTCAAGTGGGCAGAGTAGAAAAAAATACAACAGAAGTTTCTCTCTGTCTCCTCCCTCCCTCCCTATACCAAGTATAGAAAATCCATTTTATCCTCTCTTTCTACTAAATTTCCCAATAGATGTGGCAAGTTTAATGAATCAGATACTCATTGATACAGCCCTTCTGTAAGAAAGACACACCCATGTTGCATAACTCAGAAACAGAATAAGGACTTAAAAATCATAGTTCATGTGAGGCTCTTGGCTCCTTTGAGGTATTTTTTTTCATGTAGCCAGGTTTAGTGTGTGTGTGTGTTGTGTCGTTACAGTTGTGACCAACTCTTCGTGACTCCATGTCTATGGAGTTTTCTTGGCAGGAATACTGGAGTGGCTTGCCAGTTCCTACTCCAGGTGCCTACAGCACCTGGTATTCCCTGGTGGTCTTCCATTCAAGTACTAACTGGGGCTGACCCTGCTTAACTTCCGAAATCAGGCAAGATAAGATGTGCTTAGGGCATCTAGGCAGCTCATCAGGTTTAGAGATGGACACAAAATGCTTTATACCACTGCATGCCAATTTGGAAGTGAAGCATCATAGACGCAGAGCTTAACTTTCTCTCTCCTCCACTGCTCAGAGGACCACTCACTGAAGTCAACACTGTGCTGGAGTCCTCCCTCAACAGTGCTATGCCAGTTAGGTGGGACCACTGTGAGAGACAGGAAGCTGGACTAGATGGACCTTTGGCCTGATCCAGCATGGCTCTTTCTATGTTCTTATGTTATTATGTTGTTCTGGTTGCCCTTCCTCATGTCTTCAGGCAGCTGGTCTATCATCTCCTGTGAGGGGATTCTCCTCATCCTGATTTCTCTTCACACTTGCCGGCTGCCTGAGGAGTCAGGGAAGGGCAACCAACTGGCACATCACTGAGGTAAGAGGACCCCGGTGCAGTGCTGATGATGGCAAGTGGGCCTCCATGCAGTGGAGCGGGAGTGGGGGAGCTAACCACGGCACCTGTGGTGCTGCAGTCGAAGTTTGGCGCAAAGCACTACAACTTTATTTATTTATTTATTTATTTATTTATTTATTTATTTATTGCATTTTTATACCATACTGATTTCCCAGAAGGGACTCTGGACGGTTTACATTAATGCAAAGAAGAAACAAACAATACAAATTAAATAACCTGTAGAATGAACAAGTAAAATAAGCAAATAAACACATAATGCATGCAAGAATCAAAGCCCATCTCTAGCCATGATCTAAGAATGCATTACCTGAAATCTTGTTGCTTACTGTGGCAAGCTGCAACTAGAGTAGGTGCAGCTGAATTGGTGGAATTTTAATGCCTCGCCACCTCCATGAGGTCATCTGAGTCAACAGGTCTACTACTGTAGTTGCAACGTGCTACGTTTAAGCAACAGGATTTCAGCCATTATGTAGAAGCATGAATATCAGGCTGGGGTTTTTTGGTTTTTTGGGGGTGTTTTCATTAAGGGGAAAATAATGGAATAATGTTATTAAGAGTGTGGAAGCACAGAGAGTGCTGGGACAGACGATGGCTAACTCTTTTTCTATCCTGCCAGTTTACTAATGAAACCCTGTAGGTGGGAAAATCTGTTTGCAATTGTTCAGGAAATGACAGACAGGGAAGAGGTTTGCCCCTTCCCCTCCACTGTTATTTTAAACTTTTCAATCACCACCTTCCATAATAGTTTTTCTAAAAATGAAAGTAGCTCTGGACACCTTAATTATTTTTAAAACCTTTGAATTTCAAACTCAAGATTCTTTACATCCCCAACAGCACCCAAGAGGCAACTCATTTTACTCTCACAACAAGTATATTTTCTAGGATTTTCTTTAAAGCGTTAACAAAAGGAAGATGGAACCAGTAAATCATGTAAATGGCCTCTTTCTAAGTGAGGTTAAGATGCCCGTTAAATAAATCATAGGCCAGAAAGCTTGGTTGACATCTTATTGCACATGGAAAACATTCTCCTCACTCAGCAATGTGCTAGCTGAACTGGTTTCATACAAAGGCTGTGTGACTACACAGTCAAATATGTGAAGATTTGCTGCAGCAGTAAAATGGATGGAGATTTTTTTTTTTTGAGAGAGAGAGAAAGAAACAATTGGGATATTTTTGATAGTCCAGACCTGGAGGAGCACACAGTGGCAGCTCTGTGTTATATTAAGCACTGCACAGATACTGTCACTGTGAATAAATATATCCGGGTTTATCCCAATCAGAAATCCTGGATGACCAGAAAGTTCCAGTGCCTTCTGCTGGACAGAAATAGGGCTTTCAGGTCTGGCGATGCAGAGCTATACAGAGCTGTGAGAGTTAACCTGAAGAGAGGTATTCAACGAGCCAAGATGAATTATAGGCAGAGGATTGAGGAGCATTTCAGTAGTCATAACTTGAGGCAGATGTGGGATCCAGCATATTATCAATCACAGACCAGATCTCACTGCTGTCAATGTGCTAGCTTAACCTCTTCTTTGCATGGTTTGGGGTGGAGCCACTGGAGAGAGCTGCTTTACTGCTATTGGCCCACAGTGCCCCCCATTGTGGAAGAGCATGAGGTGAGGCGCGTACTGAGGGCTGTGAATCCGAGGAAGGCTGCTGGACTTGATGGCATCACTGGACGGATGTTGAAGGACTGTGCAGACCAGCTGGCGGGGGTCATTACTAAGATCTTTAATCAGTCCTTACACCAGTCTATTGTTCCACCTTGCCTGAAGTCCTTAATTATTGTTTCTTTGCCCCAAAAGTCAACAATCAGCAGTCTAAATGACTATAGACCAGTTGCACTTACCTCAGTTATCATGAAGTGCTTTGAGAAACTAGTACAGAGTCACATTATTTCCTGTCTTCCATCTATATTTGATAATTACTAGTTTCCATACAGGACAAGCAGATCCACAGAGGACGCCATTATGACTCTCCATACTCCTCTGTCCCATCTGGAGCAGTCAGGGAGCTATGTGAGGCTGCTGTTTGTGGATTTCAGCTCTGCTTTTAATACTACCCACCCCTACAGGCTGATGTCCAAACTAGGAGCCCTTGGTTTTTCCAGTTCCATCTGTCTCTGGGTTTTGGACTTCTTGACAGACTGCTCCCAGAGGGTTAGAGTAGGGACCTATATGTCTACAGCAGGGGTCCTCAACCTAAGGCCCAGGGGCTGGATGCGCCCCCCAGGGTCCTGAATCTGCCCCCTGGGACCAATTGCAACCCCCACCTACCCCCTGCTTTGAGAGCAAGCCATCCTCCACAGCTGCTTCTATTGTTGAGCCAGTTCAAAGCGGTGGGCTATGTCACTTCTCCCACTCCCCCCAACTACTGCCCAGATGATCGGCATGCTGGCTACTGGGCATTCAAAGTGGGAGGGCCACGGCAAGGTCCCCCACTCCCCCACACCTGCTGCCCAGATGGTCGGGGCAGGAGCAGCACCTCAGGGTGGCGAGCCAGAGCAGGAGAGCAGGAGGCATTGCTGGGGTCCCAGAAACACACTGATCATGGGCTGATCGTGGGGGCTCCACCCACTTGCCCCCTCCCCTTTTTTCCATGTCAGTCTTTTGTGTTTGTTTGTTTGTTTTTTTTCTTTTTTTTTTTTTACTGTGGTCCAGCCCCCAGTTGTGTCTGGGGGGGTGATGGACTGGCCTGCTGTTTGAAAACTTTGAGGACCCCTGGTCTACAGCAATCAGTCTCAACACCAGCTCCCCCCAGGACTGTGTGTTGAACCCCCTTCTCTATACCCTCTAAACTCATGACTGTACCTCTATCCACCCTAGCGATACCATCATCAAGTTCATGGATGACATCACGGTAGTGGGGCTGATCTTGGGAGGGGGGATGAGACCACCTATCGCAGTGGTTCTCAACCTCCCTAATGCGGTGACTCTTTAATACAGTTCCTCATGTTGTGGTGACCCCCAACCATAAAATTATTTTCGTTGCTACTTCATAACTGTACTTTTGCTACTGTTATGAATAGTAATGTAAATATCTGATATGCAGAATGTATTTTCATTGTTAAAAATGACCATAATTAAAGCATAGTGATTAATCACAAAAACAATATGTAATTATATAGTGTGAGCAACAAAAACATGTAAAAGAGGGGGGAGAAGAATTATCTTGGCTTTTAAAAATAGATATTTAAAATGGAAATGAAGACGAGCCACAAGAAGAGATGACAGCCGGGAGGGGGGAGAATGCAGTGGGGGAGGAATGGGGGGGACAGAGAACATCTCAGCAACCCCAAACTTTAAACTTCTCTTAGAAGATTTCATTCGGCAACTCTTCCAGTAATGCCTTCACCTGCCACACTCTCATGCCTTCGGCCTAGCGACGGTCTGGCTTCACTCCACTCCCTCCCCCTCCTTTTCTTCTTCTCCCCCCTTCTGCTATCTCTGGCTTTGGAAATCCATTCACACCACCTACCTGCCTGCCTGGTCCCTGCTCTCGCTTCTTGTGATCTCACATGGCCGTTTCTAAGCTCCAAGCGCTTGGCGGGTGGAGGGAGGCAAGGAGCATGGAGCGGGGAGGAGGGAAAAAGAGGCAGCGCAGGAGAATCCAGTGCTCTATTCTCAGTGTGTGTGTGTGAGAGAGAGAGAGAGAGTGGGTTTATCTGTGGCAAGCAAAAATAACTCTGTGGCTCCCAAGGCACAGACTGGGGAATCTTGGCCTGGGAAAGTTGCTAGTCCCTTGGTGCTGTTCCTAGAGTCTTAGGCAACCCCTGTGAAAGGGCCATTTGACCCCCGGAGGGGTTGTGACCCACAGGTTGAGAACCACTGGTTATCGGGAAGAGGTGAGTCAGCTGTGTGACTAGTGTGGGGATACCAACTTTGTATTGAACACCACTAAGACTAAGGAACTGGTGCTTGATTATAGGAGGAAAAAGATGGACATTCAGCCTCTTTACATTGGTGGGGACTGTGTGGAGAGTGTGGCTGCCTTTAAGCTTCTGGGCTTTATTATTGACCAGGACCTGACCTGGAGTGCTAATTCTATGGCTCTGGTGAAGAAGGCCCAGCAGAGAACATATTTTCTTAGACTCCTAAAGGGAAATAATCTACGCAAGGAAGTGCTGGCATCCTTCTACCATTGCTCTACAGAGAGCATTTTGACATACTGTGTCTGTGCTTGGTTTTCCAGCTGCACAGCTGTGAACAAGAACGGTTCACAAAATGCTTTTTCCAGAGGGTTATTACCACAGCCCAGAGGATTCTTGACCACCCTCTCCAATCTTTGGAGGAACTCTATAGTTCCTTTTGCCTTAAAAAGACAAGAAACATCTTACAGGATCCATCCCACCCCGGACATTGTCTGTTTGCATTGCTGCCTTCAGGCAGGAGATATAGGACACTTAAAAGAAGAGCAAACAGATTAAAAAATAGTTTTTATCCAAGAGCTATAGTCACCCTGAATGCTGCTAAACTTTGAGTGTAATCCGAGGGAGTTGTGGTGGATGGGTGTGTGTGTTTAAATTCTTTTTAAAGTTATATTTGTACTTGGGATTAATTTTGTTGTACAATGTACAATGGCAATAAAGTTATATCTTTTTGTTTTGTTTTGCTCCCAGTATGGATGGCTTCTCCTCGTGGTTCCCTGGGAGCTTCTACTTTTTTTTAAGCCAAAAGAATTCAAATTGACTTTCTGATCAATTTTTCTGTTGTTTACAAAGGGTGGGATGTGTGACTACAGTATTCCAGCAACCTTTAAGTTGGGTTTTGATATTCTAGATAATGGGGGCACCCAACCCTGCAATCTTTCTTCCTGTTTGGCCCAAAGTATTTTATTTTATTTTTAAAACAAAACTATCAACTTCAGTGCTTGAGGCCTTTATCTCTTCATTGATCTATTAGTATAGCGCTAGATCACTGCTGCACTGACACCCCTCATGAGATAGGAAAAACTACAATGAACTATTACAGACAGTGATCTGTCCTTGGTATGTGTTTGTTCATTACACAGAAATTTGGAAGGCCCCTTTTCCCCTAGCACCATGCAACAGCTCACTTGCTTTGCAATGAACCACAAAAGGAGAGCTGGGTATCAGAAGAGGACAGGATCAAAGGAAGAGAGTCTGTGGTTTGTGGTGTGGATCAGACTGCAATAGATTGAGGGTCCAGTGTGGATACTGGTATTGCAACAATTTGTAGTCTCCATATGGTCACCTAAACCTAACAGATGTATAAAATGGGCTGCAAATCAATCGAACACAGTGTGATCACTGCCTAAGAGTGTTTGGATGGTTTCTAGATTCCTAACCAAAATATTCATTTAACACTTCTGAAATTCCCTGCAAGACAAAGCACACCTCCCTCAGATCCTGACATCCTCATAAGGCTTGTGGGACACTCTGGAGAAATATAATTAAATTCACTCAAACCATGTGTGTTCAAAATTGCAATTTACTAAAAATATGTGGGGCTGAGAGGATTGCAGCGGAATGATGGAGTGTGAAAAAATTTCAGCCTTGCTTTTAAGGACCTTAAAAAGAAGGTGGCTCCAGGCATCTTTCTCCAATCCCTTTCCCTAAACTTCCTATTTCTGTCTTTGCAAATCCAGCCCTTCTGCTGGTGATACTGCTCATGAGGAAAAACATTCTCTGTTTTGGGTTTCAGAATCGTTTACAAACCTGGGTAACTCTGTCATAGACAAATGCAAGAGTAGCTGAAGCATTGTCCAGGTCAGCCATGAATATATCTCCAGTTCCATTAACTGCTTATCAGCCCCTGCTTTTATAGGTAATGGTGACCACCAGAAATCAGGCATTGCCATTTTTGACAGTGCGGCCCTCAAGAGATTGGATGTGGCCCACAACAGATCATATCTAGCATGGCCAATAAGGCACACCATCCAACTTTAATTCACACGTAGTGCTGTCACTGTTCAGCCTGACTATCGCTGTATCAAAAATGGTTATTCTACCAGCAGTGCCTGTACAATATGGCCCCTACTGACACTAGGGTGCTTATGAAGACTTATCCCTGCTGCTCTTTTTTCATGGTAATTGCCTTTACCCCTTTCCGCTGGCAGTGAGAAGGGGCCAGCCTGAGCCTTGAAAAGTAGTAGGAATGTGAGAAGAAGGGGGGGAAAGAGTGCTGCTCCTTCCCACCTCCTCTTTCACTTAAGTGCTTTCCCAGACTGAGTTCAATATCTGACCAGAAAATATAGCAACCAGGAGGAAAAGCATCCTGGAAATATTTCGAAAGAATGAAAGAGAAGGAAATGGGTTATGTGCAAGCTGGGCACAGACAAAGAGTGGAAGAGCTCTGTGGAAGGGGGAAGTACTAGAGCAGAGCTTGTCTGTTTTTCAGATTTGTGCATGTGTGTTTCCCCCACTCTCCTGTGCTTTTTCTCATCTGGATCTCTGTGTGGCACAGCAACCATTCTGTACAGCAGCCATTTTGCAATGCTACCCATAGCACTCCCTCTCAAAATACTAAATGGGTGCAAGGAGGCCACTGCCACCTCGCAGCCTGAGCCGAGGCGCAGGAGGAGGTGGGGAGTGGAGCCAGCCTGTATGCCTCCTTCTCCTCCTCCCCCGCTGGCTGCACCAAACCCGAAGTGCCCGGCTGCAGGAGTGGCAGCAGCACTGCCATCACCACAAGCAGCATGTACTTGGGGAGCATGTGCTCGGCCATGGCGCAACCCGTTGGGGGCCTGGGAGGTGGAGGAAGCCCCTCCAGCTTGCAGCCTGCCTTGGCCTCCACCACAGCAAGAATGATGCCTCTACCAACTCTGCCTGCTCCCCCCCCCCAGCCCCAGCTCCAGCTCTGCCATAGCCACTGCTGGCACCTCCGCTTCCTCCTCCACCATCACTGCTATGCCAATTAGGTGCATGGGGGGGAGGGGGAGGGGTACCAACAGGGATGGGAGGAAGGAGAGAGGGATATAGGATATAGGACCTTGCTATCTGTCAGAAGAGCTCTTGCCACAAAATACTGCCCATAACACCCGATCATCTCAGGCAGGGCATCTGAGGGTGCCATTGCTGAAGGAGGCCCATAAATCTTTGACAAGAAATCAGGCATTCTCAGTGGTAGCTCATCACCTCTGGAATCAACTTTCCCCTGAGATTTGTTTGGAATCTTCCCTCCCAGTCTTTAAGCAACATCTAAAGACATGACTATTTAAAAAGGCTTTCCCTGGGTATTAATATATGCTATGAAGGATTCACTGTTTATGCTCTTTATTTTTTGTTTATTGGTTTGTTTGTTTTTGCTCCAGTTTGATGCTCAGATAGATATTGTTTTATTTCTTATTATGTTTTTATTATTGGATTGTTTATTTATTGTGTGTCGTGACTGATATTTGTACAACTTGTAAACCGTCGAGAGTAGCCATGCAGCTAGATGGAGAGGTATATAACTAACTAACTAACTAGCTAACTAACTAACTAACTAACTAACTAACTAACTAAATAAATAAATAAATAAATAAATAAATAAATAAATAAATAAATAAACAAACAAACTTAGGGGAGTGGAGTACCCCTAATAATGTGGAGGGCATTTGTGTGTGCACATTTGCGTGTGTGGTTGTGCGTGCATGTGGGGGGATGGGCGGGCGGGTGCTTGTGTGTGTTCATGCACACACATTAGACCTCTCTTCTACTGCCTTGGCCAGTGTCAGAGATAGCTTGACACGTATGTTCCTGTGTTCTTCTGACTATCCACTCTGAAAGTTAGGTTTTCACTGACATTAGATTTCATGAGGGCTCCCTTGGAATTCAGGCATTCCTGGGAGCTGCGTAAGAGAGAGTCAAATAATGGGAGTTTTTCACCGTATCCAACACAGCTGTTCAAATTACCAGATACCTTCTCTCCCATTTTAAGATTAAAGAACTCCCCATCAATCTCTCTTGGTAGCTTGGAAGCAGCTGCCGGCATTAATGTTGTCATCTCTGAATCATGTAACTGGATTCACTATCCTGTCCTGAGATGGAGATGGAGCTCACGAAAGAGGTTACATGCTAAGTATCAATAGGAGAGTGTGCCATCTGTGTGGCTCTTCCCTTGAGTGATCTAAGCCAGGTACACAGGGAGGTCACGGCAGGGAAAGAGGGAGAAGGACAGAGAAATGTATAAGGGAGGGGCATTAAAACATCTTTCTCATCCTTGTTTTTTTATTTTTATGTGCACTCTAAATTAATTTCTGCTGGTGATCCAGATCGGGTTAAATAACTTCTCATATTCTGCTCCACAGCTGAGGCTTCTCAAAATGTTTATCTTGTTTTGTAACTGGGACCTTCTGGCATACTCCAGTGCCAACTCTTGTGGTTCCTGCTATATTTCATTCTCACTATTTTTGGAATGGAGCTGCTGGTTCCAGGTGATTTAATAAATTGCCTCCTCCCCCCCTTTCCTTTCCTTCTCCCCCCCTTTCTTTTTTGGCGTGTTCCTTTTAACTTACCCATCTGCGCGACACATGCGTAACACACAATCTGTTGGCAGTTTGCAGAAAGACAAACTGTCAGAGCTCCGTGCCTTTGACAACTTTGTTCCCAATTAGATTAGTGGTAATTTTAACAGATTTCAGGCCAGTCGGGAGAGGAGGGGAAGGGGTGGGGGGGAGGGGAGGGGGGAGGGAGTGACATGTTATTAAAGCATCAATTTTGACAGACCTTGAGCACGGTAAAGCATCAGTGTAAATTATATGAAATGCTTTAATTAAGGCTATGAAAGATTTACCCCTTTTAAGTGGTAAGTGATGGCACCAGCAATATAAAGGGAAAGTGGATAACAGTCCCCTAAATGGCTTCTGCTGTTGGAGATGGTGCACCAGGCACATCCTCCACCATAATCTATGAGTGTAATGTTAAATACATCGTTAATTATTCATAGCCACATCTATGGTAGCAGATGTGATTAAAAACGCAGAGAGTCGCTCTCAGAGACTAAAGTGTGGCCTATTTTATGTACACTTTTATATATACAAGAAATCACAGTTCCAGCTCCTTTTCAATACAATCCTGCTTAAAAGTGGTCACAAAGTACTTGGTACTATGGTTAGATATCTCTGTTTGTATGCGCACACACACTTGCCCCATACAAAGATGCCACTGGCCGTGTATCATTCTTTTTTGCCATGGCATGAATACCAGGGCATGGAGGTTTTCATCTTGTAAGAGATGCCTCATTCATTTCAGTACAAGCAGAAGATTTCATGTACGGACACATTGTACTCCTTTGATTAATTATATGGTGGCTCCAGCTCCCATATAGCTCTGGCTGACGATTGATTGCCATGTTGTCTATGCTGTACGGTGGAGACTGCTTTTCTTCTTACTAGTAACTTTTTCATTATGCCTGGTATTCACTGGTAGTAGTCCTGAGGCCTGTCTGCTTGTAATTTATACAGAAATGGATTATGTGGAAACTGTGATGAGACTAGTTTTTGATGCACAGAGGAATGTGTTTCCTGGGGAAAACTTTAAGCAACATGCCAAAGGCAGCAGGATTTGTCTCTTTAAGAGACAGTCACTTAATGACTTGTTTAGAGCAGTGGTTTTCAACACTGGTTCCCCAGATGTTTTTAGACTAAAACTCCCAGACGCCTTCATCAGTAGCTGTGCTAACCAAGATTTCTTGCAGTTATAGTGATCTCTGTATAGTGTGATCTCTGGGGCATGGTACAGAGATCACATTACACCCCTATTAAAGCAGCTCTACTGGCTACCAGTCTGCTATCAGACACAATTCAAGGTGCTGACCTTGACCTACAAAGCACTGTAGGGCCTGGTCAAAGATAAAATCTAACAGCATGAACCAACTCAGGTGTTAAGGTCATCTCTCCATCCCACCACCATCACAGGTTCATTTCGTGGGAATCCATGAAAGGGCCTTCTCAGCTGTTGCGCCCAGACTCTGGAACTCTCTCCCACTAGAGGCCAGGACTGCCTCATCTCTGTTGTCTTTCCGGAAACGGGAAAAGACCATCCTCTTCAGGCAACCTTTCCCTGAATGATGGTTTACCTATTATGTGTCTTTTGTTGGAATCTACAGGATCACATAGACTTTGTGTTTATAACTACAGTACTTATAACTTTATGGGTTTACATTGACACTATGTTTTCAATGTTAGTTTCTATCACTCATAACTTTACATGGGATTTTACTCCCCTTTAACTGCTTGTGTTCTCTTGTAGCTTTAATGTAAGATTGTTTATTAATGCTGTAAGATGTCCCTCAATTTCCTGTTCTCAATACTTGAACATGTCTTAATTGTACTGGACTGTATATTATCCCTCATTCTGTAAGCTGCCTTGGTTCCTTTTTCCAAGGATAAAGACAGGGTAAAAATAAATAAATAAAGAAATACTCAGATAACATCTGGGGACCCAGAGCTGGGAAGCACTGGTATACAGATTAACTTAAAACCAGCATAGAAACCACCAGATGAGGAGAACCCAGACAGTGTGGACTTCATTGTGAGTGGAGTACCTGACTGAGGGCGTTTATACATGACCCCTAAGCCCCGCCGCAAATGGCTGCAAGGTCCGGACCTTAAAAATGTTTACCCACCAGCTCCGGACTTTGCAGACAATTAAGTGCGACCCTGCCCACTTTAGCAAGACCAAACAGCAGTTTTCTTGTACCTGCTTTTTGGAGGTGACAAATATTTGATCCAGTGTAAGGATAGTGAGTGCGGGGCTCTCCTGGCTTCCGTTTGTTCTTTATTTGCACCCGCCCCTTTAAGAGATCTGAATGCTGCCCGGAACAAAAGGGAGGTAAGAAGGCAGTCTTTTCTTTTTCTTTTTCTCGCTCCCTCAGGCAGCCAGCAACCAGGAGGTGCCGAGGGGGGTGGGGACAGAGGAAGAGCGAGGAACCCCTAAGATCTCTGGTCCAAATTTAAGTGGCCAGCGGATCTTAGGGGTTGTGTAAAAAGGCCCTGAGAGATGGAGGAGGGAACTCGGGGCAATATGCATATGAATTTGAATTGATTTCTGCCCATCTCTCACTGTAACTTGCTTTCCCCAATATGTAACAGATGGGCTGGACTACTAAAGATTATATAACTGTAGACAGACTGTGATGCAGATCTCTTATCTATAGAATCTTACCCTATCAAAGTCAGTGTTTCACACCAGCTATTCCATACTACTATTAAAATAGTAGTAGGGGGAGTGGAGGAAAAGTGGGTTTCTGCTGTAGTGTTTACTGAGAGTGGACGTTAAGGTCTAGGAAGGGAGTATCAGGGTTTGTTGGTGCATGTGTGTGTTTGTTTTGCTTTTTGTCTTGTAAAGAGTACATTGATTAGGTTCCTATCCAGGCTGCTATTTGTGCACTTAAGTGCATGGGAATCTAGATCACCAAATTAAAGTAATTTTAAAAGCCATTTTCTTCAAAAATGTTTCAAGGTGCCCAAAATGAGAAAAAAGTGGTTAATGAGAGATTTCTAGAACTATATGTTTGAGCTTATCTTTGAATTGCACAGAATTTTGTATTTGCAAATTCGCATCCTTTATGATGTATGCCAAATTCATAGATGCTAGTATTTTCTAGACTACGAATGTACAATGTATGGCCCAAAATGCAGTCCCTAGCACCTGTGTGAACCTTCAGCATCCTCATACCCCACAAAATATTTTCTCTCAGGACATCCATCTGTGTCCTGTAGGGTATATGGGTGCAAATTGGTCAAGTTCTCAAAGATTCCAAGAACCACTGTCCCACACATTACAAAAATTTAAAAGGACGTTTGGCTAGCTGGAGGCAAGGGGGTTTTCAGTTACAAAAAATATTGGGAATTTGTTAGAAACTCTGGTATGACCCTCCAAGACCCAAATGTGTGTGCCAATTCTAGACCATTCAAGTATGTCTGATCAGGTAAGTGTGCATGTGTGCTTGAAGAAGAAGCCACTGTTGTAGTGGTAACTTAGGAGTGCAAGGTTCTTATTGACAATCCCCATAGCCACCCAGCACCATAAGAGAGTCCAAAGTTGCAGGCTGCTGGAGTGGTCCATACCACTAAGGTCTCTAATGTCTCTTGATTACCTATTCAAGACAAAAGTATCCTTAAATACTTTGCAAAAGTATCCTTAAAGAGTGACCTTTGGTCAGATGGACCGTTATATAAATAAAATAAAATAAAATAAAATAAAATAAAATAAAATAAAAAATACTTCATCCCAGCTGTTGTGAAGATTGCAGTTAAGCTCAGAGAGAACAGGGAAAGGGTGGGGAAAGCCAGTGGTATTACAGTCCTGCTGTTTGAAAAATCCCTGCAACCCCTAATTCCACTATACTATTGGAAGAAGTATGTGCAATTTGTATTTTGAAGAAGAAAAAATGTGTGATTTTCAAGTTATTTTGTAAAATTTTACTTCTGGGTCCCTATGCTCTACCCATTGTGCTGATCTGACTTTTCCTCTATCTATATGACTATTTTCCCACAAAGACCTCCCTTATATATTGCATGTTTTTGCATTTGCAATGTTTCCCTGGCCATCTTCCAACTACATCTCTCATGCCTGCCATGCCTCTATGCTCTTTTTTCTGCCTGCACCACCTCTGTCCTATCAATTAGCCCCGTTCGACCTTCTCCTTTAATTCTTTTCCAAGGAACACTGGCATTTTCTTTCCTTATATAAAAAAAAAGTTTAGTTTTGATTTTGATTTTTTCATTTCTACCAGCATTCTATTACAGAACATTCCCCTTCATCTGAAAGAATATCACAGTCTATGACAGCTCAACAGTTCAGCAAAAGTGGAGTAGAGTTTTAACACATAGTCAACACTTGACAGCCAGCTTTGTGACTACGTAATTCTGATGCATCAAATGTAATTGGTTCCAATATAATTGGTTGCACTTTGCAGCACTGAGCAAGAGGTAACCTACCTTGCTTTTCACAGGAACATGTTCTCGCACATGTTTACTGGAGAGGCCCCCACGAGTAAGCCTTTTCGACATAGGATATTCTATAGATTGTGCTTAAGTCCATTTTAAAAATCAGATATGCAAATTAAGTGCAACTACAGTAACCCCCCCCAATTTATCACAGGGTTTAGACACCGGACTGGACCTGCGATAAAGGGAAATCCATGTTATCTGGATGCTGGGTTGGGTTGGGTCAGAACTGGGGGCCTATTTGGGGCATCTTACACTTACCTTAGGTCTGGCACTGTCCAAAATGGGCCTCCAATGGGCTTCCTGGGCCCATCAGAGGCCCCAGAAGTGGTTTCTGGCAAACCGGAAGTCACTTCTGGTTTTTGAGAAGTCACGTCTGGTCCACCGGAGACCACCTTTGGGGCCTCTGACAGGCCTGGGAAGCTTCCTGGGCCTGTCAGAGCCTGCTCGGTCCAGCACCAGGCCTGGGATAAGTGGAGGAGGCCCCAAACAGGTCCACGCAGCTTGCCCCAGGAGCCCTTGCCTTCATATACTGCGGTCCAACGATTTACCGGGACCGTATTATTTGAACCAGAATATAGCAGGGGATTACTGTAATACATTTTGATCAATCCGCACTAAATCCAGGATAAATTTGTTTTTTATAGTGAGTAGTTTGTGCTACAATCATGATGCAAAGTCTTCACACAGCTCAACTCGATATTCTGTTTAGAAAAATCAGGTTAAACAGGAGGGCTAGGCACATAGAAAATTCAGGTTAAACAGAAGGGCTAGGCACCCTTTCTATTTCTACTTTGGCCCTTAATTTCACACATTAAAGGTAAATGTCTGCAACAATTTCTAGTTATTTTTAGCACATGAGAAGATTCAACAACAGGATCTGGATTCATAGCTGCAGCCAGTCTTTGGCAACCTAGTGGCTTCTTTATTTTAAAAGAGATTAATGGTGTCTAATATTTAAAATGAGTGACAACATTGCCCCTGGCTGAATGGCAAAGCTGCTTGGATGAGTAGCAAAACATTTCGATCTCTCAAGAAAAGAAGTCCAGTTGCTATTACTCAACTTCCAGATAATATTGCCCCTGGGTTTATATAGACCACATGTTGTGCCCTGTCAGGTAGGAACTCATTTATGCTGAAGACAGACATGATGTCCATCATTGGCAGCTCCTTTGCCCCCACCCATCCCCGAAAATTGGGATGAGGAACCCATTGTCCTTGGTCCTTGAGCTACCCTGGCACCTGCCATATTCGTTTATTCATTAGATTTTTATACTACCCATCTGGTGACACGGTCACTCTGCACCTCTTACAAAAATATCACAGCAATAAAATAAGATAATAACTAGAGATTGACATGAAATTAATTTTTTTTTTTTTTTATTTTATTTCATTTTTATAATGAAATGAAAAACTAACTGATTTTAAAAACAACAAAATGAAAAAGAAATTGTTTTTTAGCCACTGAAGCAGCCATCAACACTTGTTTTGGTGGCTAAAAAAAGTTTTAAAACCCCACACCATTGCCCCCAACATGACCGATTGAGGGTGGAAGTGCGGGGTTTTTAAACTTTTTTTTTTTTAGCCCCCAAAGTAAATGGCAATGGCTGCAGCCTCTGCTTACTTTAGGGGCTAAAAAAATGTTTAAAAACCCCGCACTTCCCCCCAATGACTTGACAAACAGTAAAAAAAAAAAAACATAAACAGTTAAACACATAAAACACATAAAAGGCATAAAACACAGGGGGGAAATGAAAAACAAAATGAAATGAAAAAGAAATGATTTTTTTAAAAAATCATTTCAAACAAAACAAAAAAAGAAGAAAAATGAAACAAAAATGAAACAAAATGCCATTTTAGGATTTCGTGCCCAGCTCTAATAATAACTAATAGATAAAAATGAAAAAAGCCCAAGCAAAGTTAAACAACATTCAACAAGGACATTTAAAACCAATGTGAACAGTTTTAAACAGTGGGGTGGACAAAATTTGATTTGGTCTAAATCAAAGCCCACCCTATCACTATCCATCTCTGAAAAAAGAGATGGCAGTCACCCACACGCTAATTTGACTTATTGAATTCAGTGCCGAAATGGATTTTATGCATGGTTCAAGAGGAATAACACAAGCTGTTACAGTTAGCAAATTAATCAAGTGCTAGGTATTTGGTGGGCATATACTAGGAGTAAAGTTATTAATGTGACTTAGGCACATGTCAAGAATGCACTCAGAACATTCCCTGTTAACTGCAGTAACTTACGCAACTCCTCTTGTGCATGCATAAAACCTCAACAGCCTTTTCGCCAAGAGGGCTTTCTTCTGAGTAGACTTGCCCTATTAGGCAGTAGGGAATAAATGTACTGAACAAGAATCTCAGTGATAGGCAGTGGTTACCTCCCTTTTACTCTGTATTATTGCTGAAAGCTATATTAAAAATAAAAAAGGCTGTATGTGAAAAAAAATATTTGCCAAATTCTTAGCTCCCCCCACATTTCCATAATAGAAAAGGGGAAAGCTCTGCAGGATCGCAGGAGGAAATAGTGCCTAGAAGATAAGGTTCTGTCACCTTGGCTGTTTCTAAACTTCCTAGTGGCCAACAGTACTGTTTATCAGGATAATCTGAATCTCACAAGATGCCCAAATGGTACCTCATAGAAATTAGACTTCAGGTAGGCTTGTGTAAAGTCTGCCCCTTTGTTGCCTTGGACTTTTGTAGCCAAAGAGGCACTGTAGTTTATTTATCGTGTATGTATGATAACCAATTTGTAACCACATATTTGTCAGAATCTTGCAGTCTTTTGGCAGGTGGGGACAACTGAGACAGGAAACATTGCAATTAGTATCGGATCTCACTTAACAAAAGATGCATGATTATTTCTGTGAAGATTCTCAGTCATCCAGGTGAGCTTATCCAGAAAATGAGTCATGGCAACTGGACTTCTTGTGAGAGTGAAATGTTTCACTAACCGGATGAGTAGTTAAATGTACTGGTACTGACTGGGCCAGGTTTAAAGGGTCCAGCAATTGACAGCTCAGCAGGAGCCTTCAGAAAACAGGTGGGAAGGGCAGCAGGATTGCTGCAACTTCCCTCTCGACCAGTTTTCTGAAGGCTCCTGCCAGGCTGTCAGTGACTGGACTGCTTTAAACCTGGCCCAGTCGGTACCAGGAGGATCCCCTGGTACCGAATGGGCAGGGTTTAAAGGGGTCCAGCCATTGATAGCTTGGCAGGAGCCCTCAGAAAATGGTGGAGGAAAGGGTGGGCTTTTAAAATCTTTTTCCTGCCAAAGCCAGCGCTACAGCTGATCAGCGGTGTTGGCTTCTGGTGGGAAAAAAGCCAGTGGTTTCCCCACACCAATGGCAAGGGAAACCTTTCCCATAGGAATGCATTGATTCAATGCATTCCTATGGGAAAATGAAAAATCAAATGAATGAAGCGGAAATTTTCATTTTGTTTCGTTTCAATTTTCTTTGATGGGTCAGCTGGTTATTCATTTTGTTAGGTAATGAAATGAATAACGAATAATGAAATGAATTAAAAATTCATTTTGTGCCCATCTCTTTTTAACATAGTTCTGGCTATATCAGACTAAATATGTACATCTGAACTCTTGCCATGATATAGTGATCATGTGACGGAATCACACAACATACCACAAGAGGGAAATTGCAAGATAAAAGAGAGGCATTTCTGCTCTGTGAACATAGCCTCCCTTCATTTCCCTATAGTAGAAATGGTGAGAGATGCTGATGAAGAAAAGTAATTTATAGGACTCAGCATTTGTCTTACTTAGAGTTATTGTGTGAGAAATACCTGGAGAAACAGTAGAAGGTGACATACAGAGGAACCTGGAAGCAACTATAAAGAAATGAATGTCCTTAAATAGATGAAGTCTCCCAAGCTTTTTGAGTTTTTCTTTTTTAAAAACCCAGTGAGAAAAATTAGATTGCGTTTTTTGGGAGAGGAAGCAAGTGAGATGCATATACAGGCAGTCAACAGGATGTGAATATCTACCGAATGCAAGCCCTTCATTGACATGTCCTGTGAGACATAGTTCTGAGCTTTGTTATTCTACATAAATGGTAATTAATGTTTAACATTTAGCACCCATCAGCCCAATGGGACACATATCTGTCTGGTGACTCTTGAATAAGTGGCTGTAGGACTCAACTTTAGATGCCTCTCTGAAATCACCTTGTATATTATCAGAATGGCCATTACAGAAACCCAGCCAAGTTGGTGGACCTTGTACTTGTACTTCTTGCCTCCAGCAAGACTCCTGCCCTGGTGGCTACAACATCACCTAGCCATGGATTTTAAGAACATCATCTAACTAAGGACTTTAAAAGTAACCTCCTGGTGAAGAACATCTTTCACCATGTCTGAACTTCTGGGACCTGCTTTGAAGAAAGGTGATTGACTGCACTCGAAATTTTGCATGGTTCCTTTTTTTATATAGTGGCCTATGAAGGTATCGCCTGTAACCTATTTTTGCAGTTGTGTTAAAAAGAGTAAACTGGAGCTGAGAGGTGGTAATAACAATGGCTACCCAATAAATTCATGACACAAATAAGATTTAAACTGGGAAGATCTCTACAGACAGTCCCCTTTTAAACTACTCAGTGTATGGACAATTAAATTTGGATCAGAAATCAGAGATTCAGAAGAAGCACTTTTTAACTGGTTTGAGGTTTAAAAAACACACTTCCCAGAAATATATCTGCTTCTGCTGATACTTTTGGCATGGTTTCTTTCATCGTCAGACTTTGTTCCATGCTGTGCAAACTGCAATTCTTGCCATACTGTGTTCATAGCTCTGCCTGACGCCCTGATCCTTGACTTTCTCAAGAGATTACACTACAAGACCCCAGGCTATTTAATGCTATATGCTTCCTCTGTCACTGCTTCTGGTCTTTCTCACTGGCTCCTGCTTCTGTAAACACTGTCCTGTGTGCTCTGTCAGCCATTCATGTATGAAGCTTCACTCAGCAGCAGTAGAGCGGTAGAGTGGCGGTGATGTCATTGCAGAATGTGGAGTGTTGCCTTAAAACCTGCTGAAAAGGTCAACAGAGGGAACAAAAGGTGGCTTGAAAAATCAGCTGCAGTTCTGGGTAAGAGAACAACATTCAGGAACACTGAGAGCTGTTTTCATTCAGCTTCAAAATGTTATGTGTAGATCATGCCAAGAACTCTCTTGAGGGCTGGGGGTTATTTCCAGAGTTGCATGGCAAGCCCACAGGTTTGAAAAACATCAGCCACACACATCCCCTGCTTCTTTAAAGGGACTTGGTGACACAAATGGGGTGTTGTGAGAGGTGTTCTGTTTCAATGAGACCATTTGCATCTCTTGCCATTGCCATACACACTGGCAGAAGGGTGTGTTTCCACTGCACCATGTGCCTGGCCTCAATACAATCATACACTGCTGGTCCCGAGTTTGGAAATTATTATTGGTTTGCCCCGTCAACTTTTTGTTGATTCACATTTGATTAAATCTGCTTTAGTTTTATTTTCTTTGATAGGTAAAGTCTGCTTCCCTGCTTCATATTCCGTAAGCCATCATTTGCGCTGAACTGAACAGACACTATATTAACCTACATGTCCTTAAAAATGGGAATGGATGTTCATATCCTTTCTTTTTAGTTCTTTTTCTACATTCTCCACTTCCTCACCTCCCCTTTCTGTTCTTCTGCACTGGGAAGGGCAAACCTTGACAGATTCCCATTCTCCACAGCTTGGTTTCTTTTACTGCACCTATAGTTTTTCCAGTTCTAGATTGTAAGCCCCTTAGTATAAGAACCCAATATCTTAATAATATTAGAATGGCAGAGTTGGAAGGGATCGTATGGATCTAGTACTGTGCTGTCAAGGAGGCACAGTGTCAAATTGAACTCCTAATGTCTAAATGTCTAAAACCCTGAGGTATCATGCAGTTCACAGAGTATGCACCAGATATCAACATTATGGGCATAGCCCTAAGGCAAATGTTTAAAGAACCAATAAAACAGAGCAGAGAAGTGGAATTGATTGGTGTATGGTTGGAGAGAACCAAGCAAATGGACAGTGTCAAGAGTAATGATGGAGGAGGTCACACTCGCACAAGGAGAACAGACGTTGCATCTTCCCTGCCAAACCTAAAACAAATACTGTCAGTTGAACTCTGTGTAATCCAATGCAAAAAAGCCCTCTGTATTGTATAAGTTATAATAATTATCTCCCGGCCTCTTCTTTTTCCTGGAACAGTTTTACCATCACTAACGGTCGCACAGAGAAAAAAGGCCTGCTAGAAATGAACATTGAACATACTGACCGGATTCCGCCTACGCTAATTCATAACAAAGGTCTCCGTATTGTGGAAGGGGGCAAAGGATTTTTAACTCGAGATGTTCTTCAGCTTACTGACATAGATAGTCCTGTGAAAAACCTCACCTACATTATTACCCAGGATCCACAACATGGGCATTTGTATGTGAAAGACTTGGCTATACACTGGGGTCAATTTACACAGCTGGATGTGGATGATACAAAGGTGTACTACAGACATAATGGAGGACCTGGACAAATTGATAAATTCTCATTTATAGCTACAGACAAGGTGAACCATGGAGTGTTGGTCAACGGGGAACTGAGAGATGATGCAATTGAATTTACCATAGAGGTATGTAAGAGTGTGTGCTTCTTTCTGTACATCATATATATTTCTTGTGAGGAAACCATCCAAGTGGTTGAAATTATCTCTGAACCATTAGATCAGAAGAAATAAAGACACATGGGCCACCTAAAATGATGACAAATAGGCAATTGCCTGTCACATCACTGTAGGTCCCTAACTTATAGCTAGGAGGCAGAACTAGATGGACGTGGTAGTCTAGGGTCTCAAGTACCCATGTGCATGGAAAAGGATGTGTCTAGTCATAGGTAACAATCACTCCAAAGTGACCATTTTGGTGGGCTGTTTTCCATTCTCCCCGTTTTCTTCATCACTTTCTGCCAGAATCCCCTCTTCTGCTTATTAGCTAAAGATACAGGAATCTTCCTCTGCATATAGTTTGCCTTTCTGCAGTTGCTGTTACAGAATCAGAATTCAGTGCATGATGTGGTCCTGAGTTCTACTGCTATCTATGCACTGAATATCTGCAATGCTTTCCAGTGCTTCTGTTTAGTACCCGTGAAATATAGCTCTGTGCCTTTAAGCCTACTCTTCAGTGTTGGATACACATTTATCTGCTTATTCAGGACTGAGAGGCTTAACAACATGTCTGGTAAATCAGCCTACGGTGGCCACCAGAGAGAGGAACTTCTGGCAGAAGTTCAGAAATCAGTGTTTCGGAAAGATTGGTTTGACCAGCTCTCATGTGAGCATGTGTTCACAACCAAATGCAGTCAAATTCTAAATGACATTTAACTGCTCCCTTGCTGCTGCTACTACTACTAACTAGGGTAAAAAACCATCCTAAAACTCACAGGATGCCCTGGCAAAACCCTTTTAGACATTCGCTTATTGTTCCTATTTTATATGCAAACTGGTACATTGTATATAACCTGTGTTGTTAAGATGAACCATGCAGTCCGGGGAGTAGCTTGTGTTGCCAAATCTTTTGCTGTTTTGCTCAGATGTCGGCCCCACTTCAGTAGAACTTACACCTGAATAAGTGTGCAGCCTCAGCAGTTCCGACTTGTCAGCCAAATGGCACTCTGCCAGCTTGTCTTCATCCCTTATTAAAATTGGCAGTGTAGTTTTAGAAGAGTTGTTGGCTTTGGAACATAAAGAGTTAATGGGAAGTAGCTCCTAAATCGCATGTTTCTTAAAACTGGTGGCCTAGTTTACTAATCAGTTGTCATAAGATGTCAGATAGAGAACCATCACTTAAGGATTGCAGAATGCAGTCAGTCAAGCAGCTAATTGGTTGGACAGTGGCATGAAGGTGTATGTCCCAGAGGAGGGTGAATTATCAGAACAGGTGAAGAAAGTTTGGATAGATGAGCCTCTCCATGGTATAAAACTCAACACTTGGCTGAATTACACTGTTGCCAACAGGGAGGGCAGCTTTGTTCCTTCTTTGGGGACCACACATCATAACAGCAGACCGAAATACCATCATTCCCCTTCTCTGGTCTAATTTCAGAGTGAAGCTGCCAGTCACCTGAATGCTTGGAAGAGCATGACTAAAGCTGTAGGAGGATGGAGCACCATTGTCTGACTATTTCTTTTTGTCTTGAATCTTTGGAAGCCCTTTCTATTGTCTTTTCTTTCATAAGTTGTCTTCTTGCATCATATTCTCCCATCAACAACTTGATCTGTGAATTCCTCATAATGTAGGTTCTAACTGTAAAAGCAAAGCAAAGCAAAGCAAAGTATGTTGTTGATATAATCACCCCCATAGTGCTTAAAGGTCTTTCTGGGTGGGTTACAATTTAATTATGCAGACTATGTATTGCCCACCCCACCCCACCCAGTGAGCTGGGTATTCAAATTACTAACCTCAGAAGGATGGAAGGTGGAGTCTACCTTAAGCTGTCTACCAGAACCCAGGATCGAACTCAGGTCATGAGCAGTTCTGCAGTTCAACCACTATGCCACAAGGCTCCCTATTGGACACTTCTATTGCCTTAATTATGTGCCATATAAAACCTTACAATGTTTCCCCAGCACACTGCCTAACATTTTAAAAAGCCTTTTCCAGACTTAAGCATGATTAAGTTAAGACAGTCTGGTGTCTTTTACCATTTCAAGGAACTCCAACTTCTTATGGTTTGCTAGTTTTGAGTCATTTTTAAAGTGAAATTCCAATTTCTGTCCCACGTGTAACATTGAAGTTGAATTACGTTTATAAAAGAATGTCATTTATTTTTCCCTTCACAGGTAGAGTATAACGATAGAATGTCACCAAAACTTCTTATAAAGACAAACCCAACCACCATACAAACCCTCAAAGATGGGAGAGCCACTATTCCTATCACAGTGCGCAACCTGAAGGTCGTAGATGATGAGAGTAGAGATGAAGAAGTCATCTTTCGTATTCAACGGCAACCTTTATTTGGGTATCTGGAAAATCTGAAAGAAAATTAGAACCTGAAACTGAACCTTTTTTTTGGGTAAAGATTAGAAAAAAAAATCACGAGGCACTTAGAAAATGTTAAAAAAATTTAACTCTGTGCCTATATTGACTATATATAAAGTAATTTTTCAATTTTTCCCACGGCACACCAGGCAACATCTTGCACACTAGTGTGCATGTTGAAAAACACTGGTGTATATATACAAGAAATAAGTCCTAATTAGTGAGATTTGCTCCTTGGAAATTATATATCCACTCTCATGCCCAATAGTTTTCCTTCTTGAATTATCTCTGGTGTGTTGTTGGAATACCCAGGACAATGTGTATTGTTCTTGGGGGCTTCAGCATTCTTTATGAGACCACTCAGTCTAGCATGTGCAAGGATTTCATGTCTACTATAGCAGCCATGAACATGTCCCAGTTAATACCTGATAGTCTCTAACAACAAACATGCCTACATCAATTTTACATGGCAACGGTCATTCATACCTTTGTTTCTACTACAATATGTTGTAGAGTATATGGCACTTTCCTTAGAAATGACCCAACATGTTCAGTGCAATGTGTTCTTGAAGGCTTTCATGACTGGGATCTGGTGGTTGTTGTGTTTTTTCCGGATTGTTTGGCCATGTTCTCTCCTCCAGAAAAACAGCCAAAGTCTGAAAAACCCACAACAACCCTGTTCAATGCAGCTAGACTGCAGACCAGAATTGTATATTTAATAGGATCTAAACACCAAAAGACTTACACTGGCTTTCATTTGCTTACAGGGGGTAATTCAGTTAGCTTTAACTGTTGCATGAGACTTGTGTATTGTAAGGATCACCTGTCTCCTTATGAAGCTATCCAGATGCCAAGAGATTCAAGAGATGCTTTCTTCAGACTGTAGACACTTGTGGAGGCAGATATGAAATGGCTTCCCACTCTCACAGCTTTTACAAAGTGTGGAAGCACATCAGTTTGTGGAAGGTTTTCTGACCTACCAGAACATTTTCACTGGTAGTCTTCATTTATGACAGGGGTGGTGTATCTTTGGCCCTCCATATGTTTTGGAGCACAGTTCCCACAGCCCTTTATCATTGGCAATATAGGCTTGGAATTCTGGGAGTTGCCATGCAAAACATCTGGAGGGCTGAAAATTCTCCATCCCTGACCTATGTAATCCCTTGTGCTACCAAAATGTTTGCTCTGGAACATGGGGGTGGGGGGGCAGGGGAATAGATAAAAATCCCCTTGTTCCCTTTGTACCTATGAGAATGTCCATATCTCTGCTCAGGGACTACTCTTAGTAGCAGGAGAAAATGCTAAATTAATAAGAGAGCTTTATTCCACCAATAGCAAGCAGTAGGCTCTTTGGATGGTATTGTAGAACTCAATTTTTCCTTCTCACAGTGCCTTCTAAAGGAGCTGCCTTTACCCACCTGCATGGTAGGGCTTATCCTGGACATCATTCTGGGGAAAAAAAATTAATTAGCAGCAAAAGAATAGATAGCTTCAGAAGAATAAAGTACTGTATTCAAAATAGTAATATGTGAATTGCCCTGTAAAACTAAATCTAATGTTTTGATTGTATCAAAGTGTAAATTACATACGAGTGTGTAGGATTTATATTAAAGATAAATGCACAACAGACTCTGTTGTTTGCAGCAAACTTCCTTGCTGGTACAGCTCAGCAATTGCATGACTCACTGTTTATCTAATAATGTAATTAACATTTGCCAGGCTCTTCAGCCTAAAACACTGTCTTAAAACATTTGTTTGAAAAGTTGCCTTGTCTCCAAGCTGTCATTTCTTAACATGATGGAAGTAATTATCTTGAATAAGATTGGACAGCTTTAAATGATTTGAGTTTCGAAGGGTTTGGAGTTGCAGATAAATGTCCTGTCAGGAAGGCAAGTCAGTTTTCACAAAACAATCACTGACATTCCTGCATAAAATAGTCCATAGTTTGTGTGTACTGTTGTTGCCTCCCTCCCTTCCCCCTTCCTCCCCATAGGTGGTTTTCTGAAAAACTATTTCACTCAAGAAGATTTAAACCAGGATAACCTTCGGTACATCATAAATCCTTCCAGTGAGGTAACATCAGATAGCTTTGAATTTGACATCTCAGATGCAGCAGGCAACACAATTGTTCCAGAGATGTAAGTGTGAAGAGAAAGGTTTCCTGGTACTGCAGCCTATGTTCAATCATGAGTTGATTTAACTGAAGGAAAACAATCTAAGAAACCTAAAATCTGCTGATCAATAACTATAGTAACTGTGATATCCTTAAGTACATAATGCTAGCGGGTCTTTCTTCCCCTGCTCCTCCTGCTGAAACCTTCTGTGGCAACAGAACCTATTCCAAAGGGTTTCTTAACTCTCCAGAGCAGGTGTTTAAGGTGTACAGGTAGGAGGGAGAACATACTCCCCTTCCTTGAGAAATACTACCTTGAGAAATACTACCTAGGCAAATCATTTCTGCCTATTCTCCTTTAGCCATCCCAACATGCCTATTCATTGTGGGGGCCCGGGGGAGTACCTTTGAAAGGTACAGCATACTTCTTTTTAAGGCAATGAAAAACTGGACTGGGTGGCTGTATTTAAAGAGGAAGTTTTTGTTATGAAACAGAGCCTTCAAATCTCTTCACTCTTATTGTTTTTATTATTTACCCTGATCTAAATCAGAATAAGTAAACCACCGTTGTGGCTTCTTAAATCTGTCCACCATTTTATCAGGATATGAAGTAATGAAGGAGGGACAAAATTCTTAATAGAAAATGATCCCAAAACTCTGGGCTAGAAAGAGTGCTGAGAGCCTGGGCAGTTCTTGCCAGTCAGAATAAGCATTGCTGAGCTAGCAGGTGGTTGACACAGTACAAGAGAGCTTCAAATATTTAATATATTCCATATCTGTGTCAGATGCATATGATTCAGTCCTTGATTTTGATCAATCCTCAGGTCCAACTAGAGAGAAGGATAAGGGTTACAGAGAAAATGTTCACTTCTTCCTGACTGAGAAGTATATATTAGGGATGGGCACCTTGTGAAAAATGACATGGTTTCATTGTTTTGTAAGCTTGCAAAATCTTATGAAACAAAAACAAAAAAGCAAACCGTGTGTCATCAGGAAATGAAATGAAACACCATTTTTTGATTCAGAAATGAAACAATTCATCCTAGCCTCTTAATTTGAGAACAGGAGGTTTATTTTTAAACTGATTGATTTGCTTTCCTTCCTTCCCGCACCTCAGCTGTTGAGATAGATATCTCCGATCTTGATCTCTCTGAAGCTAGCCAGGAGCTGAGCTCTTCCCTTCACTGGCTGTGTCTGCAAGTTGACTTAAAGGGGTGTGGTGGCTCAGTGGACTAAGGCTTCTGAAAAATGTTGGCTGCAAAGTCGGCAGCTTGGCGGTTTGAATCCTGGGTGCCACGCAGCAGAGAGAGCTCCCGCTGTTAATCCCAGCTCCTGCCAACCTAGCAATTCGAAAGAATGTAAATGCAAGTAGATAAATAGGTATTGCCGTAAAAAGCTGGAAGGTAAAACAGTGTTTTCTTGCAGCCATGCTGGCCATGTGGCCATGGACTTGCACAACACTGCCTCTTCAGAGATGAGCACCGCCCCTAAAGTTGGACACGACTAGCATGCATGTGCGGGGGGAGCCTTTACCTTTACCTTTTCCTTTCTTGATTAATGGGGAAAAAACCACCATCTTTTGCTTTCCTTATTAAGTTGGAATGTGGAGGTTATTTTTTAATATATATTTTCTTTCCTTCCCTCATGGATTAGCTGTTGGGCTTATCTGTCCAATCTCTCCATGAAGCAGCTAGCCATTAGGTTTCTAGCTTGTTTAGAGAGGGTTCTTTGCTTGAAAGCAAATTGATTGGAAGGTTTGAGGATCTTTAATCTAAGGCAGTGGGTTCAATGAATAAAAGGAAAACTCCCCATTATTTATAGCCTTACAAAGTGTTTCTTTTTTTCATTTCATTTCATGAAAAAAAAATCTTTTAAAAAATCCATTATTAATGAAACAAAATGAAATGAAGCCTGAAATGAAATGAAATGAAACGAAACACTATATTTCCGTTTTGTGCCCATCTCTAGTATATATCCTATGACCAATTTGCAGCCAAGCACAATTCTTAAAATGATCCCACAATTTTTAATTATTTGTTTGTACATATACTGTATGTGTTTGTGTCCTGTGCTATCAAGTCCGAACATATGTACAGTGACCCTAACAGGCTTTCAAAGTAAGTGAGATAATTTAAGGAATGGTTTTACCACTTCCACTCCCCCAGTCAGTTTCCATGACTCGGTGGGGATTCAAACCCCATTCTTCAGAGTCCTAGTCTGTTACTCTGTCCATTGCATCACACTAGGAATAGCAATATAAATATATTATATAAAATATAAAATAATACATATGTAATAAAGCATGATATACAGACAATAAAATACAATAATGTATGGTAACAATGTTTTACTCTTCCACTGCATGCATTTGAGGATCATGAGGAAAGTAAAACCTGTCTTTCATCAACCTATCTACAAATCCTAAATCTGGAGTCCTAATAATACATTTGAAGGCCATTCTCCCTAGGAATGTATACATAGGGTAAGAAGTAATATAGTAGGAGGAATCAGTACATTTTAGACAGAACCTGCCTTGGTGTATGCCTGGGTAGAATCACAACACAGGATCCAAGTATCACTGATTGTGGAAACCTTTGGGAATGTTGGAAAGTACTTGAATAGAATCTGAAAATGACACATCTCCACTTACTGTGAGATGTGATCATGGGCAACTGATGGTTAGCCTGTGGGATACCCTGATGCATTTTGTGCCTCCTCATGCCATTTAACACCTGTATGAGGCTGGCTGAAGTGGTCAGCTGGATGTCTGGAGTTGGATTCCATCAGCATTCTGATGGGACTAGCACTCTCTCTCTCTTCTTTTGTAATGCCAAGGCAGCTGTGGAAATTTTGAATTACTTTCTCTATTAGCACCTATTTAGTAAAGAGAAGGTTGTGTAAATAGATTATTTTAAAAAACCCAAAAATAAACATGCATGTCTTTGTATAGAGTTAAGAATGTTGACTTTAATAATTCATATGTTTCTGGAATGATAATTTGACGAATCAGGAAAACCTCTCTTGCACCTCATATTCATTTCTTTGACATAATTGGAAATGTTAGAAGAGAGAAAGTATTATTAATTAGTGCAAATTACATATAATTAGAGACACTATCTGTGTTTCCCATTATAATATTTTCATTTTAATTCAATTTTGTCAATAGACTTGAAATAAGATGGTCTCGAATTGAACTGGCAGAAACATGCTATCATATCTGTGAAAATGTTGGGTCCCTTCCTATCAAAATTCTAAGAACAGGTGAAAGCGCTGAGCCATCATTTGTTGGAATAAAGGTGAGCTACAAAATGAATTACTTATTGGCAGACTTCTGTCAATCCTCACACACTAGGACAGACACTTTGGTTCTAATTTGAAGGAGAGACCAAAGTCTAGAGATATGTGTGTTTGTATAGGTGGGTTATTATATTCACCCTGCAAAACATATTTTGGCCAATTTATTTCAGAGCCTTCTTTAGAGGCTGATAAAAAGAACAAAGAGACAGTATAGTAGTTGTTAATGATTGTACTTATGTGAGATGATAGAAAAACATTAACATTACACACATACGTCATAAACGTTCTGAACGTACCTTTTATATAACTGTCGAGGGCACTTTGAAGGGGGTTCCTGCATGGCAGGGGTTGGACTGGATGGCCCTTGAAGTCTCTTCCCAACTCTATGATTCTATCAAAATATGTGTCCGTCTCTTGAAATCTGTTTCCAAATTTCCCTAAACATCAGTGTATGATGTATTGGGTGGAAGGTCCGATATGGAGATATTTTTCTCTTATCTAGAGCTGCTATGTAGACATCAGTTCCTGTTTACTTGGAGAATTCTGAGAGTTATAATCCAAAAGCCCCAAAATTCTACCCCAATACACTTTGTCTTAATGAGTATCATATAGTGGAAGAAATATGCACCATATGATATTTTTCCCCTCAAGTGATAAAACAGTAATGCTGAAGTGAGACATTCTGTTTACCCATTGGTTGTCCCTGTTCAGAGGAAAGCAATATTTCCTCCTTTGGGGCTGCAAATATCCACATTAATGCAATGATATCTTGTGTATCTACTGATGCTTAACACTACATTATTATTTTGAAGGTTGAAGAAGGGTCAGCTAGAAGTGGCTTGGACTTTACACACAGTACAGCAAGATTGGTGCAGTTTGATCCTGGTAAGGCAATCATTTTAATGCTTGCTTCATAGCTTTATTAGACATTCTGTCTGATGTTAGTTTATTCTGATTGTACATCTTAGAGTTCTTAAATAAATAAATTAAACTGAAATGTTCAAGTTGGTTTTGGCTTGTGGTAAATTATCCATGAGGCATTTAGCTGAGAGAAATTTGGCACCTATGAGCTTAAAGGATGAACATTATATAACTGTTGACTCCTCAGGAGAACTGTTAGTGTGTGTTCTTTTGTATTTGGAGCTCATATGAATACATATGAACAAATCAGATGAGCAAGAAAAACCTTTTCTGTTCACAAACCTTTCCTTCATTTGTTTTACCATAATTCATAAATCCACCATTTCTCCATATACCAAGTCTTTCATTGTTAAGCATACCTAATTAAATACTTCCATGGTTAAGTTTAAATAATCTTAAGTGGTGCTTGTCAAGGATTCAAAAAACAGTGCTACTCTGGTCAGTATATTTTATTAATTTATTTAAAATATACTTATCCCACTTTCCTCTTGAAAAGGATCCCAGGTGACTTATATCAGTAAAAGGCAGTATTTAAACCTAACAGGAGTGAGGATGCAAGTACTAAAAGGACCAGGCATATGCCACATTGTTTGTGTAGCATTTTTTACTGGACAAAATAGCCTGAACCATTAGGTACATCAAATTACTTAGTGAATTACTTAGTATCAGGAGATCAAAATCTAGTCTCGTGCGCTCCCAGATGCATCTGGTGGGGCCACTGTGAGATACAGGAAGCTGGATTAGATGTGCCTTTGGCCTGATCCAGCATGGCTCTTCTAATGAATCATTTTCCAGAATCCTGTTGGTAAATGCTGCTCTAGTGTAAGGCTGTTGTCATCATCAGACACAGGCTTTTGCCTTTAATGAAAAGTTTCTTGTTACTCCCGTCATGTTCTGAGAGACCTTAAGAGTCCTTGCAACCTGGGGAAGTATTTTGGGATCTCAGGAAGGAGGAGAACTCTTCAATATCTACGGATGTCTGCCCCCCCATCCTGAGTCTTCCCCCAGATCAAAAGGAACCTTTAGAGACCCTTGGAATCTTGTGAGTGGGTAAAGGAAGTTAAACAGAAGCAAAGTTTTCCTGGAAAACAGAAAGCAGAATGGACTGTTATGCTATGTTTTATTTTATATACTGTACTGCATTGACTTTTAATTTATGAATAAACATTTTTAAAAAGAATCTTGTGAGTAGGACTACAACACTTTTAATTAAGTCCGAAGAAGTGCAGCAATTTTCAAACAATAGGTTAAATCAGGCTTTAAAAACATTTATCCTTTGCTTAAAATAATTGTTGTGTACAAACGGGGCAGCTACAGTTATGTAAGTTATTTCAGCAGTATTATTGGCCTATTGTCTATAATGCAGTAGTGGTGTTTTATTAGTGGTTTGCCTAAGATCACCTAGCAAGTTTTAAGTTAGAAGTGAGATTAGAAATTAAGTTCTAGACTCTCGACATCTTTGCTGCTATACTCCATATGCAGATCTTAATTTTGTGTGTGTTATGTGCTGTCAATTTGTATCCAATGTGTAGAAACCCTGGCAGGGTTTTCAAGAGAACGAAGTATTTAAGAGATTATTTGACCACTGCCACTCAATGAGTTTCCATGGCTGAGCAGGAATTTGAATCCAGGTCCCCTGAGTCCTAAAGCATCATTCTTTCAACTACACCACACTGGCTCATAAAAATGATGTGGATAACAGATATATTGGCTAGTGAAACCTCTCTTGATTAATGGGCACTAAGCTCTATAACTGAGAAGAGCTTTAATAAAATAAATACTTTTAATAGAATGAACTAGAGTGCCTTCTAAAAGCCATAAAATATAGTGTATGATTTGACTAGGATTTGTTTCTGTTCCTTGGACTTATAGGTCAGCAATCGCCATGTGTAAGAATGGATGGATATCTTTTATTGCCAAAGAGATTTTATAAATTTATCATATATATTTTTAAAAGTGTAGACTTAATCTATGAAAATGAGACACACTGATTTTATCACATTCAGACTGAAATGAAAGTATTAAAATCCTCATGGGTATGATGAATAAAATATCTGGCTCATGAAGAAGTTGATAGTATTTATTAAAAATGTAATGAATTATCACAGATTGTTCTTGTCCTGAGCAAAAAAAAAGGTGGTATTGACACATCAAGATATCCTTTTCAAAAAGAAAGAGTTAATTACAGTGAGCCTGTAGTAGTAGTAGTAGTAGTAGTAGTAGTAGTAGTAGTAGTAGTAGTAGTAGTAGTAGTAGTAGTAGTAGTAGTAGCAATAATAATAATAATAATAATAATAATAATAATAATAATAATAATAATAATAATAATAATAATAATAATAATAATAATAATAATAATATAAGGTGTTTCAGATTCCGGAAATAACATCAACAGACCTACAAAACTATAACACACATACAAACAGTAATAGTATGAACAGCATATGTACTACATCAGTTTCTATCAGATACATAGGTTTTTGGCTCCAGCCTTAAAATGGAAACATGTCTGCCTACCTGATGCATGCTTGTCTCGCTTGCTTTTGGACAAGATTGGGGGAAGGAAGGAGGAGGATGTTGCATTTCAATCCAGTCCCATTCATTGCTGTCACTCCACCATCTCGCTCACCCTGCTTGCCTGCCTGCTTGCCTAGCTCTGGCATGGAAAAGCCATGGTGCCTCAGAGCTTCTGAAGCCCACCCTGCCATACTCGACCACTGCAGCATCCTGACAGAGGGATTAATTCAGGGAAACCCCTCCATTGCAGCCTTCCTCCCTCCCCATTATTCCTCTCCTTCCATTCAACCTCCCCCATTTTTTACACACCCTTTGAAGTGGTGAGGAAGCTTGAGTTGTGTCAGGGAACAGGCCACTCAACGTCAAAGCAAGAGGCACCAGACTAAGAGACACCCACCCTCTTTGGGAATTAACCATCACACCAGCAGAAGAGAATTGCTCTAGCAGTGACAGAGGTGGAGAAGCTTCTGAAGGGTGGCTGAAGAGAGGCTATCTGTTGTGGGTGGGCCATTTTAAAAGGCTCCAGTCAAGCTGTCAAAAGCTGGAACCTTTTTTAAACATCCCGCACACAACACCGAGAGCGCGCTTGGTGTTGGGGTGGGACATTTTAAAAAGCCTCTAGTCCACCACTAGGGGCATGCGGTGGACTAGGGGCTTTTTAAAATGGGATGCCCTGACCAGACAGAGCAGGAGCAGCCTTTCCGTCCCATAAGGGAATCCCCCAGCAGGGGCCTGAGAGGGTAGCCCTGATGTCAGCACTGCCCTCTCAGCCTCTGCTGTTTGATTCCCCACCACCTCCCAGCTGTTTTTTTTTTGACAGCTTGAGCTGTCAAAATCAGGTGGGGGGGCGGTGGCGAGAACCAGGAAAGAGCCACTGGATTGCAGCCCCTTGCCTTAAGGGAGATCTGGTGGTGGCTTCCCAGTTCGGAGGAAATGAACTGAAAACATTATTTTGGTTTGGTTCGGTTCATGATGACACGGGGTCTGCCATCTCATTTCATTTTGTAACATTTCAAAACCTTACAAAATGACAAAACACCATGTCGTTTTTTGTAAGGTGCCCATCCCTAGTTAAAACTTGTATCTGTGACTGTGCCTGGTACTTTTGAATCATCATTATCATTGGGGATCAATTTACAATATTTGAGGAGGTTTCTCAATGGGACTTTTAAATCAGGAATCACAAAAATTGCAAATATTTATGTTCTTGGGGGGAGAGTGTACTTACATCAGTGGTTCTCAACCTTCCTAATGCTGCAACCCTTTAATACAGTTCCTCATGTTGTGGTGACCCCTTGCTCTGCTTGGAAGAGGCAACAAGCCCCCTTTGGCGGATAGGCCACTGCTGCAGGTGCCCTAGAGAGCTTCCCTCTACAGGCACCCTCAGCCAATCGCAGCCTCCTCAACCAGCCCTGTTGTGTGTTTTTTTTTAATCTCTATCTTCTGTTCATTTTAATTTTAATTTTGATTTTGATTTTGGTTTTGATTTTTTTGATTTTGATTTTGATTTTGATTTTGATTTTGATTTTGATTTTGATTTTGATTTTGATTGAATATGATTGTTATTAAGGTAGGCCTGGATGATATAGTTTTTTCTTGCTAAGCATTAGTTTATCTGTTTTTTTATTTTGAACATTAGTGAGCACACTAATTTTTAGTGGAAAAGTGGGCTATAAATGCAATGTGTAAATAAATAAATACTCTTTTTACAGAAAAGCCTGGAAAGGGTTGCCATGTTGACTTGATGGCACACTATCATCATCATCAACAACATCATCCTTCATTTTTATTGTTAGAAAATGATTTCTTTCACCATACCTACTTTTTTATACCTTCTGGGTGAATTAAGAGTTCTGGAGGACCTGAAAGATGAATCACATTGTGTTTGATCCTCCAATACCTAGCAGAGACATTGTAATCCTCCTCAGCATGGATATTCAAGGGCAGCATATGATGAAGTTCAGCTATGTCTGGAGAAATTCTAGTTGAAGGATGTTGCCTTGTGTTATAGGTGTGATGAAGTAGCATTGATCTTTTAAAAAAATGATTGTAGTCTGCTGGATTGATTATGCATGAAGCACTGAAACCAGTTGAAAAGTTTCAGCTGTTGGAAGTCTTGCTGTTAAGCTCTGTGGTTCACACCTGATGTCCATACCAATCCATGTACCTGCTGCCATTTGTATTATTATCTTTCATATAGAAGCAGAGTGATGTAATTTCAGTTCTTATCTATCATAAAAATCACTGTTTTTCCATGGAAGCAATGGGCTAATTACTGTATAATTTCATTGAAAAGGGTGTAATTAATAATTACACACTTACTAGTGTTGCTGTTACCAAGTTAGCACTTGACAACTATGTAATTCCTGCTTGTCACTATCATACTGTGGATGGGACTCATCATTCCACTATTAGCTGATTTTAACTTTTAGCGTCGCTGGCACTGTCTGCTCTGGAGACAGGTGTGTATTTCTCCCTCTTACATCAATGATAATTTTGGCCTTGAGCAGGATTTAGCGCCGTTAATTAAATTGGCATTTCAAAAGGGAAGAGTTTTCTTCCAATGTCATTATCACCTCAATCTAAAATTTGTTGGCCATGATCCATATGTGTTGAGACTCAAGAACGTGTGTTTTACTCCCTTGAAAATTTAAAATTGGTTTGGCAAGTGGAGCTAACGGAAAGCAATTAACAAACGCATGGCTATTTGAACATGCCTTGTTAATCCATGTGGGCCATAATCATTAGCTGGGAATAAGATTACTTCAGAGAAATGCAAGGCACCCTGGTCATACAGGTGTCCATTCATATGTTTGTGGCACTGCCAAGCACAGTAAATACAACAGAGACTAGTATAACATTACGGAGGGTTGAATGTATGTGTATAAAACCAAAAGTGCACAGGGACAAATGATACTTGACTTGGCAGTAGAGTTGGTGAAAAGGCTCTTGAGTAAGCAGTCATTTGTAAGCTGAGCATGAGGATCAGTGATACTAGTATGGGCAGTTCCAAAAGGCAAAGTTTCATCTTTTGCTGTTGCTGCTGGCCATCCAACACCAGCACCCCCCCAATACCAGGGGTGCCCAGTAGACATGGGCACGACTTGGCAAAATTCTCGTTTCCGTTTCTGTTACTTGTTTCCGTTACGCAACGGAAATGGTAACGACAATTACTCTCCCAGAACTCAAACTCGAACCGACAAAAGAAAAATTGGGTCTGATTTGTTGTTGTCATTCCTGGCATCGCGCGGCGATCGCGCGATGCCAAGTGGCACAGAAAAAAAGTTTTAGAAATTAAAAAAACCCGATTCCTGGCCAAAAAAGCAGGCGAAAATATGCCTGCCTGAGGGCACCTACCAGAGGGGTGGTTTCTGGGGGGGTCCCCACTCCAGCCTTCCCCCCTCCTGTCCTGGGCTGCTGGTACCGGGCTGGGAGGGGGCATCCTTGGCATCTCTATTAGCCATGCGGTGCGGGGGGATCCAAAATGGCAACCGCAATATTTTTTTTGAAATCGTTGTCCAAAAACTCACCAAAGCACCACAGAAACATGCGAAAATTAGCTATTTTAAATGCTTGAATTTTTACAGTAGCAGCAGTGGGTTTTTCTTGCAATAAAACGTCTCCATTGATTTTATTTTATTTTATTTTATTTTTTTACACCTGCGCACGCGCAATGATGGGCTGGCCATGGGATGGGACCATGCAAATTTTTGGAGCCATTCCACCAATCACATGGCCAGGTTTTGCTGAGACTTGCTGGTACCAGGCTGGGAGGGGGCATCCTCGGCGTCTCCATTTGCCATGCGGTGCGGGGGGATCCAAAATGGCAACCGCAATATTTTTTTTGAAATCGTGGTCCATAAACTCACCAAAGCACCACAGAAACATGCGAAAATTAGCTATTTTAAATGCTTGAATTTTTACAGTAGCAACAGTGGGTTTTTCTTGCAACAAAACGTCTCCATTGATTTTATTTTATTTTATTTTTATTTTTTTACACCTGCACACGTGCAATGATGGGCGGGCCATGGGATGGGACCATGCAAATTTTTGGAGCCATTCCACCAATTGCATGGCCAGGTTTTGCTGAGACTTCTGGATGTGCCAGAGAGGGCATAAAAAGCCCACCAACCCTAAGCCTAACCCTAACCCTAACCCTAACCCATACACCAGTACACTGTGTTCTTAGTGGGCCAGAGGCACCCAGAGGTACAGCCCACTAACCCACCCTAACCTTAACCGTTACCCTAAGCCTAGCCCTTACCCCCTAACCCCAATGCTCTGGGAAGTCAAGTCGCGCTAAATCGCGGCGGTAACGACAAACAACAAACGACACGACAAAATGACAAATTTTTGAAAAATTTCACGAAAAATGGAAACGACCCGAAACGGACCCGTCCCGAAAAACAACTCGAAAAATTTTTTTCTGGTCGTTCCCATCTCTAGTGCCCAGATAGCACCTTTGTGTTTTGATCACTTTTTTGGCCCATTATAAATAAAAAACTGGACATTTGATGTGGCCTTTGAGGCTGCACATGCAGTTGGTGGACATAAGGTGCCTTGGCCTTATATCATTCATGGAATGGTTCTTTCCAGATCACAAGAGGTAATATTTGTTGAAAGATTACATAGCATTGCAGGCTTCTCCTCTAACAGGGATATCTGTGGAGTGAACACTCTGCCACTGCCCTTAGATAGTTCCATCCTGCATGCCTCATTCTTGGAGCTCACCCTTCCTTCCTGCTGCTTCCGTCAATAGCAATTCATCCCTTCTGCCACTTTCTGCTCTCCAGAAAGAGATAAATACAAATCCAAAGCCTTGAACTGCAATCCAGACTGATTATTTTTCCTTTTCCGATAGAGGAAATGAAATGGGACAGGCTTCTCAATTTGTTTGAATCCACCAAAAGGGAAATAAGCAAATTCCAGATCTTTCTGGTGCTGAAATCTACATGGTGCATGATATTTGTGCCCGGATGTCCCAGTATTTTTGGTGTGGAAAGAGAAATGGTTTTGTTTCTTTCCCATCCAAACTTCCTTACTAAACCATTCTAGTACAAACATTGCTCCTGGTTCCATAGGGAGAAAAATAGAGGCACAAATATTAACTTTAAAAATCACAAACAGGCCAGTTCAACATAGACCTCCAAGGTATAATAAGATTTGACTTTTCAAGAACTACTGTGAAGATAAACAACTTTATTTTTATTAGGAAATATTTCTGTCTTGCAGAAAGTTTCCCTGCTCTAAAATGGGCCAGAAGAATATAACTATGCATTCTGTCCTTTCAATTATAGTCCAAAAATGAGTATTTGGCAGTAGAAATCATTTACCTGCCAGATCTTTGCATTCCAGATAAAAAGGAAGAGAAACGAGAACTGGATAAACTCTTTCTTCCAATGTTCTAAAATATTTGCATTTGCCCATTAATGTGCAGTGTAAACGTGCTGAAAACTTTTTTTTTGCAAGAGTTTTCTTTTTAATATGATTTCATTGCATTTTGAAAAAGTATTGTACAGTCTCTGTATTTAGTATAAGTAAATACTTTATATATACAGCATATATATATGAAGTACTTGCCTCTGCAAAATCCTGATAGGACGTAAGCATGTGGTTAAGTACTTTGTTGAATTGGAGCCCAGGATAGGAATAAAACTTCATCTGGATCCTACCATCCTAAAATTGCTCCCCACTGTGCATGCCTGATTCTGTTCAGTGCAACTGATGCCAGCATTGTGCTTTGAAAATTAGGCTATAAGAATCCTTCATGACAATAGCATATTAGAACACTTAGGTTTAGAAATTTCCAAAAGTCATTTCCTAGGTAGTTATTTTGCAGAATGCAATGGGCTTATGTTCAGAACAATTGGAATCCTATGAGTAGAAAAGGCCTTGCAAGGCAGAATGAAGGAGCATCCATAGAAAGATAGAATTTGAGGCATCCAGATTCCAGAATATTTAGAAGCTTCCTTGCTTTCCTTCTTTTTCAACTTGAAATCGAGCAAAGTCTTTCTCTGTAGCTTCTCCTTTCAGAAGTTCATGCTTGGTCATTCTTTGCCACAAAAGACAACCTTCTATAAAATGATCAGGCTGGTGAAACTTTTATTTTTATATACTGTATGTAATTGTACAACAAAAGCCAAAGCCTGGATGGTACAGTATTTCTGTAGAGACATGAATTGTGAAGGTCGCCGAAAACCTTTACCATGCTTGACATAACAGTGGATTATTGTTCACCAGGGAATAAGCTTCACTTCTTACTTTTAAAAGTGCAAAGGCATCAAAATATGTCAAGAACCAGATGATTTATTGATCTTAAGGGGTTACTATGCCTTGTAGTGTCAATGAGCCAGTATATGTACACTTATTTTATAAAGAAAGACATCCAAAAGGCTGATGGGTTTAAGTTCTGGGATTTGTAGCATTCTACTGGGCACTACCAGTTTATTGCTGCTTTTTCTTGCACAAGGAGAAAAAATATATAACCATCTTAATTGAAGTGTTTCACAGCTGATCATCATTCTTGAAAGTGTGATTACAGAATTTAGCAGTTCTGTGTCAGAGCATTATGAAAACTATTTGCTCACTGTATGTTGGACTCAGACTGCTCAATGTTATGATTCAACAGGTGTTTCCTTAAAGATCTGGCATATTCTCCTTCAGGACGATGGCCTGGAAGAAAATGATGAAGTTTTTAAAATAATACTGAGCAAGCCTAAAAATGCTATCCTGGGACACAAGAGGGAAGTGATGGTTAAAATTTTAGATCCCAGAGCTGGTAAGTCATACCTTCTCTCCATAGATTTCACTTTTCTAGTCCAGAAAGGTACCACATTCAGTAGGAGATCTTCTCTTCTTGGATCAACATCTTTCAGGATAGACATCTAGGACTGTGATTCTAAATTATGTTCAATATATGTCTGTGAAGATTCTCAGTCATCCAGGTGAGTTTATCAGGAAGTTGAGTCATAGCTACTGGACTTCTTTTTCTCAAGAAAAAGAAGTCCAGTAGCCATGACTCAACTTCCAGATATGTTCAATATGGATACATATATCTGAGGCCCTTCCCTAGGCAATGTGGAGAAGCTGTGGGATGTGGAGGAACAACATTCTCAGTACTACCTTTATTGGATCACAGAAAATGACAAACTGTGGGGAATAGTTACCATGCCTTCAGGACCATTTTGATATTGTGGATATAAGGATGGAAAGGAAGAGCACCATGAATTGTTTGCCTCGTCTTCATCACTGGACAAACTACTTTCTGATATCTCAGTGGTTAAATTGCTGCACTGCACAGCTAAAACTGCTCACGACCTGGGGTTCATTTCCAGGTAGCAGGATCAAGGTTCATGCAGCCTTCCATCCTTCTGAGGTTGGTAAAATGAGTACCCAGCTTGCTGGGGGCGCTATGTGTAGGCTGCATTATTAAAATTGTAAACTGCCCAGAGAGGGCTATAAGCACTATGAGGTATATAAGCACAACACTTTGCTTTTTGCTTTTTCTCATAATGAAAGAAAGTCGAGGCAGTGATGTTTCATATTTCAATGAGAGAACATATGCATTATTTTTAGAAGGTTTCAAGTTCAGTCCTTGCATCTGCTTAAAAGTGATCAATAGCAGGTGACTGGAAAGCTGTCTACCATAAAACAATGGGAAAGGTGTCTTTTTCTTTCATAGAGAGAGTGGGAAAAGAGAATTTATTTTAAAGATAGCAGCATTGAAGAAATAATTTATAAAATAGACAAAAGAATGTAAATCCTACAATGAGTGACCAGGGGTTAACCTTATTGCACCCTTCTTGGATCCCATTATACGCAGTAACTACTGACCAGTAGACATGGGCACAAAACCTGAAAATGGTGTTTCATTTCATTTTTGTTTAGTTTGTTTTTGTTTTGTTTCATTTTGCTTGAAATGATTTTTTTAAAAGAAATTGTTTCATTTTTCATTCGTTTCGTTTTATGACACTACTGAAGTGGCACATGGCACCCTTCCCGACATCCCCCAAGCACCAATCAGCTGGCGCATGGGGCTCTGTCGGCTGCCCCCCCAAGTGCTGATCAGCTGGCATGCGGGGCTTCGGTGGCAAAAAAATGTTTTAAAAGCCTGTGATCCCCCCCAATTGGGCATGTTGGGGGTAAAAGGGGGCCTTTTAACCTTTTTCACCATCAAAGCTCCGCACACCAGCTAATTGGTGCTTGCTTCAGCAGCAAAAAAGGTTTTTAAAGCCTGCACATTCCCCCACCTGATTGGGCACATTGGAAGTAATGGCACAGATTTTTAAAAAAATTTTCCCACCAAAGCAAGCGCCGATCAGCTGGCACGCATGGCTTCAGAAGCAAAAAGAAAAAAAAACCTTTAAAAAAACTGTGCCTTCCCCTAATCAGGCACATGGGAGGAAAGCATGGGCTTTTAAAACCTTTTTTGCCACCGAAGTCCCACGCACCAGCTTGCTGTGGCAGCAAAAAAATAACCAATCAGTTGCACTGGAGTGGTGTGGGCTTTTAAAACTTTTTTGGCCACTGAAGCAAGTGCTGATCAGCTGGCATGTGGGGCTAGGGTGGCAAAAAAAAAGTTTCAAAACCTCACATCATTCCCCTACCCAAGATGCTGTTCTATATTTAGAGATGGGCATAAGCCACTGGTTTGGTGCTTCATGCCTGGTGTTCGGTGGTTTCCATTCTGGCCTCCTCCAGCAGGCCCCCACTCAAAGGCAGTGCCCCCAGGTTCCTGCCCTGCCTCCTCGGGGTGCTTTCCCTTTGTGGGCATCCACCAAAGGAGGCTGGGAAGTGCTGAACCCCTGTTTCTCCAAAGAAAGGAACCGGCATGACCCATTGAGCCAGTGGTTTGTCGCCATCTTTAACACTGAGTAAAGCCAGTGTTCCATCTAGTCTACCATTATTGACTTCAACTGACATTGACAATGATGGTCATTGACTTTCCATTGACAGGATTCTTCCTCAGCCCTGCCTGGAGCTGTTGGGAAATTCAGCCTTCAGTTTAGGAGTGGGACAAGTGCTTGCAAAAATTCTTGTACTCCCCAGTTTTCAGAGTCTTGCCATGTTGAGACTCCCTTATGAGATTTTCTCCTGCATCAGCGTTGCATGAAAACAAGGCCTTTGTGCCTCTTTCCAAGTGTTTCACCCATTGTCCTATACAGGAAACTACTGAATTCTTCATACACTGATGCCCTATTGGGTAAATACTGAGCAGGAAATGATGCAGTTCTGCACAGGGATGGTAACAGAGCTGCACAGTTTTTCCTTTCTGATAGAAAAATTTACTGCAGCACTCTTGAGAAATCTGAAAAAAAAATACCCAAAATTTCCACTTTTTGGGAGAAGTAAGTCTCATGCATAGGAAACTTGCTGCAGGTCACACACCCTTTCTCTCCAAGAGCCGGTTTATGATACTGAGATCTTAACTATGATTTTCTGCTTGCTTAGCAGTATACTTTATAACTGAGCTACAGCCCCTCCAAAGAAGAAATACACTTTTTCTCCAAAGGGAGGGGGTAGTTTTCATCCAATGTTCTGCATGTTTCTGTCCCTTTCCATCAACTTTATACTGCTTTGTTAAAATTTTGGAATCCAAAATTTCCCTCTTGCAGCTACTCTTTGCCTGAATCAGTTTCATCTAAACCGTCCTTGGGACATTTGCATTCTGAATTGTTGGTTCCCCAAACAGCTTCTTAGGGAAAGCACCTTCACATTAAATAATAAATCATCGTTCTTCTTCAAGATATAAGCCACCCAAGTACTTAAAGTAACTCCTCTGTCCTCCTCCTCCTCCTCCTCAAGATCCAAGATGTGAGCTTCCACCAAGGCATCTTAAAGGCTGCTGACCCACGTGTTTCTACTCCTAGTGAACAATTAACAATTAAGAAAGAAAGGGCAGCAGCACCAGAGAGTTCAGACTGTCGAGATGCCTCTGGTTGAATTATGTTCAGGGACAAAATGCATTTCTTTTCAAAATCTGCCCTTTTAAAATATGCTTTCAGGTGTTCACCACAATGAACTTTAGCTGAATTTAAGTGCTGAGTTAAGGAGAGAGAGTTCAGTGAAGACTGACAAGTAACGGGAAGTGTATTCTTTGGTTGAATAGATAAAATTTTAAGGCAAGATGAAGTACCCTATTGTACTGGGAAATGCTAGAGTGCCTGATGATTCCTAAACCAGATTTCTGGAAGCCCTCCCTTCGACAAGGACATAAACTGACCCAAATCTGGGTCAAGAGTGACACCCTGTGGCCAACTGGTTCTTTTATCCTTTTGCTCGTTTGTCCCCATCTCACGAATGCTTTGCATTTGCTTCATGTAAATTGCTAAGGATGAAACCTTGCTTGTTGCACCACTGCTCCATATCCTTGTCTTCAGCAACCTTCTTTCCTCCTGTCCTTGCGGTTCCTAAAGTAGTAACTGAAACCTGAGCTGACATTGCAGCTGTGAATTGGAGAGCAAGATGCTGCCCTGGCACAAAAAGAAGCACTGTTGTTTTGGGCTTTTGTCTGCAGCATCTGGCTTTGGGCCCTTTCAGAAATGAGTTCTCTGAAGATTAAGCTGAGATTGCAACATTAATCTCATTTGTGGTCTATTTTTCATTTGACCTTGGTTTCTGAAGATTGCAGACCACCATGCAGCAAGCTTCCCATGGGGTGCTGGGGGTGTGTGCGTTGTCAGGCACACAACAGAACAGAACTACTTAAATTTTCCACTTTTAATATACAATCCTAACCAAAGAGACGTCGAAGCAAAAAGAGAATTGTTTGCAGAGGCAGAGGAATCTTCCATTTCCTTCACCAATCAGCTGTTTGGCACTTAGTTGGACATATTTATTCTTTCATTTCAGGTCACTGTGAATCTCTTGCAATCTTCCATGCTGGTGACACCCTGGAAGCATTGGAGGGGGCTAAGAAGGCCTCCAAAAGCCTGTTACCTGCTGGCTATGCTTTCAGACCTAACAGAAAAGGACGCACCCATCATGAAACATGGCATTTGCACAATAAGAATCCCTGTCAGCCCCATTACCTTTCCTCTCCCAAGGGAGATGTTCCTCAAACTGAACGCCTGCTTGATCCTATAGCCATGATGGATTTCCCAGCTCATTCTGATGCCCAACTGAAGGAAAAGCCGAAAGACACTGAACATCATCCATTGACGGTATATAGTCAGATAAAACCTAGCTTTATAAAAAGTGTTGTCAGTCTTATGTGAACGTTGCAGTGAAGAGAGTGATACACTACTTCTGTTTTCTGCATTATTGAATGTATATTGTTTTAAACCAAGAATGATGTAATTGTTCCTTAAAACTGTACAAATATGCAAAAAAATATGGTATTAGGTCCTTGCAAGATGTAAAACAAGGTAGCCCTGCTGACTTTAATGGCCCTTTCTAAATGCCTACAGCATTGCCAGACTAATTTTCACCCCTTCCCACCCACCCAACCCCGAAGTAAAAATAGTCAGGGGTAATGTTCCTTCAGTATAAAGAAATGTTATTAAATAACTTTCCTTTCCCCCACTACTTGAGGGCAAAGAATGAAAAGATATCCTATTAATAACACTCCATTTTCCTGCTGATATTGCAAAATGAAGCACTATAATTCCTTTCTGGGTGAATTAACTACTTAGAAAAGTTGTAATGGGCAAAGACGGAAGACTTGGTAATGAAAGAGAGCAATGGAAGTAGTGGTCTTAAGTCTCTTTGAGGACACGCTCCCTACCAAAGTGGAGCCTGCTTCTCCCACCTCAAGTGTCATCAGTAGGGAGATGGTTTTATTTTGATATTATTAGTAATTGTGTTTGATGACTGAAAATGATTTTACCAATGTTTGTACATCATTATAAGTACATGTCACTAATAGCTGGGCCAAGTAGAGAAAACACTTCTAGACCAAGCGGCTGCATGACATTGATCTGGCTCTGCTATCAAGGGAATTATTCTTTGCACAAGGAAAACTGTTTCGGGAGCAGAGGGAAGGTGTCATTTAACACCCCTTTGTATTCTCGAACACCCCTTTCTTCACCTTTTCCAGCACTGGTCCCCTGGTACATGTTCTGCTCCTTTCCCTCCAACCACTATATGAGCCCACCAAATCAAAGGTTATATAATCAGCATCTGGTGATTTTGCGAAGGTGGTTCAGTGTGACTGCAGAGTTCTTTGCTGTAAAAGCTTGAACAAAACTCCTCAATGGAAGAAATGCACACACCACATTATACATTCAGTATATAACCACAGAAGATCCTAGAAGTTTAGTTTTCAAGGGTGATGAACATTGTTGAGTTCCACTGCATTTTGGCCTAGGGCAGAGCATTATAATATCAGCTCAAATTGAGACAAAAGCAGAGATATCTTTAACATGGCAATTTCCTTGGCTTTGATATTATCCAAAGTCGGCTAGCCATTAGTACACCTCAAAAACTTTAGCTCATGGGGAAATTTTAAAGAGATAGAATGGGACAGTGTAGAGATATCATTGCCCATATTTCTGAGCCCCAAGATTGGTCAAGCACAAAGGAAACTGAAGGCCTAGGAGGGCTGCTTGACATATATTTCCCGGCAGCCCCAGGACCGAAGCAGATACCAGAATGTGCTGAAGAAGGCCAGAGCAAACAGGACGGCAGACACCAGGATATCAGAATACATCTGCTCAGGCCCAAGGAAGCCTCTTATCAGTAATGTCTCACTAGCTAGGGAGCATTCTCCCCCCACTCATGGAACCTATTTCCTTTGTGTACCTGTTTACTGAACAGATAAGGCTTGCATTCTTTCCCCCCACCGAGGAATGTTTCTCTGTATCTATTGTGTTGCTCTCTTATAATAAACACTGGGGCTCAGGCAGCAGCAGTGGAAGGCTCAGGGAGAGAAGGCTCAGGGAGCAGAAGGCTCAGAGGGAGATTCATCATCACCAATCTCACATGCACGCAGCCGATGCTGACACAGAGAGACACACAAACATCCATGGAACCCTGACAGACAGACGAACAGGAAGGCTGCCCTGAGCGCCAGATGATTGCACCCCGAAACTCTGTGTCCTGTGTGATTCGTAACGCAACATATGGTGACCCCGACGTGATTCCCCCCGACGTGATTCCCCCAAGGCAACGGCAGACGTGATTCCCCCAAGGCAACGCAGACGTGATTCCCAGAAGGCAACGCAGATGCAATCTCCTGCAGCAAGGCAGATGCAGAGGAACCACTAGGCACAAGGACCAGGCTCCAGGCCGGAAGGCACGAATGCGGCCCACCCTCATCTCCCTACGCCTGTAAAAGGCTTCGAGACGTGTCCAAACATCCTCTAAGAGGATCCCAAAGGTGAGATGGGAGCGTTCTCGGTTGAAGAGCGAAATGAATTCAGTGGGTCAGTTAATTTTCGGAGCGAAAGAATGCCTTGGGAAAGCCAAGAGTCCCAGATAGAGTTTTGGGAGTCACAACAGCCTCTGGGTTGGGAACCAGCAGTAGGAAGAAATCTACAGGCAGAAAATTCCAGGGTTGGCAAGCAGAACGCAGGTGATAGAGCAGAGCAACGATGGGGACGCATGGAAATGCCCATTTCACTTCTCCCCACAGATTTTCAGATGTCCCTACCAATAATTTTTCCACCTAGTGACCTGCAGTTAGGAACAGTGTCCCACAATCAGGAATTGGTGGAGGAAAAAAGGGAACCCAGTGCTGTTCTAAGATCAAAAATTTCCATCAAGAACAGTCTCAGCACAGGGCAAAATGACACTCAGGAAGATTTCACCAAACCCCAGAAGCAAGAGGGGAAAAATTTTGTCCTGCCAGGAAATGTATCTCCAAAAGGCAAGGAGATGCCCCAAAGGCAATCACTTTCTTGCAGCAAAGAGCCAAGCCATAGGGAAGGATTTCCCAAAGAAATGCAGAGAGGCCAAAATTTTGTCCATGGCTCAGTAACGCAAGCCTTGAAACCATTTAAGGCTCAGGATTCCATTTCCCAGGGAAGGCACCTCAGGAATCAGAAGCAGCCAGCTTCAGAGCAAATGCAGAGTTCAGCCTTGGGCTGGACCAAAGCAGATTTGCCCAGAGAGGGAATTCCAAAGATAGACCCCTTTTCCAAAAGGACAAAGTTCACCATTAAGGCAAAGGCCAGCCTTTTGTGTGCTGTGGCAGATGCCAGGCACCCTCAGTATAAGTATAGGAGAAAGGCAATTTTTCCAAAAGATTCTGTACCCTATTTTTCCCTAAGAGATTTGTGTCTTTCTCCAAAGCCATGGAGAATGTAGATTTTCTCTCTCAGAAAGCTTAGGCAGCCAGAATTCCCCTCATACTCTCTTTAGCAAGCTACAGGAAAATTTAGGAATCAAAAATGCTTTTCTCTCTCTCTCTCTCTCTCTCTCTCTCTCCCCCTGTCTATCGACTGGAAGCAGCTCAGGGGGAGCGGGGGGGAGGGGCTGGAAAGCAAGCAGGCAGGGGAGGAAAAAAGGTTTTTGGATAAGAAAGAGTTTGCTGGAGAACAGGAAGTTTGCTGGAAAGCAGGCAGGTATCAGTTGTCAGTCAGGAATTATGAGAAAGATTCCTGGAGATTTCAAGTCCTTTAGAAAAAATGTCCCAAAGATCTCATATTTCCACTATTTTCCGGGGGTAAAAAGGAATTATATGGGTTTGATCCATCTCACTCGCACAAGCATGCAAGATAGCAGGAAGCATGGAATGGTTATCAGTTTGCTAGGAAGGGTAGATTGTTATCTTTAGAGACATTGTATACACAAAGCAAGCTTATCACCTTCCTGCTGGTTGTAATTACAAGTCAGCAAGCAGAGGCATCTTTCAGAGTTGGAAGCAAAGACTACAAGTCCCATATGCCTTACATTTTTTGGGCACAAGCAATCAACAGGGTTTAAAAATGTATAAAAATCATCACTAATGCATGTTCCTTTTGCCTCCAAAAATCAAGGAGGGAAAAAACCTTCCTCTCAGGGTATGAGTTTCAAATTTACAACAAAAAAGCCAAAAGAATTAGAAAGAAAGGGGGAGAAATGCCCCCTTCAAGCCTCTTCAAGCAAGGCTTGATTTTAACTATACAATATGTACCCTGAGAGAAAGAGAAATATATTCTCACAGGTATGCCTTCCATGGCACTTCAAAGTTTACCAGCAGAATGATCCCAGAAGGACATTTAAGGAATATTCTCATTCCTCATACATTCCTCATTTTCTCAACTGCAAAGGTTTATGGACTATGGGTAATCTGGGAGCTGTTGTTACCATTCATGCCAAGCAGAATTGTTTCACCACCAGAAGAAGAAGACATTTCCCAGACCCATGAACTTTTAGCAAAAGGACTCTTAAAAGGACTTTTCAGCAAACAGCCATCCATGGAAGCAGAGAAGAAATATAGTTAGGTAGTCTTTCACCTTCCCCCACAAAAATGTAAGCCCCTAGTACAGACAGATATGCTTACTTATGTATTCTCATGTATTCATGTAGTTTGAAAATATTCACTGTCTATACCTGCAACTTCTTGCTATAAGTTACCTCTTAGCCACAAAATCATCTATTCCTGTATTGCTAATGCTATAGCTTATTGCTTGATTATTGTTAATGCATCTATATCTGTACGCTAGATACGCCTATGTACCATGTACCTTTTGGGTTTTGGGAGACAGTCATGCTTATTATGCCAGTTCATTTCTTATTGCAAGTTATGATGAGCGAAAGTTTATATCTCTGAAAGTTATATAAATATCGGGTGCTGTGCAACTCGGTGGGAGAAAGAATGCAGCCAACAGTCCAGAGGGGTACCCACATTAGATAACACATCACAGCCAATGATTTATGCCATGCACTAGCTTAGTGCTCTCACGATGAACATGGGAGTGGGAGGAAATGGTCATGGAGTGTCAGCACAGCAACTCTCAAGCACAGCCATAAGACACCTCACATTTTAGGGCACAATTCTCACATCTCAGCCCAGATATATGAAGCTTGTCTTGCAGAGACATGTCACTCCCTCCTACATAAGGAGTTGAGTTTCCTCTTGGGCCAAGCAATGAGGCCCCTGGGGCAAATGACCTCAGGTTGCCAGCTTTCAAGGCCTGCATGGGTTGAGCACCAGATGAGTGCCTGATTTCTGGTAGGTTTACACCTGTGCCTCCTGACTGGTATGCAAAAGGGCCACAGCTCTTGCCAGCTTGCTCATATTTAAAAGAAAAGAAAAGGGGAAATGTAGAGATATCATTGCCCATATTTCTGAGCCCCAAGATTGGTCAAGCACAAAGGAAACTGAAGGCCTAGGAGGGCTGCTTGACATATATTTCCCGGCAGCCCCAGGACCGAAGCAGATACCAGAATGTGCTGAAGAAGGCCAGAGCAAACAGGACGGCAGACACCAGGATATCAGAATACATCTGCTCAGGCCCAAGGAAGCCTCTTATCAGTAATGTCTCACTAGCTAGGGAGCATTCTCCCCCCACTCATGGAACCTATTTCCTTTGTGTACCTGTTTACTGAACAGATAAGGCTTGCATTCTTTCCCCCCACCGAGGAATGTTTCTCTGTATCTATTGTGTTGCTCTCTTATAATAAACACTGGGGCTCAGGCAGCAGCAGTGGAAGGCTCAGGGAGAGAAGGCTCAGGGAGCAGAAGGCTCAGAGGGAGATTCATCATCACCAATCTCACATGCACGCAGCTGATGCTGACACAGAGAGACACACAAACATCCATGGAACCCTGACAGACAGACGAACAGGAATGCTGCCCTGAGCGCCAGATGATTGCACCCCGAAACTCTGTGTCCTGTGTGATTCGTAACACAACAGGACAGTTCTAGACAGAATGATGTTTGAATGACCATACTCATCTAAGGGCATATGTATATTCTGAAGTATTTTTAAATAGAAAAAAACCCTTAAAAATTAAGAATACCTAAAGATGAGCTATACAGAGGCGTGGACTAGATAAATGGTTCAGTGAGTTGGTTATCTGACTATGGAACCAGAGGTTGGGAGTTCAACTACCCAATGTGCCACCTAAGAGAACAGCCAACCTGTGAGGCCTTGGGCAAGCCACACAGTCCTAGGGTGTCCCCAGAAGAAGAAAATGCTAAACCTCTCCTGAGCATTCTCCACTGGGAAATCCTGAAAAGGGTCCCTGTAAGTCAAAATTGACTTGACGGCACATTAAGAAATATACAGAGGCAAAAGTTCTTGTGACCTCGGTAGCTGAGGCAGCAACTGTTTCAAATTCCAATACATAGTCATCCAATGCTGAGGAAGAACAATAGTTGCTAGTTAACACTGTGATCTTATTTTACTGAACAGAAATAATGATTCTGAATAACTCCCTTTCCCTGTGGTCTGTATTCTGCATACCTGAATTTGGCCCGGCAAATTATATCGGGAAATGTCTGGTTGGTGTGAGCATTCATAAGAAAGAAATGATAGTAGAGATGGATTACAGAATTTACAAGAAATCTACATGTTTCCATTTCTCAAAAATAATGAAACAGATCAGTGGTTCCCCAACTAGGGTCCACACAAGGTGAAGGCTTCTGGGAATTTTAGTCCAGGAACAGATGGAGTTCTGAGGTTGAGAACCACTGAAATAGATGCTTTTAGATACTCTTTAAAAGTCTGAATGCTTTTGACTCAGCAGCACAAAATGTAGCCTTCAGATGAGCCACAGAATATCCCAGCCGCATTGCTTTTTGAGGCTCCAGCTGCAACTACAGAAGTATCTCAAAAGTTACAGTTATGTTGCAAAAGAAGTGAAACTACCATGAATTATGTTTCAATTAATGTGAAGAAACTAGGAAAAGGAATTCATCTTTGGATGATTAAGTATGGGGTCACTTCCCTGTAAAGGCATTCCTCCATTTTTTAAAGTTGGAAATCAGAAGGCAGTCAAATAGGCAGATTAGTCCTTGAGAAATTGTTAGAAATCAGTGTGCAGTACTTGTCCTTAATTTTTCTTGGTCTTTTTCAGCAGCAAGGCATTATCCCACCAGGGCCTGAAGATCCCTTTGTGCTTCCATCTGTCATTGCGGCAGCTGCAAAACAGCCCTTGTCTGGTTTACCTTTTCACTTACGAAGCAAACATAACCTTCCTCAGAGAGATTTGGCTGTGTCGAGTGAACCGATCCCATCACAAAGAAGCACAAAACAGGTAGAAATAACTGGCAAGGGGGTAGGGAGAGGAGTGACTAAGGGAGGAAAGATATACTGGTATATTTTAATAAGATAGTACATATCTATCAGGAGGGGCGTGTTGGCTCAGCGGGCTAGAGCACTGAAAGTGTCAGCTGCAAAGTCAGTAGCTTGGCGGTTCAAATCCCAGGTGCCATGCAGCGAAGTGAGCTTCTGCTGTTAACTCCAGCTCCTGCCAACCTAGCAGTTTGAAAACATGTAAATGCGAGTAGATAAATAGGTACTGCCATAAAAAGTAGGAAGGCAAAGTGTTCCATGCAGCCATGCTGGCCACAGGGCCAAGGACTTGCACAACACTGGCTCTTTGGCTTAGAAACGAACATGAGCACCACCCCTAGAGTTGGACATGACTAGCACGCATATCTATCTTTACATATCTATCATGCCACTATGTTTAAAATTATATCAAGGATATACATTGATAGCAGATTGTTTTAAGGGCAAACTACTGGCAGTGCTTCAGAGTCTGCCAACATATTATATTGCTTCGTTGGAGACAAAGAATGGGCCCTCAATTAATCAGAACTCAATTTGCAATATGAAATGAAAGCAATAATATGTTTCTTAAGATGCAAGATCAATTTAATACTTTCAAAGTGGATTCCTTGTCTTGTTTCTCCTGTCCCCGAATTTGTTGTTTTTCCACGTGGATTTCCATCATGAAACTGATTCCAAGCCCACGGTTTTCAACCTTGGGTCCCCAGATGTTCTTGGACAACAATTCCCAGAAAGTCTGGCCACCATAGCTAGTAGTGAAGATTTCTGGGAGTTTTAGCCCAAGGACATCCCGGGAGGTCGGGCAGGCGGTGCACAATTGGACAAAGGCGCTTCCCGCCGCGGAGCCCAGCAGTGTGGCTCCGCGGCTGGAAGCGCCTTTGCAATCACACACCACTTGCCCGGACCTCCTAGGAGGTGCGGGCGGGTGGTGTGAGATCCCCCCCTCCCTCAAGCCCTTTCCTGGCACCATGGTACCGCGATATAGCGGGACCGCGGGACCGGGACTGGGACCGTGAAAGGGCGGGGGACCACTGTATGTGGAAGTCCACAGACCTTTTTTTCCACTGAAATATAACCAAAGGGAGGGGGCTACACAATGTATCTCAGCAGCATTAGGGCAAGATGTACCATAATTGATTCCTTTTCCATCAATATGCTTTTTGGGGTCACTTCTTTTATTCATTCATTCATTTATTAATTCATCCATCCAACCATCCATCCCTCCACATATGAAATCTGGAAGTGGCTGAGATATGTGGCAATCAGATAGGGAATACATCGTGTTCATTGCTGATTCACTCTAGGCAAGTGTTTGGCTGGCATGTTTTCAGAAGTCAAAGAGACTTGCCAGCCAATTTACATATTAGCTTTTCATATATCTGCAAGCTGCTCCTAGACCTATGTCTTAAGAAGCATATAATATGGCAAGCATCGTCTGAGAAACCATATGCGCCACTTTATACTCCTCATCTTTTTTAAAACTTGGTGCTGTTCATTGTCAAGCAAGTAGTCACAAGGCAGGTGTGTTCTTCTTGTGATTGGCTTGTGTTTTTTTTTCCTTTTCAGAGAGCTAAATCCAGGAGGTGTCCTTCCAGTTGGACAATCCATGACAAGTATTGCTACCTTCTGAGTTCTGCTCACAGTGCAACATGGGAAAGTGCTGAAAGAGGCTGCAGAAAATGGTATGGGGAAGGTAGCAAAACAGTCCCTGATTTCTCATGCTTTTGAGAGTTGGTCTTGCATTGGAACAAAGGACCCCCAGCATGGGGGACACTAGAGGACCACAAGCAGTATGCTCTGGGGATGGAGGATGAAAGTATTCCTTGATGACATGAGGCAATTGTGTCCCATGATGTTTCCTGGAATTTTCAAGTTCGCCAAACTCACTGAGGGAGAATCATTGTCTCATTGTCTCAGTTTTTAAGAGCACAACTCCTAGAATACCCCAGCATGGTGGCAGGGCAATAAAATGTATATATTTATGTGGTAACATCAGGATCTCATGCATTGGGTCCTTCCAAATGGGGAGGTAATAGCTACCCTGGATCCTTCTGGTGAGAAAGGTGGGATAAATAAAATAAATAAATAAATAAATAAATAAATAAATAAATAAATAAATAAATAAATAAATAAATAAATAAATAATATAGTGTAGCTGCCTAAGTTTCTTCCCCAAAGAACAATCCTAAATATGATTCTAAAACTTTGGACGGGCATGTTTACCTATAAAAGTAGTACCAGATGTTTTAAATCCAGATGAGATGCATCCAACCATCACTTGTATTTTTTTATTTTTTTCTTACACCATTTATGCCTTGACTTTCCAGAACAAAATGTCCAAGGTGGCCAACACCAATTAAACTCTTTAAAAACCCAATTTTGTTTGCAAAAAAATCCTAATAGCCAATGTATGTCTGTGCAGAGATCAGACAAAAGGATATTAAAGTGGTAGCCAGTTCAAACATAATCAAATTACAACATACTTAAAACCCAAAGGATTAAAAATAACCAGTTGTGTAGATCCAAAGTCTGTATAAATAAGGTTTTGCCTGCTTGTATGTGATAGGAAGCAACCAGAAGATAGGTACAGCACTTTCTCTCTGTCTGTGCCAATATCCTCTTTGCCAACTCTTTTCTTGTTACATTAAATTTCCCTGGAAAAACTAATTTCTAAATACCACACACATGCATGCACACAGACACAGAGTGTGAGACAGACATGCCCAAACGCACATACGTTGGAGGCTGCTTATCTTTATCCCTTTATCTTTACCTTCTCAAGCTGCCATTCCCTCATATTCAAGAGCCGAGAGAGAGAGAGAGAGAGAGAGAGAGAGAGAGAGAGAGAGAGAGAGAGAGAGAGAGAGAGAGAGAGAGAGAGAGAGAGAGAGAGATTTTCAAAGCAGATGTTGAGGACCCTATTTGATGGCCACCCTTACAGGACGTGGGAAATGCTTAGTCCTGGGATGTTCTCTGTGGCACTCTTCTTAAAAATGCATTTTGCCACAAAGAGTGATGTCAGCTCTGGATGAATGAGGGCTTTTGTGTGCGAGGGCTTGATCTGGACTTATTATTTGCATTTTAATCAAAACAAGTGCCCTGGAGCTTCAAACAGAATAACACAGTAGTCTGGATTTTACAAGCATGGAAACATAATACGTGAAGAACTTGCAGCTTATATCCTGGTAGGTGGAATAGAGGTGTTGCAGTATACCTGAATCCTTTCAGTAACCTCTTCCTCTCTCACACAGACAAAATCTAGACCAGCTCCCATCAGTCTGAGGGTTGCTGGTGCACACTGTGTTATATGAGTAGCAGTCACTTGTGTCACTTCCAATATGTCATCCACCAGTTAAGCCAGCTTGGATTCATAGTACCTTGTCTTGAAGGCACTCTGAAGACCTCTCACTACTCACAAGCTTGTAGAACAGATATGTGGGTGGTCAGTATCTCAGTTTCTAACAATGGCTGTCAAAAGCTCTTATAGACATCTGTATTGCCATGTTTAGAAGCCAGAATCCTATTGTGGGGGAGGGGTTGGTGATGGTGGGGAAGCACAACAGCAAGAGTGGACTAATTCTGAATAGGGATTGGTTTGTTAGATATTTTGAGACATTTTGAGAGCATACCCTGGCATCTTATAAAGCTTTTTCTGAGAAGAAAAACCTACCCATGTAGGGTTGCACTGCTTTTACAAAAGTTATACTTGTGAAACAGTGATATTTAGGAACAAAATAGGTCCTTCACTTTCCAATGGCAATAACTGCATAAATGCCATTATTGCATTAATTGTATTACTAGGGTGTTGGGGCTTTCTGCTCAACTGTGTCGTTCAGTAAGAAACGGGCCACAATCATTCACCTGCATCACAATTTAGATCCCACAGTTCTTGATGGTCAAGCTATGGAGGCATCCCACACACTCACTGTTCAGTCAAACATAATTGAATTACTTTCCATTTAAAGTGCTTGAGATTATGCTCATCAGGTATGACTTTTTGCTTGCTCTTCGTGGCTAATTACATCCAACATGAAGAGGTAATCAAACAGGTCTTGAAAATTATAAATTGCTCCTTCAAAAAGAGAGTGGTCCTGTCCTCCTTAAAGGGGTGGGTGTGGGTGGGAAGATGTCATTGAACCCTGAAGATCTTAACAGGTGTAGCTTTGTGACTTATATCTTCTCCTCTAGAAATGTACCAAAGGACATGGTGACAAACCAGAACCATGCTTTCTTGCACTAGACATATATTTTTTGAATATTTTAAAAATCAGTTTCTGGCCTGGCTTTAGTACTGAAATGGCTGGATTTATGCTGTGACATGAAACAAGAGAGAGAGAGACAGAGACAGAGAGAGATAGAGACAGAGAGAGATCACTTGCAACACTGTTTGTTACACCCTTGGTCTTTATGCAATTTATTTCTCTTTACATAGCAATTTGCATTTCTATGTCGAAAAAAACAACATAAATATTAGATAAGACCAAAACCAACCAAACAGCCTTATCCCTATGAAAATGATCAGGATCAGGAATCATAAATTTGCCAGGGCCTTAATACCCCCCATGGTCTGTGTACCTATGTGGAAGAAACAAAATAAACATGGCTGTTTTTAAGTGAATATATGCAAGTAATTGATACAATAAAACTTTGCTCTGAAATCTGACAGAGGTTATCTTGTCTCAGGAGGCTATCCCATTTCCAAATTTCATGCAAAGCTCTTAAAATTTTAAAAAGTTATAGTCGTTTTAATTGCTCACTGGACCAAAGATTCAATTTTTCCAGTTTAGATGCAGATTTGGATTTGAATCTCAATTAGGACTGGATCATGTCCAAATCAGACCTAATTAAGACTGAATCCAGATCTGTGAATCAGCTCATCCCTGAGTTGAGTGAGAGGACACTTCCGTATCATATACATTGCCCTACAGGAAAAAAAAATTGAGTAACAATAGAGAAGGTAATTGTACCATGAGTAGTTTCTTCTCACTTGTGGAAGGTCAACTTCCTCTGCTTATTTTTAACTGTCTTCTCTGACATCCAGGTCTAGTGGCCATCTCGCCAGTGTGCATTCCCGCAATGAGATGGCATGGCTTTGGGAATTTGCCGGTAAACAGCCCTTTTGGATTGGTAAGCAAAAATATTGCAGGACACCTTTGCATTTATATCAGTTTTTTGCATCTATATCAATAATGATTGTAGAGATGTATAACTCAGTTTACATCCTATGAGGATAATACAAACACATTTGTAGTTTGTCCTTGTAATAGGAATCTTTGGTGAATGCGGGATCCTTATGTGCTCCCAACACCCATCGTAAGCTGCTTGAGGACAGGAAGTGTCCACAGAAATAGAAGAACACAACAGATGGCCACTACTAGAATTTGTTTTGTTTTGGGGGTGAAATTGTATCCATGTTTACTCAAAATTAAACATAATGGTATTATCTGGATTTATCACCAAGGATTTTCTCACTTATTCAATCTTAATAAACTGACTGGTGCTGGAGTACCAAACTGTAGTTTCTCTTCTTGATAATCAAATAGCCATCATTGTGAATCTAGTGAATATTCTGCATATCCCAAAGACCCTTCTGGCAATGGGGTCCTACTTATTTGAACACTGGCTAAAATTCACAAATGGGGTAACTTTAGGAAGCAAACTGCAACACATTAAAAAGTCTCCATAGGCATAATTTATTGCATACTGAATTGCACAACTCGGTGTGCAATATATAATGGCTACAAACATTTCTTATTTTTAGGGAAGTCACCTGTAAAAGTTACACAATTTGTATAATTCTGCAGGAGGATTTTCACCAGAGAGTCTATACCAGGCCTGGTACTCAACATTCTTTTAAGTGGATGAGATATAGTAACTTGCTAGATGTTTTCAGAGAGTGCTATATCAATGAGTTGTGTCAGCTTCCCATTATATATAAGCATGCATTTGCCGTAAGCAAGAAGATTGTGTTCAACTGCTTGTTACCTGTTGGGAAAATTATTTTGAAATCAAGTGGTCTGTCTAAAAAAATACATTAAAATGAACATTATTGCACTTCTTGTTACTTACCACTCTGTGACTTTACTATACACCAGGAACAGAGTATCATGAATGCAATATTTCCAATTTCAGGATTAAAAGAAGAATGGAAAATGGGCAGCTGGGTGTGGACCAATGGCCGACCAGTGACCTTCCATAACTTCAAAGAAGGAAAGGCAGAGCCATGCAGGACCAATGAACAAAAATGTGTTTTTGTGAAAAATCAGGATGAATGGGTTGTGAGACCATGTAGACGGAGGCTGAAAGGAAGATATATTTGTTCCACTCCATCGTTAGCTAGTACTTTCCCAAAACCCTAAAAAAATGATTTAATTGGAATGTGAAATTGGCAAGGGAATTGCATGAGATGGTTCCTTTGAGAAGCAAAGTTGACATGAATTCCACAAGCACTGGTAACAGAGTAACACAAGAGACTCAGAAGTGTGCTGATTTGATTTTTGGATGTAACTCCCAGAATTCCCAAGGGCAGCAGAGCCATCTGGGAAATTCTGGAGTTAGCATCCAAAGACGTGAATCTGCACAACTCAGTTAATTGTAAACTGCTTCAAAAATATGGATGGAGAAACATTACTGTCTTCAGTACTGCAACAGCCTTTCTCTTTCTGGAGAAACTGCTGCAGGGCTATGCTTGGATCCTTTTGTGACATAGTTTACAAATTTAAAGTTCTACATGTTAAAAAGAGCAGAGGTCTTGGCAGTGAGCGCTACTCAGATATTTCTTGGAGAAGAGTTACATAAGATCAATTCAGGTGGCTAAAATTTTCTACCAGCTTTACTCCAAAATGGTGTTTCCCCCCACTAAGCACTTGTGTCTAGGGGATGGCCATTCAGGCAGCTCCTGAATTAATTCAGTGTAGATTTTTTTAAAGAGCAAGACAAGGATGGGGAACCTTCTGCACTATTTAACTTCATTGGGCAAATCCTTTAAAATCTGCCAAAGTCCTTTGGCTTGGATGCTAAAGCCCTTGTTTATTATCAGAGACTCCTCATATTAATGTAGCAGTCAGCAACAGAATAGAGTAAGTACAGTGGACCCTTGTATAACAAACAGTTTGTATAATATAAAATTTGTACAACATAAAAAATTACGGAGATAGGGGAAATTTCCTTAACAGAATCACTTATGGGGTGAATCTGTACAACATAAAAATGGGATCACTCTGTTTTCAATGCATTCCTGTGGGAAATTTGTATAAAGGAAAATTTGCTTAACATAATTTCATTTGGAATGAATTAATTCCTTTATACAAGGTACCACTGTATTAGATTTATAAAGAGTTATACATGGATTTGGGGCAGGTTTTCCAAAATGTTTCCAGGGCTCTTATAAAAACTCATAACCCAAGATGTGAGTTTTGCTTCCAGAGTCTGTTCAGTAAGATCTTGATTTCCTCTTTACAACAGTAGGAAATGTTCAGTGAATATAGAAAGGCAACATCACCGCAGGGTCCCCTAACATTGAAGTCAATGAAGCCAACCTGAGTCAGGAAGCTTCAAGGAGCTTGACATTCCTCTATGCACTGGATATCTAGAGATGGTTTTGTTATGGCAACAGTGCGTTTCCAAGTTCCTCTTAAACAAGCAGGAGTGCCAGAAATATTTTGAGAGAATGGATGACGACACAAGGAGAAGTCACACAAAGTCATATTAGACATGACATCTCTCACATGGTTCTTGCGTAGCTAGTTTTTAAAGAAAATGCTAAGACAATTGGGGCTGTTCCTGTCAAGAGCCCAGATTCAGGGAAAAGCTAAGTGTGGAAGAAAAGTTCCATTTAGGTCACGTGTGTCCTTTGAATTTTAAATTATCCAACGTTGTTATACATGTTGACATAATGTGGCTGCAGTCTGAATTAAAAGTGTCATTTTAATTCTTTTCCTACAATCCCAAATTGTTGTACAAGAATTGTTATTGTATGAAAAATGGGTCATGTTTTTATGTTGGTTTTCGTATTTACATTATGCATATGTGACATGCACAACCAAAGGGACAAAACCCCTCATCTGAAGGGACTTCCACCAAATGTGTTGAAGATTTTCAGTCATTGCAGACTTTGTAGGTATTTCCAATAAAGTATCTTGCATGAGATTGACTTCTACTCTAATTTCTTTTAGTAAAAAGCAAAACAGTGCCATCCATGTGTAATGTCATGAGACATTAGCGTCTCTCTTTATGGAATACATTTTTCATTGTTATTGAAGATTGTCATTAAACAAACACTGATATATCTGAAGGAGCTCTGAATGTTAATCCTGAACCAATTCTCGGGGCTTGGCAATGAACAGTAAGAGTCCATAGAGTCCATCCGGCTTAAGACCTAGATACCTGAAGGACTGTCTCCTTCCATATGAACCTACGATACGAGTGGCCTCTCGTACTACCCCCCTCTCCCCCCCTTTTTACACCCCTTTTTACACCTTAGCCCCTCCCTGGCAAGCCTCCCTCCCTTGCCCGCTCTTGTGGGGTGTCCCGGGTGAGTGGCCGGTCTGTCCGCCCTCGGTGGTTTGGAAGACCCAAGGGCAGAGACGGCGGCCGCCATTTCGGGTTCTCCCCCATGAGTTGGAGCTGAGGTGAGAGCCTATTCCATCTGCCGGGGGCTGGTCGCTCCCCCCCCCCGTGGCCGCCTGTACCGTCATGGCCCTGCTGCTTGCTCCTGCCTGGGAGGCGTTTTGGCCGCCGGTGCGCCTCTGCCCGGGTGGCGGGTCCGCCGCCGACCGGCCGCTTTGTTCGCTCGGGGGCCGGCCGGTTTCCCGTCGGTGCTCCCCCTGCTGGCGGCTCTCGGGCGGCGGTTTGGCTGTCGGCGCGCCCTTCGCTCCTGGAATTCGGGCGGCAAGTCGGCCGCCGGTGCCGCCTACAGATCGCTCGGTAGCCTAGCTGCCCTCTGGTGGTTTTCGGGCGGCAGCTCGGCCGCCGGTGTGCCGCCCGTTCCTGGGACTCGGGCAGCATGTCGGCTGCCGGTGGTTGCTTTTCAACGCCCGTCGTAGCCTCTGGCGGCTGGTGTTCCCGGGCAGCAGATCGGCTGCTGGTGCTCCAGGGGTCCTGGGCTCCTTGCCATCGCCGGGACTTGTTCTCAGAGACCGGAATCCATCTATTTGCCTGGGGCTGTCCTGCCCTTTACCATCGGAGACGCTTGGAAGCAGCTGGGCCTCCTGTTTTCTTCCCTCTCAAGGATTGGTGCTTATGCCTTGGGGGGGAGACTTACCTATTTATTACATCACCTCCCTCCAGTTATCTGTGGAGAGTAAGGGGACTGGAGTTATGATGGCGAGCCTACTGGTGGAGTTGGGGTGTGATGGGGGGGGATTTCTTGCTGGGGGCTCGAGCCTGGACTTTGGAATCAGGACGGTGCTGTTGTATTTGTGACAATCAGGTCCGGCACCTCTACCACCTTCAATGCCAAGTGCCTCCACAACACAGTAACCTCTCATTAACCATCAGAGCCTCGATTTCCTGGCCTCCTCCCCCCCTAACTCCCAGGTGGTTTACATCTCTCCTGGCGCTTCGCCCGTTTTGTTATTTATTGTTCATTTGATAGTTAAGATTCGTTTGTTAGTTAAGATTTGTTTACCATTTTTATTATTATTATTTCCCACTGTTTGTTCATAGTTGTTATTTGTTTGTAACTTACTTATTGTATTACTTGTAATTTGTAGGAGTGTTTATATTAATTAGGTTGAATTAGTTTTTTTTTTCCCTCGCCATGTTTGCAGGGACTCATATACCAACTGTGACGGGCCGTGGGCGGTACGCTTGTAGCCGGGGGGTTCGTCAGATCAGAAGAACCCGGGTCAGGCATCTTGTGCCTGTCCCGCGTTCTGACCCCTCGGCTCCCTGCCACGTGTCCGGGAGTCACTTCTCCAGCGCCTCCAGCCTTTCCTGCATTCTGTTGAACGCCAGGTCAGTCCATAATAAAATCCCCATCATATACGATACCATCCAAGATGGGCGGGCTGACCTGGCTCTCATCACCGAGACCTGGGTGGGTGCAGAGGGGGGGGCTTCCCTCTCCCTGTTGTGCCCGCCCGGGTATCTGGTTCAGGGTGTGGGAAGGCTGGAGGGCCAGAAGGGAGGTGGGGTCGCCATCGTCCATCGGGACTCTTTTTATGTCTGCAGGGCCTCGACTTTGGTTAGCCAGGGGTTAGAGTGCCTTCACCTGCTGGTGGGACAGCGGGACAGATTTGGCATTGTGCTGGGTTACCGTGCTCCCCGCAACCCAGCACAATCCCTCCCGGAGCTCTCCGAGTTCATCGGGGCTGCACTATTGAAGTCCCCGCGCCTTCTGGTTGCGGGTGACTTCAATGTGCATGCCGGCGGTGGGCTTTCTGGGGCAGCTCTCGAGTTCATGGAATCCATGGCTTCCATGGGTCTGTCCCAGCATGTTGTATGCCCCACCCACAGGTCTGGCCACACCCTGGATCTGGTCTTTTCCTCCATGTCGGGGACTTCGAGTCTGGAGGTTGGGGGCATTGTCCCCCTTCCTGTGTCATGGTCAGACCACCACCTGCTTACTTTCCCTTTGGCGATTCCGGCCCCTCCTCGCGGGGACCATCGGCCTCCTGTTTTGGCCCGCCCCCGAAGACTCATGGACCCTTATCGGTTCCAGGAAGTCTTTGGGGCGTTTCCTGGAGAACTGACTGGTGCGCCGGCCGAGGTTGTGGCCAACCATTGGTTTGATACAGCTGCCCAGACCATCGACCGGATCGCCCCTAAGCGTCTTCTCCGGTGTCGAGCTCGGCCCTCGCCATGGTTTACGACCGAGCTCCGAGCGATGAAGCAGGTGCGGAGAAGACTAGAGCGCAGCTGGAGAAGAACCCGGACGGTTATTAGTAAGGCTGCTGTTGTTTCCCAGACTAGGCGCTATTCCAACGCGATCAGGGAGGCCCAAAGATCTTTTGTCTCCCTGAGAATTGGTGAGGCCTCGAACCGCCAAGCGGAGCTCTTCCGTGTGGTTCGGGACCTCACCAATCCTAGTCTGGCTAGGCCTCCTCCTACTGAGTTCAGTAGTGAGAATTTTGCAGCCTTTTTTTGTTCTAAAATAGAGGCCATCCGGGCCGGCTTCGACTCCGGTTGCAGTAGCACTGCCCCGGCATCTCCGGTTGCTGGGCCGCCTTCGTCGCCTCGGTTGGATGTGCTTGGGCCTGTTTCCGCTGTCGAGGCCTCCAAGGCTATGGCTCACTGCCGACCGGCGTCCACCCCTTTCGATCCCTGCCCAGCCTGGCTTATCAAATCTGCCAGCGGGACCATGGCTGAATGGGCCTCGGCTATTGCTACCGCCTCCTTCAGCGAGGGGGTTTTTCCCTCCCGTCTGAAGGAGACGGTGGTAAAGCCCATTCTTAAAAAATCTGGCCTCCCTTCGGACGATCTAACCAACTATCGTCCAATTGCCAACGTCCCGTTCATGGGCAAGGTGATCGAGAGGGTGGCGGCGGTTCGGTTGCAGTCATACCTGGAGGATCGGCAGTGCCTCGATCCTTGCCAGTCCGGGTTCAGGCCTCGTCGGGGGACCGAAACAGCTTTGGTCGCGCTGCAAGACGACCTAATCCGGGCGGCCGACAGGGGTTGCTCTACCCTGTTGGTTCTCCTGGATTTGTCAGCGGCCTTTGATACCGTCGACCACGGTATCCTGTTGGATCGGCTCTCCGAGGTTGGTATCGGGGGCACTGCTTGCAGCTGGCTCCGATCCTTCCTGGAGGACCGTCCACAGTACGTTCTGCATGGGGGGGAGTTGTCGGCTCCTTGGATACTCCCTTGTGGGGTTCCACAGGGGTCGTCGCTGTCCCCGATGCTGTTCAACATCTACGTAAGGCCGCTGGCTGGGGTCGTTAGGAGATTTGGAGTCTGCTGTCATCAGTACGCTGATGACACGCAGCTCTATCTCTCCTTTTCCACCTCTGCAGTGGAAGCTGTGAGGATCCTTGATGAGTGCCTGGACGCGGTCCTGACATGGACCGGGGCGAACAGGCTTAGGCTCAACCCCGAGAAGACGGAGGTTATGTTCTTTGGGAGCTCACCATCTGGGTACGGTGGCCCTCTTCCGCAGCTGGGGGGGGTTTCCCTCCAGCCTGTGGAGAGGGTGCGGAATCTGGGCGTGGTCCTGGACCCGGCGCTAACCATGGAGGCCCAGGTGGCGTCGGTGACCAGGGCCGCTTATTTCCATCTTCGCCAAATCGCCCAGATCCGCCCGTACCTGGATGTTGACTCTCTGAGAACAGTGGTCCAAGCACTGGTAATCTCGAGACTGGACTACTGTAACACCCTTGACTCTTCTCCGGCGTCTGCAGCGGGTAGAATGCGGCAGCCAGGCTGGTGGTTGGTGTGCGTCGTTATGACCATATCACCCCAGTCCTGGCTCGCCTGCATTGGTTGCCCGTTGCAGCCCGGATTAGATTCAAGGTCCTGGTTTTAGTTTATAAAACCCTCCATGGCTTGGGACCGGAATACCTGTCAGAGCATATCGTCCAGCGATCCATCTCGGCCCGCCCAGTTCGGCAGGTGCGAGCGCACTCGCTCCGGGTTGCCACTCCCCGAGAGGCCCGGAAGTCGGTCACCCGGAACCGGGCCTTCTCTGTGGCAGCCCCATCCATATGGAATGCCATCCCTAGCGAAGTGCGCTCTGCAGAGTCCCTGCAGGCCTTTCGAAAATCCTTAAAGACCTTTCTATTTCGAGAGGCCTTTGGCGAATTTTAATTTTTTTTTTTTTTTTTGCCCTTTCCGCCATCGCTATTACTATTGGTAGTAGTAGTATGACCATTGGTGCCTCCAATTTTATCTATCAAGACTTACGTCTTAGACATGTTGGGATGCATTTGGAGGTCTTAGGATTTTAGGATTTTAGGATCCTAGGAGGATATATGTTTTAATTTATTATACTAGTGATTTGTGCTCTGTGGTTTTGTGATACTTGTTGTTAGCCGCTTAGAGTCCTCTGTTGGAGATAAGCGGGATACAAATATAACAATAAATAAATAAATAAATAAATAAATAAATAAATAAATACCCGGCAATTAAGAACCAGCCAGAGGGCCCTCCTGAAAGAGCCATCCCTGAAGGAGGTGAAAGGGATGGCTTGTAGGAACAGGGCCTTTTCAGCAGCTGCCCCCAGATTGTGGAATGCCCTCCCAAGTGAGACCCGCCTGGCGCCAACATTGATGACATTCCGGCGCCAGGTTAAATCAGTGCTGTTCCAGAAGTTTTTTAACTGATTATTGTGGGTCCTGATGGTGATTTTAGTGTGGTATTTTAATACATTGTATTTAAATGTTTTATTGTTGTATTTTATTGCAATTGGATGTTTTAATTATTTGAATTGTTTACTTTGATTGTGAGCCGCCCAGAGACCTTTGGGTAATGGGCGGCATACAAACTAAATAAATAAATAAATAAACAAATAAATAAATAAATAAATAAATAAATAAATAAATAAATAAATAAATAGACTAAAACTCATGGACAGGTGAAATATGAATGAAGATGAGCAGTGTTTCCACTGCTTGAATAATTACCATACTTTCAGTTTTGACTTGTTTCTTGAACTGCTCTTGCCTTGTTGTTGCTTTGACTTCCCTGGTTTGAACCACTGGGCTGCTTCTTCTTCTGACAGGATGTTCTTCTTCATGGTCTTCTGTGAACGCATGCACTCAGGTTGTCCTGCACCTGCACAGAGACACTTGGAATCCTCCAGAGCTTAGCGCTCGTTCCCCTACAGACCTCTTCCTCATATATGCATGCTTATGTCCCGCGTTCCTCAGCCCCTTTCTTGCCACTGCTGGAGTCACTCCTCTGCTCCAAAGCTCCATTCACCTTCCAAAAAGTAGAGAGTTTATTGTCTTCTTTTTGCCATCCTTGTAAATCCAAAAGAAAAAAAATAGCCTCTTTTCCCTCCCCACCATTTCATCATTTTGTGTCCTCCTCAGGCATTGTTCCACTTGCAACAACAAAATCTCATTGACCCACATTAAGTCACAGTGCCTCAGGGAATCCCACCCAACTTCCACCTGTCTGGACTGCAAAATATTAACCAAAGTGTCACTGAGACTAAAACACATCTGCTCATTTCTTTGGAAGAAGCCTCTCCGATCACCCAAGGAGCCAGTACCAACCTGCCAACCTTCAGAATTGCCGGCATCCCACTCCATGCCAACACCATCAATGGCACCAAGGCCCTGGCTAATGCTAAGTTGGCCTCAAAGTCAAAATTGCCCCTAATATCTAAGTTGAAATTGAGCTTGAAACCTTCTACCCTGAAGGAGAAGACTTAAAAAGTTTTCAGGCCACAAGGAGAGGCAAAAGGATAAGTCCTCAGGATCTTTGCCAGCATCAACTTTATCAAGTCTGACCCATCTCATACACCAGGCACTGAAGCAACAGCTGGTGATACTTGACTCACACTTGGGTGAGGTTGACCCTCCTTTGGTGATTCAGGACATTGTGCCTTTGCCACATTTTAGTGCTTTGGATGAACGGGGACATTTCTTGGCAGAGGTTGCCACAACCTTACAGCAGGGGCAAGGCAGTCCCTTTTCACAGTGTTTCGCAGTGTCAGGGCAAAATTCAGGCTTAGTGTTGAATGCTGGAGATCATGATCCTAGAAAGAGGTGCATAAAACTCACCATGTGGAGTGGCTGGATATTGACTTACCGAGGCCCTCGATACCAAATTTATTTATTTATTTATTTATTTCTATACCACCAGATTTTCTCAGATGGGAACTCAGGGTGGTTAACGAGGAATAGCATACAACAAAATACAGAGAAAAATAATAATTGGTTCCACAATATGACACAATATGACATAAAGAACAAAAACAAGCCCAACAACAATCAGTAGAACCAAAATTAACCAAAGGTTAAGAACATAAGAGAGTCTGGCTTTATCTAGAGCCTATCTACTATGAGGATTACTGCAACTCCCACTGTAGGGTTAACGTCTGGCCCTGAAAGGTTCCAGAGCTTGGTTGTTGTCTTTCTCGTCACCCTTGCCAGCCGCAAGGCCTGAAGTGAAATGCACGAGGGAACTTCCATTGAACTAGCATTGCAGTTCCAACAGAATATGGGACTTAGGATGGTGATTTCAATTTGATAATAAAACTGAATGCAGATTCCCATCTGTAGCATTTGAACTTACATATCTCCAAAGAATCTGTATTTCCGTCCCTCGGTATAAGTACATCTTTAAACATGAAAGCCTGCTGCCAAGCTGTCAAAGAAGAGAAAGCTTCCAGATTTATGACTACAAGACATATTTCATAATTTGTCCTGCAAGATGGCCTAATGAACCTACAAAATAAATAATAATGAAATCAAACCAGAATCTTCACTCTACTAACACCTGTTGAGAACTAATTTGAAATACTGCAATATGGATCCTGTCTTAAATGCACTCCAATTTGGATTATTTCCATGAGAACATAAGAGCTGTCAGCTCAGACCAATGTTTCTTCTGGGTGAGTTTTGTTTGTTTGTTTGTCTTGTTTCCAACAGCAGATAATTAGATGATTAATTAGATGATTACAGGATATTTACAGGTAAAGTACAACCCTAACACTCTCCTTCAGTTTGTCTCCCAAATATGGTATTAATAAGGTGGCATCTTAGCCATCATAAACAAGAGCTTTTGCAGAATTCAACCTCCATTCCATCTTAAGTCCTTTAAGATATCAGGAGCTTACACTCTGCATATCACCATGTTGCAGCTTACAAAATACATCACAACTTCAAGGTTGCCTTTTAGATGCTCCTGGTTTGGTCCCAGTGGCAACGAGACTGGAAAGATGGTATACATCAGGCATGTGGTCTTCTAATCCCATCAGCATTAGGAATGAATCATTTATATCCAATATTCATAATCATACTAATGGAGGATGCTCACAAGAAACATGCATTATTAAATGAAGTATTTCAAATGTGTCTTGGGTGAGGAATTCATTTTTGACTTATAGCCATGTATACCAAGGATTGATATTATTCGCAGATTCAATTTGGCAGGAAGATCATGGTGTTATAGCCCAGAGCAAAAACTCTACTCAACAAATTTAGACTGTTATATTTTAATCTCCTTTGCTACATTTCATTCACTTTTATCATTTTCTTTCTTGTCATTCACTAAATGGAGATCTTCTCCTGCTTTTCTGTTCTTTTCATTACTGAAATCATAAAATAATAATAATACCTTGCACTTAACATCTATCAACAGTGCCCATCACCTTGATATATGTAGATTTCTTTTCTACACAGAAATGATCAGTCGTTAAAGATTCCGAATATTGAAAAGGTCAGAGTACTGCAAGGCCATATTACTATCACTCAGGACTATACCAGGCATAAAAATTATAATGTGAGAAAGAAGTAAAATGTAACTTACTCCCCCAACAGCCTTATCACTAGCATGAGAACACTTTCAGGTTTTTTTTTTTAAAAAAAAGACCATTTAGTCTAGTTTATGAAGAATCCATCTCTTAACAGGATTACAATTATATATATGAACATAGGCATCCAGAGGTATTAGAATAGGCAATATATGCTTAAGTAGTACAGTACTATGATCCCCTGGTCCCAAAAATCCAATACTGTATATTGTTTCTCAGGAATTTAATATAAGAATAAAAATGTAAAAGGTAACGTTCGCCCGCCCGCCCCCACCCCCCATGCACATGTATGTTAGTCATGTCCGACTCTAGGGGCAGTGCTCATCTCCATATTCAAGCCAAAGAGCCAGTGTTGTGCAAGTCCGTGGCCATGGGGCCAGCATGGCTGCAAAGAAACACTGTTTTACCTTCCCACTTTTTATGGCAGTCACTATTTATCTACTTGCATTTACATGCTTTGGAACTACTAAGTTGGCAGGAACTGCGGTTAACAGTGGGAGCTTGCTCCGCTGTGTGGCACCCGGATTCAAATTGCCAAGCTGCTGGCTTTTCAGCTGACAGTTTTAGGAAGCCTTAGAAGGCACAATTCTAGAGTATGCTACAGAAAGCTCTTTAGGCATAGATACATCTCCAGTGATGTGTTGTGACGAGTAAAACGTCAAAGGGGATGTTTTGGGGATGGATGTTGAGAATCCTTGCGTGCGCAGGATCTCAATCCCCTGTGGTTTAAAGAAGGCTGTCTGGAAAGGGATAACAAACTACAACAACCTATGAGCTGGCAAAGTTTATTTTATTTTATTTTATTTTATTTCAATTAAAATGTTTTTACCCCACCTTTCTCCTTGAAAAGAAGCTAAGGAGGCTTAGAACAAATGAAAGACAAAGTTGAAGACAATGAGTGTACAATGGTTGTTAAGAACATTAGAGACAATATTCAAAGCTAAGAACAGTGAGTGTAAAGAGACAACTTCTGTTTGTTTGTTTGTTTTTTTGTTTGACTTATATACTGCGCCATCTAGCAACAAGGCTACTCTGGGCGGTGAGTAGGCAATCAAAGGCAATATCAATAAAAGCAAAAGTGTTCTGCTTGTATACCACCCCATAGTGCTTAAAGAACTCTCTGGGTGGTTCGCAATTTATTTTTGCAGGCTAAACATTGCCCACCCCACCCCACTCCACAATCTGGGTACTCTTTTTAATAGCCTCGGAAGTATAGAAGGTTGAGTCGACAATGAGCTTACTACCTCAGACTGAACCCCAGATCGTGAACACAATTACAGCTGCAGTACAGCAATTTAATCACTGTGCCACGAGGCTCTTGAGAACAGTTCTTTGTTTCAGATGCAACTTTCCCTTCAGCACTGGGATGCAAGGAGGCTTACATGAAATGAGCATGAAGTCATATTGTACAGTGGTACCCTGGTTTATGGAATTAATCCGTTCTCCGGGACATTTCGTATTACAAAAAATTCATAAGCCAAAGGGGTGGTTTCCCATAGGATTGCATTGAAAACCAATTAATCCATTCCAAAGGTCAGAAAAAAGTCAGGAATCCACCCCCCCACACACACACATACAATGCAGAACACGCAGTAAAAGGCATGCACAGAAGAAACCCTCCAATGTAAAACACAAAGTAAAAGGCTTGCAAATGACAAAGCTCAGCTCCCTTCTTTTCCACTGCTTTAGAAATGCAAAAAAGTAAAAAAAAAAACTGCAAAAAAATTCCAGAATGCCTCCAAAACTCAATACAAAAACCGCTCCAACGCCATGCATCCTGGGTACACTTTTTCACAATGCCTTACGAAAAAAACTAACCGGGAGTTTCCGATAAATTTTTTTTCATAAACCGAGACACTGTATTTCCTATAGATTTTCCTTTTGTAAACTGAGGCATACATAAACCGGGGTACCACTGTATATCCATCTTGTACACTACTACACAGCCTTAACTGCCCATAGTAGTGGCCTGTCCACTAATTGGGCAGGATTTAAGTTTAGACAAACAAACAAAAACATAAATCCCTTACTATGGCCCTACAAATTTATGAACCCCCAAAATGTTGTATCATTAAAACCCCATTCAAATCTAGAGAACTGATGACCATATTTAGTTTTACAAATCTATCTCATCTTTGCTGTTGTTCTTTTTTCTACTGCCTTTCATTTTTTCTAGCATTATTTCCCCAACCCAATGAGTCTCACCTTCTCATGATACATTCAAAGTAATGTTAATTATGCTATTATAATGCATGCCTTTTGTTTCTGTCCATGGAATTTTCTTGGCCGGGATACTGGGGTGGCTTGACAGTTCCTACCCCAGCATCCTAAAGAGCAGAGACATCACTTTGGCAACTAAGGTCAGGATAGTCAAAGCTATGGTTTTTCTAGTAATGATGTATGGAAGTGAAAGCTGGACTATAAAGAAGGCTGATCGCCGCAGAATTGATGCTTTTGAGCTGTGGTGCTGGAGGAGAGTCTTGAGAGTTCCCTGGACTGCAAGGAGATCAAACCTATCCATCCTGAAAGAAATCAACCCCAAATGTTCACTGGAAGGACAGATTTTGAACCTGAGGCTCCAGTACTTTGGCCACCTCATGAGGAGAGAGGACTCCTTGGAAAAGTCCCTGATGTTGGGAAAGATTAGGCTTATCACCCAGATTCGCCTGTACCTCGATGGGGATTCCCCAAGGACAGTGGTACAGGCACTGGTCATATCTAGGTTGGATTACTGCAGCACCCTCTACATGGGGCTCCCCTTGAACCTTGTTTGGCGACTGCAGCGGGTCCAGAATGTGGTGGCCAGGTTGGTGGTTGGCGCGTGTAAGTTTGACCATGTCACCCCCCATCCTGGCCCGCTTGCACTGGTTGCCTGTTGCCTCCCGAATAAGGTTCAAGGTGTTGGTTTTGGTTTACAAAACCCTCCATGGCTTGGCCCCTGTCTATCTGGCAGAGCGTATCTCCCGACGATTAGATCTGGCCCGACCCACCCGATCTTCCTTGGCCCTCTCGCTTCGGATTGCCACGCCGAAGGAGGCCCGTAAAGCGAGCACTCGTAATCAGGCCGGTTGTTGGACCTTCTATTTGAAATGTGCTACCAAGCGAGATGTGGCAAGCTCCTTAGTTGGCATCCTTCAAGAAAGCCTTGAAGACCTGGCTGTTTAGGGACGCTTTCAGGTTTTTTTTTTTTTTTTTTAATTTTTATTTTTATTTTTGCCCCTGCCATACTGGTCCGCCGTCTTGGATGCTGCTATCCCAGGTTTTATCTTTTTTTTAATCTTGTGCAAACCGCCCTGAGTTCCCATTTGGGAAATAGGTGTGGTATACAAATTTGAAAATAATAAATAAATAAATAAATAAATAAATAAATAAATAAATAAATAAATAAATAAATAAATAAATTGAAGGCGAAAGGAAAAGAGGATGGCAGAGAATGAGATGGCTGGATGGTGTCATCGATGCAACCAATATGGATTTGACAAAACTTCAGGAGGCAGTGGAAGATAGGAAGGCCTGGCGAGCTCTGGTCCATGGGATCACGGAAGAGTCGGACATGACTGAACGACTGAACAACAACAACATAATGCATGCCACTCCTTGCCCTCACACTTCAGTCCATATTACTAGCTTCTTACACTGTTCCTAATTCTTCTACAGGCTGTTGCCTAAAGCCTGCCCCCCTAATAGCTGAGATTTATTTTTAAGTGAAAGCATGTTCTGTTAGTCAAAAATGTTTTCTTGTGTATATCCATTAGCAGTGGAGCCATTTCCAACATTAATTAAGTGACCTGTGTCTTCAACATGATTTTGTTTTAATTATGAAAAAGAACTGAAATGAAAATTACAGCATTCTTCAGATCAAAAATAATGGAAAATTTGTGTCCTTAAGTGGCTCTCTTTATTAATTTGATGAGGCAAAAGTTTGCTTCTGTTTATTAAATTACATGAAAGGTTAATTATGCTAAGCGACTATGGGTAGAAAACAATTCTTGGAAAACACTTTTTTTCCTGAACAACAGGTTGGCAGCTTGTAGGAGCCATCTGTTCCTCACAAATGTTAAGGTACAATCTTAAGCTTGTGGGGTTAAAAATTACAGATTGCACCATAGTTTCAAAGAAGGAAAATCCATGCTGTGATGATATGAAAGTTCTGATTCTCCTTGACATGCAGCCTGGCAGGACTGCCAAGTTTCCTAAAGATGGTGCTTGGCTGCTAATAGAACCGCGCAAATTGCTGGGGAACAAAGCTGCAAGATGGCCCCTGTTCCCTTATTTTACTTCAAAGAGAAGGGGATTGGCAGGCTAGAATGGCGGTGTTTGGTCTTTTGGAAAATAGGCACTTGTGTAATTCCTAAATGGTTCTCTTTGGCACAATCAAGGAGACTTCCCACATCTGGATTCTCTATATTTGATTTCAAAAAAATTTGAAGAGAGACACATTGCCTGTGTTTTTATTTATTTATTTATTTATTTATTTATTTATTTATTTATTTATTTATTTATTTGTTTATCAATCAAATTGCCCATAGCTCCACATCACATCTCTGTGTCCTAAAACTTGTCACAAGGTTCTTTGTGAGAGGAGATCAAACAAAATGGTTACATACTTACTGACTTAGTATACTGGGGTTTAGGGAAAGGGCTTGTTGTAAAATGGTCATAAAAATAAGCTATTTTAGGCAGGCTGAAACACTACCCCATTCTAGGGAGGCATTCACTGCTCACATTACCCACTCAGCCAGTCCCCCAGCCACATCTAGAAGCCCAGAAGTTCAAGGATCCAGTATACATATAGTGGGTCTTAACTTTCCAGGGACCCTGTCCTCAGCATGCACACGCTGGAACTTTTCCATAACATAGGAGAGGCCGAGCCTGCAGTTATATCCACAGGAGCTGTGCCCACTGCAGTATCTACAAAGTACTGAGTAGATTTTTCACATCAGGCTGACAAGTGGTAAGGGTCCTCTTCTTGTAGGATGCAGTGTAACAGAAACATGACCATTTTAGACAACTGTGCTTGATGTCTTCCTACAGATGCAATGGTGGCAGAATAGAAGGACTTCTTTGCCATCACTACTATCATTGAGTAGGTCTTCCAATGAACTCTAGCCCATATTCACTCAGATATGCTCTGTGTCTTGCCACCCTCATTGACTTAATCTCCACCCTGCTTATTTCATTGCTGGCAACTCCTTAATAAACCTATGGGCTCCACTTTGTAGGTGGGGACACTTGGAAGCCAATGTGTCAACTGCTGTGAACCCTTCCCTATAGGTCAATCAGGGCTTCAACAGCATCAACTGCTGAGAAAACAAGAGGTGTCACAGGCAACACCAGGAAAGCATTCTAATCCATTAGCCTCCAAGGGTGGAACATTTTAATTAGCCCTACCCTCACCCCTCCAGAGCTTCGGAGTTCCAGAGAGTCTAAACTCTAGCAGTTCCAGAGAGGGTAGCCGTGTTAATCTTTTCATAAATTTCAGGAAAAAATCAAAGAAAAACAAAACAAAACAAAACACACAAAACATGTAGCATCTTAAAGACTAACTTTCATATTTTAATATAACGTTTTGTGGACACATCCACTTCTTCAGACATATAGCAGCAGAATGAGGTGTGCAATATAATATGTGATGAGATACACATTTCATACAAGATATTCATTGGTCATAGTATATAAAGTTGGGGGTGGATAGGGGAGGGGGAAGAGGAGGGAGAGTAGATTAATAGAGATGGTGGAAAGGAGGTTTTGGCCAGGGTCAGTTGATATGTTAAGTGTGGTTTTCTGGCTCCAAGGTAAGTTCCTCAAGAGATAGAAACCAGATTATATCAGAGTAGGGTAGGGGGTGGAAGAGAGGGGGAGAGAATAGGAGTTTTTACCTTAGAGTCCATGAAAAAGTGGCAATATAGTAATATTACATTTGATACTGACTCAAGAAACTGTTACTTAGGTTTAATCCATTCTTGTGTGTGTCCAACATGATATGAATCTTATCTCAGCTGTTTCCCTTTGTTGTTCCCCTCTTGATCCATAATGATTCTGTTCCAAAATGGTGACCTTCGAGTCCTTCAAGGAGTGTCCAGGTAAACTGAAATGGTTTGAGACAGCTTTCTGTGTATTGTGGTTTCTTATGTCAAACTTGTGTCCACCGATGCATTTTCTTAGATATTGCCCTGTTTGTCCAACATAGAGTGAAGATGGGCATTGTTGGCAAAAGATGGCATAGATCACATTGGTTGAGGAGCAGGTGAAGTTTACCTTGATAATGTATTTGACATTGTTGGGTCCTGTGATTGTGTTACCAGAGTGGATGTGTGGGCAGAGTTGGCATCGGGGTTTGTTGCAAGGTTTCGTTCCCTTGTCCATGTTGCTGTTTTCTAATCTTGTGTGCATTAGTATTTGTTTGAGGTTGGGAGGTTGTCTGTAGGCAAGAATGGGTCTCTCACCAAGAGCTTGGGAGAGTGATGTGTTCTTGTCAAGAATGAGCTGGAGATCATTTAAGATGTGTATGAGTGGTCTCATTTGTGGACTGTAAGTGACAACCACTGGTGTTCTATCATTTGGATCTGTCTTGTAGCAGGTTATCTCTGGGTATGTGTCTTGCTTTGTTGATTTGTTCCTTAATCATGCGAGGTGGGTACTGTAGTCCGAGGAAAGCATTTTGTAGATCCCTGACTTTGGTGTCTCTATCCTGTGGGTCAGAGCAGATGCGGTTGTATCTCAGAGCTTGGCTATATACGATTGATTTTGTTGTGTATTCAGGATGGAAACTTGAAGAATGCAGATAGGTATATCGGTCAGTTGGTTTTCGGTACAGTGTGGTACTAAGATGCCCATGTTGTAGTTTTGGAGAGGTGTCCATAAAGTACACCTGTTGTGCGGGTTGTTCCAGGGTGAGGTTGATGTTTGGATGAAAACTATTGATGTCCTGATGGAATTTTTTAGGGATTCCTCTCCATGGGTCCAGATCAGGAAAATGTCATCAATGTATCTCAAACAGAGAAGTGGTTTCTGGGTGCAGTGGTTAAGAAAGTGTTGTTCCAGGTCAGCCATGAATATGTGGGGCCATGTGAGTGCCCATTGCGGTTCCATTGATCTGGAGGTAGTTTCTATTGTCAAAAGAGAAATAGTTGTGCGCAAGCACAAAGTCACAGAGGGTGTTGATTATGTTTATTTTATTTTATTTTTGGATTCTTCCTTATTTTGGATGGTGTGTGTGAAAGCATCTGTTCATGACAATGGAACTACTGCAAGTTCCACCACAAAAAGATTGCCAATATATCACCACCATTTAAAAAAAAAGTTTCAAGACTGTCCTATATGAAAATGGTCATTTATGACTTGGGCTACATCCATGACAGATGGGAGATTATCCATACCAATTCAGTTAAAACATATACACATGCTTGAGTTGCACAGGAATCTTGTAGGAGGCCATCTATGTATGCCACTATATAGAGAAACGTGTTGGTTAATGGTTTTGTTGCTGTTATGTGTCTTCAAGTCTGAGCTGGCTTACAGCAAGCCAAATAGGGGAGATATTTAAGGAGTGTTTTTGCCAGTTCTGCTCCCCCACTGAGTTTCCATGGCTGGACGGGGATTTGAAACCAGGCCTCCTGAATCTTTGTTCCTCGCTCCATCCATGACAACACACTGGGTATCAGTTGATATGTTAGACTAAGCCAAATCCCATCTCAATCAAAAAAACTCCCTGGCTGACCTAGCACTTACCTCTCTCCTTCAGAGTAGCCTTCATAATGCAATTCTTGTGAAGATAAAATGGGAGAGGGTTTATGGGACATGCCTAAGGAATGAATAATTGCTTTGAATTTTGGAGCACAAATACCTGAAATAGTTGGCTTAAATCCAATAGCCAGTCTCAACTCTTGCAGACCTACTGAATCAATTATTGGAGGCTTAGGTCACTGCTTAGTAAATCCTGCCAGTTCAATGGGATTCTTTAGCTGGAACTATGGACATTGGACAGATAATTTTGTTGGGATTAACAACTGGAGTTATGTCCATGCATTCCTGGTTTTTGCGTTGTTTTGGGAGAAAGCAAGCATTTCCCATGCCGATCACTTGAGCTAAAAATGACCGTCTCTCTGATATTCATGGACTTGCCTTCTACATCTGAAGTTTTCATTCTAAATTAATTTTAAAGTGTTGCCTTTTCTAGAAGCTTCAAGATGGACCTGTTAGTGTGACAGTTTGTAAGACAGCCTTCCCATGTTTATGCTTTAGCTTTGTACTGCACAATATTTCTCTCTGACCTATTCATCTTCCAAACCATTACTGCAAAAGTAACCTTCAGTATGGAATTTAGTATTGCTAAATTCAGTACCATTAACCCCTTGTGATATATTGTTGACGTAGTGAATCATTCCTCCTCCTGAAGAAAAGGGATGCAGCCATATGCTCTCTATGGCCCAATGTTTCATCCTTATAGTTTTTGTTCTTCTTCTGAAAATTGTGGTTTGAGGTAATGGGATGAGACACAGAAATTACTTGGTGAACTTTTACTGAACCCCAACTGCAAGCCATTTTTCATGGCTTTGCAGCTCTGTCCTGTCAAAGTAAAAGCTCAGATGTCTTCTGTAGTTCTAAACGCTCACTGTCTGCTAGTCCTCCTGAAAGGAACATTTTGGTTATCAGTCCCCAGGAAAGCTTAAAGTACTGTATAAACCAGGCAAACATTTGCAAGCTAACATGTGCCTCCAGCTGCACTGATTGTGCAGTGACAAGTTCTGTCCAGCCTAGCAACAGTGCTGCGTCCTTAGTAACAGATTCCTGACTGCCCTGGATGTAGAAAACTGTTTTCTTGTTCTGCTGGTGACGACTGTAGCAGCTGCTGGACACCTTTTGCCTTTACCTTTAGGAAAAGAAAGCAGAGAAAACATAACAGGTGGGTGATCCCAGACCCTGGCAGGGATTGAGGAAAAGATGATTTGGATTTAAAAGTATTTATTTGGGATTAAAATACTTGAACAGTATTCTTTCAAGGCCAACCCTGTCATTAGGCAGTGTGAGGCAGCTGCCTTAGGCACTCTGATTTTGGGTGGAATGAAAGAGCAGCAGAGTCTAGGTTATTTAAACAGTAGTGATGATGAAGATGATGACCGAATTCATTTATTCCTACTGACAGTTTTAAATATGTTTGTGGGATTTCCTGCCTTGTGTAGCAAAATTATTTTGCTAGCTTTGAGCACTATACACCCATAGTAACCAGTTCATAGGCTATTAAGTGCCCTCACTTTTTTTGGAGGAGATGTGCTTCTTTTCTTCAGGCAGCAAAATTGTCTTGGTCTGGTCAATTATTAGATGGTTTGCTGCCATCATTTTTCTCTTCACCCTCTAGATATGTTGGACTACAGCTCCCATCATTATCCAGCTATTCCCTATGATGGCTAGTGGTAATCGTAGATACAGTCCAATATATTTGGAGGGTACCAGGGAAAGCTATGTAGGTGTTTGTCTCAGCAGAAAGTAACCAGCTGGTCAGTTGCTCCAGTGCCCGATGGTGGTCCAGAAGTCTACTGAATGGTTCAGGCTCAGCATGAAAAATGTAGTACATACAATGTATTTTCTTGTCTCCTGGATGCCTTGCAATTTTACCAGTCTAGGTGATCTGGAGTTTTCCATGAAACAATAAGAAACACCATTAGCTGTCTGCGATAACTCCAACTATTTGTAGAGGGGGAGACTTTCTCATCAGAAAGTTTCTGGATCACAGACAGTGCACTGACTATGACTGTTATATTGCCAACTATAGATGCTGGCATCCCAGCGAATAAAGAAATATCATGCTATTGAACTCATAACTACATTTTTAAAAAGTCTTTGGAAACAGAATTTCCTTTTCACACCAAAGTTTTCCATACAGCAGTGTGAGATAAATCCCTGGAGGGTTTTTAGGTGGTGTACCTGAGATCCTTGGAAGTATCTAATTTATTTCTGTGAAAATGCAATTCCTTAAAATGTAGAAACTTCACAATTGGTACACACTGAAAGGACAGCACAAATAAAACGATCACAACAATGAAGTAGTATCTGAAGTAGCACCTGAGCACCTGAGCCAGCCCAAAAACTTAAAATAAAACCAACTACAACAGGTTAACCTACGTCTGCTTCCAAGAACTGACTCCTAAGCTAGGAGTTTTCTTAACCTGAAGTCATTGTGCATCCTTGCACTTAAAGAGGAATAAGATGGTTTGGCTTTGTGCCAACAGTCGTGATGGCAGCCAACTCGTAAAGAACATCCTAGATCCATGAGGACACATGTCCAGTTAGCTGTAAGTACATTGGTTCACTGTTGGCCTTTCTTACCATGAATTTGCCGTCCTCTCTCTCCTACTTAAAATGCAAACTGCAAGCTGCAAACTCATTGAGGTAAGAGCCTTTTTTCATCTCTTATTTTTTTGTTAAGCACCATGTGGCCTGCTGTATGCAAATTAAGAAGATCAAGACAAGACGTGTTATCTGGGGACCCTGATTGCCTTTCTTCAGTTTTGTTTTTGAAGAGACAGAAGTGTTATTGTGGGTGAGAATCTCTAAAGTTATGTGATTTGATGTTACAGAAAAGTGGTCTTCCATAGAGAGCGCTGGCAATGGCTTCTGTCAGAAACATTCCTAATGGATTCAATGCAAATTATGAGATTGTAACAAAGATCATTGGGAGCAAGTATGTCCGGTGCCTTGTAGAAAAAAATGAGGGGTAAGTATGATACCTGGAAGAAATAGCCTTGCATATCCTTCAATGGCACTATATAACACACTTTTAAAATATATATTGCTCAAAAAATCAAAGAGGCGGTGCAGAATTTATAATGTATATTAAATTGCAGCAAATGCTGACCTCCTGTGTTTTAAATGAAAGAATGAATGAATAGCCTATAATGTATTTTATTTTATTCTTATTTGTTTACTATGTTTATTATATGTCTCAAAGTAATCATTTTAATTTGGAGGCTGTTGTTTATTAATGGACTTGTATGTTTTAGAGGTATAATGATGATTGTAACATTTTGCTGGTCTTTGACCAGTAATAAATTTCATTCATTCATTCATTCATTCATTCATTCATTCAATGATGGCCTGCATTATCATGACTTCCAAGGGAATACAGGGGCAATTGAAGCAGGTAAATCTGTAATCAAAAAACAAGCATGCTTGCCTACATCATATACTGTATGTTCCTATCAAGAAGAAAGCCCCACTGACCTCAGTTCAATCTACTGCCATTGACATATGTAACCAATTAGTTATTTCTTTTAGTTTATGAAATGATGTAAAAGCTTTTAATCAATTGTAGATAAAGAGACCTCCTCCAGCTTTTGTGCTGAATATGCAAAGGTCTAGTAAAACGCTTCTGGGAACTATGAGGCAATTTGAGGTGGGGTATCTGCATACTAAAATCCTTGCCTCAGTTTCCCTCTGACATGTGATCAAGGAAATGCTTGAACAGGGCCCCATTGTTCTAGAAAGCAACTCTTCCATTGTAGATATCACACATACAAGAATTCTGGTGAAATGTTGGCTGGGAGGTACATGTCTGTTCCACCTACCCCATACAATTTTTATAACTCTTCCCTGCACGGACAAATGAGCCAAGTCAAAATTTATTTTTAAAGATATTTTTAGTTTGTCTCCTATCAATCTGAATACATTTTCTGAAAACCCCTCTCATTTTGAGGATATTTTAATGAATATGCCACTCCTCCACTTCCTTTTCCTTTTATTGTGTAAAGAATTTCTTAATGATCTCTCTGTCTACCAAAGTGAGGTGCAATAACATACATTTTAAAATGTTCCTTTAGAATTATTTTAAAACCTCAGTTTTGAAGACAAAGACTTTTCTGCTGAAGAAGGGTAATTAGCTAGAGCTGCTAATTAGCATATATATTTGCAAAACATAGCATCCAGAAGCTGGTAACTTCATTGAATGGATGTTAAGCTCAGCTTGAAACAATTCTCTAAAACCAGAGTGTTTTTGAACATTACTCTGTCCAAAATTACACAAGTAGTAATAACTGTGATTAAAGACTTGGTTCACTTCAAGTGGTTATACTTCTTATTTCTTCTACCTGGCGGAAAAATAATGTTCCAAGAAACATATAGTTCTAGTGTGGCTATTTGATGTAAATGGATACAAATTTGATTTGCCTCAGTATCAATAGATGTGCTGTATGTCTGTTTCTTCATAGCACCAAGCAGAGTGTGAAAGCTGAGACACAGTCCATGCTGAGCCCACAGTTCCCCTGTAATGCAAGACAGACACATGGAAACCCTCCAGGTCTCCATAAGCTTCCTTGTCAACAAATCAGTTATCGTCTCAGTGATGAACAACAGAGCAAAGGTGAAATGGGAGAATACAAGTCAAAACAAGCAGAGGCAACTGAGAGCAGATCTGTAAGCAACCTAGTGAGTTACTACAACCGTCATTGCTGTGTATTTTCATTCGTTTCATCAATGGGTCAGGGAAAATGGGCTTGGTTTGTACGAGTTTCCAAAGTACAAAGCAAAGCAAAATATAATTATTTTCCCAGCTTTCACACTTCTCTGAATTTTACAAGGCAGGGGGGGACGGACGGTGGTGGCCAGCAGCGGGGGGGCGGCAGCGGAGGCGGCAGGCCGACCAGTGCCCTCTCTCCATTTTGGCGCCCTAGGTAACTGCCTAGTTTTCCTTAAAGGAAGCGCCGGCCCTGACAGTAATTGACACTAGGCTCCTTCTCCTCCTTGCTGTTTCTTTTCTCAACAACTAGTGAACAACCAATCATTAAAATGATAAATAAAAAACCAATCTCCCAGTCAAAGAACATTCTGTGGGAATCAGATAGTAAAAGGTACACCAGTATTTTACAATGTTTTTCTGCAGTCTGAACCCCATGATCTTGGCATCCATTACTTGGAACCCCATAGACACAATTTCCACCAACAGATATGTTTGTATGGCCAATGAATGAATCAATCCATTAGAATAAATCAATAAAATGAATGATTTCAAATAGTTGTCCCCTCATGATTGAGTCAAATATCTCACTTTCCAATCCAAAAGCATACTTCGAAGGCAAAAATATAGGTAGTATATATGTGTGTGACTCCCTATGCAGTGTGCAGTTGGAAATTTTAAAATGTTAAAACTTGTTGAATGCTTTTAAATCAACTTGTAACATGCTGAACCTGACTCAAAAACAGTTCCCCCTATCTGTAACTAAGCCTAGTGATTATCTAGAGATCATGTAACAAACATAAATGTGATTTTTGTTGTAAATCATCATCATCATCGTCAACAACTTTATTTTTATGCCGCCTTTCTCCCCAAAACAACAGTCTTATTCATGCGTTCCTATAATGAATGTTTTTGTTCTGTAAATAATGAATGTCTTTTTATTATATCCATTTTGAAATAACAGGGTTTAAGACCACTAAATACATACTGTGTCACTGCTCCCTGTGGAGATAAGTCTTTGTCTTACATTCACACTCTCCAACAACCATCCATTGGACCTCAGACTTTAAGGCAACAAGAAGGACAACCGGTAAAAAAAAATCCTTATACAATTGAAGGGCTTTGTAGCCCCAGTTGTTTAGCATGTGAGTGTTGAATGCATACTTGCCAGTACTAAAATGGCTCATCATGGAAAATTATAGATTTTGAATGCTCGGAATTTGCTGCCTATGCCCACTCTGGTGCTGATTCTGTTACTTCTGAGCAGGCATGCAAAGAGAGGTGATCTATTAATAGCTAGATTAATAATTGCTAGAAATTGGAAATCTAAATATGAACTATGTTTAGAAGAATGGTATAATGAAGTATGGAATATTGCTTTCAATGATAAATTGACTTGTTCTCTCAAGGTTAAAAAAGGATAGCTAAAAAGAGATATTTCTATGATATATGGGGTAGATTTATTGAATATGTGCTTGTACGGGATAAGGGTAAGGTTTCCGCGCAACAATCGATTTTGTTCTGGAGGGGAGGATGACGAATGTAAATGTGAAGAGTGATCCTGTTGGTGAAGGGGTGCACTGTTGTTGATGTTTGTCTTTTTTTTATGTAATTTGTATATTTTTTAAAATAAAAAATTTTAAAAAATGGCTCATCATGGAAGGCTATAGATTTTGAATGCTCGGAATTTGCTGCCTATGCCCACTCTAGTGCTGGTTCTGTTACTTCTGAGCAGGCATGCAAAGAGAGATGATCTATTAATATTCTTTGCACCTACTTGGGCCTGCTCTGAACTTTCTGCATGTTTTTAACCCTTAGGGATCCAGTACTATGTATCTGGACAGGCCTTCTGACTATTGTGAGTGTGGGAAGAATGTATTTTAACCTGGGATATCTGGTTTGATGGATTCCCCTCATTCCCAGTCCTTGCTGTTACCCCAAAATGGCATCTGGAGAGCTTCTTACCCCTTTGAAGCAGATTTATGTGGTGCATGAATAAGTGGATAAATGTAGTTCTAGTACATGCTCTCCTTGAGTCCTTTTGGGGAGAGAGGGGATAGAAATATTTTAAGTAAAATAAAAAATAAATCCTCAACACTGGACTTAATCTGTCATGTTTTAATGTCTGCAGTTATTCTATTTAATTTCTATTTTTAGTTCACTTTGATATTGTGAGTTGCCTTGGGTCCCAAGAAAGCTGGGAAACAAATCCAAAGAATGAATCAATGGGTGGATGTATGTTAATGGTGAAGATTTTAACCTATCTATCCGTATATTAGACATTTTGTTATTACCATTGCTGATAGATGTAATAAGTAAATAAGTTCTGATTGTTGCAAATTTAATCATTCCCTCTAACCCTTCCCTACTGCTTTCTTCAGGATACAGCAAAGAAATATGAAGAGAATGATTCTCTTTTGACTCTCCTCAAGAAGGAGCTTGAGGCAACTCCTCTGAGTGCCATGACATTAAACAAACTGCAAGAAGAATGCAAAGTTTTGGATCCAAGGCTTTCAGGATTTCTGTCTCAAGCAAACCTGAGTCACTTGCTTCTAAAATATGAAATCCCTCTGCAATTACCAACAGTTAAACAACTTTTCAAGAAATATGGAAAGGCGAATGATCAAGAATTGGTAGGTTAATACAATACCAGGTACAGTGCTACCTTGTATAAAGGAATTAATTCATTCCCAATGAAATTCTGTTCAGCAAATTTTCCTTTATACAAATTTCCCATAGGAATGCATTGAAAACAGAGTAATCCCTAATCGCGACTATTTTTATGGTGTACTGATTCGCCCCATAGGCGATTCTGTTGAGCAAATTTCCCCTATCTCTGGATTTTTTTATGTTGTACAGATTTTATGTTATACAAACCGTTTGTTATACGAGGGTCCACTGTATACTTTAATTTGGATTCCTTTGTTGACCCGTTCTAACTTCATTATTCTATGATTCTGTGGCCATTGGCCACGTCCTATTGAGGCCAACAAAAGGTTAAAAAGCATGGCCACCGTGGGTATTATTTAAGGTTGTTTGACTTGCTAAATCTATTTACATATATGTACTGCAGTCTCTCAGACGAAATGTCTCAGCAGTCCACACTATATACAACATAGACATTAGGCAAAAAATGAATACCTCTCTGTCTAACACTTCAAACACAGGTGACAAGAGAGAGAAAAATCCTTGCCCCTTGCCGTTCATTAACTAATCAGGTACTAGTAATTTCATCTGCATTTTTTCATGCCCATTACATCAAAACCCACTCCTTGCCTGTAGTTTTGTGGATTCAGTGTCTATAGATTTGTGACACCTGTGCATAAATCAACCCATCCAAGTTGTAAATTCATACTGATTTATTCTGCCAATATCTTAACATGATCTTTGTAATTATCACATTCAGTGATACTCTGTAAACTTGTATTTTCTCCTTTTAATTCTGTAAAAGGCTGAGACAGCATTGCATACATTTATAGCACTGAATATGTTTAAGCAGAGTGGGGTAATGAGTGATACTAGACTCAAAAGGCTTGACAGGGACAATGCTATTAGTTTTCAAGATGGCCGTATACTTCCATGAATGGTATAGACCAGTGGTGGCAAACCTTCAGCACTCCAGATGTTTTGGACCACTACTCCCAGAATTCCGAGCCTAGACTGCCACTGAATAAGGACCGTGGAAGATGTGGTCCAAAACATCTGGAGTGCCAAAGGTTTGCCACCCCTGGTATAGACTGTGTGCCTCTGGACAGGGTTCGCTATTAAAGAGTAGTGTGAGATTTCTTCTCTTAAATGGTTTCAGTATTTTGAAAATGCTGAAAGGCTGAGTTACAAAATACATGAGTGTGCAGATTTGTGTTTTGAACCTAAGATACCCCTTTGATGAAAAACCATATATATGCTAAAACTAAAAGGTACTTTATACTCTATCACACTCTTTACCACTTGTAGGGCCTGGATTATCATTCCACCCACCAAGCACATCAAACATATGTAGGAGTCAACTATTGACTTAGGCAGAGGCACTTAGAGAAGCAAAGAGAGAGGGGGGAGGAAGGAGAGAATATAAATTAAAATAGATCCAAAGTATTCCCACTGACACCCAGAATAAGATGGTACACAAAGACAGTTGTAATACGTTGAACTCACTGTTAATGGTGTGGAGTAGCAGTGCTCTTGTTTACTCAAAGACCCAAGAGAAGACAAAGATTGTAGGCTGACAAGTTGACCCCTCCCATTTTACAGGTGCTGATAAATCCAACATGCTAATCTCAGCAACTATGTTAGAATCTAAAAAGTCATTGGTTTACTGCTCAACTTTTGCTCAGCTTTTCCAGGAAAAAGTAGCTCTTCCTACTTTTGGCTCCTCGCCCCCCCCCCTCAGATGGATGAGGGGAAGCTGTCTTCCCTCCACCTGCTGCAGTATTTCATTCCGCATTTTTGTTCTGGATTGATGTCCCAGTTATGGTAAACTTTTAAAATCTTTGCCCAAAAGATACACTGAAGATTATCACCCTGTCTTTCAATTGCCACAGCTATGTTTGGTACTTCTCCCTGACACTGTGACATGTCCAGTTGGCTATGCCTCTCTGGCTTTAAACTTTCGCCCTTCCATTTCGCTGTATTGCTTATCCTCTTAGGGCACAATATTCCACCTGACAGCCTTGTCCAAGTAGAAACCTTAGAGCAAAAGCATTTTTTCAGCACATGTACCGCTAACATATGTAACTATGGCCTGAGGATTTGCTCCTTCTGTTCCAATAACATAAGTTTAATCTTAATTTTCCAGTTAAAGTAGATTCAAAATTAAGATAAATTAAAATTCCTGCAGTGTCTTGTTTGTAGACATCTGGCTGGATGCTGCAGGGGGGGTAGGATACTGGACAAATGTCCTCATTTACGGCCTAACTGTGTTCTAATGCACAGTCTGTTTCATTGTCACCTCAAGCACTATCATTTGTGGGTCTTTCTATAGCCAGTTGGCCCCAGAAGCAGTCTTTGCCTCATCATAAATCTTGTCTGCTCTGCCTCTATGACATCACAATATATAAAGGGCCACAGGTTGCCCAACCTCTGTTTTCAATTGTGCTTTTAATTAAATTGTCTTTTACTAGTTGATTTAATAGTTTGTGATTTTGATTCTGGGCTACACTGACCCTGTGGAAGGAAGATGGGAAATAAATCTTAAAAAGAAATAAAAGACTCTTAAAAAGAAGTAAAAGAAATAAGGGGTAAGCAGCATCCCTATGGAAGGAAAGCTACTTAACAAAGCAGCTAGTTACACTTCTGTGTCTTGAAAAAATAAATCAGCTCTTGCAGTTCAACTTCTAAAATTAAATTCCGTCTCTCAAAATCACTAACATTGTTACTTTAAGTCACTTTCTTCAAACACAAGCAAGCATTCAGTACCACAGGCCAGCACTTGGACCATGTAATCTTCCTCCATTGTGGCGACACTCCTGTGATCACAGAAGTTAGCTTTAGTACAAAAATGACATGATCACTCATTAAATTGTAGTTTCTGTTGCTTTGCCTTTGATTTTTGGAGTGGTTTTAAAAGGTTCTTTAAGGCTATGGGAGTGACGAAAAACAATAATGGGGAAACCTAAAACCAGTGTCCTGAAATAAGTTTTCTCTTTCCCTTTTGAAACTGAATGTGCTTGTCTTTCTCGCAAGGTAAATTACGAACAATTGTTCCAGAATTTAAAATTAGTGGCAGCGTGTATATTACCGCCAAGACCAGCTCTTCTACAGAAGAGTCAAAATCTAAAGAATTGGAGCAAAAGGTACTATTTTAAGTTTTAGCCTTCCCCTTACTGTCAATAAATGAGCAATGTATCTGTCAAAAAAAAAACCCACCCAGGATCCTCTTCTTCTCCATCTGTTAAGGGCCTCTTATTATAAGCCACTTGCAGTGATTCCAATTTTTTAAAACAAGTTGGCTCACTTTTGCCTTTGAAAATAATTTTATGTATCACTTAAGAGCATAGATTTTTTTTTCTTGCAGCCATCCAAAACTTCTGCTAATGTAATATGCTTTAAGTTTGTGAACACCTACTCTACAGACTGCTGGAATGTCTCTGTGGAGATGATGCAATGTGCAGACTTCCCTTAATTAACCTTGGCAGGGAAAACTGGCAGGCAGGAGAGGGCACTTGTATGATATACATTGCAAGGTTTGCACAGTAATTCAGGGACATTTGGCTGTGATCCTATATCAGTGGTGGTGAACCTTCAGCGCTCCAGAGGTTTTGGAACACAACTCCCACAGTCCTTTCTCATTGGTGATACAGGCTTTGAATTCTGGAATTTGCAGTCCAAAACATCTAGAGTGCCAAAGGTTCACCACTACTATCCTATATCCTCTTACTGAGGAGTAAGTCCCACTGAACTCAATGGAACTTACTTCTGAGATTATGACTGAGCTGTGATTTTTAAAAATTCAATGCAGCCTATGATTGTCATCAGAAACCCTTTTTAGGGAAAAGGACTGTTTACCCTATTAGTGGTTTTGTTACCATCTGTAATAGAGAACTGAGGTTGGCCTGTGTGGTGGCATCAAGGTGATTAAACAAACTCCAGGAACTTTACATAAAGACTTAGGAAACTCCAGTGTAGACATGGGCACGACTCGGCAAAATTTCCGTTTCCATTTCCGTTTTTCGTTTCCGTTACGTAACGGAAACGGTAACAATAATTAAGCCGTCAGAACTCGAACTCGAATTGAAAAAAGAAAAATTTGGTCGGGTTTTTTTCATTTTTGTTTGTCGCATCATGGCGATCGCGCAATGTGAACCACAGAAAAAGTTTTTGAAAGTTTTTTTTAAAAAAACCCGACTCCCGGCCAAAAAAGCAGGCGAAAATATGCCTGCCTGAGGCTTTGTCACCTACCAGAGGGGTGGTTTCTGGGGGGTCCCCGGCCTTCCCCCCCTCTTCTCCTGTCCTGGGCTGCTTGCACCAGGCTGGGGGAGTCATCCTCGTCATCTCGCCATGCCATGCGCTGAGGGGGGGGGTCCAAAATGGCGACCGCAATTTTTCTTTTGAAATCGTGGTCAAAAAACACACCAAATCACCACAGAAACATGTGAAATTTATTTATTTAAAATGCCTGAATTTTTATAGTAGCAGCAGTGGGTTTTTAATAGCAATAAAACGTCGTATTGATTTTATTTTATTTTATTTTATGTTTTATTATTTTAGACCTGCCCATTTGGGCTGGGCATGGGATGGGACCATGCAATTTTTTTGAACCATTCCACCAATGGCATCGCCAGGTTTTTGACTGACACTTCTGGATGTCTCGGAGGGCATAAAAAGCTGAGGCACCTTCCAGAAATCGGAGTCGGGTGTATGGATGTGGTTGAGGGAGGAGGGCTGGCTGCTGGTGCTGGTGTGATCCAATCGAGATTGAGGAGGGAGGCTGGAGGCATTAGGATTTAAGTTAGGCAGGCAGGGAGGGAATTGAATTTAGAAAATAATTTCTTTGATTCACTGCAGCTTTGTCTGCTGAAGGGAATAGCAGTTTATTCTTTATTTCTTCTCTGGCAGTTTGTGAGGATTTTTTTCTGATATTGGATAAAGGGGGAGGTTTGACTGGGAGTGGGAGGTGTGGATTTATTTTAAAAATATATTATATATACTACCACTTATTTTCTATTTTACCAACTTCAATTTGCTTGCACACACACACATTAGGGGTGCAAGCCAAGAACAGAACCCCTATCCTAAGTGATATCCTAACTGCCCACTCGCCCATCCACCCGCGCCACCACCCGCCTACGGCCCGCACTGCCGCCCACCCACTCGCACGCCCACGGCCGCTGTCCGCCCGCTCCTCCCCCTGCTGCTGTCTCCGCCCACCCATGGCCCCCCGCCAGCGCTGCCTGCCCGCACCTCCCCCCCGCCACCCGCCACCCGCCACCTAGGGCGCAAAAACACCTAGCGCCGGCCCTGATTGCGGGACGCCCCTATGCTCTGTGAAGTCAAAACGCACTAAATCACGGTGGAAACGACAAACGACTAACGACTAACAAAATGACAAATTTTTGAAAAATTTCATGACAAACGGAAACTACCCGAAACGGACCCGTTCCAAAAAACGGAAACTCGAAATGTCATTTTTTCTGGTCGTGCCCATGTCTACTCCAGAGGTATATACCCTAAGTCTGTTTTCATTCTTTCATGAGTTCATTATTATTAGTTAACAATCTAGCCCATGCATGTTCCAAGTGGAAGGCCAAAACAAGAATAGTGGACCCCATCACCAAGTGGAACAAGTGCTAAGAAAAAGATTATTAGTTACAATCTGCTGAAACCTAAATCAACTCCCTTCAGAGATCTGCCAGGCTCCCACGTTGCTGACCTTCCAAAAATGATTGAAGACTTAGTTATTCAAATCTGCTTTTCCTGGTTATTGATTGTTTGCTGCTCCACTTTTACTGACTTCTTCTCATCTGCCCTTAGCCTATCTTATCTATCTCTGATTTTTATGAGTGATGTTTGACTTAATTATATTTTTGCTTGTTTTTATTATGATTATTGTTATTGTTATATATTGTAATAGTCTGCTTTATCCTGTAAACTGCCCAGAGTGGCTTCCCGTCAAATGGGCAGTATATAAATTGCATAAATAATTAAATAAATAAATTTATATTCTTCTATTAGCATTCCTTATCTGGATGGAGAAGAAGTTTGGAACATATTTACCATCTGAAGTTATAATAACTGCACACCTTCCTAGTCCCTGGTCTCACTGTTGGATATATGCATGTCATTACATCAATATTATTTTTACCAGAGGCTGTACTAAGGCTGTGTAGTGCACAAGACGGATATAAAGTACAACTTAATGCCTATTTCCTGGCATCCCAGTGGTGAGGGGAAAGTTGCATCTTAAACAAATAAATGTTCTTTTCTCCCCTGCCTCCCCTCATCCCTTAAGATTTCCCATAACCCAGTAGTTCAGTATGGCTTGTTTATGTATGTAAGGTTGTAGGTTAAAAGGGTCAGGTACAGAGATGGGTACAAAACGAAAAATGAACTGCTGTTTCATCATTTTATTATGTAATGAATTACTTCATTAGATAACAAAACGGTAGGACACATTTCATTTCATTTTGTAATGAAAATCCATTTCCCCCCTCTAGAATGAGATTATTCATCCTAGAGAAAATGGCAGGGAAGCTTCCTCAAGCAATTCCCTGTAAGCCCCCAAATTTGGAAGTGTTTGGGGCTCAGGGGGCTGAGATATTAAGCTCCAAAGGGGTGCCCTTAGGAAAAAAATTTTCTAATTGGAACTGGAAGCCAAGGCACAGCGGCACTAATCACTCACCCACAGCTTTGCTTCCGAAGTTCTGAATCCAATTAGAATTTTTCCCCCTAGGGGCACCCCCCTTTAGAGCTTAATAATTCAGCCCCTGACCCCCAAACCTTTCCAAATTTGGGGGGGGTGTAACTTACTGGGGAGAGCTTGAGGAAGCTCCCCTGCCATTTTGGTCCTTTAGGATCCAGAGGAGCATAGCATTTCATTTCATTTCATTTCATTTTGTAACAAAACTACTTTAAAATGTTGTTACAAATGAAATCTTGTAAATTTTGTTACAAATGAAAGGAAATGAAACAACTAAAGAAATGAAATGAAATGAAATGAATCATTATTTTTCCGTTTCGTGCCCATCTCTAGTCCGGCACTACACTGGCCTGGGAGCATAAAAAGAACAAGCTACCCATTTTCGTGGCTATTTCCTTTGTGCAGTTGCTAGGCTCCTGGTTCTACACCAGAGGTAATGCCAGAGTGGGAATAAGAGAATATGAGCCCCCCACCCACCCATGAAGTTTCCCACAACATTAACTCTCTTGGACATTGTCAAGATATGTAAAAGTTGACAAAACATATGTTATGTATATTTAACAGAATGTGTAAAGAGAATTGTAAAATGGAGGCAGTTAGATTCTGCAGTGTCATGATGTTAATTCACAAGTGTTAGAGACTAGTAATCACAGGCATGTTAAGTGATGAAGTGCAGGTGGAACTGATTATAACATCATGATTTGTAATGGTTAGATCAGATTGCATCAGATTGTTAATTAGTGATTGCATCAGATCTTATGAGTGCTGAATAGTATAAAAAGCACTAGCTTGCCATTTGTAACTTGGGGACTGTTATGGTGAGAACAGTTTACCCCACACTCTGTTTGTCTGTTTGCTATATTGTATATAATGCTTGGTTGTTATACTGTGTATATTTTGATGTATATATGAATATATGAGTTTTTACTCTATTCATTGTCATTGTCTTTCTGTTAGCCTAACTCTGCAACCCTTTATATCAATACTGACATTTTATCTACGTTGCTGCTGCACTGCTCTGTGTCAAGCACAAGTAAATATTATTATATATTTGTTGCCTTAAATTGCTGATAGACATTTATTAAACGCAAGCTGAATTCACGTTTTTAACACCTAGAGAAAGTGCACCAGAAAAGGACCCACAAGCCCAATGAAAAAAGTGAACTCATTCAGTCTTGTGAAGATCTCAAACAGCAGACAAGGAGAAAAAAATAGTTTTCCCTTCTGATTCTTCCTACTTATAGCAGAAGCTTCCCCTATAGAGCACAAATGGGGTGTTACGAAGGGGCAGAAAATGACAGTTTATTCAATGTATTTTTGTTGTCTATTTACTCTCACACAGAGATCCTTGTGGGATTTTCAGGCAGCTTCAACGTCTCTAGTGTCGCAAGGAGGGTGCTGTAGTTTAGGGTGGGTTATATGTCATTATTGTAATTGGAGCTATTCAGAAGTCTGGATTTCTCTATTTGATTTCCAGGTCTCCTTCAGTTAACTAGTTCTCATTCAAATACAAAGCCATCATCATAGGTGTATGTCAACCAGTTCCACAGGATAGAGTCCAAAGGACAGTAAGCAGGATAAATCATGCTGTTTTAAGAGAAGAAAAACATGGTGTCTGAAGTCTATTGGAGGACTTTCCTATCTACTGGAGCTCATGGTCATTTATATATTAATAGCATGCAGGTGGGGAAGGCTCATCAGCTTTATTTTTAAAAAACTCAGAACCTGGAAACGGTATGCTCAACTTTCCCACATGTGGCACAGGGTGAGAGCAGACTGTGTACTCTTGCTGCTCCATATTTTGTCCAGATCTGAAGCTCAGTTAAACATTTTCAATTACTGATATTATTGGGGGGGGGATGAACCCATTTTTAAAGGACTACCTTATGAAACATTGCTTTCACTAGTCACACAATAGGAAGAACTGCACTCCCGTGCACTTTTAAATATATGGCTTTAATGGCTGGGCTACAAGATGTGAAATATTACTGTGTAAGTGCCCCTTTGTCTTGTCAACTGGATTTTTGGGGCAGGACATTTAATTTTCTGTGCCAGGGGGAAAGTACAGACCAAAACAATGATAAAGTGTGTTGCTGTTTAACACAAAAACAAAAACTTCATCATATGCATAATAATTCCCTAGTTCTTGGACTACAGAGAATGCATTCCAGGCTTTGACACAAATACTGAAGCAACATAAAGAAGAACTGGACTTTGGACAACTAAGCCTGAGTTTTCTACAACAAGACAGTACTTGCTCGGGTCTTCTGTCATTCCCTGAGGTACATAGCAGCTATCATGCTTTACTTATTCCATAAGCACTGCCTTAGATATGGATCTCCTTATAAATGTATTGCTTATTTTCATTCTTACAGGTGAGAATAAGAAATGTAAGATCTGGAGAAGATTGTGAGAATCTTGCATGGGGACAGGATTGTTTTATATTTCAGAACTTATTTGCAAACATGTTATGGGGAATTTTTTAAAACAACAAATCATTGTATGGAATGAGAAAACTCTTGCATTTTACAAAAAAAATACATTTATCCCCACAAAATATGTGCATCAAGACTACAATTTTCCCCCAAAATATCATATTTTGTGAAACAATTGTAGTTTTGTCATATTTTATACAATATTTGCAACAACTCTTGTTTCCTCTGTTCTGGCTGAAAACAATAACTGACCTTTTACTCTTGTGTAACAGTGGAAAAGATCTTGCAACTATTGATAGATTTTTGTTTTCATTCAGGTATCTGAAGGTGGCAAGAAACACAAGTATGTGTAAAGCATAAGAAAATTTGTGAAGGCTCACTACATCCCCTCTCCTATAGGCCAGCTCATGAGGTTCAAGATGCCACTGGGACTTCATGTTTTGTCATCCTTCACCATTAGATCTACTAATTGGGATCAAGGAAAACAGCCACCCAAAATCATTCAACGACCATAAATTGCTTTCAGGTTGCCCAGCCAGAGATAGCAACCCAGTAACTCCCAGTTGCAAAATTATTATTTTGCTACATTTTCTCCAGTCATGTTCCTTCCTAAAATTATATAATACAAGCTAAACAAAGAAGTACAGAGGTGGTAAATGGTAAAACAGGCCAAATGCAGAAGGACCCATTTCAGGGTCTGGGTTCAGCCATCAAAAGGCATTTCTGTGGAGAATTCTGGGCATCTTAAAATGGGATAAGTAAATAAAATTTACTTTCTGTCAGCCTCCACGGCTGACAAGAACTAGCATGGATTGGGGTCAGTGCAGGCTATCTAATTTTATATGACAGCTTCTTAATGGATCCAATTTCCTTTTTTTATGAAATAATATTTTGCTCCACGATCCAATATTTTGTACTTTAAAAAAATGTGGTTGACTTTGAGTGCATCGTTCTCGCATGTACAGTACTCCTGCCTGCTGTTTTTAAAATTTTATTTAATTTCGAGCTTTCAAAACTGTCACGGTTGACTGACATGTTTCCTAATTAAGCTTTCTACTGACATTTTTGTTATCAATTATACGGAACTGACTGAAGACAAGTGGGTCATGATAGGACACTGTAAGATGTGGGGTGGGGGAGGAGGCCATCTCCTATACCAGGTGTAATCCAACCCCCCGAAGGCAGGAGAGACCTTTTAGATGAGCAGCTTCTCAAGGAAATGGGAGTGTTGGTTCATGGATTATAAAGCAGATTGGAAAAGGTTTGGCACTTCTCTTATCTGGTTCATAACAAATCTTACGCTCCACAAACTGTTTCTTTTACTTTGGGGCACAGTCACAAGAGCCCCGTGGCGCAGTGGTTAAATGCCTGTACTGCAGGTAAAACTGTGCTCATGACCTGGGGGTTCAATCCCATGTAGCCGGCTCATGGTTGACTCAGCCTTCCATCCTTCCGAGGTAGGTAAAATTAGTACCCAGCTTGCTGGGGGGGGGCAATGTGTAGCCTGCACACTGTAATTAAAAACTGTAAATCACCACCCAGAGACTACTTGAAGTGGTAGGGGGTGATATATAAGCAGAACACTTTGCTTTTTGCTTTGCTTGAAGTGCCAGAACAGGGTTTTTGTTTGCTTGCTTTTGGAGGGATGGGGATGGCACCAATCTACCCTCTCCCACCTGGGTCTAACTATAATCCTAACCATAGTTTTGGAAAGAGGGTTGTGCTACAACAACGCACCAAATTATCTTGCCGTCTGAAATAGCCCTGGGATGATTTTGTTTCAGATAGGCAATTAAGACTCATTACCTTTACAAAAGACAGACTTGTGATGAAAAATGAAAACCACTAGAACTGGATAATTGATGTGGCTGTGGCACCCATCATTATGAATGCCTGCATGTCATAACTTGCCATTGTCCCACTGTTAACAGGTCAGCAGTAAAAAACTTTACTTATTTACAGGTAGAGATGATTTGCCAAAAGCACGGATTACCTCTGCATCCTGGGATGACAGAAGCTTTGGTTAGCACCTATGACATGAGTAGAAGAGGCAGAATACTGTGAGTTTCAATGCATGCCTCCTTCCTTCTCCCTTGTAGTTTTAGAAAGCTTGTGGTGCTTCTTTACATCCAGTATTTGCTTCCTAACTGGTAGTTTATTTTCATTTAAGTTCCTATAGTTATTACTTTACCTTGAGCTCAGTATTATAGAAAAAGTGAGCCAAAAGGTCCATCAGTTCAAGTATTTATATTGTTTAGGTGGGGACCAAAAGTGTGGAGGGATTTGTGCACACAAATCTTGCCCCTGCTTACTCTGGTCTAACAAGGTTGAGTTTGTGTGTGTGTGTGTGGGGGAATGGAAGGATTTTGGATTTGCAGCCAGATGGCAGTAATTAGAGGGACTGAAGCACCCAAGGGGGAATCATTTCCAAGGTCCACCTCCAGCCCCAGCAGATATTGATAAATACAGAAGCATTGGACACTATACAGTGCATGGTCTCCCTCTAGTGGTCAGTTCTTGTAATTGGACACTATACAGTGCATGGTCTCCCTCTAGTGGTCAGTTCTTGTAAATACACCCTAGAAATACATATTTCTGGGCACAGTGGGAGTTATTCTCTTCAGTCACTGGATAAAGTGTATCTGCTGATCCCATAGGGAGTTCCTACTGTATAAGTCATTGCAAAATTGGAGACTCTGACTTAACAAGAGTTTCAAAGTGCAGATAAGCTTCTGCTCATGTCAAAGAAACAGAAGACTCCCTTCAAGTGCTCCAAAAAGGGACAGAACTCTAAACACACACCCTGTCTGTTGCTGTCTGAAGAGAAAAATATGTTGCTGATGGAATCTGTTCACACAATTGGGAATTAACACTTCTTGATCCGTTAATGCAGAATACTCTTTTCTCCTTGCACTGTCCTTCTCTGTGTAGATTGAGAGGCGGGTGGTCTATCCCTGCTCATGCTTTCAAATAAATCCTCCTGCTGCTTTCATGTCAGGATAGAGCTCGGCAGGAGCTCCACTAAGAACACCTCTTTTAATACAGAAAAGTCAGAGACTGAAGGGACAAGGATGCTGTCAACTAGGCTTGTGTGTCCCCCCATCGCCAGTCCCCACTTAGCCTTTAGCTGAACACCTTTCATCGCTTTCAATTCTGCCATATATACCTGCAGTGATTCTTGCTAATTTTTCATCACCCAAAAAGGTGAAATGCCAAGGCATGGATCTGTGAGGTCCTCAGTTTCCTATTTACCATCACTACTCACTCAACTAAGAAGCAGATCGAGATATTATGACCGCTTTCTTGCAGTATTGTGCATTAATGCTCCTTGAACACTGAAACTGCCAGCTGCAAAGTCGGCAGCTCTTTGGTTCAAATTTCGGGTGCCATGCAGTGGAGCGAGCTCCCACTGTTAACCCCAGCTCCTGCCAACCTAGCACTTCAAAAGCATGCAAATGCAAGTAGATAAATAGGTACAGCTATAAAAAGCGGGAAGGTAAACAGTGTTCCGTGAGCAGAAATGTGTTTAGCCATGGCAGCCACATGGCCACAGACTTCCACAACTCTGGCTCTTTGGTTTTAAAACAGAGATGAGCACCACCCCTAGAGTCAGACATGACTAGCATGCATGTTCAGGGGGAAATTTTACCTTTTTTTAGTACAATAGGACCCCTATATCCATGGGAACATTATCCATGGTTTCACTTTTCTGTGGTTTAATTGAGCCTTATATACAATGTATTATATATCACATACAAGTATGGCCTTCATCTTGTGTTCATGTAGTACACACTAGAGATGGGCACGACTTAGTGGTATTCCCGTTTCCGTTTCCGTTACTCGGTTCCGTTACTCTACAGAAATGGTAACGGGAATTACTCCGCCAGACTTCGAGCTCGAACCGATGAATGAACAATTTTGGTCTGATTTGTCGTACTCGTTCCTTGCATCGTGCGATCGCGTGATGCCACGCGGCACAGAAAAAAAGTTTTTAAAAGTGAAAAAACCCGGTTCCCAGCCAAAAAGCAGGTGGAAAAATGCCTGCCATGCCTCAGGGCACCTACCAGAGGGGTTGTTTCTGGAGGTCCCCGGCCTCCCCCCCATCCCCCGTCCTGGGCTGCTCTGGTGGGACTCGCCGCAGGCTCGCAGGCAGCCAGCAAGAAGCCCAGTCTCGCTGGCCGCCGGCCGCCGCAATTAAAGCGCAAGCAAGCGGCACAGACGGCACAGGAAAAAACTTTTAAACTCTCCCCCCCACCCATTCCCGGGCCAAAAAAGCAGGCGGAAAAATGCCTGCTTGACTAAGGGTGCAGGGCACCTACCGGAGGGGTGGTTTCTGGAGGGGGGGTCCTGCCTCCCCCCCGTCCTGGGCAGCCGGACTCGCCATGCCATGCGGTGCGGGCGGGGGATCCAAAATGGGGCGGCGAACACAATATTGTTTTTGAAATCGTGGTCCAAAAACATGCAAGCACAACAGAAACACACGAAAATTTATAAACTGCCAGATTTTTCACAGTAGCAGTGGGTTTTTTCTTGCAACAAAATGTCTCTCCTCTCCTCCTCTGTCCTCCATTGATTTTATTTTATTTTATTTTATTTACACCTGCGCAATGATGGGCTGGCCGAGTGGCCAGCCATGTGGGAGTGGACGACCATGCACATTTTTGGAGCCATCCCACCAATCGCATGGCCACTTGGCCATGGAGACTTCTGGGATGTGCCAAAAAGCCCCCTAAAACCTGCCCTAGCCCCATAACCCTAACCCTAATCCTTGACTCCTTACCCATACGTCACAGACTGTCTTCTTAGTGGGTCAGAGAGGCACCCAGAGGTGCAACCCACTAGCCCACCGTAACCTTACCCATCACTAGCCTAACCCTAGCCCTTGCACTAACCCACCTTAACCCTAAGCCAGATCTACTTGCATTGCACTACACGCAAGTACAATTCCCTTCTTTGTGAGACATGGTGGTGCGAGAGCCTTAGGCATCACCCTATGGCTCTGGCGGGTTCACTGGTCTCACTGTCTGCAACTGGTATGCATATCCATATGGCTATTGCATGCCATTTTGCAGCAGCAGGTGAGGAGGGGAGACCCCCATGTTGAGGGGTCTCTTGGAGCCTGCTTCCCCTTCCTAGTGGGTGAGGATAGGAGGCACCCACGGGTGCCTCCGGGAGCCCGCTTTCCCTTCATAGTGGGCCAGAGAAGGCACCCACCCCACAGAGGTGCCTCCAGGAGCCCGCTACCCCCCCAAAAAAAACCAGTACTAACGAAAACAAAAAAATGAAAAAACGAACCGACTAATTTTTGCGAATTTTCGCGAAAAACGGAAATGACTCGAAACGGAACCGGCCCGACTAACGACAACTCGAAAAAAAAATTTCAAGTCATGCCCATCTCTAGTACACACACATATATACCTTTTCAGTGTTGTGCCTTTTTATGATGCTTAATCTCTATGTAGGATCTTGCTTTCTAAGTCTAATTTATATGTTTATTTGTCTGTTTGTTTGTTTGTTTTAGGGTATTTTTGCCCCACCTTTCTCCTTGAAAAGGACCCAAAGCAGCTTATTACAGTGCATTGACCTCAGCATAGTTCTTTAATATGTATTATCCTCACTGTTAAATTGCACATGTAATAAATATATAAACTACAAATGCATGTCTGAACTGAAGCTATCCATTTAAAAACAATAAAACATTTAGCAATGCTTAACACTGTCAGAATTATGTCTTACACACACACACACACACACACACACACACACACACAAAATATGAACAAAATAGATTTTCTGTGTTTTTACATGCCAGAGTACTTCATCTGTTCTAATTGGGAGTCCTACATCAAGATCTCTGCTCTGTGCCATTAAGATCAATAAACCTTCATGAGTAATATAGTCATGTGGAATAAATCCCATTACACAAATTAGTGCCCCCCTCTTTAACCTATAAAAGAAAGAAAATAGGATGAAGGAAGATTACCAAGTCCTCAGCTTGTTTCTTACATAAAAATAAGAGAACTGTTCTGATGTAGGAGTCTCATGGCACAGTGGTTAAAATGCAGAGTTTTAAAACCACCCAGAGTTTTAAATGCCATTGGGTGGTATATAAGTAGCACACATTTTTGCTTTGATATTCTATTAAATAAATGAGAAAAAATAGTGTACAATTGCCTCCGGTGTCAACAAACTTGAAGCACTGACTGTATCGCTTTCTTTCTTCCCCTTGGCCCCTTGGCCCTCCCTGGGTCAGTTTAGAGCAGTTTAGAGCAGTGATGGTGAACCTTTTAGAGACCGCATCCCAAACTGGGATTAAAAACCCACTTATTTTTTGCGAAGTGCCAATACGGCAATTTAACCTGAATACAGTGGTACCCCGGGTTACAAATGCTTTGGGTGCTACCCTTCTGTGGCCATGGGGACAGGGGCATATGGGGGGGGCAGAAGGGTACATTTGCCCCGGGTGCAGCAATCTGGGGATGCCTGGAGGGGGAGGAGGAGGGGGAGGAAGCCCTGTGCCCTCCCGCCAGCAGTCCTCAGGCTTGGCAACGGGACCCACTTCATTACAGGCTCCTCCTCCGCTGCTGCATGCCAGGCGAGCGGCAAAGCAAGCAGGAAGGCAGGCATGGGATCACGGTGGCTGCGGTGCCCTCCTTCTCCTCCTCCAACTCTTCCTCGTCTTGCTCTGGGCCACCGTGGGAGAGGTAACGTGTGTGCGCTACTGCATGCACGCACACACAAACATCCACCTGTGCACCCACCCACCCACCCACCTGCCCCATGTCCACAAGATTGCCCCCCTTTGCTGGGTGGATGCGATGGATTGGGGAGGGTTGGAGGGGTAAAAAAACAACTTTGTCCTCAGGCGCCCCAAAACCTTGCTACGGCACTGCATGGGAAATTCAAAAGCCTGCTCTTCGATCCTCGCTTTCCCAAAGGGTAGCACCCTTTGGGAAAGTGAGAATCAAAGACTAGGCTTTTGAATTTTGAACTTCGCTGTGGCTGCAGAAAATTTAAAAACCTGCTCTTTGACCCTCGCTTTCCCAAAGAGTAGCATGGGGTGCTATACTTCAGAAAGAGCTGCTTAGATGCCCTAAGCACATCCGATCTTGCCTGATTTCGGAAGCTAAGCAGGGTTGGCCATGGTTAGTACTTGGATGGGGGACCACCAGGGAATACTAGCGGCTGTAGGCGCCTGGAGTAGGAACTGGCAAACCACTCCAGTACTCCTGCCAAGAAAACTCCATGGACGTGGAGTCACGAAGGCTCGGTCACGACTGTAACAACACAACACATATACTTCAGAAAAGCAAGGATTGAAGAGCAGGGGTGCTACCCTTTGGGAAAGCAAGGATCAAAGGAGCAGTGTTTTGAATTTCCCGCGGCCACAACACCCTCACTGTGCCCATGGAAAATTCAAAACCTACTCTTTGATCCTCACTTTCCCGAAGGGTAGCATGTTGTGCGCCCACAAAAAGGGCTCTGTGTGCCACTTTTGGCACCCACACCACAGGTCCGCCAACACTAAAGGAAATATGTTGCTTTCTTGAGAGAAGAAAGGACAGCCCTGATGCTCCATCACAGTTCATTCGAATTAGGATTCCTATTGACTTTTTCATCCCAGGGCGTGACTTCAGTGGGGCACCAAATTGGAAGGACTCAGCATAGATTTGTTTTGTTTTGAGGCCTGTGTTCTATTTAAAATATCAACCAGTGCCCACATTGAGGTTGCCGAACACTCCAGGAGTTCCATCGTGGCACAGGAGATGTTGAGAACTTGAGATTGTTGTCCTTCTTTCCTTCCTCTCCCTAGTCTTTCCCCTGGCTTGATGGTTTATTGTAAAGCAATGTAGTTGTCAGATGCACGCATTGCATGGTGTCATCTTACATTTCATATTGCATGATTCTTTTTCCATTCCTTAAAATAAAATAAAAAATGATATGTGCAGAGGTCATCCGTGAACACTGCAGCTGCATCCTCTCCTCTCACTGATTGTCCTCTGACTTTTAAATTTTATTTCCTTTCAGTTTCACATCCCTCTCTCCCCCTTGTACCTTTTTCTCTTGCCAATCCACTCCTGCACTGAATGAACTCTGCTCCATTCCCTTTCACATTCCCTCCCTCAAACACACACACACACACACACACACACACACACACACACACACACACACACACACACACACACACACACACACACACACACACACACACACACACACACACACACACACACACACACAATTGCCATTGCTCCCTCTCTTTCACTTCTCTTTCTCTGCAGCTGTTGCTTCTTCTGTTCTGCCCCCTCCTACTTCTGTACAAACATAGTGGGGGGGAAGCCCTTTGAAATCCTTCTGGAAATAAAAACCTACAGGTCCCCAGGTAGGAGAGAAAAAAAGCCATTTTGTGGTTTCGATTCAGCGTTGATATCATGCAAGTAGCAAAAATTACTTCGAATTCACCTGTTTTGTAAGTGGAGCGAATCTCAATGTATTTAATAGTGTAATTGGGCTCTAGGTGTATTTCTCTAACGAACACTAGCGTTGTTATTTTCTTAGAATGGGAGGTGTGGATGTGATGTCTTCCCAAAGGGGAAAGTGTGCTCTGCTTATTGTTCTGCTTCCCGGGGGCAGAATCCCCAGCTTAATTCAGGGGCTGCTGGGCACTACCTGCTCTGCTAACAGTATAAATGAAACTGGTATTTCCACTGTGTAGCTAATTCTGAGGTGCTGTTTTTCCTTCTAGATGGAAACCATTTGTGGAGTTTCTGAAGAGAGTCCAGGCCGGGATAGATCCTGCTGAATTTATTTGCGGAAGTAAGCTACTTAGTGGCCAGTTTTGTCATATTTAATCATTAGAAGGTAGCAACATTTCCCATTCCTATTACAGCAAGTTGATTGGGATGCATCAGGTACAGTCCATCTGAGAACAAATCTCCTGTAAGTAGTATCCTCTGGTCCAGAATGTCAGGGGAAGTGCTATTCCTGGTTTCTATACAATCTGTTTATGTGGTCATGGAAATATATTCCAGGAGGGCAGATGTGTATTTTCTACATTGAAGATGGACCTATGGCAGAATACGTGTAAAGTGATGCTCATATTCTCCATGTTCATTTCAGATAGAAAGGCCATCTTATTGTGCCATAATAAAACCTAAACTTGTGTTCATTCATACATAAATGCACAGTGATGACCATACAGTTAGGTGTAAGCAGTGGGCCCCAGTGAATGGCTTAGTTATTTGGAAAAAAAAACCTCATTATTTTTTATAGACAAGCCAACATTAAAAGAATTTCCCTCATTTTTGAATTGATCCTGTCAGCAGGCGACACAAATGAAATTAGTGACACCACTAGCAACCTTGGAATATTTTAAATGATAAAATCCTGAAAGGCATTTAATAGAGAGAGTTATAACTTGTGTTGCCATCTATGGGCATTGAAGCAGCACCCTACCTAAGGGTCAGAAAGGTCTATTTCTACTTGCAAAGTGATGGAACACATTCAAATTTCTCCTTTAGATGTACTAACAACAATAATAAACCTGAACTAGAACAGTGATCTCAAGTTCTCAACATGTTCCACAAAGGTCATTAATGGACCACAGTGATGGTAACCATCCTTTATCCCCTGTTCCCCCATTTCTCATCTAGTAATTAGGAGGAGAAGCATTCTGCCTTTTCTTACATAAAAGAATAAGGAGAGCTTTGGGGGATCAGACTAAAGACCTAGCAGGACACGAATGCAACAGTTCCTTCCCTGGTGTTGCTCTTTAACATGGAAAATCTATTTACTGACTGCATTGTTAATGAGTATACCACACATTAGCTTGTCTTATGTGCAGAATCTGCACACCTGGATTATCCTGGATCTGAAAATGGAGATTCTTCCATTCTACTTGGCTGCTCCTGTGAAGTTTTGCCCTTTTCTCTCTGCTTTTGCATTCTCATAACTTCTCCTCATGTATCTTTGTTTAACTATAGATACATGAAACAGCCACTATACAACAGTTCATATATTTGTTTGTTCAACAGTCTAGAACTGTTTGTCATATGATATATGGAGTGCTAGCTCATCTTTTTTTTTAATGGTGCAAAGAATGATGAATGTGAGACATTCACGAAGATGGTGTATTAATCTAATTATCTTTAGAGCGTCCTCTGGGTTACTTAATATTCAGGCAGTGACTGAATGGAAAGGTGAGCCAGTTGCAATCATTGCTACAGGGACTGATCAGGATGCAACAGGGGGCCTTGAACTTTAACCATCTGGCTGCGGGGAAACTAGCTGCCCTTCCAACTAAGAATGCTATTCATCCCTGGTATTTGGTTCATTGTTCCCGCCATTGGCTTTTATGCCTCACAATCTGGCGTGCCAATCATAACTTCAGTACAATGTCCACTCAGTGCAGGTGAGACGTTATAGGGCTGAGTTGAAGGATCAAACACTGCAGGGATTTATACATATACTGAAGATGGAGGTGGGTTGAGGCCCTGAGCTGGGTTCTGAGGAACATTAAGAAGTGAAGACATACAAATATTTGTGAGAGGGGTGGATTAAAAAGTTGGGCACTGTTGAGCTCTGTAAGCGATGAAGCAGAGATGGGCACAAACTGGTTCATTCCAGTTTGTAGAGGCAGCAGCACCCTTTCCCTGCCTCCTCTGGATTAAACAGCCACTCACCCTGCCCAGCTTGCTAGCTTCCAGCAGCTCCTCAATGGATCTTCAATTCCTGCCTACAGCTCAGGCTGCTCTGCCCTGCCCCTTGACTCATCTCGCAGTTAGACAAAAGGGTGAAGCCAAGAAAGTCTCTTTCCAGGAGTGGAAGATTAGTTGAGGAGCTGCCAGAAGCTACCAATCTGGATCAGGTGAATGGCTAGATTGGCTGAGGAGGGATGGGGTTGGCCCTTACCTATTATCATGTCCTCAGTTCTTTTTCAGAAAAACAACAACAAAACCCTGCAGGCTCTCTTCTTCCTTCCATAGATGTGTTATGGTCCTTGGCAGAAAAAAAGGTTCCCCACTCCTGACCTAAAGAATATTCCATGTCTGAGCTGAAAATTATATATTGTATTGGCTATGAATCCTGCTGGCATTTGTGTAAGGTTTTTGTAACCTGATGAGGCTAATTGTAGCTAATTGATGGGGTACCAGAACTTATCTCATCTGCTAAATCAGATGTGTGATCAAGACATACCTCAGCATATCACCAATTAGGCACAACAAGTTATGTACTCATTATGAGAAAACCAGTGAGATTCTCCAAATTTTTATTTGTACACACTTTTTGAGCCCTTATGCAATCCCACAATGCATTCTGCTGCAATTTGAAGTCATCATGCATTTTTAGGAGCCAAGCACCTCATTAACTGCACAGAAAAGTCAAAAGTAGAAACAAACAGGGGTTAGCAAGAGAAGAAAATATAGGAATAGACACTTGAGTGAATTTCAGTTTTTAACAGTAAAATGTGAAAGTACAACAGCAGAAGTCATTCCAGGGAAAGAGATTTGACAGAATATGAATCAGAAACTTTTGCTTCTCCAGCAGGTATCTACTGGATTCAGTTGAGTCATCAATAAGCTGGGTTATGCATCATTGTGCTGGTTAATAGAAAGGAGCCCCCACATTTACTGTTGTTTTCATTTTAGGGAGAAATAAGGAGAAAAGCGGAGATGATTCCCAGGTACTGTCAAAGCTATATTGATACATGCAAAAATTCTTAATAATATCTGAATTGCAAAGTGCTTACATGTGAAAGGCTTACTGTTCATCATATCATACCCCTAAAATTTAGGGCCTAAATTAATCCAAAGTTTTTTTCCAGAAGTCCTTAACTATTCCATCCTGGCTAGACTTGCCAAAAGAATATCTAGTCTGTTTCGTTTCTCCCCAGTGGAAAATGACATTGACGACAATTTTCCCGACACTATTTGTTTGTTTATTGTTTATTCAATTTATATACCACCCATCTAACCAAAGGCCGCTCTGGGCAGTTCACAACATAGAACAAACTGTTGCAATATAAAATAATAAAAGAATACAATACAGAACTAAAAATAATGCAAATAAAAACATAATTAAGTCAACACCATTCATAAAATCCAAAGTGAATAAGATGGGTTAAGGGCAGACAAAACAGATCACAAAATTAGTGGAACAGCGAAAATAGTTAATAACCAGGGAAAGCAGATTTTATCAACCATGTCTTCACAGCTTTTTTCAAGGTCAGCAATGTGGACACATGGCAGAGCTCTAAGGGAAGTCTGTTCCAAAGTGTAGGGCCTGCCACTGAGAAGGCCTGATTCCTTGTTACTGTCTTGCAGGCCTCACTCAGTGTTGGCACCCTCAGATGACCCACCTGTGATGGACGAGTGGCACAGACCGAACTTGGGGGTTGGATCCATTCTGACAGATAGGAAGGTCCGAAACTGTTTAGGGTTTTGTATATCAACATTAAAACCTTGAAGTCAATGCAGTAACAGATTGGCAGCCAGTGCAGTGCAGCCAGTGTCGAGGTGATGTGGTGGAATCTTTTGGTACCCAAAACCAATCTGGCCACAGTATTCTGCACCAGCTGGAGCCTCCGCATTAACTTCCAAGGCAGCCCCACGTAGAGACCCTTGAGCGAAGATATTTCAATTTCACAAGTGATTAGAAGCCAGAAACTTAATTATTCCCCTTTAAATCAACATCTGGTGAAACTAAATCTAAGAAAGCAAGGAGGAACCTGGAGAACAATGTTTTTGATTCTTCTAGGTGAGACTCCAGGTTTGGTTTTAAAAGTCATCAAACACAATTTGTTTCCTTTAAAGGAGGACAAAGGACAACAGATGAATCTTGCTTCACAGACTTGTGAGCAAATGAATCAAGACTCATCTGGTGATCTTGAGGAACAAGATGCTTGGATAGACCGCTTCAGAAAACTGGAACAAGCCCTTCATTTATCTGATGTCAAAAACACAGGTAAGCATGGATATGGGAATTCCATTCCCCCATATTTCTGAGCCCCAAAATTGGCCAGCACACAGAGGCAGCTGAAAGCCGGGGGGGGGGGTCTGCATGGCCTGTATTTCCCAGCAACCCCCAGGGCCGAGCAGGTACCAATGTGCTGACCTAAGCTCAAGGAGGCAGCAAAACAGGATGGCAAGGATATCCAGTAAACAGGATGGCAAGGCCAAAGGATATCAGGACACATCAGGGCTATCTGCTCTGTGACCCTTGGCCCCACAGCTTCCTTCCCTGGGTCTTAATCAATAACAGGCCAATATGGTCTTCCAGATGGACGTGCATTTCCCTCCCACCAATGGAATGTCTCCCTGTGTCTATTGTTCTTCTCTTATCAATAAAAGACCAATCCACAGGCAGCTTTATCACCTCACACACCCTTCAAACACGCTCACACCCACTCTCACACACCCACACATCCATGCACGCAGCTCAGAGAGAGACACGGACAAGAATGCTGCCTGAGGATCAGATTATTGCACCCCGAAGCTCTGTGTCCATGTAATCTGTAATGCAACACATGGACACAATTGGATAACGGGTTCTCACAACTGGCATTTTCTCTTGTGGAGATGGATATTGTATTCTGCTCTTGACTTGTACTCTTATCAGCCTTACAGTCATCTACAAAGCCCTCAGAAAGGCTGCAACCTATTGGAACTAAGGAGGATTTTGTTGTTGGTATGATCAGTTCACCCAAGCTAGCTGGACAGATCAATAGTACATGTAGGTGACTGTGGAATCAGGTTGATTTCCGACTGGGCCTCCTGGGAGAGAAGCCAGCCTGTGTCATCTTGGGCTGGCTGGACTGTCCTGGTCACACAGAGAAAAAGGGAACCACTTCTGTGCATTCTCTAACTCAGTGATTGGGAACCTTCTGCCCTCCAGATGTTTTGGACCACAACTCCCAGAATTCCAGGTCTATATTGCCAATGATAAAGGACTGTGGGAGTTGTAGTCTAAAACATCTGCAGAGCCAAAGGTTTTAACTACAAAAACCTGAAAAGGGTCACCACCATCAGTTAGAATCAGCTTGATGGCATAAAATTATTTATCATTTATCAGTTCACCCATATAACAATGGAGAGTCATTTGTGACTGGTGGGGATTTGTCGATGTAATGCTTGAAGCAGTTATTCCACATTGCCTCCTGTTTACAATTTCAAGACTTTGAACCCAGATTTTGATCACCATATCTTGAAATCCTGGTTTGGAAGGAAATGACAAACCACAATTTGGTTGTTTAGATCTAACAACAAACTATAGCCTAGTTCAGACACTAGCTTTCATATGGCCCATAACACACATCTGATCCCCTTTTGAACACCACTACGCTGTCTGCACTGGGGAGGGGGGGGAGATTGATAAGAATGAGGCTGCACAGCATATGTACAATGTTTCTGATTTGAATTCCAGTATGTATAGGGTTAGAAAGGGACAGAGTAATGGCGAGAACAGTGTGTGCTGTTTTACTGTCTTTCTCCATGCCATTTGAATAGTGTGGATCAATTTGTGAAGAAAAAAGTAAGAAAGAAAACAGAACATACCAGTTTAGAAAAATACACAGGTAAAGCAAGCAGGCACAAAGATTGCTCTTGTATCGCTGATGTATACTTGGGCATTTTGTGTAAACCCACCTAGAGATATATTTGCTAAATATTCAAGACTGATTATGTGCAAAGAGAAAAACATTCTGTTTTAAAAACACAGGCAAGCTGGAAAAAGAAAAAGCTAAGCGCCTGATCCATAACTACAATCAGATTTATGATCTGTGCCTTAGTCCTCTGAAAATCGATAAAGCATTTCGACCTTTCTGCACTGGACAAGAGATGCCACTGGAGCCTCTGCTGAACTACTTAAAGGAGCTGTAGCGTGTATAATTAACACAGCAATCATGGTGTATGTATTCACTCTTTAAGATTCTTACCAGTATCTGCTGCTTTTTTTTTTTTACATGTCAGCCAGTGTACCTGATGGAATGTGTCATTGAAGTCCTCAGATTGAAATGCTGTCGCTAGGAAGTCTGGGCCTTATAAGCTTTCACAATTTGACATTTGTACTTGAGAACGGAGTTGTTTTTGCAAACAAAATCAAGGGCTACAGTAAGAACATTATATTAATTCATAGGGGATTGGTTCAAAGCCTCCACACTCCCATCCTGAAAGCATCAGTATAGAAATGCTATCTATAGCACAGTCTCTGGTTCCCTCTAGTGGCTGGTTCTAGTAATAGCCATGGAAATGTGCATTGTTTAATTTTATATTTTCAGGCAGCAAAGTGAAACTGTGATACAGTGGTCCTACTATATTTTCTTTGGAGAAGACAAAATATATGGAACAGGGTTTGAGGTTAAAGTTTGTTTTAAAGAAGAGGATAATCAAAAGAATTCATTTATGATTATTATATTTTTAATTCAAAAAGCCCCACTTCGTTAAGTTTTAAGCTTAAATCTGAAATCCTGCTAAGATTCCTGTGCTGACAAACCAAGTTCAGAATACAGTACAGTTATGGTAAAACATTAAAATCTAAATAGGTTTTTATACTTAACAGTTATGCTGTTATTAGGACCAAGCCAAATCTAAGCAAGATTTTAGATTCAGTACTGCCTCTGGCTATGTGATACAAAATTAAGGGAAGGAAGAAAGGAAATCCAAAAATTGCCCATCTTTCCATTTTTGAATCACCTGCATTTGGATAACTTGAAAGTTTTCATATTTTTATGGTATTTTGTTTAGTGTTAATAAAAACATCTATCTATGGATTGGGCATTATTTTCTTATGGTTCAACGTAGCTGTTTTTGTCTTCAATGGCCCTATTGAGATAAATAGCATAAATTTTGGAGGTGAATTGCAGCAGATGAATTATAATAAATAATAATAAACTTTATTTTTATGCCGCCTTTCTCCCTGAAGGGACCCTTGAACATGATCAATTGCACATTGGACATTGGCCAAAATTCTGTTGCACAAAAATGTTTACAGTATGAGATTGCACACACGGTAGTTGTACTAGTGCAGACAGAAGGGGAAAGGATGAACAGGTTGTGGGGTTTCATGACATAACAAAAATATCTACAGCACTTTTTGAGGAGCTCACCTCCCAAAGTTACATCATTTATTTATGCGCTTGGGTACAACTAGATGGGTTTTGGTTATAGCCATCCAGTTCTAAGTAACCAAGGATGTCATAGTGGTACATTTAGTAGCAGCCACCAAACAGAAGAATCCTTTTGAAACAACTCACACATTCTGAATTCTTTCTCATGGACATTAAATAGAAAAATATGTGTTAATTTAAATAGTAAGGGTCTTAGAGCAACAGCTGAGGAGGCTCAGAAGGATTTAGGTCAGCCTCAGGTCTAAGAATAAACCTTCACGTGACCTGAGGGGGTTTCATTCTTATTCTTCTCTTCAAATGGAGAAGTTTCCTTATTTAGGAAATACTCAGCAATGACCACTATTGATGCCTGCCATTTTATAGAAAACAGAGAACGGGCCAGAAGACAAGCATCTACTACATAAAATTTTTTTTGCCCAACTTGAGTCTGTCCAGGCTGAGATATTGTACTTTTTAAAATTATTCATTCTTTTGTTGCTTTATGTTCAAACAAGTAGTAGTTCTTGCATTCATTTCCTAGAACAGGTCATTCTTTATTTATACAGCCTTCACATTTTATAAGCTTAACGGGGTCTCATTCCTTACTACAAGAATGCTGTACAAGAATTACCACTAAGTAATTTTTGTGCTGTACCAGGACTGTACAGGTGTCATACACAACTACAATGGAGGAAAAGAAGCAGCAGTCTTTTTTACTTTTAATAACAGAAAGCTGAAAAAAGGCCTGGAAATGTGGAATACATATATGTATAGGGGAACTGAGATACACATAAAATATGCCCACCTCACAGACTGTTCCCCACACACATGGTTCTTTCAAGTACAGTCCACAAGACTGCATAGTTGTGTGTGTCTCTGTGTTTTAAAATAGATTTAGGATTATATAAATCCTTAGTAATGAAATGTTTGTTTCAAGTAGGTTAGGTTTTACATATTAATTTTCTTCCTTACTTTTTGGAAGTAAAGTTTTTTTTCCATCTGTTTGTCCTGTTTTCCCATCTGTTCCTGAAGTCTCACAGTTTTGTTCAATATGCTTGCAACTGCTGATTTTTTGAAAGAAAAATGAATATCATAATTGTTGGGTACTTCAAAGATAGATTGTGCAGATACACAGAATGATAGACAGAGAGAAGTCTAAATGAAGAATGATCTGATTTGTGAACTGTGAGAAGGAGAATAAATGAAGATGCAACACTATGTGCGTATACACAGTAGGATGTCCATATCCTCAGGGATCAGTTCCACAGAGACCTGAAACCACTGATACAAGAGGACTGAGAAAATATACAAGGGTGAGGGGAGGCAGGACAAAGGCCACAAGGACATGTCCTTGTATGCGGCATTAGAGCGACAGAAAACCATAGATAAGTGAAACTGTGGATATTGATTGCATGGATATGAGAGTCCTCTATATTCCATACAAAATTCTATATATGTACAGTATGTCTGTGAAGATTCTTGGTCATCCAGGTGAGTTTATCTGGAAGTTGAATCATGGCAACTGGACTTTTCTTGAGAGACTGAAACATTTTGCTGCTCATCCAAGCAGCTTCATCAGTCTTAGGAAAATTAGTGGTGACTCCTCCATTTTATAATTCACCTTCATTTCACATCACCTTGGTCTGAATAGGCTCATAACTTGGGCAATGCCCTGAAGAGGCACTTTAGGTGGACAATGGGAATTCTCTCTGTGCTCTGGGGTTCACTCCTAATTCCCTGATTCATCCCTCCTAAGATGCTGGCCAGAGTCTGACAAAATGGCAGGAAGAAAAACTTCCAGGGCATGCCCAAACAACCTGAAAAACTCCTAACAACTATCAAATCTGGTCGTGAAAGCCTTTGAGGTAGAGAGGACTGTTAATTTGACCCCAAATAGCACCATCTAAATCTAATCCCCAGTTCTTTCAATATGAAGATTGCCATGCTTTTCCATGCCACTGCTCACACCCAAACAAGAGTTACGGCCATTGGTGCAAGGCCATAGAGAACATCCTGTAAGATAGCCAATCCTTTGTCTACAGACAGAGGGAAAGACAAGGAATCCTACATGGCCTGAGAGAGTGAGGAACCAGATGCCTCCATCTGGCATAACAAATATTCTAGTCTTCATCTTGGAATATTATTTTACCTGAGAGCCTGACACTGCAACATCTGGTCAGGGTGATTTTCTTACCATTATGCTTCTTCCACACACAAGCTGCAATGCCTAGCCCAACAAAGGTCCACCTGCCTGCTTTCTAATATTTTAGTGATAAAATGAAGGTATTATTCAGCTAGTTTTGGGATCTCCAAAGTCTGGGGTGCCTAAATTCCTGTTCATTTACCTCAGATTGATGGGCTATTTTTCTCCCCAGTGCCAATTCACACATGAAAAACAGAAGAATCTGGAGACTTTAATGGTTACCTTGATAGCTTCTATGGTGTCAAACTAGGAAAAAAGATACCTAGTTTCAAATTCCTACTTGGCCATGGAAACACATTTAGGGGTTAGCAATGACATACATCTTTTTAAACATCTCACATCCCTGCAAAAACCTTGTCAGAGTCTCAACAGCACATAATGAAGCTAAAACTCTAAAGACATAGCTGTTCCAACAGGCTTTTCCTGAGCTACAACGTCTCTGATAGCCAAAGTACTTTTCCATGGTCTTATTTTATTGTACTTTTAATGCAGTTTAATCAGATGTTGTTTTTGTATTATTTGTCATTTGATTTGTATATATTTAGTTTATAATTTAGAAACTATTTGATGATGATCTGTGATAAGTTGGTTTATCTAGGGTATTTTATTGTCTATGTTCCAATGCTGTAAGCTTCCCGGAGAGGCCTGTTGGCCAGATGGGTGGCATAAAAGTAAAATAAATAAATAGAAATAAATTATGACAGCAACTGGCTACCTTCTCTTTCAAATCACTTCCTGGGACTAAGCCCAGAAATACAAATCTCAGTAACATCCCAAGCCACACTGAAGGCCACCGTATCTTGTAAACAAGTCAGTGTGTTGAGCCTAGTTGTTGAAATGGTTCTCATGGTTTTGGTCGTAATTTGTCATGAACAAGTGACAGCATGGAGAGGGAGAGCCATCTCCCTTGTCTCAGTGCCAACGCCATTGAATCGTCTGCTCCATGTTTTGAATTTTTAGAATTCATGCTGCTTATACAGGCCAAACATCTGCTCCAGCTTTTCAGAATTCCTCAGCCACAGTCACACTCTTGCATGTCATCAGCGCCGGGATTTAGGATAACTGCAGTGCCAATAACACCCTTTCTGAAACCTGTGAAAAATCCAGTTGCATGTCAGACTTCCATTCAAGGCTCACAGATGCCAGCATATTAATCCTCTGCTTCTCATTTCACAATTCAAAGGTGGCGTTAAAACGTGCTGTTATCAAAATATCCACTTTCTCCCCCCCCTTTTTTTAAATGCATATTATTCATTAGCAGCCTAATAGAAGCTTCAGACTGTGCTGCGTCTCTCTGCCAGAAGGGCATATGTGCATGACCATGTGCTTGAGACAGATAAGTACATAAACAGCATATTGGCACCAGACAGACATCTGTGCCTGGAAAAACATTTGCGATATGTACACGAATGACATTTTAGCTTTAATTAAATCCACATAGTACTATAAGGAACTCCACTGTTTCCTTCCTCTGAATAATCAGGAACATATTTTGTAGGTTTGTTTTACATTATTTGGGTAGGGTTTTAATGCCTCTAATATACTATAACCTACATCATTGCTTGTATAGCATTGCTGCAGTATTTCAGGACTTGAAAAGTTATCTTTAAAGTATAATTCTGACTTTAATGTCAAGGCCCCAAAATAGTTAGTTACTGGTAGTTACTATTTTAAAAACCAACTCTTAAAAACAGGTTACATATTATTTTAAAAGCATTACTTTTATTCATTCCTTTTCTAATCTTAATTTCACAAGTTAATTTAGCATTGATAACCATATTACACATTTCTCTATACCACGTCTCCAATTCAATTTGGTTATTTTAATTCTTTGCCATCATCTCCATTTTAGTTATTGATTCAACGTTGTCATTTCTGAATTGGCTGTTATCAACCATATTCAACAATATGGTGCTTGGGGACATTTGCATCTCTGTCCCAATAACTTCTCTTATTTCATTGAAAATCAACAACCATTCCTTCTTCCTTGTTTCACATATTTTTATATATGTGTTTAAGAAGTATCAGGGGTATATACCAGGAGAAGAATCAATGTATTAATGGACGAGACTGGGTGATCTGTATAGTAGAAATAAAAAAGAATATAACTAGTACCAAGTGGTCTCGGTAGGTTCCACAATGCAGGGTTTTTAAAATATATATTTTGTAAATGTCTTCCCTTTCTGTTTAATAAAAAAACTATTTAAGGTGCCAGATGTTTTGTGTCTTTTGTGCCTTTTGTTTAGTTCTATTTTTCTTTGATTTTTGCTTGGAATAAAAAAACTGTTTCCTGTTTATCAAAAGTAACTAAAATGGCAAATTTGCTGTCCTATGAGGCAAAACTACTTCTCTTCCATCTTCCTTAGCATTGTCTAAACATTGAAAACAGTGCCAAAGGGAAACACAAGGTAACCTTTGAGCCATGGGGCATTCCACCTTCACTTTTTAGAGAAGATGCAACATGTCTTCTCTGCAAATTCTTGTAAACTGCCCAGAGTGACCTTTGGTCAGATGGCATGGTATATAATCGAATGAATGAATGAATGAATGAATGATTGTATAAAAGTAACAAAAGTGTACTTACATTGCAAAAGTTAGTGATCCCTTATTCAGTTACAATCATAATGCAATGTGCTTTTTGCTGTTGGGGAGTGGAATTAATAACAAGTGCTTAGTTTGCAACTGCTTATTCCCAAACTTGGCAGTGTTTTATACCATAAATAGTTGTGCATATACCAAATGTATATTGCCTGGGCAGGGAAGGAAGATGGATCAAGCGCATTGCAAGAAATGGATGTTGCAGGCAGTAATGGGTAGAATCCTTCCCAAGAGGAGTTAGCCTACTTGTTCTGAAGGGGCATAAGATGGAGTGGAAGGTTCCTGCTTTGCAACCAGGCTCTTCTTCACGTTTCTCTTTGACCCAAGCCATTTTGATGCTTAGGGCAAAATTAGGGTTTCCCAACTCACCCAAGTCAAACAGCCCAGAATCCAGAGCCAAGTAAATTATTTTGCACCATGAGACTCAAATTCCCATAAGCAACACTTCCTTGTTAGCAGAAACAGAACATCAAACAAGTAAACAAGTGGTAATTTGGAGCCCTTTTATGTTGCTGCTGGTATATGCCATCAAGTGGATTTTGACTTATGGCAACTCTATGAATGAGAAATCTCCAAAATTTCCTGACCTGAACAGCCCTCCTCAACTTCCTATAGGGAGTCAGTTCATCTGGTCTCCCTCTTTTTTGCTGCTCCCTTTCACCTTTCCCAGCATTATTGTACAGTAGTCTTCCAGAGAATCCTGTCCTGTAGGACAGCTTCAGAATCCTTTTTTTTTTTTTTTTTTTTGCCTTCAGAGATGCTTCAGGCTTGATTTGATTTAAGACTCTCTTATTCATCATTCTGGCAGTCCTAGGTATCCACAAAGTCCTTCCCCAACACCACATTTCAAACATTTTTATTTACTTATTTATTTTTCCTGTCAGCTATCTTAAATGCTCAGCTTTCACACCCATGGCTAGCAATTGGAAATACAAGAGTGTGGATGTAGATAGATAGATAGATAGATAGATAGATAGATAGATAGATAGATAGATAGATAGATAGATAGATAGATAGATAGATAGATAGATAGATAGATAGATAGATAGATAGATAGATAGATCCACACTCTTGTATTTCCAGTTGCTAGCCATGGGTGTTAAAGCTGAGCATTTAAGAAAGTTGACAGGAAAAATAAATAAGTAAATAAAAAGTCCTTTTATACAAGCCCCACATCCACTACCTCAGGTGGGACTGTCACTCTAAAGTAAAAAAAGCCTTTTTACTTTAGCAACATGACATCATCTCACGGAAGCCTGCCATGGATGTCTCATGGACTAGGGTTCTAGGATTAAAGCCCCAACCAAGTATCTGACAAACCAAATGTTGAAAATATTACTGTAAAAGGGATAGAGAATTAAATGTAACTACATTTATGTAACTGATCAGGAATGTTGCCTTGAGGAAAACTAATTGTATGCTATCTGGAAGTTGAGTCAGGGCAACTGGACTGCTTTTCTTGAGAGACAGAAACGTTTAGAGGAGCAGCAAAACATTTCTCTCTCTCAAGAAAAGAAGTCCAGTTGCCATGACTCAGCTTCCAGATAAATTCAACCTGGATGACTGAGAATCTAATTGTATGGTAGTTTACCTTTCAGATATTTAACATTTAACCGCAGAATGTTTCAAGAAAGTGTTTTGTTTCTCTTATATTCTTGAAAGCTTTGCTTTTGTTCTTTAGGCCAACATTTCCTAATGGAAAAATCTTGCTGTTTTTTGTTCAAATTATTAACAAGAAAAACAATGGACATAATCTTAAGACTTTGAGAATACAATGGACATAATCTTAACTCAAAGTCAAGTGTGCTTAAACCCCCTGAAACAGACAGATATTGGCATATAACTCTGCTGGTAGTCAAATAAATGAATGTTAAGTTGTACCACTTTTGTAAAATCCTTGCCAGCAGTAACCGACTGAGTGATGCTTTTATTTACTGCATTGGAAAGAACTCAGTGCTGAATTTTAACCACAAGGGTGCACCCTTTCAACATCATCCTATAATATCTACACATGGGACTCCTTGAAGTTTAAGGGCTCAAGCCCACCAAAAAATTACCTTGAAGTCCCTTGAATTCAGCCAAGCTAGTTTCTGAGGAGACCTAGATGGTCACATTATAAGTTGCCTGTTTAATTCCTAAATAATAATGGCACTTTGACTTCCAAAATGCTTTTAAAATGAAACTGCTATAAAGACAAGTGACAGAGCAAAAGCCATACGAAGATGAAAAGGAAAGCCATTTGTTAGAATTTTTACCTTTAGGCAGGTGGGACGGCGGACGGACTATCTATCTATCTATCTATCTATCTATCTATCTATCTATCTATCTATCTATCTATCTGTCTGTCTGTCTGTCTGTCTGTCTGTTATTAATAGATCAATATACTGATAGATCAATAGATCAATGGACAGATAGTCCATCTATATATAAAATTGTCTTTTGGGTGGAATTAGGAAATGTTGCATTTATCCGGCAGAGACAGCAAACAATGACCAGGATGTGAGCACACCCCCCACCTGCCTTGTCACTTCAGAGTGTATCACTCACATGCAGTGGTTCCAAGAGGAGTATAACTCAGGAGAGACATGCCTCCCTCCCATCAGTGGCATCACATGTGTCTTCTAAATCCCATTTTTAAATCAAACACCAGGACCTTGGGGAGCCTTTGACAGCCTTCTCAAAGACTGCCTGCCACAGGAATGGCCTGAATCCAACAATCAGTTTCCATGTTCTTCTATAATCAAAAGCAGAACTTGAAGTGAGCAGGAGATATGTTCCAACTGGGAAATAGGATATCTTCAGAGTAGCAGATGCAAAACCTCATGGAGAACATGTTCCCACCACTATGACTCTGGCAACGAACTTTTCAGAATGCCAACAGTCTCTCAAACTGTATAATTAAATTCTAATAAGAGCAATATGCTGAAGGTTGGTCTGTGTGGCTACTTTTTCCATATGCACAGTATGTTTGCTAGGGACCTCTTGAACCAGACAAATTGGTTCAAATGTAAGAGAATGGCAGGAAAAATTTGTTTTGTGCTTTCCTCATTTAATATTCCTTCACCTAAAAAAGAGAAACACTGATATGAAACAGAAACAACTCCCAGGTGCAACAGCGGACCTCTATGTTTCCACCTTATGTGTGTATGTGTTTGTACATTTGTCACACCAATGCTGCAGTCCAAGTAAAAGGATGGACAGATGTTCCACGAGCTGATTAACCCCTTTGGGGAAGACAGGTGGAGGAGACTGGCCACTGCTTTATAAACACCTCTTTGGGTTGAAAGATAGACATGTTGTAGTTTTGCTGAAGGGCTTTGGCTTTTGTTTTAAAAATTGTTGATATTTCTATCCTAAGAAATACTGGTACAGCCTGAAACCAAAACATACCCTTTCAGCAGATAGAGTTTTATCTTAGAAACAAAACTTCCAAGCAGGCTTATAGCAATCCTAATAGGGCTTTCACGGTAAGGGAGGTACTTAAGGAGTGGCTTTACCAATTCTTGAACAACGGCACCTAAGAGGTGACCTGATTGAAATTTATAAAATCATACACGGTGTGGACAAAGTAGATAAGGAGGAAAATTGTTTTCTCTATCGCACAACACTAGAACTAAGGGGCACTCCATGAAACTTTGGGGTGCTAGATCTCAAACAAATAAGAGAAAGTGCTTTTTTTGAACCTAGAAGTTCACTGGTCTGTGGAACTCCCTGCCAGAAGAAGTGGTGACAGATGTCAGCCTTGACAGCTTTAAGAAAGGATTAGACAAGTTCATGGAGAACAAGGTTATCAATGGCTATCATTATGGATGCCTAAGAACAACCTCCGGGTTGGAGGGATAGGCAGGATATCTCTCAATGCCATTTGCAGGGAATTATAATTCCCCGGGAGAAGACATCTGCTTGGGAATACCCTGAAGCAAATGGTGAGCCACTGTGTGAGACAGAATGCTAGACTGGATGGGGAGTAGCCTGTTCCGGCAAGGCTGTTCTTATGTTCTTATAATTCAGTTCTACCAGTGAGTTTCTATGGATGAAATGGGATTGGAACCCAGGCCTCCTGAGTCCTAGTCTGTCACTCTATCCACTAGATCTCACTGGACACTGGGTTTCTTAGTTGGACCATTGAAATCTCACAAAGAGACCAGCTTCCCAGTCCCACAGAGGTCCTCATCAGGCTGGGAATTACAGGGCTGGGGAAAGACAGGAGAAGCAGGAGGGTCTTCAGAATCATAATAGGCCAAAGTCTCTTCTCTAAAGTAATTTACTTAAAATATATTACCTGCTCTTGTTTGAGAATTGCCTTGTATCCAAAAGTTTAGAACTATTGTATCCATGTACTGAAAGACTATGAATTTCTTTGGCAGTTTAATTATCTACCTTTTCTTTGGCAAGGAACCATTTTGTTCACCATTTTGACATCAGTGCTGCTTGACAAGGATGAACAGGGAACACAGAATGTTTTTAATCCTATTTCCTGGAGAACGGCTAGTTGAAGAAAAGGGAAACTTTTGTGCCATTTTAAAGGGAATGTGTTGGACCTGGTTTTCCACATGCTGGATAAACTTGCAACACCCATTTTGGCTATAGGACAGAAGAGAAGCCAAGCCATCTGCAAAGGTAAAGAGGAAAGCATAGAGAGCACTACACACTTGGGACAACTATACATTGTACATTGGGGTAAGAGTTCCCTCTTGTGGTTATCGTCTGTGCTCCAACAGTGTCCCTCAGCAGATATCCTACAATTATGGGTTTTCTCCTCCTGGAGATTTCTGGTCTTTTAGAGGGGTCTGAGGGACCTTTTTCTTTGGGGTTGCCTATAGAAGCCTGGTCTAGGTCAGCTAACAAAAAAGGACATGGCTGAGTAATACCAGCTCCAGACAAATACCAAAGTGGATCCAGATTGGAGACTCTACCTACTATTGGAAATCCACCTCTACTGTGGGAGCATAGTAGCAGATGGATGGATGGATGGATGGATGATTTCCAGAAAATAGGGGATTATTGGGATCAGTAGATTTGGTGAGAACGGAGAAAGGTTTAGGATTCTGGCAGAGTGGCAAGGTCACTTCCACTGATAGGAGGGCCCTATTTGAGTCTGAAGTTCAGAGGCAAGCAAGAGACATCAGCAGCCCTAGAGACAGCCCATGAGATAGTTTGAGGAAGAACACAGAAAAGCAGAACACTGGTTGGAACCACTCTGAATCATCATAATCATCAACCTAGAATTTCAAAGCTGGAAGGGATCCTATGGATCATCAAGTGTGAATGAGTCACACTAGGGAATTGGAGTTCCACCTCTAGGACCATGGCCAAAGGCCTAAACCACTGGGTTTTCAAGCAATTCTTGATCTCATGGTTGCTCTCTGTCTTCATTCCAGCAATGAAAGAGCAAGGATAAATCACAAAAATGTTCCAGGACCAGGAGCTTTGACAAACACCTTCAGAGGCAACACCAAATAGGCTTGATTGGCATAGCAAGTTACAATAGCCAGATAGCCAAGATAGCCAGATAGCTAGAGAGAAGTATGAAGTTACAGATTAGAGGTTTCTAGGGCCTATCCAACTGACCACATGCCTTGGTGTTATCATGGTGCTGGTTGACTAAATTCTCCTTGAGTTCCTCAGCGCACCGTTTTAGCTTTGGACCTTGGGAAAGCATGGTGCCTCCAATCTAAGAGGACTAGATGAAGTTTGGGGGCCCTTTTGGCTCCTCTTAGATCAGTGATGGCAAACCTTTTAGAGACCGAGTGCCCAAACTGTGATGACAAAACCCACTAATTTTTCGCAAAGTGCCGATAAAACAATTTAACCTAAATGCAGGTGGCTGTGAAGGGGTGATGCTGGGTGCCCACAGAAAGGGCTCCGAGTGCCACCTTTGGCACCCGTGCCACAGGTTCGCCAACACTGCCTTAGATTCTATGATTCTACAACGCCTGAAGTTTTTCAGCTATAAATTGGCAAAAAGCTGGACTATATAATCATTGAGGTCCCTTCCAACTACAGTTTTATGACTCTTGTTTTTGTTTTGTTTTGGAAAAAAATATGAACTGTATATGCTTGTTTTTCTACCAAGGTCTGTAAATTGGGGAGGCGGGGGGCTGGGGGTAGCTATACACTGTAGGAAGTGTGTTTGAAGCTAACGTTGAATACAGAGCCAACGTGGGCAGGACCCCCCCTTTCTCTCTGTCCAGTTGATCCGCCCTCATTCTTCTCCTTCATGAGGATGAGGATTGGAGGCGGAGGAGGGGGGAGAGAGAGAAACCGTTCTTGCCATGAGTACGCATTGTTCACTTACAGAGAGGCTTTCTCGTTCCACAGAAGGCCATATGCAGCTCTATGGCTACTTGTTCAGCCATCATCTACTCAGGGCAGTCTTTCACTCTAGCCACCCCAGCCCACTAGCAACTCAAAGAAATATTACCTAACACTAACAAAAGTGTTATACTGAACAGTATTAATAGCTACGCTATTGGCTTCTATCACAGAAATGGTGTGAAGTTAATTTTTGCTTTACTCAAATTCATGTTTTTTGAAAAACCTTGACTGTTGTTTGACTAGCTTCTGATCAGTACAGAGGCCTAAGATAAATAGCTCCACTACTGCTGCATCTGTTCTGTAAGATCATTTTCCTTATTAATTCATGCCTTTTATAATCAAGCTTTAGGTTTTACCCTAGGGTGAAGCTACTAATTGGATTTGCCAATGCTATGTATCTAGTTTCCAGTTTAATATGTTAAATAACCAAAGACAACAGGACTAATTTCAAATGCTTTTATGTGAATATAAAATAATATCTTGAAGAAAGACCAAACCCATGTTTACAAATTAGTGCAAATGCCTTTTCTTAACCAGTTCTACACAGATCACTACCCTGTACAGATACAGACATTTATACATTGGAGAGCAAACCCTGGCAAATCTAATTAAAAATATAAAATTAGGCCTATTGTTTGTCTTTATTAAAGGTCCACTTTAGTATTGCTTACATTTATGCCATTCCAAGCAAATTGTTACTGGAGAAAAACAGAACATGAAAATTTCATTAATTTCTATAAAAACATTAGCCTTAGTAACACTGAGCTCCTAAAGCAAATTTTAAAATGTTTGTAATATTTTATTTTTTAAAAAATTATATATTCCATAGTAACCCACAGTGTCAACTCATAAGCTGTTTTATTAACAAAGTATTTTTGAATTTAATGAAAAAATCACAATGCAGCTAATACAGGGAATGAAGTATCAAGCATCATTTGGATCCAATATTTTACATTAGGATAAGTAAATCATTCACAATATTATTTTTCATTAGTCAAGAAAAGAAGGGAAATCTGAATTCATTTGTTGGTGAGCAAATACTTCAATATTATTTGAACTGTATTATTAAAAGGAGGTAGTTCCAATTTAAAAGCTAATGCTATACCAATGTTTGATCAACCAAACGTCCAGCTGAAAATGATTGCAAAAATTAGAAAAAAACAGAATCCAAAACCCAAAACAAAACACCAGACATCTCGGCCAGTATCTTGCTACTCTGTTCTGCATATGCAATGTTTTACTGAGCTAGCACTGGGACCTTCTTCAAGCTGATGGAAAAGGATATTCATTTTGTATTGCCTTGTGCAAGCAAAAGCCCTATTTAAAACAATGGAACCAGAGGTCACAGGAGCTCCTTGGGCAGAATCTTATGATCTAGCTGGGGTGCACAGGCTAATGGCCTAGCACTTTCACCGTGGCCAGTATCACACAATGCAATGCCATGTATCCTGAGACATCTGTTCCAATGTAGTAGGCCAGGCATGTCCAAACCAGCCCTCCAGATGTTTTGGATCACATATCCCACTGTTCTTTGCCATTGGAAATACAGGCTTGGAATTCTGGGAGTTGTGGCCCAAAACATCAGGAGGGCTGAAGTTTGGGCATGCCTGTAGTAGGCAAAGAGTCAAGCGCATATATTTGCCACATGGCTATTTCCCCAGGATTAAAAAAAAAGAGAGCAGGGGTTAGGTAAACCCTGTGCAGATCCATTCTATATTCACCACTGGTTGTACTACAGATCTGCACTATTTTAGTAATCAATGGATTTTTAGCTAATCAATGGATTTTTTTTTAAAAAATCCACCGCATAAATCTTTTCTGTGTTGAGGAAGACAGTGCTACAAAACAGAACAAATTGTTGAATACATTTTATTAAAATGTTTTATGACTGAAAATAGCTATGGCAGCAAATGTGCTGTTCCAAATAATAATGGCAGCTGTTCACCTGGCTTCCTCCAAGACAGAGCTTTCCTCAGGTAAAAGGGTAAGGTAAACCTTACTAAGAAGAGAGGGAAAGGAACTAAAAGCTTGGAGCTATGTTCAGTGACAGCATGCATATGAGTACATCTAACCTGGCTTTAGTTTGGTTCAAGTACTCAAGCTTTCAAAAATCAACACACAATTTTTCATCAGGACATATCTGTCATCATCTTTCTCTCAACTCAAACAGAACACAGAAAACCTAATGGAAAGAGTACTGGTAAACTAGTATTCCTACTCCAACTCTTCAATATGGAGATACACAAAACTGACATAATTACATAGGAATGCTGTACCTGCCACCATCAAACTATCAGGCCTCAGCCAACACAACAGCAACAAAACCTAATCATAATTAATTGAGTGGGACCAAGGTGCTGGTGCTGACTTGCCAGTACTAACCAAGATATAGAACCTATTAGAATCTGAAGTCATCAAACAAGTCTGTTGTGCTTGTGAATCTGTATCCATGATCCTAAAGGTATACTTATTGCAACTGGCACCACACTTCCTTACAATATAGCAAAGTATTATAACATTGTGCTACAAAATCTGTAATGGCCATTTCTACCTGCAATTGCAAACCAAAGAAAGTTTCAGTCATCTACCAAAAACAGAAGAAGAAGAACAGAAAAGTTTTAAAACCCCAGAGGTAGTCAACAAACCTATGAAACCCACATAATTTGAAATACTGGAGTCTCTAAAACTAATGTGCCTAGGTTGCTATATGAAACACTTTACACAGGAGCAAGTCACACTGGATTCTGTATGGCTTGTTACAGAGCAAAGGTGTTGCACTGTCCATAAATGTTTCCACTTGTGTTAACATTTTAAAAATAATTAAGATGTGTAGTTTTAAACATCTTCACAAAAGGATATAATACTGCAGTTTGCAAAGTCTCATTTTAGGCTACCGTGTTTCCCCAAAAATAAGGCAGTGTCTTGTATTAATTTTTGATCCCAAAGATGAGCTAGGTCTTATTTTCAGGGGATGTCACATTTTTTCATGAAGAAAAATACGGTACACATTTATTGTTATCTTATTATGGGGAGGCCTTATTTTCAGGGGATGTCTTATATTTCAGTGTGGGGCAAATAAGTAGATCTTATTTTCAGGGGATGTGATATACTATGCCAGACAAACCATTTTACCCATTAATTTGTTACAAACACAAAAACTAACAACCCAGGATACCGATCTCATAAATCTGTGTAAATTATTTGCAATAAAGGTTCAACACTGCATTTATTTCCAAATTAAAAAAAAACTGGTATGTTCCATATAGTTCTTTTTGGATATGTGACACTTTTAAAAAGCACTAAGTCCACCTGAAAAATATGCATTTCAGCCAGTGAACAAGCATTCATACCCAGTTTTTGTGTTTGGGATTATCATCACCTATCACACTGAACAATATTGGGAATTGATTTTAAAGCACACAGCAGTGTTTTAAATCAGAATGTGAGAACTGTAATGTTCTTTCCTGCTTCTTTTGTTCTCTATAACTATCTTAATTATATAAATGTTGGTGATATTTCATAATAAGAAATGTGTAAAGTTCCCTGGGTTCCTTGCCCTCTGAAGATGCCAGCCACAGAGTCTGGCAAAACATCAGGAAGAAAACCTTCCAGAACAGGGCCAAACAGCCTGAAAAACTCACAACAGCCACCAGATCCTGGCCATGAAACCCTCTGAGAATACAAATTTGTAAAGTCTGCTTACTAGGTTAATTATTATGGGGCATCTTAGAAATTTTAAAACTAGAAGAAAAACACAAAACACTAACCACCTTAAGTGTAGCATCTTATGTTATTGGAAACAATTATTTGGTGTAATTTTTGTGGACTCCAGCTCACTTCTTCACTTATGCTAAATAAACCATTTCAGAATTCAAGGTCCCACAAGTCTCTCTGCCTTTTGTGCTGCAACAGACCAGTAGGGCTAAATGCTTAACATAAATTAATATAAGTACTCTCATGTCATCAGGTTACAGGCTCTAGTCACTGTACAGTAAGATCCAGATACACAGTGCCCGTGACATTTGCTCTCGAATCAGCCTGTGCCAGAGCTCTCTCTTCCCTGTGCTACTGCTTAACACGCTGCTTCTCCGCATGAATGGACCATCTAGGCCTGAACTCAAGGAAGTAGACTAGAGTTGACTTTGGTTTTCCAACATTTCAAAATGCTACAATTTAACACAAGAAAGTTGTTTTTTAAGATGATGTTGATTCACTTCAGATGCCCAGACATTTAATCGATGCTAAATTTGCCCTGCTAAAAGGAGAAGCCTTTATATTGTACCTACCTATATATTGGCCAGAATCCTACTGGTTTCTGAGTGAAAACCTCAATCACCTGCTAGGACTAAGTGCTGAGGTGCTGGGGCATGCAACAGTGATGCTCACTGGCACCTTGTTTATTAGCTACAATTAGCTGTGGCATGTTTCACAAACACCAACAGGACTCTGGCCATTACTTACTATTTGAACAGCTTGACCTGTTCAATGGCAACACAAAAGGGCATTAGCACACTGTAGTAAGACTACAGCTTTAGGAATCGAGTTCTGAATTAGGAGCTCACTTTGGTTAAACAAAAGAAACAAACTCTCACACTCAATAATAATGATGGATTTCAGGGTATAGTTTTATATATATATATATATATATATATATATATATATATATATATATATATATATATATATATTAAATTTAAAAAATAGAAAATAGAAACCAGGAGCGAAGGCCAGAACTGAAATAGAAACTGGGGTTGAGAGTCAGAAAGAAAAAATGCCTTTGTTGGATGAGATATCATTAACAAAATTGACTCCCATTAAAAACCAGTAATCGTTGTTGATTGAAAACATCAAGCAATTTTTAAAATTTAAAACGATCCCAAAGTTGGTATTTTTACACACGACGCACAGTGAAGACAAATATAGATCTTTGAGGAGTTGTGCTTATCAATATATATATATATTCCAAATCCATTCTGAATGTAGGAAAAGTTATTAGATGTGCATTGCTTCTTACCGACAGCTGACCCAATTAAATTTACCAGCCTACGGTTCTTGCAGGTAAAATATGATGCCCAGCATCGCAATCTTAGACTTTGTCAGGGGGCTTAAAACAGACATAAAAAATAAGTTAAGGACACTTGAGTGCACAAATATTATTTGCCGTTTAATCTGAGGTTGTGGGAGGTACTCGGACAGATAGATTTCTCCGTGTGTTGCTCACATGCCGTTGTTGTGCCAGAAAGGAGCGTGCAGGGAGCCCAGAAACAGGATCTTTGTAAGCAGTGCTTGCACTTATGAGTCTGGATTCAATCCCCAGTTTATGAAATGCTAAACTCTGGAAAGACGCAAGATAAGCTGTGTCAGTCTATATATATTCCACATGTTAGGAGATTTACAATAATTGTCACAACCTCGAAGAAACCAAATTATAAAGCGGTTATAAACCAACTTCCAAAGGAATTCATATCATGCATGAAACATACTGGATGCTTGATGCATGTTATGTATATGACTTGAATTTAAAGACACTGCAACACTGACAGAAAAAAATTCAATAGATTCCCAGGTTTTCTCTCAGAAGTTGACAGACTCCAAGGCCAAATGTGCTGTGGCACTTTTAAATGCCATACAATGGTTCAGTCAACCTCCGTCAACACGCCATCCTCCCTACCCCACCCCTTTGCTTCCTTCCATTATTCTGCACTCCTGTTCAAACCTAGGGAAAGGAACATTTATTGCTTAATGTTGCTTTGTACTGAGAGTGAGGTTGAGCACATCTCATTTGTTGCTGATGTCTGTGGTGAAGCCTCTAGTCCAGTGGTGGCGAACCTTGGGCATGCCAGATGTTTTGGACCACAACTCCCACAGTCCTTTGTCATTAGCAGTCTAGGCTTGGAATTCTGAGAGTTGTGGTCCAAAACATCTGGAGTTCCAAAGGTTCACCACCACTGCTCTAGTCGGAAGGTTTCAGCAAAGTAAGCTTTTAAGCACCAAAGCAAAGCTCAGCACTTCAATGGATAAGTTCCAAGAGGGAAGTGGATTTCTTAAAGAGAAGGTGCTTTCTTAAAGAGAAGTCATTTTTAAAAAAATAATTTGGATAGAACTTCTTCACAACTCTCATGCCTCTTTGGCATGAAGGAAAAGAAAAGGAATGAGGGGGATAACAAATGTTTTATATAATGATATATTATGAAGCAGTATGAAATATTATGTCCTTTGAAGGGAAGGAGAGCTTTTGAATTTCATGTCAAAGGTGTTGGAAGTCTTAATTTGTGTTTATGCATGTGTACATGCATTTTTTTTTCATTCTCCACCTCCTTGTTTCTCTACCACACACCTGGACTCACCTTGTTATACCACGCAGACACAATTAACTTTTCTTCATTGTCCTGGAGCTTAGCCAATTTGCATTCACCCTTTAAAAAAATGCAGATCCCTGTTAAAACGTTCAGAAACTATATAGGCTTCCCATATAACGTAAAACTCATCATTTCAACGAATAACAGTTATGCTGTTTTCTAAGGAGATCCATACAACTGAAACAAACAGGGTTGTGACTTCATTGTTTAATCCCTTCCCCCAATAAATACAGCTGACTTGAGACTGCCAACTATGTGGCAGCATTTGAAATAAACCACCAAGAAGAAAAATGTTTGAAATATTTTTTTTTTACCTCAAGTGCTTCAATTCTTTTATCTTTCTCAGCCAACTGCTTTCTTAGCAACATGATCTCAACAGATGCTGGATTTAATTTAGGATCTAATGTTTTTATCACCTGCACAAAGATGAACATGAAATGTCGTTAACAACTCAATCCCAATTGAGTTCAGACATCAGATCTGCAATGATACATCAAAAGAAACAGTATCTACATCTCCCAGTCTAATGGAAAATGCCAGCTATGTTAAAGGTATTTATAAAGCGATTTGTACTGCTGGATGGAAACTGGAACGACAGAACGCAACACAGAGAACTAACCTGCCTTTGAATTTGCTGGAAGCTGCAATGACAGAATAGCTTCAAATTCTAAACTTATAAAATGAACTGAATAATACAGAACACAATACTCACACTTCTTGCTTTTTCCAAATACATCTTGTACCTCTCTTCCATTGACCTCATATCTTCATCTTTCTTACGTAAAGCTGTCTCCAGTTCCTCAATTTTTTGTGCTGTTTACAAGAAAACCCCATGTAATGATTAGTGAAAACAAATGATGTTTTCTCCAAGCATAAGAGAACTGACAAACCCAAGGACCATTTGGGATACGGTAGGTTCCAGCAAGATTCAATGGCTGAAATCCAGATGGTGCAATGACATGGATGTAAGCGGTGATGATGTCATCACCCTGTGACATAAATCTTTAATTTAATTAAGCTTCTTATACTGCTGCCCCCAGTTCTGAGGTTCCTAGAAATCCCTTTTAGCCTTAGGAAGTCTTTGGGAGCCTCAGATTTTTGGAGGGTTAAGTGGGGTCAGGGGACCTTTAACATCCAAGAAAATCACAAACAGGATCAGGATTGTGGGGTGCTGGTCTAGTTCAATATGGACGCCAATGTATCTGGAAAATGCTGCATTAAAGCTGTAAGTTGCACGTCCTTAAGTGACAACTGAGAAACATCTGCTCTGTTGACCTCTTTTCTCTATCACCAGTTACAGCTTTGCTGTCATCCACTGGAAGCACAGGATTAACCTACTACATGTATAGCAATAAATCATTTCATATTTACTTGCGGCAGGAAAGAGAAAACAGATCTATACGTACGTTCATCCCTTGTGCAGGTTTTATAAACTAGTGGTGAAAATACCAAACGGGTAGCTCAGCCACTTCCAGCATTTAGGCGGAACATGAGAATAAAGTACATATAATGAAACAACATCTATGGTCAAAAGTGACCATTAGAGGGGACCACTCACCATTTTGATTCAGATCCGGCTGGAGGTCTGCAAGAAGAGCCTCCTTCTTCTGAAGCTCATCATGGACTTCACTTAACTTCTCCCTGGAAGAGGCAGCATTTTTGAATCAGATGTCTTACCCCATTAGTATTTCACATTCAAAAAGATTCATAATAATAAAATAAAATATCCTTGCATTTGCCTTGCGATATAAAATAAGCTATACCGAAAGCAAGAACTGAGCTTCGGTAGCAAGCATTTTAGGCCTTGTGTACAGAAAAGTGCAACAAGGCAAGTTAGAGGTAAAGATTTAAAAATGCTTCTTCTATTGGTGCATCTAGATCTATTATATGCAACAATAGTGGAAAAAGTCTACCCTCTCGGCTGCCTATTGCCCTTAATGCCATTTTTGCAATTGTCATCATGACATGGTGCATGGCAGGGAATTTGGGGCTATACAAGGGGACACAGAAGCAGTCTTCCAAGGTCCAGAAGTAAGCTTTAATGGCCTTTGGACCCCTGGAAGTTGCCCACACACCACACTTTAAAATGTTTAGAGTGCTTTAAACTTTTAACACTTTAAATGTTTAGAGAGTGCTAGGGACAAGTGTAGTGGCATTTACATAACAGAACCGAACTGTTATGAGGAACTGAGGTGCTTGCTTCCCTCATGAAGGGGTGATGGGAGCTAGAGAAACACTACCTCATTCTTCAGTACTATGAAACAAACTAATTCTCTTCACCATTTGAAAGATAAAGTTACTAAAACATCCCACTTTTTAATCTGTTTTTCACACATAGGCACCATACTCTGAAAACAGTAGGAATAATATTTAACTTACATATGTGCTGCTATTTTCTGCTTCAACTTGCTGGACTAGATAAAAAAAGATTAAACTGCTTAGAAACTATTAGGCTACAATCAATACTAATACTAATACTAATACTAATACTAATACACACACCCCTACACATACACCATATGCAATTCCCAGTCATAACCAACACATACTGCATAGGAGGGACACGATATACTGTACCCTAGCAATTCAGATGTAACAATGATCAGTTCCTTCTCTGGATTCATCAAAAAAGGTTATACTCAAAATGTTCTCTCATTTGGCCACACATCTGAATCTAGTGCTCACATGGAAATCAAACTCTTTGTCACATATGCTATGCTGCCTAGGGAAAAAAAGGATTCATACTGCCAGGAAATCATCTTCTTTTTGCCTTCACATTTCCTTAGGCAAAACACACTGTGTTTTCATTGTGAAGGAAGTGTTGTTGTTCAGTCATTCAGTCATGTCCGACTCTTTGTGACCCCATGGACCAGAGCACGCCAGGCCTTCCTATCCTCCACTGCCTCCTGGAGTTTTGTCAAATTCATATTGGTTGCATCAATGACACCGTCCAACCATCTCATTCTCTGCCGTCCTCTTTTCCTTTTGCCTTCGATTTTTCCCAGCATCAGGGACTTTTCCAGGGAATCCTCTCTTCTCATGAGGTGGCCAAAGTACTGGAGCCTCAGCTTCACAATCTGTCCTTCCAGTGAACATTCGGGGTTGATTTCTTTCAGAATGGATAGGTTTGATCTCCTTGCAGTCCAGGGGACTCTCAAGACTCTCCTCCAGCACCACAGCTCAAAAGCATCAATTCTGCGGCAATCAGCCTTCTTTATAGTCCAGGTCTCACTTCCATACATCACTACTGGAAAAACCATAGCTTTGACTATCTTGACCTTAGTTGGCAAAGTGATGTCTCTGCTCTTTAGGATGCTATCTAGGTTTGCCATTGCTTTCCTCCCAAGAAGCAGGCATCTTTTTATTTCATTGCTGCAGTTGCCATCTGCAGTGATCAAGGAGCACAAGAAAATAAACTCTGTCATTGGTGAAGGAAGTATTCAGCAAAAAATCACAGCTCTGGAATCAGAAACAGTTATAAGTAGAAATAGGTAAGCCTGAAATACCTACCCCATTTCCTTCTGTCCTAGACTCTTGATCCTGCAAGGTCTTCTGGAGGTCCTCAATTTGCTGCTGCAACTCATCAACACGCTCCTTGCTCAGTCTAATGGGAAACACATTTTAAAAACTAATAATACCGCCCCACACACATGCACACACACAAAATTACATGTAAGACTAAAACTCTTTTACCCTAATCAGGTGCCATGTGTTCTAGAATAAGAAAACTAATAATAATTTGAAGTGCTCCTTATTATTGTGTTTTCTACTACGTAAATGCTACAAAGCTGGTTATGAATCTACCAAACATATATTCCACATTTCTAAAAAAATGCAAGCTTTATGTAGAAGAAAACTTACCTGTTTTCTGTCTCTAATGCATTTATGGTTCGATGCTTTTGCTCTAGCTTCTCTTGAAGCTCCATAATTTGTTCATTTTCAGACCCTTCTTGTTGCAAGTGGAGCATCTTGTTCTCATGTTGTAGCCGGATGAACATTTCTCTGAGGTTCAGAAACAAACTCAGTTTGCATTATGTCAGATTCTTCTCTCTCCCAAGACGAGGGGAGGAGCTTGATTCATTTGGGATAATGTTACCAGATTCATTTTTAGAACGATCCCTGGCCTTTTCTCTGTTTCACTCAATGCCAAAAGCTTCGGATCCGAGCACAGTTGAAAGTGGTGCAGAAAAAATTACGTACACACTGTTGAGCTTTTCAAGTCTCTCCCTCCTCCAAAGCATCACCACATTATCACTCAAATGTTTTTCCCTCAAAAAAATGGGATATTGAAGCAACACCCCGGAGAAGAGAAGCAAATAGAACTGTCTTCAAAAAGGAAGTAAGGAAGCTCATGTGTCAACCAGTTTTGGGCACAATCATCTGCATTTGGACCTTTGTACTACATGCATCATATTATATTGAGGAAGTCACCCATGCTGAAATGGAGCCTTTGAATCTGACTTGCTTCTAGAACTTCCTTTTTTCAACTGTGCACCTTAGAAGACAGATTTTATTTAAGTGGTACCTCTAATTACAAAATCAATCCATTCCAAATGCATTTTCATTACTGAAATTTTGTACAACTGTTCAGAAAGTCAATACACATCAAGGATATTACTAGGCAATTTTATAAAGAAAATCCAGAAAACACATTTCCGGTACATAGTTTGACAATCAAGCTTCAGTACATTAGGCTTTACATTTATATGGACACATTTCTTACCTATATTCCACAGGCAGAATCTCAGCAGCTAGATTTTCATGGCTTTTCACAGCAGATATATCTGGAAGCATAAAGCGGAATCATAAGGATATCTCCAGTGTATGCCACAAATTGCTTCTATGGAAATGGGGAGAGGGAAGTACCTGTTTGGTTCAGGTGATCTTGCTGCATTTGTGAACACCTGAGCTCTTCATTGGTCTCTTTCAGTGCATCGCGCTGTACTATCAATCTCTGAAATGTTTTAAAAAAGTGTAATTTCAGTACAGGTAAATAAAAAATAGCTCTTTACCTACATAATATGAAGAATTAAACTGTTCCTTCCATCTTTCAAATAGTTTTCCTCTATAATACTGGATATTGAAAGTGAATGATTAAATATATGCTATTAACAGGAAGGCATTCTCCTGTATAAATGTCCCCGAGGCATTATAATTTTCAAGTGAGAAGAATAGCAACCACCTAGGGTCTTTTCAGTAGCATTATCTTCATTAAGATGCACTTCCCTCCTTCAATGAAATCCTTAGAATTTGCTGACAGTTTTTGAGCAACAAATAATAATAATAATAATAATAATAATAATAATAATAATAATAATAATAATAATAATAATAATAATAATAATAATAAGAAGATGAAGAAGAAGAAGAAGAAGAAGAAGAAGAAGAAGAAGAAGAAGAAGAAGTTACTTTTAAGCCAATTTATGGCGACCCTTTCCAGGGTTTTGTAGATAAGAGAGTATTTAGAATGGATTTACCATTCCCTTCTCCTAGAGATAACCTGGGTCAGTGCAGCTTACCCACAACTACAAAGTTGCCTCTTCTCCCAGGAGCCACAGTAGGAAATCAAACTCCTGACACCTAAACCACTAAGCTATCCAGGGCTGTTCTGTTTTGACAAACCCTCTGAATATGAGACTCTGTTTCCTGCCTATGTTTTTTAACAGTTGTAAATAGTTCTTATTTCTTAGATGAGTGCAATTGGTTTTTTTTTACTCAAGACACACACACACACACACACACACACACACACATTCTAAATTGGCAGGGGCTTTCATTTTCACTGTCAGACTAGCATACATTTTCACAACTCTGTAACAAGTGGGTTGCATGTGTTAGTAATACTCAAGGTGTCCTTGAAATATGCAGTGCTGCAGAAACAAGTCTAGCAACATTCCTTTTTTCTTCCATGACGCAGCATGCGCTAGAGCTCACAATCATATTATCTTCACAAAAGTATGATCACAGGCATAAACCCTACGCAGGTTGTTTCGGCATGCACACACAAATATCTTTGTCAATTCTTCTTTTCTTGTGTTGAGATGCCTTTGGTTTCAATGCCACAGTTCCTCCCAGCCTTCAGTCAAGTAGCATTTTTTCCAGGAGTCATGAGGTGCAGAAGCAAAACAAGGAGGCCTGAAAACCCTGGCATGCACACAGAAAACCTTTCATATCCCTTTGCATCTTACCCAATGTCTATGAGGAAAAAGAAAACCTGATATGTATTTTATTACACTGCTTCCAAATAAACTGAGACCTTTAATAGTTTAAGCAGGGTCAATATATAATGCATTAGCTTAAACAGAAATGTTGACTGTTGAGTAGTCACCCTCTGGTTAAAAAGGTAAAGGTCCCCCCACACACATATGTGTGCTAGTTGAGTCCGACTCTAGTGGCAGTGCTCATCTACATATACAAGCCGAAGAGCCAGTGTTGTGCAAGTCCATGGCCATGTGGCTGGCATGGCTGCAAGGAAGTACTGTTTTACCTTTCCGGTTTTTACAGCAGTACCTATTTATCTACTTGCATTTACGTGCTTTCGAACTACTAGGTTGGCAGGAGCTGGGGTTAACAGCAGGAGCTCACTCCACTGTGAGGAAAAACATTTTGTAAACTGAGGCCTTATTTTCAGTGGACTTTCATTTGTAAACCAAAAATTATGCTAACCAAGTACCACTGTTTATCAAGTTTCACTGTAATTATATCTAAGAAAAATTACAGTAGTGTCTATTTCTGATTTTCCTTTCTGTGTAAAATATTTCTTGAGAGATTCAGAGACCAAGATTCCAAGGGCAATCCATCTTCATGACTACCCCCCACCCCCCAGCCGTGTTATCTATCTCCCCATCTATATGTTGAAGAACAATTTGCTAATGTATTTCCATGATACATGTACAAATCTTACTTCTTTCTCTTTAAGCAATGTTTCATGCTTCTCTTCTAGTCGCTTTAGTTCGAATGCCAACGTATCTGCTCTTTTCGATTCTTCAGAGAGTTTGTTATGAAGCTCTTGGACCTTGTTTAAAAAAGGCAAAGACATGCTTTCTTTAAAAGGCAGCACAAGTTGTTTATTTAAAACATGTTTTTTGGGTTGGAATGGGAAGATCACTGCTATAACTTCACTATGATTCAACAAAAATTTTGACTCAATTTTTGCATTCTGATTTTGCCTGTTATTCAACTGTGTAAATGTAACATTTTCTATGTATCCCATAGCACTGGCTCCTTGACAAACAGACAACCGTACTGTGTCTTTAAAATCTGATAACAGTGTGAATTGTTTAGTGGACTAGAGAGAAATGTTGCCTTCTACCCTCCAGATAAAACTCAAATACTCTGATGCAGCTGCTGCTTGTACAAAGGCCCGTTCCCACTGCAAGGGCTATGGCTGTCACTCAGAAAACAATTCGCCTCCAATTATATATCTGTTCTTACATGTGCAAGAGCACACAAAATGTCTAGAGTTTTAAAAGACCCAGCAACAGTATACTGAACTGTGCATGTACATACTGAAATCTCTCCCACCTCTCTCCTTTAAGGACATGGAGTGCATTTAAGTGCTGCTGTGCACTAACTACTTCCTGTGGCATAATGTGAGGCAAGAAGGGGAACTAGTTCATTTTTGCAAGCGACAAAGGGCTTAACTATACATTTCAATGCATGCTGAACAAAGTCACAATTTCTGAGAGATGATATGGGGAGGGGGAAAGGAATACAAACAATATATGAGAAAAAGTTTATTTCTCACCTGCCTTTTGTAGGTTTCTAGCTGTGTGCGGGCTGCATTTGCTTTTTTTAATTCTTCCTCTAGGCTTACTGTGTTGTGCATATACATCATGTTTGTTTCCTGAAGAGATTTCACCTGCCTGCGAAAGTCATTCAGGTCTTCCAGTTTTTTACGGTAGACCTCGACAGTTGATTCTAGTTTATTCGCCTTGTCAGAAACTGTCCTGCAGAGGACAAGCAAAGACATGGTTTTCTTAATTCGGAAATATAAACTGGATGGAGACAAGTTATTAAATTTTCTGCTAAAAAAATTGCAGCTCTCATTAGTCTTTGAAAAACAAACCAGAAAGGTGTTAGCCAGTGTGATAAAACCCAATTTATCACACACCGATTTCTCTTGAGTTCCATTTTTGAAAGAATACAAACCATGGGACTAATGCAGACTAACATTTCTGTTGAGATTTCAGAAGTTCAATAGGTCAGTGATGTCCAGCAGTATTTATGATGGGGATCAACATGTAAATCCTTATACAAAATGCACTCAATCCCAAAACAGGGTAGGCCTTCTTTATTGAAATGGTCTATTAAATAATCTAGAAGCCTTTTAACTTTTTGGACCAACTTCTCTAGACCAAAACATGCAATATTCATTTCCTATAAGAAATCCTACCAAAAAGTGAGCTATATTTCAAAAATATATAGGGACGGATGCATTACACATGTAATAAATACCTAATTATTCAATAGTAAGTCACAACTAAAGTCACAACTAAATGGAACGTACTTAGGTGTTGACTTACAAATTCCCACTGATTCAATGGACCCACTTTACTTACAACTTCCTACTGGATTTCAGCCAGTCTAGAACATTTTGATTAAGCTAGCCAAGAAATAGGTCAATTTCCTGGCACCTCTTTGTAAATGGTGCTAAAGCTGACCAAACTGTGCTAGATTAAGTAGTACCTGAGGCCCTTGTACTGAAAACACAAAACATTCCAAGATGTAAGTGGTAAGAAACATTGGCATGGGTTATTATTTGTATATGTTCAAGCACAGAAATAATGTTGAGCATACGTTATAAAAAGAGACATGGGCACGAACCAGAAAAATGGTGATTCACTTTGATTCATGATTTGTCAATGTCAATGAATCACAAAAGAATATGATTTTTTTTTCAGATGAATCATTCCATAAAATCATTTTTTTAATGTGGCAACTCTATAAAATAGTCTCCAAAGTACCCAAAGACACCAAATTTGCAGGGAAGCTTCCCATGGTTCTCCTCTATAATCCCTCCATGTTTGGTGAAGATTGGGTTTCAGATATCTGACTTATACAATCACAAATCCCCCAAGAAACTGCTCTTTAGTAACTGGACTGAGGAAATCCAATCTTCATCAAGCTTGAAGGCAGTGTAAAGAAGTCAGAGGAAGCTTCTAGGTACCTGGGGAAAGCTTTCCTTGGTGGGGGTGCTCTTTGGCATGTGTAATCTGGACATCTGAAGTCCCATCTCCATCACATTTAGAGATGTTGTAGAGAAGAGTCAGGGGAAACTTTCCTGCAAATGTGGTCTCTCTAGGTTCTTTGGGTGGCATCTTACAGTCCAACAAATCAACAAATCAAAAATCACTAACAAATCATCAATTTGTATTCATCAAGGGTATAAATGTGTTCAAATATGTATTACTGAATTAGCAGTTTTTGAACTGCAATTCTTTTTTTTTAATTCATGCTCACCTCTAATAAAATCATATTCCAATAGTTGTTACACCACACATTAGGATCAGGAGATATGTACCTGTTAGTTCCACTTCAGTATGATCATAGGTATCCAGGCATCCTATATCCTACATCTGCAATAACTTGTGGGCACCCACTGAAAAGTGTGTGTGTGTGTGTGTGTGTGTGTGTGTGTGTGTGTGTGTGTGTGTGTGTGTGTGTGTGTGTGTGTGTGTGTGTGTGTTGCCTTTTTAAAAACTTTGATTATGATTGTAAAGCTCATTACGGTCCAGGTCCAGGCTAATTCATTTGCAATTCATTTTTACTCCTGTGCCTATCTCTAATAAAAACATATTCCAATAGTTGTTACACCACACATTAGGTAAAGGAAATCCTTTTCAATAACCTGTATACTCCGGTTAGTTCCACTTCAGTACTGAACCATGATCTGAGGTATACAGGCATCCTATGCCCAGCATCTATTATAACATGTGGGCACCCTTTGAAAAGTCATTCTGTGTGTGCTGCCTTTCTAAAAGTTTTAGTTATGATTTTAAAGCCCTTTATGATTCAGGTCCAGACTATATGAAAAGACAAGTCTCAATGTACAAGTCCCTGCATATACTAATTCATTGTTGATTTTAAATATTTGATGCTGCTTTTGGACGCACTAAAGTAGAAAATGGGACAAAAATAAATTAATAATAAATCAATGTATGTGTTCATGAGGGGAATCAGCTTCCCTTTTCTACTCTCTACATTGATCATTAACAGATTGGCTCAAAGGTTATACTGCCATATTTATGCCAATAATATTTCCAATAGGAAGAAGATATCAGCTAGCTGTGGCTGGAGCTCGGATAAGAGAAGAGACTCAGTTTAACTTTTTGCTGTATTTTCAATCAACCACAGAAGTACTCCGCTTCTAGGCATTCCCTTCTGGATTCTTTTATCAACAATGGCAAACTCTTGAGATATTTGCTAAATGTCAGAATTTTTAATAGGAATAACAAATTGACTCCAGTCGTACCTAAGAACATCAATTTCATCTTTTAGGGCCCTAGATTCTTCAGCCAGAGATGTCAATTCATCATTTCGATGCTGAAGCTCTATCAGTTGTTTCTCAAGCTCTTCACAGTGAACACGATAATCATCTTTTGCAGCTTCAAGCCTACAAAGAGCACACAATGGGTTCACTTATTCTGTAAATAATATTCTGTATTATTATTCTGTAAATATTATTCTGTAAATATTAAACATCTGTATTGATTTACAGCACTGCACTTTTTTTCAAATCTGCAAATTGGCACAAAAATATGCAATACAGTTTTAGCACAAAAATAACATTTTCTAAATTCTTCACACATGTGAATTCATGGATCAAGGTAAATGTAGATCGTGGCTGCCCAACTTAATTCCTATAATTTATAAACCTACTTCTCTCCTGTTTCTAGATCAATCAGTAACCTTATCTTATCTCAATACGAATAAATAAATAAATACTAAAGAGAAATATACTGACTCTTTCAGCATGATTTTAAAAAAAGAAATAAATGTCCAGGGCTATGAATTAGTTAACCAAAAACCAAAGAGGAGGCCCAAAAAAGCGAAAGTAAAAATGGTTGCATATCCAATCGTTTTTTTGAATTTTTAGAAATTATATCATTTACACTGCACAACATCTTATACAACCTAAAAGATTTAAATATAAATGTTATATAAACGTAAAACAATAAGGAAGCTATTACAATACATTAAAAGCACATATCACAATAATTAGAAAAAAAAACAACCATATATACTCAAGTATGTCGATCCGAGTATAAGCCGGGGCCCCTAATTTAAACCCCCAAAACTGGGAAAATTTATTGACTCAAGTATAAGCCTAGGGTGGGAAATGCAGCAGGGCCTGGCAACTCCTCCTTTGTGAGCTGTGTGTGTGTGTGATGTTTAAAATGACTTTTAGCCACCGAGGCAAGTGCTTGAGTTGGTGGCTAAAAGTCATTTTAAACAATGTTTTAAAATGACCTTTTAAAAAGTCATTTTAAACATGGGGGGTGTCAGGAGAAGTGGCGCACAATGTTTAAAATGACTTTTAACCACTGACCCAAACTTGCCTTAGTGGCTAAAAGTATTGACCCACATATAAGCCGAGGACCATTTTTTCAGCCCAAAATTAGGGCTGAAAAACTAGGCTTATACTCGAGTATATACAGTAATAATAAACATAAACAAAGACAGGAAGAGCATCACCTTTGTCAACAACTGTGAGGTAGGATGTTTTATGGATGGCATCAGGAAAATACATAAAACAGGTCCTGCAAACCTATCTGGAGGTGATATTTTTGCCTGGACGCCTTTAGTTGGTGTTTATGTTTTCCTATTTTAATAGGCATTTGTTATACTGTATTTTATTGCTTATTGCCTTGTATCTTATTGCTCATTGCATCAACTTAGGAAGTTCAGACTGCCAAAAGAACTGTTGATTCAATTTTATAGAAGTGTTATTGAATCTATCATCTGTTCCTCTATAACTGTCTGGTTTAGTTCTGCGATTAAGCAGGATAGAGATTGACTTCAATGGATAATTGGAACTGCAGAAAAAATTATTGCTACTAATTTGCCATCTATTGTGGAATTGTATACCACATGAGCTAAAAAGAAGGCGATGAAGATATATACAGATTCCACACATCCTGGACATAATCTGTTTCAACTGTTACCCTCAGGATGACATTTTAGGGCAGCATACTAGGACAACTAAATACAAAGATAGCTTCTTTCCAAGTGCTATCAAACTGTTGAATAAGTATTTTTTTCTTCTTTTTCTTCTTTTTTAAATAATAGGCTATATTGTGTTGGTGTACTGTGTTTTTATTGTTGAATATATGATTCTTATATTTCCTTCTTATATATGGAGAACATTTTTTACCAAAACAAATTCCGGGTATCTCCAACCTCACTTGGCCAATAAAAGGATTCTGATTCTGATTCTATTGATTATCTCCCATTTTATGTTTTGTATGTGTGTGTTTGTACACTGCCTTAAATTGTAGTTATACAAGCAGACAGTATATAAATGTTAAATAAATGTCAAGTGATATTCCCTAGTTCCCCTGCAACCGTTGAGTATGTACTCCTATGGGTCCCTGTCACATGTAGGGTGCTTATATGCAACACCCTAAGCAAGGTCTCTTCAGAAGATAATTCGCCAATTATCTGCTCAATGGGAAAATAGGCATACCAGGAGAATTCTGGCCCCAGGGTGTTCTGGGCTTTATAGACAACAAGCAGCACTTCTAAACAACCCTAAAAACCCGCAGGCAGCCAGCATTGGAGTAATAGCAACAGTTTTGTCTTCTTTAAAAAAAAAAAATCAAGCGGTGGTGACCTGTTTCAGTTATACCATTTTAAAGTATGATTTAACCATCTGCCAAGTAATGCATTACTGGGATTGACTGAGGAATAGATTATATCAGTCCTCACAATACCTGAAATTTTCCTCTTGAAGCTGTTCTAGCTGCAACTGTGCATGAAAATATTTTTTTGCCACAGCACTGTTTGTATCATCCAGAGTGCCATCCAGCTGGTCCAACCTGTCATTCATGCTCTCATTTTCTGACATCAGACTGCTCTTTTCTTCCTGAAGAGCAGCCACCTAAAGACGCAGAGTACACGTCAGGATTACAGGTCCAGGAAGACACGTGATACAAATATTTAAATGATTCAACTACTGGCTTAGAAAACCTGACACAAAATCAATGCCAAATTAAATCAGTCTCTGACAACAGTACCAAAGATGGAGGGTGAGGAGTTCAAATTTCATCTAGAGGGTGCTGGACTGGGGAAAACTTCCTTAAGGAAAAAGAGGGATTTTTAAAGAGGATAAATCTTTCCAAAGTTTATATACTTTTGTTACCTAGTATTATAGTAATTACATGCCTATTTAAATGATTTTGAAGTGAATGATAATTTTGACATTTTTAGGTGTCAGTAAACTTATTTCTAACTTTGTGCATATAGTTTTAGGCTTAGGATGTACTCCAAGGGTCAGTTCGGGAGCTTCATTCAATACAGTAGTTAGTGACCAAACTTTGCAAGGTTGTAAAAAGAATTACTACATGCAAGAACCCACAGATTTACTGTGGTTCAGTTTCTGTGCTACTGTTTACACATCTGTCAATGGATCTGTCAAATCACCATTTCTCTTCCCCTTGCAGCTCTTCAGACCTTGGCCTGGCATACTGTAGGACTTGCCATATATTCATGGCGATCAGCCGTGATGATGAGAGGAAATTTGGAAAAGTTTGGAAAAGTTCCCTTTTTTGAACAGCAGTTACCAAAATCCCAACCAGCGCCAATGCAGCCACTGATCATTCTGGCTGAGGGATTATGTAAGCAGTAGTTCAGAAAAGCAATTTTTCCAGATTCTGGAAAGGGTCAGGTCATTATATAGTACTAGCTGCTGATCACAACCAACAAAGGGAGGTCACAATTGTGTCTACTTCAGGCATGTGCATATTCATAGGCCCAGAGCAGTTAGGAACTCAATGCAAAACCAGATGGACTCTGATCTTATCCAGTGACACAATTTCCCATCACCTGATAAAAGAATGCAAGAATTGCCTTGTTAGATCAGAGCAATGTCCATCTAGATAATGTCCATTCCAGCCTACTGTGAAACTAGAAATAGAAGTGCAGAGGAGGGAGACCAGGATGGTTGAGGGTCTGGAGGAAATGTCTTATGAGGAACGGCTTAGGGAACTGGGAATGTTTAGCCTTTCAAAAAGAAGACTGAGAGGGGATATGATAGCTATGTTTAAATATTTGAAAGGATGTCTTATTGAAGAGGGAACAGGTTTGTTTTCCATGGCTTCAGAGACTAGGACTCGGGGCAATGGTTTCAAACTACAGGAAAAGAGATTCCATTTGAACATTAGGAAGAACTTCATGACAGTTAGAGCTGTTTGGCAGTGGAATATGCTGCCACAAAGGGTGGTGGAGTCTCCTTCTTTGGAGGTTTTTAAGCAGAGGCTGGATGGCCATCTGTCGGAAATATTGTGATAGGGTTCCTGCATGGCAGGGGGTTGGACTAGATGGCCCTTGAGGTCTCTTCCAACTCTATGATTCTATAATTCTATGATTCTAAGTTACACGCCTTGCGGAAGCCATGATTAAAGATGAGGAAAATACTCCCCAGTTTGTAAACTGAAGACACAAGAACAGCATTGCACTAACACACAGCAGCGAATGCTTTGGGCAAAACGACATTCCAGGACCCTGCTTGCTTGCTTGTCAGTCCCCCAATAGGGGGCTTGAGGTGACTCACAACAGATAAAACAACAGATGTTAAATTATTACATAAATATAACATTTAAAAAGCAATTAAAAAGGAGTTACAAAAAGCCAGAAGTATAAAACCAAACAAACCACCTAGACAACATCATTTACAGAAGAACATGCATTTGCAATTTCAGGAAGAGTTGCTAGCTAAGAAACATGAACAAAACAGTCATAAAGGAAACAGAGATTAACAGAACAGAGCCCTTAAGCATTTTGTTTTCCCTAGTGAAAGTCACTGTGTTAATTTCAATGTATCAAACATCAGAGCAGGTCACATGTTAGTTCAATGTAGTGTGTGCTTTGGGTTACGTGTCCCTAAAACAAAAAGAAACCTACCTTTCTTAAATTCTTGTAAAGTATCATGGGAGACTGAGACCTTATAAGTGAATTTATTAACAATTAGTTTAAGCAAGAAGTATAATTTTGTTGATTTTTAAATAAACACACATGTTCAGTACATCAAAGTGGTATTCATTCATTGAGCCAAACTAGCTAAACAATCTTCAACATTTCTTACTAATCTGCAAGCATTGGGCTGGATTTACATTTCTATGGGACATTTTCTGTAAACAATTAGGGTGGATTATACAAGGTTGCATTTTGGGGTAACTGCCCCCCTCAGATATCAGAAAAGAAAAAAGCCTATGCCTAAATCCATGCCTCTTTGCTCAGAAGCACTGTATGTCTGAATTTCTAAGGCCCTACTGACGCATTATGAAGCATTCAATCAATACTGCAGATGAGGGGGTTTGTGTGCGCTCCAACCCTTTTTCCTGCTTGGCCCAAGTATCCTTTTCCATGTCGAAAAGTACACGTTTATAAAGAAAACAGTGTGCATTTTGCCTGAAGATCTCTACTGCCTAGAGATGTGAAGGCCTGGGGAAAAAAATGGAAAAAAATTGGGGGGGGTCCCTTTTTTTTAAGCTTTTTGGGTCCCCCCCCCAAAAAAAATTGAAAAAAAATGAAAAAAAATGATTTTGGAAATTTTTCTTTGAACTTGATAAATAAAATATTTTAAGACAGGGTGTTCTAATATTTTCCAAATCATTTCTAAAAATATGCATAGTATCAGATTATTCTAATTTCTGTGCACTGAGGACAAGCAAGTCCTAGGTTACAAACTGAACTCTCCAGTGAAAGAAAAAGATGCATTTCTTCCTTTAGGAGGTGCTGCTATTGTCACAGGAAAAAGAAAAAGATTTCACTTTTGTGGGTGTGTTTGGTTCTGTTCTGTCCTCTTCACTAGGCCCCAAAGCCCTGGAAGAAAATACAGAGCAACAAAAATGATTCTGATTAAATTTCATGCCCATTCATTGAAACTTAGTCCCACTTCCTTCTATACATTTCCCCCCTTTCTTTTTACAAGAATGAGGTCTTTATTTTCTTTTTATTTAATACATTGGAGAGGAAATATGAATAGCTAATTCTGGATTTTTAAACATTGTTTTGTAGACTTTTTGTTCCACATAAACTAGTAAACAGTTCAGGAGATTGTTACTCCATTTGTTACTTACAATTACAAATAAATATTATTTAAAAAGTAAATTCTGTTTGTAATAATAGTTTGGATACACTATTTTTATTATGCTAGCTGTGATAATTTTAGGCCAAGTCAAATTGTCATATTTTTTGTTCCTAAAGTAACAGAATAACTTTCAAGCTGTAAAACGGGGTGGGGAGTGCTAACGTAGCAATTTTTTTTCCAATTATTCTGAAAATTTTCCATCCCCCAAAAAAATGGGGAAAATGGGTTGTTCCGAGCTTCAAAATTTCCAGAAATTTTACATCTCTATTGCCCTTGCCCCCTTAGAAAGGGTCAGGATATTGCTTTCCCAAGACTAAAAGTATTGAAAATGTGTCCCTCAATTTGACTGCAGTAGTAACAAATACATGACAGAAAACTCTATACAGTAATACCTTGGATAACAAATGCCTCTGATAATGAAAGTTTCGGATAGTGAATGGAAATTTCTGGGTATGCGGCTGCCTCAGATAACTAATGTTCCCTATGGGCTGCCTCAGATAACAAATGTTTCATAATGCCAAAAAGTGTACCCAGGATGCATTTTACCCCCATAGTTTGTAGAGGGGTGGGAGGAGTTAGAGCGTCTTTTTCATGGTGTTTTGGAGCCATTCTGCACATTTTTTTGCTGAGGAATTTGGACCTTTCGAACTTGGAAAGGAAGGGAGCTAACTTTTATTAATCTTTGCACTTCTTTTCTTTTCATTTTTGGTGGGAACAGGATGGGGTAGTCTTGCTGCTTTCATTTCTCCATGTTTGCATTGCACTGCAGGGTGGGATGTTCTTGGGGTGTGTGTATTCCAACACTACATGCCTAAGTGCACTTTATACAGAAGTCTGGAAACCCCCAGCTTTTTTGCCTTTTTTAAAAATCTCCGGAACAGATTAATCAGTGTCCCATTCATTTCAATGGGAAACCATGTTTCGGATAACAAATGTTTTGGATAATAAATTGCCTTAGAGAACCAATTAAATTTGTTATCTGAGGTACCACTGTACTGAATTTATCTAACGAAAAATAAAATTAACCAGGGAATGTCTAAACTGTGTGATAGTTTCCATAAAAAGAAAGTGACCAAAGTTATTTAGATGAAGACTGTTCTACATATCTTTTCTTCCCATTTAGCCATATGCCAGATAGAACTCTAGCACAACATATTTTTAAAAACTAAATACGAGTTCCTGTGCAGTGACCATCGCATATCTTTCTTCACAAAAAAATGGAGAATAGTGAGAGACTACAATAGGAGGAAATAAGTGGGCCATGAGCTTACCTGCAGGTCTAATTCTTGACACCGATGCTTCAGTTCCTCTTTTTCTGCTATTACTTCAGTAAGTTCTTCCAAAGCTCTTTTCAACTTTGTGGGAAAATGTTAACATCAACATTCTCAGTTATTTAAAAAAGCATACATTTTGTAAAACTATATTCAGCACCTCTAACACACAACCCTACCCCATGTCAGAAAATTATGGTCAGGCTTTCATTCAAGAAAACAGAAAAGCTCGCTCTCAGAATTTATAATACCAGATTTCTACAAGATAACCATAATGAAATCTCCTATGAAAGCATTAACCTAAATTCCAAGTGCACTCAATATCTATTGATTTGTTTTACATTTGTACGAGCTAATGCTGGAACACAGAGTACAAGCAAACTAGCCTTTGGGGCTGTGGGAAATCTGAAAAAAGGTAGTGCCTTCCTTAGCACAGTATCTCCTAGTTTCCATTGCAAAGCTGAAAGGTCCTTTTATCTAGTGACCACTTTGCCTGTGTAATCAGGCAGAAATAGCTACAAGTAAATAATGATAAATCTACTAGCAGGAAGCCAATTATATCTTTATGTGTAATACATACCTGTTGCTCGAGATCCCCAGGTAAGTCACTTGCAACAAAGCCCACTATTTCTTTGCTCATTAACTGTAAGAGTGAAAACAAAAGCAGTTTAGCTGTAATGATTTATACTCACAGATTTATTTATCTATGACGTAAGATTATCTGTGTCAAACATTGTCCTTCATACGCTGCACTCAGAACAACAGGGTTTTGAAAAGATTATTCAACTTACATACCGGTATACCACACAATATATGAGCCACAGTACCTGGACATGAAATGAAATTAGCTACAATACAAACAACCCTGGTTGGCATTTTTAAAATATGGCACATGCTAAATCCAGTGGTTCTCAACCTGTGGGTCCCCAGATGCTCCTGGACTACAATTCCCAGAAGCCCCCACCACTCGCTGTGCTGGAAGGGGTTTCTGGGAATTGCAGTCCAGGAACATCTGGGGACCCACAGGTTGAGAACCACTGCTAAATCAGTGCAGTGCAATAACTAAATTGTTTTGGCAAAACACAAGGACATCAGGATTGAGGGTGAAGTCATACTGCCTGACAAAGAGAGGAAAGAGGAAGAGTGAGAAGTTCTTCTAGAATCTTGTGCAGACTTATTCAGAAAGTAGTAGCTTGTTTGTGCTGGCATGTGCCATGCTATTTTGCTCAAAGTTTATACTGGTAAAATTTAACAAAGGAAGATGTTTACATAGGAAGAAAGGGGCAAATGATGCCTGGTGACTTTGGGCTTGACAAGCAGAGCAAGGAGAGAAGGCAAAGGAAACCAAACTCTTGATGTAGAATTTTGTCTGAAATGAATCTTCTTCCTTTAGGAAGAGGCATGAGAGAATGGAAATATAAGCTTTATAATCTATATACCTGTGCAAGTTACCTGGATGAAAATTCTTCTGACTAAGGAGAACCCTTCATAGAGTCATTTCAGAACAATGACTTTGCTTTCTGGCTCCTTACAATTGAATCTCGAACTAAGGCTCCAAAAACTGTCAGCTGCAAAGTTGGCAGCTTGAATCCCGGGTGCCACACAGCAGAGTGAGCTCCTGCTGATAACCCCAGCTCCTGCCAACCTAGCAGCTCAGAAGCCTGTAAATGCAAGTAGATGAACAGGTACCACCATAAAAAGCAGGAAGGTAAAAACAGTGTTTCCTTGCGGCCATGCTGGCCACGTGGCCATGGACTTGCACAACACTGGCTCTTTGGCTTGAATACGAAGATGAGCACCGCCCCTAGAGTTGGACCTGACTAGCACGCATGTGTGGGTGGGTGGGTGGGAACCTTTTTATTACTTTTTAATTACCGTAACACCTTGATCAATGAAGTGTAATGACTGGTTATTTCTAATAAAGTGTTTCTTTAGTACTATGTATTCCTTAGTATTATGGTATTATGTTTCCTTTGTATTATTTTTATTTCTTCTAATTAGTAAATATTTATTGTTTATCAAGGTGTACAGTAAAACAGAACATTTATATCTAGAAAGGAAACCATCATCATTATTAGCTCAATACTTATAGTACCTCCTATCATGCAAAATGGCTTGAACAGAAGCAAATCCCAAAACATCAAATATAGGATAAGACTGTGAACACAAACAAAGCATATCTTAACAGAGGTGATTTAATTGTATCAAGGAAGCTGAGAGCAACACCATGAGAATTGCCTGGCTGCATTACAATCCTGGACTCTCACAGAGAAGACAAAATGATTAAAGTTGAATTATCAGACTGAGATGTTGCTTTCTCCAGAAATTAGCATCAACAAAAGATAATTAAGAGTTACAGTTGTAAAGAGAGCAGAAAAATAGTGGAAGGGCATCAGCTGCTGCTGCAACCATGAAAGGTGACAATTTCTGTGACACTGAAATTAACTCTTATTGGTACTGTACGAAAGAAGGCAATTGCAAATAACTGCTGAATATTTATAATGTGAAGACCTTATGATCAGACAATCCAAAATGAAACAAGAGAAATGTAAGAAGAGACTCTCAGACCAGGAGGCACTCAATCAGTTACTAAGGAATAGCAAAGGGTTTGTTATGATTACTGCTGTTGCTAATGAAATAGCACATCTAATCACAAAGGCAAAAGGAAAGTCTGGTGTAATATGATGGATATAATTGCAAGATGGAATATGAAAATGCTAAAGTTTTTTTTACCTCTTGAATAGCAGCCATGACAACATGCTGGACAGACTCCTCCAATGTCATTATAACTTGAATATGTTCTACAAGGCAAAAACTGTAATTATGAGTGGATTCAACTTCATTACCAGTGGATTCACTAAAGAAAGTCCACCAAAATGAATACAAATTGTTAGTCCCAACTAACAGAAATCTCATTAACTTCAACGAACATGGGGGGCTCATGGACTGGGTGGGATCTTGCCTCTACATCTGGAGTGGAGAATGAATACTGGTTGTGAGCTGGCTACATTAGTGGGTCTACTCTACATAAGATGAATGGATATAGCCCATTTTCTTTTCAGATTAATAAACTATTTAATATGCTACCAAAAAACAAGGAGCAAGGGGCTGAGGATTGGGCTGCATTATGGTATTTCAAGTACTTTTTCCATTGGAAAGTTGTGCCATTCTATTATGGTGCAAAAGATTAAACCACTTAACATTCCATGACAGAAAAAGCTTCCACTTTCAGTTAGCCACAACTTGTCATGTCATCTAGAATTGTTCTTTATGCTAACTACATAATTTACGCTAATTAAATTTCAAATAATTTTATTTTAAGCCACAGCTACCTTGCTGAAAGTAACCATAGTACTGTTAGGGATTTAATTCCCACTACAGCAGTGGTTCTCAACCTGTGGTTCCCCAGATGTTCCTGGACTGCAACTCCCAGAAGTCTTCATCACAAGCCTGAGCTGGCCAGGATTTCTTGAAGTTGCAGTTCAGGAACATCTGGGGACCCACAGGTTGAGAACCACCAATCTATACAACCCCACATTCACATCACATGGTAACTGTCTCCTCAGACCATGTAGAAAAATAGGGGAGTGGGCACCCAAAAACTGGTGAGCACCATGATTGATAAAAGTCATACAATGGTTTAGTTTATTGCAAGATGGGGGGGAGGAGCCAAGTTTAGTTTGACCTCTGGTTCTAAGCAATTTGGGCATAATCAAATTTCAAAGAAACTTGTCACCAAGCAAATGCATGTTGGACTGTAACCAAGGATTTACTTAAGTTTCATTTACTCTAATCATTTATTGGCTGATATCCTATTCTAGAGTAGACCCACAGGATCAGTTGCAAAATGGTACACCAACATTTGTGTACATCCCTCTGAGTCACTGGTTGGACTCCTCTTCCATGAGTTCTAGTCTGCAACGATGATGAGATCACCAGCTGCAGCATTTCTGATCTCCTCCCCAGAAGACTCCCATCGTCCTGACATTTTCAATAATTTAAGATTTCCCCCCTCCTCCTGTCCCATTGCTCCAACAGCTTCCCAACAATGAACGCCCACGGGAACCTGATGGATGGGGGAGATCAGAAATCAGACTACACTGTTGGGATTGGCAACAGGATGCTGACCTATTTATTACCAACTCTTGAAAACCAAACAGACAATAGAAAACACATAAAAATGAAATAAAAACCATGCCTGCAAATTTTGTTAAAAGTATTCAAATTGTTAAAAAAGTGTTACCTTATTGAGTATGGTAACTGATGCAGAAAAGAGGAAGTAAATTATCATTATCAATTCCAACTCGTTCACTAGTTCCCTGTGCAATCTAGTAATTCCTATGATTTGTTCTCACAAATGAAAGGGAACTCATAATTTGGGAAATATTAGAAAATATTCACCTTGTTTTTTTTCACAGTTGACTGCACAACCTAAAATCAGCTGCAGTAACCTGCCCAGTTCTACTGGGTCAGAGTGTTCAGATATCCGGCTTAAATCGGGAAGGAGATCCTCTGAAATCTGCTGACCCAAAAACTATATAATTGAAACAAAGAAAATCCAGATAAAGCCCATGACATCACCCATTCACTGGATTAGCTGTGAAGAAGCAAATATAACAGCAAACCTAGGCTTTTCTCTTCCAACAAGGGCAAATTTTGCATATGGTAAGACTATTTTACAAGATCTGCTAGTCATCGAGTATACATCTGCGTTATAATAAAGAACGTTTATGGAAAACTAGTATAGAGCACATACAGAAAACCTGGATGCTGAACTACCATGTTATTCATTGAGAACTGAATGTAAGTAGAAAGCTAAACTGCCAATTGTGAGGCACTCTGTAAAATGCCAAGCAACGAATGGCATCCTATCAATCTTGACCCTTGTGACTCTGCCTGAGAAGCAAAGTTACTGTGACATAGTGACTCACAATTAGGGTAAGTTCATTTGAATCAACAGAACCTATGTAGCAACTGACTCATCAAATCTCCATTGATTAAATGGGCCTACACTGTAGTGCACTTTACTATTTTAAGCAACAGGATTCTTCTGGCCATTGCAATATCACCTCCCAATGAATTAGTCAGATAAAGTTAACACAAGAAGACTAATTTTCAGTTGGTCATAACTCAAGTTACCAATAACCCAACCCAAATATGCTTCACAAACACTTATTTCTAATACAAGATTTTCCCACAGCTGAAGTTCTCTAGGCTCTCTACAAGTACATTAAAAAGGAGGAAATACAAATAAATTCGCATAATATAAAGTTAGCAGGAAGGAAGAGAAACACTGAATTAAATGGGCCTACACTGTAGTGCACTTTACTATTTTAAGCAATAGGATTCTTCTGGCCATTGCAATATCACCTCCCAATGAATTGGTCAGATGAAGTTAACACAAGAAGACTAATTTTCAGTTGGTCATAACTCAAGTTACCAATAACCCAACCCAAATATGCTTCACAAACACTTATTTCTAATACAAGATTTTCCCACAGCTGAAGTTCTCTAGGCTATCTACAAGTACATTAAAAAGGAGGAAATACAAATAAATTTGCATAATATAAAGTTAGCAGGAAGGAAGAGAAACACTGAAACACTCAATAAAACCACAAATACATAAAAAGCTACCAGCAAAAAAATTGAGATTACCAGAGATGATAAAAAGTACTATAAGAGAGTCTTCAAAATCTGGGACAACATCAAAAAGGCTCCAACATATATCAAATAAAGTGTGGCGAACCTTTGGCACTCCAGATGTTTTGGACCACAGCTCCCACAGTCCATTGCCATTGGCAATCTAGGCTTGGAATTCTGAGAGTTGTGGTCCAAACCATCTGGAGTGCCAAAGGTTTGCCACCACTTAAGACCATCAAGTTGGCCCCAGAAGAGCATTTCTGAGGAAGACATTACACAGATAGTGTACCCTCCACTGAAAAAACCCCTTTCTCCTGAATTAGCTCACTGGACACATGATGGGGGCTGGAGACGGGCACGAATTGGTTTATCCTGGTTCATAAATGCAGCAGAACTGCTCCCTCCCCCAACTCAGCTCCTCAGCTTAATTTCCACTCCTGGAGACAGCACAGACTTCTTGGCCGCACCCTTTTGTCTAAATGGGAGATCAGCCAAGAGGATGGGAATATAAACCTGAGCTATAGCCAGGAGTGAGGATCAGGTGAGGAACTGCTAGAAGCATCAAAAGGGGTCAGATGAGTGACTTTTGAACCAGGAACAGCAGTACTTATGCTGCTGCTTTTACGAACCATGATGAACCGGTTCATGCCTGTCTCTATTGGTGGGCAACTGAAAAAAAGAAAAGCCCTGGCTAATGTTCTTACGGTTCAGGCAGGGAAATAAATTTATAGTATTTTGGATATAGAACAAAAAATACAATCCATGGGATCATATTAAATGATGGTCAAATATTTGACAAACAAAGATTAAGGCTTTGAAGATAGTGGAAGAAAGAGACATTCTAATTACTGCTGGGGGATTTCATACCTCATGATAATAATCCATAATTCCTTGAAGAACCTTCTTCAAATTACTAGCCTATGAATATATAAAAGAAAATGGCCTGTTATTGTCAGGTAACATTTTCACTGCTGAAATTTATCATCCAATTTCTCACATACTGTTTACTGAACTATATGATGTGTAACACAACTGACTCTGCCTCATGCCTCCACGTGCCGCTAAAAACCAGTATTGTGATAATTACGGTAAATTATATCATCCTCAAACATCTGGCAAACATTGCTTGAAGAATTCCTTTCATAGAATGCTTTGGTTCTAAAGAAGCAGTCTTTGACTACTCCTCAATGATACAAGCAAATATTAAATAACACACATACAGGAACTTTGGTCTAACAAGTCTCTGATTCAGAATCTGGATTGTTTGTTCAAGCAGTCTCCAACAGTGTAAAGTATGTTTATCTGTAAATCATTAACCCCCCCCCATAAAGTGGAAGTTCTGAAATCTTGTATTCATGTTTTCCATTACCTTGATTCTCCAGTTGTCACCAACATCTTCTTTAATACGATTCAGCCAAGTTTTGTCAAACCAGGCAGCATCGCTAGGATAAAAGTGGTTTATATATATTAAGTCTTACTAAAAAAAACCTCACAAGGTAAGCTGAATTCCAGTCTTATTTCTGTCTGAAAAGTATACAGGCAAAGTATAAGACAAAAGCACACTGGGTTGAATCTAACAGCATCTCCCTTCTCATGGAACACTCTCTGAATTACGGGGATATTTCTATCAGCAGAATGGGAAGACAGCAAAAATTTTATGCTCCCTGACCACTCACCCACAGTTCCTGAGTTTCTTCCCATTCTGCTCTGAAGGATCTCTCATATCTCTGGAACAGATTTGGGAGGGGACATACATTGCTACCAGTGCAGGAATGACAGTAAACATCTCCTGCCTTCTCTATCTCCAGATGGAAGCTTCTTCTAGATCATAAAGCCTTCCACCAGTTGAGATACCAACAAGAGGTAATCCTTCACAAATAGAATTTATACAGTCAAAATTCCAACAATCTATTTGCATGTTGTATATTTGTTACTATTACACTTTTGTAACTTTAGTGAGGACATCATTTCTCTGCAAGATCAGGTAATACTATATACTCTTTCCCAAAGTGGAATGTGGGAAGGATTGAAGAAATTCCAAGGGGATATGAGATGGTGAGATATGTATAAAGTAACTTTTATCAGCTAAAACAAATGTTTTATTTTAAAATTTCCTCTCCAGAAATGTACCTCACAATGCAGGAATAGTGCTTCAGACAGCATCATGCTGCATATTATTTTTGTTTCTGCCACATAAGGTCGATTTCATTTTTAATTAAGTGTGTGTGTCAAGGTAACCATTTATGCTTCTAATTAATTTATAGAATTTTATAAAGTTTTTGTGTTGATTTTTGACATTATGTATAAATATATTTAAAATGGGGTTAGATGGTGGTAAAGGAGAGGGAGAGAAGAATGAGTTTTCTCAAAATAAAATAAAGTGAAATGTCAGATAGGAGCCAGGTATGTTGAGAACCAAGAACAATGTGACAACAGACTTTAAGGAAAAAGTAAAAGGCCACACTGGTGTCTTCTGACCTTAATATGCTAATCTAAGTGTATACATGCATCCTGCATTAAATTGTTGTGTTTATCTTCCCATAGAATAAAAGCAGCACTTTCACTATTGTTCTACGGACTTGGATTAGTTTGTTACGGAAAGGCTATACAAAACTTTTCTAAGAATACATTATTCATGATCAGTGACCCAGGTACCATTCTCATTAGTTTATAGGAATTTTACTTCTGTCTGCTGCTAATGTTAATTACAAGGCTGAAAATGTTGATGCTTCAAGTACTTGGACATGTGTGTGATTTATGTATGCATGAAAACTATTCTGTATTTGGGTGGCATGTACTTCAGGTGTTTATTTGTACACCCTGGTTAACTGTGCATACTTGCAAGCAAAGAAAAAATAGGTTGGTATGGTGAGCAACTGTAATCCAATATGCATATTAAATTAACTTACATTTCATGAAGTACTTGGGCCATGGCGACACCATTAGTTAAGTCTTGCACGTCTTTGCAGGATTGAGCAGTATTAAATGTCTGTAACTAAAGGGAAGCATGAATAAATACACTATTTCCTATCACAATTCAGTTAGGTTACCAGAATCAGTTTTGTCAACCATGCAAGGTTTTGTCAACCTTGTATATATTTATACAACGAAAGCCCTATCACCAACATATATCTGTGTATGCACAGCCACAATAGCTAAGCCTGGAAGGAACTCATTCTGAACCCAGTCAAGAATTTATGAGTATTATCTCTACTTATTATTTGTTCATTTAAAATATTTCCTAGATGCCTGTAATGGCAGAAGCCATCATGAAACCAATGAAATGATATAATTTTAAAAAGTAGCAAAAACAAAACAAATAGTAGCAATAAAATATTGAGAAAGAACTGGATGCAATTATAGGTAAAAAAGCAAAATAATCCAATAAAACATGGTAGCCAGCATCCTACTGGTGGAAGTGCTATGTTTTGCACAGCTTATCCTAGCTAACTATCGTTGATTGACAGAGAGCTGGTGCATGTCTCCGTTTCACGCCTGGACACAATCTGACTGCAACTGACATGGCGCCTCAGCATCTCATCAATTAGTCACAACTAGCTATTGCCAGTTAGGCAAACTTTATTGAATTGTTTTTAAAAAGGATTCCAGCCACTGAGTGAAAGGTAAACAGGTAGGTTTGAGGGGCTCTCTTCAAGCCTGCAGTGATGGAGCAGTGATAAATGCCAGAAAACAACCTGAGGTGTGAGAAAAGATCCTCCTTCATAAACATTCCCACATATTTTTGTTCAAAAGGTAAGCAAGTAAGAAGGGCTTTTGAGTAAAAAGCCTTGTGGCAAGGTGGTTAACGCTGCTATGCTGCAGCTATAACTAGGGTCACAACCTGGGGTTCAATGGTTGACTCAGCCTTCTATCCTTTCGAGGTTGGTAAAATAAGTGTCCTGGTTTGGGGGGGAATATGTAGCCTGCATAAATAAATTGTAAACGACCCAGATAGTTCTTTAAGCACTATAGGATGGTATAGAACACTCTGCTTTTTTTGCACTGCTTTGCTGCTGATTTTAATTTGGAGAGGCAAAGAGTCCATTTGAGTAACTTGAGTAACCAATTCCTTAAAGTTGAACACCTTAAATATTGAGAAATTAACCAATGAATTTCTCAGCAGGCTTCATGCATGTCATATGGCCTGACTGCAGAAACCGTCCCAATATCTGGGTTGCTTTATTATGTACCAGCTGAAGTTTCTAATATGTTTAGAGGCAGCCCATTAAATCATATTATAGGAATGAGCTTCAAGAAGGTTTCCACTTGTGCTAGTGGCTAATACTGACCTCTCCAGCAGGACTGGCATAAGGACTACTTAAATAACTGAAGCAAAAGCATGGTGAACAGCCCCAAGTGATATACAGAGACCTACTTTATTAACAGAGCAGAATACTGTATTTCTAACTTCAAAAAATTTAGAGCATTCTGTACATAGAGCTGTTGTTTAGGTAAAAGAAAGATAGTGCAAACACTCTGTCACTCATTAATTGCAAACACAACCCTGTTGCATCCTGAACATACAAGGCCGAATAATTTAGGAAAGGGCATTGTAAAGTATACAGCCATATGAATTGTATGTAGTCATATATGAATCAACTGTTCTAACCAGAGTGGATAAAATTCAATGATCTCTTTTTTAAAAAAAATCCAATTGATTCATCTCAAAATTTAAATCATGATTTAGATTTAAAAATGACTTTTGATTTAATTTGTCTAAAGCCTAATGTTTTAAATTTAAATTATGATTTAAATAATAATTTAAATAAACTTGATTTAAATCAAATCCATCCTGGTTCTCAGCCTGCATTCCCAGGGCTAAATCCCACATTCCACTGGGATCACAGCTGAGCTTCCCTCCTCCAGCTCCCTGGACTACCTGGAGGGAGGCGTCTCAGAACAAAAGTTACCTCCATACACAGTTGAAATATCCAGCTACCAACTTGAAGTATTTTGGCAGCTAGACCATCTTGGAAAAGAGCAAGAGAAATTTCTCATACACAAACTCTACAGCTCATGCTGGCACTGCAAGATGTTGGTCAGGAGGCATATAAGAAAACCAGAGTAAACAAGAACCACTGTATAAAGTCCTTACATGTCATGTCCTGTCTTTCTTAAAGTATGGAAAGAGCAGTTTACTCCACCCATAGTTACTCAGAGGTAAACCCCAGAACCTTCAATGGGAACTTACTCCAATAATTAGAGGCTCCTCATCAGGAGGAAAGCTCTGGGATTGATATATAGAGCCTGTCTGTATGAAATTGAAATCCCCTTGAAGAATCACTGTGGGTGCTCTTTCGTCTGGTTTTGCTATGTGTGCCATATGGCTGCCAAAGCCAGAAACAGTTGGAGAGCTTCTGATGTTGCACCAACAACATACTTTAGAAAGCAGGATTGGTTGCATCCAGGCCAGATTATTGCAAAATGCTTTAGGTGGGGCTGCCCTTAAGAATTGTTCGCATATTTCAGCTGCTTAAAGAAAAAGCTGCCAGAATGTTGACCAGCATTTCCATCACAGAGTGTATTATGCTGACGTTCTGTGAACTGGATTTGTTTCTCCCTCCAGGCATATTTTAAAGTTCTGGAGTGGAGCCCCGTTCATCTATTCACATCATGGATTGATGTGCAAGTAGATGGATGTTTTCTGAGCATGTATTTGGTACCATCTTGTGCAAGTGTAAGTTCCATTCTTTCTAATGGGGTGATCTCTACTTATGCAATGGCAAGGGAAGATAACACAGAATATCAGGGCCAGAGCATAACTCTCCAACTCTGGAGGAACAGTATTCAGGCCCTAGTGTAGTGATGACGAACCTTTTAGAGACTGAGTGCCCAAACTGTGATTCAAAACCCACTAATTTTTTGCAAAATGCCAATACAGCAATTTAGCCAGAATACAGGTGGCTGTGAAGGGGCAATGTCAGGTGCCCACAGGAAGGGCTCTGAGTGCCACCTTTGGCACCTGTGCCACAGGTTTGCCAACACTGCCCTAGTGGCTACCTGTAAAGTCCCAAATGATATGGGTGCAGGTTATTTAAAAGACTGACTATGCTCATATATTTTACATATAAGTCTGTCCATTCTTTATAATCTACATCAGACCCCTTTTCCATGCTGCTCTGTGTTCAAACATATAACCAGCTGGAAAATCTAACTGAGCTTTTCCAGAAATGTTTCATAAATGGGCTTTGGAATACCCTTCTCTGCAGAGCCTGGCTGATTCTTTAAGCCTTTCGGTCAGGCATTAGAGATTACTCCCCAGCCCCAATGGAGGGCTGTGTGATCTTGGGATAAGTATGCTAGTAAGGAGCAGGACACAGACAAATGTGAGGGGTTAGAACAATGACCAGAGATTGCCTGCTGCTGCTCCAGTAAGTACAAACAAGCCAAGGTAGGCTCATTCAGTCTTGTTCTAATGTTGTAACATTCTGCTACAAATTGTATATATATTTTAACCACTCAGTTCTTTTCTTCTTCTCAGTTCCTTTTAGAATTATTCAAATTACAAAATCAGCCAAAGCATTTACTATCAAACACCAGTTCGTGTGACTTGGTATGTGATAGCAAATACATACACTGACTTCATAGCATGGCAATTCTCTGTTGAAATTTAAGTTAATGGAGTTACACTGGCAAAAATGCAGTGGTACCCCAACTTAAGAGCAGCTTGACTTAAGAGTAATTCGACTTAAGAGTGGAAAACTGTTGGCATTTTAACTACCACCTTACAAATTTTGGATATGGTCTGCTCGACTTACTTTTTTATTTTTTTAACTTTTTTTTTTCAATTTTTAGATAGGTGCCCCAACTTAAGAGCAGTTCGACTTAAGAGCATGCATTCGGAATGGATTAAATTTGTAAGTTGAGGTATCATTTTATACAGTATGCTTCCAGCCATAATACAATTGTTTTTTTCTTACTTATTTTCATAATTTTTTATACTTGCTTGGCTCTTATACCCCAAAAATGGCACATTGCTCCTCTAAACAAAGCACTGTACATCTCTACTGAAAAATAAGCCATGATATGTTTAACCAGCCTTACTCCCAGGTGACTGAGTATACAATGACAACCTCAGAGAACCCTACAACCGTAGGAAGGCTTTATATAAGTGAGTGTCTCCTTGAATAGAAGTAGCTAATTAGGATTAGGAGAAAAGCAGAGTCTTTTGCTAAGAGCAGCGCAGCTCATCTACTATGTTGCACTGTAAACAGGAGTGAGCTGACATCTCAATATACCTTATAAGTGTAACAGAAAGAGGAAACCAAAATTTAAGTGGAAAAACACAGATCAGCTACAACCACCCATATATCAACAATCCAGCATATTCTATGTTCCTTTATTCCAGAAAAACTGGAACACAATAATGTAAATCTGAATATTCTATTTTTTATTAGAAATAGGAAAAATGTATTTGGTCACTGCTAGAAGTTTATTTCTAATTTCAAAGAACAAATGTGAGAAGCTTTACTGTACATATACAGTAAATAAAAATAAATTGCAATTGAAGAAGCTAGGATTACCCGATACAGCAACATTCCAAATGACATTATCAGTGCATTTATGTTTTAAAAATAAATACCAACAGCATTTATACAGCATTTATCACTGGCACCTGGAGGAGAATGGGAACGTTTTGTTGTTATTGTTGTGTTGTTACAGTCCTGACCAACTCTTTGTGACCCCATGTGCATGGAATTTTTCTTGGCAAAAATACTGGAGTGGCCTACAGCACCTGGTATTCCCTGGTGGTCACCCATCCAAGTACTAGCCAGGCCTGACCCTGCTTAGCTTCCCTGAACAGGCGAGATCAGATGTGCTTAAATAGCCATGGCTGATAATAAGAGGGGTTCTTAATGGATTGTTGTGCTCCATTGTTTTAAAATGTAATTTTAGTATTGAATTTACTGACAATTTTAATATAATATTTGTTAATTGTTTTAATATATTTTAATATTTTATTATTTGTATATTAATTGTTTTAAACTGTTATTTTGTTGGTTTTAATATGTTGCTATAGTTTTTAATATATCGTTGTATGCCACCTAGAAACCACTTGGCAGTAGGGCAGCTAAAAAATCTGTAAAATAAATCATAAATAAATAAATAAATAAATATTTGTATACTCAGTTTTTAGCTTTTAAATATTATATTTTAATTATTGCAAGCCACCTCAGTTCCTTTTAAGGAGAAAGGCAAAGTAAAACTATTTAAATAAATAAAAATAAATTTTTAAAAAATATTGTCAGCATGCTAGTTAAGCTTAACTTGTGGAACGAGGTTCTGGCCACTGTTTCTATTTTTAGAAGGACAAATATATTTTATCCAAATTCCATGGCTTTTCAAACAAGTTTTTAAAATCTCTACTACAGGTAATCAAATTGTACTGACATGTTCAAAACTGTGGCAGCAAAGTGAATAAATAAAAGAATTTGGTAAGGAGTCCAACTGAGTTTTAAAGGGGAAATCAATGGGCAAAAGAGTGCAGCTCTTGTTTTCTATAGGACAACTGGCTTATTTGCCCAGATCTTTTTTTCCCTTTTCTTTATTGTTGTTGTTGTTGTTGTTGTTGTTGTTGTTGTTGTTGTTGTTGTTGTTCTTCTTCTTCTTCTTCTTCTTCTTCTTCTTCTTCTTCTTCTTCTTCTTCTTCTAATTCTAATTCTAATTCTAATTCTAATTCTTCTTGTTATTGGTCTTGGTACTGAATGATGACTTCATTATCATATGGATCACTGTACATTATTAGAATCCCCATGGTCCATTAAGTGGTCTCAGATTTAGCAATTATAATACATTATATCTCAATACATTAAAATAACCCACACTACAAATCTGAATATGAGTTAAGAATGTAAGAACTATGCCGCAGGATCAATCTACACTTGCATCAGCCAGATAGTTTTATCTGGATAACACATTTGTTTTTGGTATTATGCTCCATCTCTGCCTTCAACCCTCATTTTTCCTTGGGCACCCAAGAATTATCCAGTTTTTGTGGTTTCTCTCCTAAGCCCCCCCTTCCCGCCCAGTTAGAATGGGCATTCACAAATAATGGTTACACCTTTTTAAATTATTTAGCTTTGCTCCTATTTAGAACAAAACACAGACTGAATGTGACAATCAACAAGAGCATAGACTGCATAACCCTAAAATAGCAGAAAAATTAATGGCATGTGCTTTCATAAAGATGCAAAGTTGAGACCGGGAAATTTGCCATAATTTTCAGTATGGGGTATACAGAGATTATATATCAAAGTGTTTCCTGTGATGAGTATCAATTAAATACAAACACATATTAAACTGTTTGTGATAAACACATTGCCTGTATTTGCAGTAACCTACCAAAGGATTTATTGAAATATAAAACACTTTACTAAGGAGAATTAAGGTGGCAAAGACTGGAGTAACATATGGCCGCAAATACTGCTCATCTTTACAAAGTAGCACTTCAGAGAATAAATGAAAAACATGAAACAATCTATGCAAAGCACTAAGAAATACGGATTCTTTCCGATAGCAGAGGGAGCAGCATCGTGCCAACTAACACAGCAATAAAATGGGGTCATCTTGTGCATATTTCAGGACAACTCCAGATTTGAAAACAACTGTTAAGGTATAAGGTAGAGACAAGAAAACAAAGGAATATATCATGTACATTAAAATATCATCTACAATGTTTGCCATTTCTAATCAGTAGGTTTGCAAGTGAGTCGCAGATGTTACTTTTTATCATACCCTCTTTTTGTTTGGTCAAGAGGGACTCAGAAAGAACATGCTAGAATTGGTCTTAAATATTGTTATAGGAAATATATATGAACTAGACTTTGCTTAAACTCCTTCCTTTTGCCCAAACTTTGGTTTCCTTTCAACAAAAATAACTCTTAAAACACGTGCTTTTAGAGACTTACTAGGATAAAGCAAAATGTTATATATTCTAAGCTGAAGAACAGGCAACAATGGATTTCTGCTACCTGGTATGGATAAACCAACTACTCATGTGTTTGTCTCAGTAATTCCATTAAATCTGATACAAGTCTGTGTGATGTATTGCTGTTCTCTGCTACAGAAACAATTTAATATAAACTCCTATTTTCAACAAAACTGAAACTATGTTTAATATGAACCCGTTATCATTATTCACCTTTGATTATGTAGGGATCATCTACATTCATGCAAAACAGTTTTCTAACCTCCTGTAGCTTTGAACAAATAATAAAAAGTCCAACCAGACACAACTTCCTCATTACATACTAGAAAGGAGTGGAAATGCTCCTTGAAGGAGGCTCCTTAGCAACATGCATAATTGCAGCCAACTGTTTTTATCATAACAAAGAAACAGGTAAAAAGCAACTAATCTGCCATCCTCAGCACATTTACTTTAACTTACAAGGAAATACAGTACATCCAACTGCATGCATAGAGATCAAGCGGCCTGACCACAGTACAGTATTTGGGAAGAAATGTCACTGAATTCAATAGAACATGAACCTACTGCTGGATTTAGTAGTACCCTGTTTCCCTGAAAATAAGACCTACCCCAAAAATAAGCCCTAGCAGGATTTCTATGCATTTGTTAAATATAAGCCCTACCCCAAGAATAAGACCTAGTGATGGGCATGGCTGTGCCTACACACACACACACACACACACACACACACACACACACACACACACACACACACACACACACACACACACACACAGAGTGCACGTTGCCCCTCTCTTTCCATCCATGGTCCTTCCTCCCTTTCGCTTGGGCCACCAAAGTTACCGTACTTTGTAGCATGTTTGCTTGCAGTTCCTGTTTCCCTGAAAATAAGACCCAAAAATAAGCCCTAGTGTATCGTATTGGGGGAAAATAAATATAAGACAATGTCTTATTTTCGGGGAAACACGGTATGTCAGACCTGCTTATTTTTGCTTAAAATCAGATTTCCCCTCAGATCAGTCAAAACAATCTAAATGTTGTCTATTTCCCAACACCCCAAATGCTAACACTGTAAAAGCAAGGATTTCTAATTGCTTTCATTAACTTAGTGGCAGTTTGCAGAAGGCCTATAACAATCTGAAGGTCTGCAGATTTTCCCTGCTTCTAGTTTTCTAAGCTGCAGGTTAAGATAAAGACTAAACATGATATACTATGCAAACTATCAGGTCTTCATACACTACAGTACCTCCCATCCAGTATATTCTTCGCTACCAAACATTTGAAAGGAGGGCACAAATAGTTCAAGGTTTGTACTGTAGTTCCAAACCAAGTCAGAACTTGCAGCCCAGCTCAAATTATTCACAGGGTGCGAATAATTTCTTCAGAAGTACAGTATGTGCCATAGATTCCTATGTTTTACCAAACACTAAGGCACAAACATGGTATTCGTGAGAACATGGTTGCTGCATCAAAAGCATCCAAAATATTCAAAAAGGGTATTAGTTTCCCTACAGTGGCAAACCAGGTGCCTCAAACAATCATTCCCACTTGAAGCTCTCTGTAAAGTTCAAATTTCTTAAATGGGTCCAGGCAATGAGGAACCATTCCAAGTAGAATATGGAATGGTCAAGTATTTCCAAGGAAGAAAATGTAATAAGATTTTTTTAAAAACTGAAAACATTTCACACTAGGTTAAATTCGCCCAGAGATGTATCATATTTGATTTCTCTTGACATTCACACAGAGCGCTTCCAGATGAGCCTTTCACTGCACAGTTGACCTGCTTTGGTCCACAAAAGGGTGGTGAGGGAGGAAAGTGTTACTGTATTCTATGCCTGCAACCTTTCAGAGTTTTTCCATTAATACCGCCACCTCTTCTTCAACAACAGAAAATATGCCAAGGAGTGGGAGATGAAGGAGCTCCACAACCTCTTTTGATTATCCGGTTTGAGGCACAAAAACCATCACAACATAGGAAAAGGGGCACACAAGAGGGGAGTCTCCAGCTGTCAGATGGTCACCCTGACAGGCAGCTAAGGAAGCACCATCTGTGGACAGGCTTGTAACCATTATAAGGAAAGCAAATGTTGCAACTCCCCGGGAAGAGAGAATCGGACAGAGATACAACCGCCATCACAAGATGAGTGAACAGGTGTTACAACCAGGTGTTCTCAAGATTTTAAAAAAATCAGAACAAAAATCAAGCGGATAATAACGCAAAACGTTGAGGCTTCCACGGAAATCTATAGGTCGTGCAAGAGCTTGCATGTGCGATTTCTGGGCGACCTCCCTCCAGTTAGTGCACGGAGAGCACGGGGCAGGAGAGACGGATTGAATTGTGTGTGGGGGGGAGTTTTGCAAAGCCCCACGTCCCGGAGACGCAGCACGTGCGCTCCCCACTTTCCATTTCTCCATACTGGATGTGCAGCCGGGCTCCGCGCCCCGTCTCCTCGGGAGTAAGCGCCCGATTTTCGGCACAGGCAGCGTCCACCGGCTCTCGGGGTGGGAAGTGGGGGAGAGAGCTCTCCTTGAACCCGAGGAAGAAGGGACCGCGGGAGGAGGTTGCAACGCGGGGAGACGGTGGCACACAGGTTGCTAAAGGGCGAAGGGGAGAGAAGGCTTTCTCACCCCCCCTGCCCTAAATGCAACCCCCACCCCACCCCGGAGAAGCGAGGGCAGGCGCTTCCCCCCCTTCTCCTCCCCGCCGCCCGGACCTCTTACCCAGAGAATGAGGCTGTCGCACAGCAGCTGCTCGCTGGGTTTCCCGTCCATGGCGACGGCGGCGCTTCCCGACTCAGCGGCACCAGCCGCGCCGCTACGGAACGCACAATGCACCAACCACACTTACGCCCGCAACAATGCGCAGGTTACGTGGCCGCCGCCGCCGCTGCTTGTGCCAGTTTAACATTGACACCCATCTCGCCATCTGCCCTGTCCCCGAGGGCCCATTTCGGTGCTTGACGCGAGAGCCAGCCAATCACGGGCTAGAGAATGGAGGACAGCACCGCGTAACAAAGCCCTCGGCCCAATCAAGCAGGGGACCGCGCCGGGTGGATTGAGAGACGTGCGGGCGGGCGGGCGGGGCGGGGGTAGGGTGAGCGAGCCACAGCATAAAGTTGTTATGGCGCCACCTGCAGGAAGCCTGCAGAATTGGTGGGGCCAAGAAGCCGTGTTTTCTGACCCCGTGGGAAATGGCAAGAAATCTACCCGTGCCCGCGCCTCCTACTGTTGGCATATATATAAAAACACCATTCGTTTCTCTTCTCTTGTTTTATATACGCTGTGCTCCGGGGCACGGTGGACGTTTCTCAACTACCCACACCTCGCCGCAAAGCTCGTCTGTGCATATTTACCTCGAATGCCATGTCTGTTTTTATTATTTCTTCATATTTTTATGTACTGCCTTTCTCCTATCAAGGACTCGAGGTGGTTTACAGCATTTAAAAACCAAGACTCTAGAAACATAATATATAAATCATTCAAAAAATCGCTGAACAATAAGTAAAACCTATTGAAACGTGTTAATGGAGCTTAACGCATTCGTGGGGGTGCAGTCCCTTCTATATTTTGGCTACCGCCATGATCTTTTCAGCGTTTTCTATCGAAGCCTGGACAGAAAGAAAGTTAATCTCCCTGCAGCAAAAGAACGATCTCGCTGTCTCCTCTCATTCAAGTGCTGATATTCTCCAGTCACGTTCATTTGGGATGGCTGATCTGGGACAGAGAGGCATGATTTTTAGCTGTGCGCTGACAACTTCCATAGAGTTCAAAGTGAGCTGTGTAACACAATCCCATCTGTAAAAACTAGGCCATCATGGGGCTGGAACTGAGGAACCAAGATGCTCACAAAGATTCCCATTAAAGATGTACAGGAGAGTGTTTCAGCCTGCCCACACTGACATATAGACTGATATATGGATTGCTGTTGGCGCAGTTTGGATTGACCCAAATGATGTTGGTGCACATGTGCTTCCCTTAGAACAGTGGTGAAGAACCTTTGGCACTTTGGCACTCCAGATGTTTTGGACCACAACTCCCAGAATTCCAAGCCTGTATTGCCAATGACATAGGACTGTGGGAGTTGTGGTCCAAAACCTCTGGAGTGCCGAAGGTTTGCCACCACTGCCTTAGAACAACCCATCCTCCCCCTTTAAAAGCAGCCCCCCACCCTTCTGAAGCCCTGTCAGGGAGTTCTACTCTTTTGGTGCCAGATGGAAGGCTTGACTAAACTCCTTATGACATTTCCAGTACAGTATCCTGAAGTGTTTTATAAGCCACTTCAAGATTTTATGCAAAACTAGACTAGGTGATACCATTAGGCTACTAGCAAAATAAAAAAAAAGTTGCTAATATTTCGAGGCCAACACCCTGTTCCTCAGAACTGCACCAAAAGTTCAAGCATGGCAAAAGATGGAGTTTCCCAGGAGTTAGTTCTTAGATGTAAAGTTCTTGGCAAAATGCCAGGTAGTTTCTTAGTTGAGACCAAAGCACAGATGTTGTGAAGCTGCACTCTGTAACTTCGGATGCAGCTTCACAACATCTCTGCTATGGGCCTCAAATAAGAAACTACCTAGCATTTATTTTCATCTTGCCAAGAACTTTACATCTGAGAACTAACTCCGGGCAATTCCGTCTTTGCCATGCTTGAACTTTTGGTACAGTTCTGGGGAAGAGGGTCTTGCCCTCAAAATATTAGCAACATTTTTGTTATTTTACTAGTAGCCTAAAGGTATCACCCAGTCTAGTTTTGTTTTTGGTTTTTGTAATGGTTCCACTGCTCCCCAACATGTTTTGCTTCAATTCAAGATTTTAGAAATTGAATACTTCCCCTGATCATCTGAGGATGATCAGGGGAAGTGAAATCATTTTTGTACATTTGCAAGATTGCAACTGAAGTAATGCATCCCTCCTGTTAGATTAGACAAATATTTTTTCTTTCCTTGTCTGTGTATTGCCCATCAATAAACTGCTCACAGCTTTCACTTCTCCCTCCCTCCCTCTCTCCAACTTGCCAATGTCTACAAAGACATCACCATAGCTGGGGCCAGTTTCTCCATGGGCAATACACAGAAAGGCAAAGAAAAATATTTTCTGTATTTAACAGAAATGATCACTGCTTCAGTGATGATCTACAAAACCATATGAAAAATAATTTCACTTCCCCTGAGCCTCTGCAAATGATCAGGGGAAGGAAGCGTTTAATTAATGGGGGAACTGAAGTACCATTCAGATAGGAGGAGCACAGGTTAAGGCCCATCAGTCCTTTCTCTGAACTCAACTGGTACTTTTAAAACCAATTCTGCCCACACCAAAACTGCCAATCTAGACAGGACTTTTCTTTTCAAAGAGGCAGCCATGTTGTTCTGTTTCAGCGGGAGAGGGGGGGGAATGTCTTGTTTCTCTCTAAAGACTAGCAGATTTATTATATCATAATGCAAATTTTCATGGATTGCAATCCAGTTATTCAAACACAGTCTTGTACTGGTCTTTGTGGAATGCTAGAGTAAATGTGTTAATGGGGAAATGATAACATTTAGGTTGTATATCATTCAACTTTCCTATTCAAACAGTGTCTGAAACGGCAACATTGCAGCAGGAGGGAACTACCAGAGGTGGAAAATGATTCAGAAACTAGCCCTATTCAGAGGCTTGCTACTTTGCCATAAAGAGGTTATTGTGAAGGTGCAGCCCACTCCACCCTTAGCACTTTTATATCCCAGCCAAGGCATGATCATCAGTGGTCTACAATGGATGCCAAAGTGCACTGTGGGCTGTGGGCAAAATGGTCTCCTGGGGCTGTTTCTCCAGTCCCTGTTTCCATCAGCAGCAGCAACTCTCTTTTAAGTAGGCCCTAGGGGTGGGGGAAAGGACGGGTTCCTAACCTTTTTTCCCCGCTGAGCCCTAAGTGCCCATCACATGTAACACAGGCTTGGGGCTGACAAAAATAGTTTAAAAATCACCCCCATTCCATAGGTGGGCGGGGAGGAGCAATTTTTAAACTTTTTAATTTTATTTTAGCATTTAGTGCCCATCCCTATACAGAACCTTTCCAATGAAACGGAAAGCCAAATTGGTATTTTTAAATTTAAAAAAGAAGTTGGCATCAGCTAACAATAGGGCAAAAGGGAGGGGAAACCCGGATAATCAGCATCCCCATATACCTATAAGAGGTTAGAAAATGCACATTTATAACCGGGTTTAAAAATACCCAACATCACGCCTAGGTCATGGAAAGCTTGGTTCAACCCGCTGAAGAGGGCGTTACCGGGGTTTCTTTTTTAAAAAAACCTCGATTGTCGTGGGGACACATATCATTTGAACCGGATTACTTAAGTAAAAACTGGATCAAGCTGCTCATGAGACAGCGCCCTCAGAGAGAATTTTTTGTTGCATATAACATGTTTCATCTTTAGGAAACAGCTCCTGGCTACCATTATTACTTTTACTGCATAGGTATGAACCCACCACTTGTTCAAATACAAATTCCGAGGCATTTCTCTTTACCAACAAATATTTGTCTTGTCTTATTGCAGATATGGAATTTTATCATAATCCTGACAATATTGTGTTTCCTTTATAACCCTGAGATATTTCCTCACTTCTGCTGCTTTGCTCTTATTCCCCGGGGTAAGGGTGGGGGGGGGGAGAAAACCATTAAAGGGAGAAAGATGCAAAATGAGTGCTATCTGATAGTGCTAGGGTTTCCAAACCTGGAAGCACCCCATGTATCTTTCCAAAGCTAAGCGCTAGCCATTGTTTCACCAAAATAAAAATTCACAATAAGGCAATTCCTTCTGCGGTGATTGGAAACATCATTTATAAACTTTTCTTTGGTATGGCTGAAATAATGGGACATACAAAAGAGATGCAATCTCTCTCTCTCTCTCTCTCTCTCTCTCTCACACACACACACACACACACACACACACACACACACACACACACACACACACACACAGAGAGAGAGAGAGAGAGAGAGAGAGAGAGAGAGAGAGAGAGAGATCACATTCCTGCAATTAGATTTACCACCTGCTAAATAAGAAGTCAGAAGGTGATTGTAATTGTCAGTTCTCTTCCTCTTTCTCAACAACCCCCTTTCTCCTTCCTTTCTTTTCTCCTTTTAAGTGGCAGGCATCACTATATTGCAGTAGAATAGGTAATATACAGTATTTTCTTTCTGTGCTTACCCTCAGTTCTGTTCAAAAAGAGTGCCAGTTCGTTCGGCCCCAAGGGAGGCACAATCTGTTCACTCTTTCTTCAGCCTCCAGCTAGATGGATGATTGTATGACAGAGAACTTAGTGAGCAGATGAACTGAACTGCTGTCATTGAACTCACCTCATCCCTCCACACGGTAATATCTGGCAAAACATCTATGTCACCACAGGTAGCTGTATAATTACAGTTTGTTTGCCTGCAATACCATACGGTGGGCAGAATTCATTGCTTCATCTTTTTGTTTTCTTTCGTATCAAGCTAGATCTTTTTGTTTACATTTTCTTCCATGACAGATTCTAATGGGAGAGTACCAGTGTGGTATAGGAAATAACATGTCAGAACAGGTTGGAGGAGTCTGAGGTTCAAACCTCTACTTAGCTGTGAAGCTCACTGGATGACTTTGAGCTAGTTGTTCTCTTGTTGTAGTCTAACTTGGAGAGTAGAGGTAGGAACCATGTACATATGCTTCCCTGAACAGTGTGGAGAAAGGTTTAGGCTATCAATGAATGAAATGATGAGGTAGAGGAACTTTGGACGTCATTACGAAGCTTTGTGTTCAAATCTCTGCTTGGCCATGGAAATTCAAGGGAGGAGGGTGGCACTTGTAAAACCCCTCAAATATTTTACGTATCATGAAACCCCCAATAGGGCTGCCATAAGTAGGTTGTGACTTGACAGTCAATAACTATTGATACAAGGACTCATTGTGCCTCAAATTTGGTGGATGCCTTAAGGCAGGGGTGTCCAAACGTTTTGCAAGGAGGGACAGATTTAGTGAGGTGAAAATGTGTGGGGGCTGACAATTCAGTCACATTTGGCCCCCAGGCTGGACTTTGGACAAGTCTCTATAACAGGGGTCCTCAAAGTTTTCAAACAGCGGGCTGGTCCACTACCCCCCAGACACCACTGGGGGCCGGACCACAGTCCCCCCCCAAAAAAGGGGGTGACATTTTAAATTGTCCTGCTTGGCTGCAGCTGGTGCCTCGACCATCTGGGCGGTGGGTGGGGGGAGCGGGAGACCTTGCCGTGGCCCTCCCACTTTGAATGCCCCACTAGCCAGCATGCTGATCATCTGGGCGGTGGGTGGAGGGAGTGGGGGAAGCGACATAGCCCACCATTTTGAACTGCCTCAGCAATAGAAGCAGCTGCGGAGGCTGGCTTGCTTGTGAAGCAGGGGATAGGTGTGTGTGTGGGGGGTCTGCAATTGGTCCTGGGGGCCAGATTCAGGACCCTGGGGGGCCGCATCCGGCCCCCGGGCCTTAGGTTGAGGACCCCTGCTCTATAACATGTAAGGAGGCGGGGAGGATGCTGCAGCAATGTAGCCGGAGGTGGATAGGCTGGGCAGGTGGCCAGTGTGTGTGTGTGTGGACAGAGGCAGGGAGGGCATGCAAACCGTAAAACTGCAAGCTGATGTCTCCATCCGGTATGGGGGGGCAGCTGGCGGGGATGTGTGACAGGCTGAGCTGCTGGAAAGAAGAGGCCACGGGCCGCTCAAAATTTGAAAATGGCCCTGACTTGGACATGCCTGCCTTAAGGAGTCCTCATTCACACTTAAAACAGTCCACACGCTAGGATTAGAACACTGGAGTGCAGACCTGTCAGACCTCTCCAGCTGTCTCTGACTCTCCACTAAAATAAAAATAAATAAATAAAGACTAGAACATTCTACAATGTGTTCATTTTGCATGTGCAATATAAATATCTCTCTCTCTCTCTCTCTCTGACACACACATATATTGAGGAACACTGTTCTCCAACACACTGAGTTGGTATAGGCCAGTAGGACCATACCAGAAATGAGTGCAGCTCATGTCATTTGTCCAGTTAGTCCAGGACTTTGGGGGTGAGGGAGATTTTCAGATAATGATTTATAAATCCGGGACGATGACAGTATCATTATTGAAAACATTCCTAGCTCAAAATATCTTATCCAAATTGGTGAATTAAATAGAAGAGATAACAAGGCCTCATGATTTTAGCATTATGTCATGTGAATCCCTCGTGACCTGGCAAGTTACAGAACTGGGTTTTATCATCCTTTTCCCTCTTACGCATGGAGGTTGCATGGAGGTCGTCCAGGGGAAGACAGGGCACTTGTTTTCTAGATAAGATTTATTAAACACTGACTAAAAAGTGCTGGGCGAGAAACGAATGGGGAAGAAGTAACCATGAATGAGCAGATTTTCTTGGCAGAAACCTCTCTGTATGTGAGATGCAATTCACATGATAATCAGCTGTTAACATTTTTGTGCCAATCTAGATTATAAATACCTTGACCTACTTTGACTTTCCAATAAGGGGAGGGGGGAGTTTGTTTCCACACCTGGCCATCTTCACATTTTAACAATGAGGTGCCTCTTTCTCTCAAGTGCACATTTTGTTGCCCCTTTCTCCCTACATATGCATGTATAGTTAATTTTAAGAGAAATACTGTTTTTATTGATCATACCTTTGTACTCAGAAGCCTGCTGACCGAAATGCTGACCATCTCTCACGAGTGATGTGCCTGTGCAATTAATTTAGGAAGTACAGAACACAGAGACTTGCTTTTAGGATTCTTCAGTATATTATTTATCAATTTAAGCTATGTTGATTGCCCTTTTGTAAAAGGTGGGGATTTTCTACTCATGGATCCCACATGTCCATGGTGTTGTCATCTTAATCTTTTAGAAAGCTGAACCAAGATAGCAAACATTATTTTAGAATAATAATCTGCAGCAAACAAGTGGTTTCATGACTAACCTTAGTCTCCCATTCTAACTGGCATGTCTGAAATATAAATTATTAATTTTGCTTCAAAAAAATCTCAATAGAAAAAGCTGAAATGCTGCATTCAGAAGCATTTCCAAATCACTCTCAAACAACACCAATGGCACTCATTTTCTTAAACAGTCATAGAACTTGTGGGTAAAAGTCCCACAGTAAGCCATACATTTCTGAATTTCTTATCCTAGTTTTCTTTACAATGTCCAGGATGCTCTACCATCAAATATCCCAAGTACTGTACTGGGTTCATATCTGTGCACAAGAATCCTGCAGTTTCAAATAGATACAGGATGGTATAGAAACTATTCTGAGTGTAAATGTTTCCTTTGTATTTTATTCATGAGCAAGCTTCCTTGATGAAGCCAAACACCAGCATTAAAAAGTTTTCAATTACTTCTCTGAAGAAGAGTGCTTTCAAAACCACCAAACAAACTAATCATCAGATTATTATGCAGAAGATTCTCATTGGTGCCAAGATTAAAGATGACAAACCCAACTCATATATTAAATGTTTAATGTCTCAAACCACAATACAGCCCCTTCGATATACAAACTTAAGGGATTATGTGATAAGCTGATTTGTGAAGGTTCCCTAAGAAGTATATGTTGTACTGATTCTAGTGAGCAGATTCCGCTCATTAGGTGTCTCCTTTCTTTGAGATCAGAATTATATTGAATATTTACTTCCAGGCTGTGAGCCATTTCCTTGTTTTCTATGCTTGTTGGATATTTTTGTTAGTATTTTGACAGACTAATTCTAATTCTAGTATCCATTCCCAGGTACTCCTGGTGATTTTTGTTTTCCAATACACTAAATGTACATGTGTATTATTCAGAGGGCTTTCAGCACTTTCCCACTGAAATTACCACTTACAGTGTAGGTAATTCCAAACAATGGAAATATTTCCTGTGTGGAGGCCCTTCCTTGTAAGCTTGACTGTGAGCACTTCTTGTAAATGCAAAAGGGTTTGGACAAGTCCAATTCAGTGCTTTTTTGAGTGCTTCTCTTTTTTTTGAATACTTAATATTTAATGCCTAATTCTTTCATAATACAGTGGAAGAATGTATTGACGTCTTGGAAAGTAAAAGAAAATTACATATCACATCCCAGTGTTTTGATGGGGCCAAATGACCAATCAGTGTTTCCTGCTGCTGCCAAAGCTACCCAGCTTGGTGGAAGTGAGGGTAATAAAGCAATTCTGCCATCATTTTAGAGAATATAAGTCTTGTTCCACACTAGCAATGCTCTTTGATGACCTAAATTACAGAAGACCACAACATAATTGTTCATGGAATCTGATGTTCATGGATTACCAGGGCCGGCGCGTCCATTAAGGTGAACTAAGCAGTTGCTTAGGGTGCCAAATGGACAAGGGGTGCCAAAATGGACAGGGGGCGCCACCCCCCACCGCCACCACTGGCTAGCCTGCTGCCCTCCCACCGCCCCCTGCCTGCTGGCCACTGCCATCAGTCCCCCCACCGCCTGTCGCCGCCCCACCCTCTGCCACCACTGACACCGCCCCCCGCTGCGGCCCCCCTGCAAGCCCGCCGCCGCCCCGCCCACCCCCAGCCCCCGCCGCTGCCACCCACGGCCCCCTGCCACCCACCCGTGGCCCCCAACCCCCGCCTGCAGCCCCCCATCACCACCCCACCCCCACCCCCACCACCCTGCCTGCCGCCTAGGGCGCAAGAAACCCTAGCGCCAGCCCTGTGGATTACTACAGTACAGAGACCATCCGGAAGGGCCACTGAACACCATTCCACATCATTTGCTTGAAAACTGGCTGGTTAAGGACTCCCCTACCCATCAAAGAAGACAAAACAATATGATTCTGTAGTTAGGGCTGCCATATTGGCTGTACTATCCCATTCCTGAAATTTGATGCCCAAAATCTGAAATAAGGGGTCTGGGTCTGCACATTGAGATGCCATAGACGTGAGGCACACAAGGGATGGGATGGAGATAGAGACGTTGTAACAATACCACTTTTGTGATGAAGCAATGCACCTTAATGCCAGTTGGAAGCAGGTGGCTGTGGGTGTCCCACCATTGAAGATAACACAAAAATCAAACTGCCCTCCTCCTTACATGCAACCTATTTTGAGATTTATGTTCCCAGTTGGAGAATCCAGAGATCACAGAGCTGCCAATCCTGTTTACATTTGCATGAATTGAAAGATGTAGTGATATGACATGGATGTGGGGGCTCTGCTTTCCACATGAAGCTCCCTGCCTTCAAAGCTGGTAGGTTTTTTCCCCAGGGAAGGGGGGAATTCTGTGCAAATTATGGTTTACAAATGGATAACTCCTTCATTCATTAGAACTTTGCATGCACTTGGGTCTTTGGATCACACAGCTATTCTAAAAACATGTCTTGCACCCATGGTGTTAGTTTTCATGGTGCAGTTTGACCTAACAAGATCTAGTGATGGCATAAATGATTAACTTCTAAAGAAAATTATCAACACAAGTTAGAATTGAGAATGCACTAGCTTGGTAAAGTATCACCTGTTCTGTGACACAGTTGCTCAATAGCAGGAGTAATTTACCTGTATGTGTACATTGCATGTCAGTCTGCTCTCTCCTGTCTGTCTCTCTTTTGCTCCGTCAACACAGAGCAAACACTATGCTTTTCTATTTTAAGCTTTTTATTTACTTTCTGCTTCTATTACTATTTTTGGTGTCTGAATTCTGTAAAAAAAAAACCCGACATAGAACAAGGTCAGACCAAAATGGAGCAAATAAAACGCTATCTGTAGGTTACATTAGTACAATTCACAAAATTTCCCTGCAGTTCTTAGTATTTTAGAGTTTTTCGCTGGGCCAAAATTTTGCAGTGACAAACATACAGTGGTGACAAAGAGCTGCTTAAATGTTACCAAAACTGGAGAAATATTCTGAACTGGTAACTATATTGCAGCCATTCACTAGCTATTCAAACACTAAGCTTTGGTTCATAATCCAAAGATAGATGTCTTTATTTTATTACAAAAATGCACAGGTTCTAATTCAGTGTGAACCTGTAATACCAGGTATACACTCAAATTTCACGTATATATTTCAAATCCAATGTAGTTGCGAGGAACACAGACAAACTTGTGAATGGAGCTGAAAGCACTGTGAAAGATAACGTTAATTCAAATCTGTGTCTGAGAAACCAGACTTTGAACAAATTAAGTTCCTGTTGTCCATTCAGATACCTTGAACACTTGAGAAATTCCATCTTTGAACAACTGCCTTATCAATGATATGCTTTTCCTCTGAGTTTACTGTTAAACACACACACACACACACACACACACACACACACACACACACACACACACACACACACACACACTTACTTTATTTATTTAATTCATTTCTATGTTGCTCCATTAGGGCATCTGCACTATTCTAGGTGGTGAGCATGCTAAAAGCACATAACTAAACGGAGAATAAATTAAACAACTGCGTAAAACAAAACAAAAAATGAGGATAGGATACACTTGGATGGCAGCCACACATATGCCAGCTCACCCACACACCTTGCCGCATGGAGGGCAATCTATGCATATGCACATATCAGTCAAGAGAGTGGGTCATGGACCCCATCCTTCTGCTTTGTTCTTTGAAGGGAGTGTGAGATAAACACACTGAATAGGATTACACCTGTCAGTGCACACAGGAAGTCTGCCTGGCATCTATTATGGACGTACAAAACATATTTAAATTTATATTTTATAGATGGTTGTACAATTTAGGTACTAATCCCTGTATAAAAAGGTCTTGATTTGCATCGGAAGTTCCTGTTGTCTATCCATAAAAGGGGGAAAGAAATGTTAGAGAAGCCACATAGTGACTCTCAATATCCAGCATTCAAGTTTCTGTCGGGATTGAGTGAATTTAGGATCCACAGGGTCGGGGACTTATCTTCTATTCTTTTTCATAGTTTCCCCAGGGCTGTTTGCATTTAATGTTTCTATAATCTACTGTTATTGTTTCTCAAACCTAAACTTTAATGTAATGTTGTCTATTAATGCTTTAAGATGTCCCTCAATTCCTTGTTCTCAAATACTTGAACATGTCTTAATTGTACTGGACTGTATATTATCTCTCATTACTGTAAGCCGCCTTGGGTCCTTTTCCAAGGAGAAAGGTGGGATAAAAATAAATAAATAAATAAATAAATAAATAAATAAATAAATAAATAAATAAATAAATAAATTTAAAGTTATTTCACTCAAACCACAGCCAGTCAAAAGGATGTCTTGAAGCTATATCTCTGAAGAATGGCTCAGCCATGGCACAATTTAATACAGTCCTGCTAGCCCTTTGTAAAAGATTGTACAAATCCTAAAAGAAAATATGAAATGTGCTACATAAGCAGCAGCAACCACTGATCAAAGGAATTTGATTCTATCTAATGTTCTCTGCTGTAAAATATCCTATTGCCATTTAACTGTTCATATTAGTATCCCCTTAATAAAGCAGTAGGACCAACACCCTTCTTTTATAATCAAACTACTATTCTTATTTTGCTCCATTTCCCTGCTTTACTTTTACTGGCTTATCTTATGAGATATGCAAAGAATGTCCTTCTGGCAACTTCAGAGCTAAAAATTACAGTCAACTTTCTAAAACCACTTATGTGTTAAAGCAAAACCTCTTTCCTTTCCAGATTTGGAGAGGGGAGATTATTTCCCTAGACTAGGATTTAGAAACCTTGGGGAAACCTTGACATTAGTCAATCATGTTAATCATTCACCAAACGGCCTGCCTCAATGAAGGATGGGCTGTGACTCCATATCACCACACTTGTCTGTCAGGCTGGTGCAGACCGCGAAGGCAGCACCAGCTTTTAAAGAGTGTTGCTGGTGTACTTTTCTTGATGTGGAAGTGACTGTAGTGGTCTTCTGGCAACAGGTAAGATGCTAAAATGGGTAGATTTAAATAAGAAATGTGAGCTCTGTATTCTAATCAGTTGAAAAGAAAATGGCATGGAAAACTAAAAATAATATTTTCCCTTCTTTAGAAACTGACTTTAAACTGTAAAGATAATGCTGTTAGAATTATGTTAGAATGACAAAGCTGTTTGGATGAGCAGCGAAATGTTTCAGTCTCTCAAGAAAAGAAGTCCAGTTACCATGACTCAACTTCCAGATAATGCTATTAGAATTTTTGTTCCTCATCACCCCCTTGTTTCTTGTTAAATTGTGTTGATTTAAATATTAAATGTATTAATAACATCCTCCCTTAAAAGCACTCTTGAACTCTTTTTAGATTTTTAAAAACCAGTATAGATTATATTTGGATATTTACATATATTTAGTACTAAAACATCTTATGGAAGCTGAGGAAATCAATTTTTGCCAAACTTGCCCTCAATTCATTGTTAGGCCTCCATCTACAGAACACACCTGTGCTAAGAGAACGGGCAAGATCTGTTCTCGATCAACCCAGAGGGCAGGACACGCAACAATAGGTTCCATTTACAGGAAGCTAGATTTCAGTTGAATATCAGGAAAAACTTCCTGTCTAAACATTCCATGTCCTAAGATTCTAAAACAGGGTGGTGTATATTTAATTTAATAACATAGTTTTTAGTTGCATGTGGAAATGAGTTCTCCCTAGTGAGCATTCTGTTTTTATAAGATGATAATAAAGAACCTGATAAGTTGCCCTTTTAAGCAGATTTGCCCTGGTACTAGTCAAGGTGGGTGATACCTTGTTCTGAATAGGATGAAATTATTTCCTGTGCTGCTTATCTATGTGACAAGTACACTAAAAACATGAATAGGTAATCTTTGAAAGTACTTTATTTCCTTGAATAGACATCCTTCTCCCAGCAAATTTTCTAGATGGGAGCAGGGGGAATGGAAATGGAAAACAACACATTAAATATGGTCTTTTCAATGAGTTTTAACTGTTAGGCCATTTATACACGACCCCTAAGCTGCGCTGCAAATGGCTCCCAGCTCCGGAGCTTAAAAATGTTTCCCCACCAGCTCCGGAGTTTGCAGACAATTAAGTGCGACCTCGCCCACTTTAGCGCGACCCAGCACATTTTTCATGTACCTGCTCTCTGGAGGTGAAAAAAATTTGATGCGGATAAGAGTGCCGGGCTCTCCTCGCTTGTCTGTTGTTTTTTTGCCCCCCGCCCCTTTAAGAGCCCCTTGAGAAGGAACCAGGAAGTAACGGGGCTCGTGGCCAACTTCGACCGGCACCGGCAGGTTAGTAAAGGCTTCTTTTGTCCTTTTTTTCCCTCCCCCCCTCACGCCGACAGGAGCAGGAAGTGCTGAGGGGTGGGGACGCAGGAACAGAAACGAACCCCCAAGATCTCTGGTCCGAATTTAAGGGACCAGCGGATCTTAGGGGTCATGTGAAAAGGCTTTTAGTGACAACCATCCCTTCTACCTCACCCCGGAAATGATGCAGTGGCCCAAGTCCTTGTGGAAAGGAACTATTAGTATTTTACTATGTAGTTAAATGCTGGATATTTCAGGATGTTTCCTAGAAGAGGAAGAGGTTTCCAATATGCCACAAGGTCCAATTGTGGCATCTTGGTCTGGGCCGTTTCCCAATTTGATTACCAAGTTCCCATAGATTCAGTAAGGCTACAGTTGACAACTGGATTTTAACTCATGCTATAAGCAGGGTTGTCCCTGGTTACTACTTGGATGGGAGACCACCAGGGAATGCCAGGTGCTGTAGGTGCCTGGAGTAGGAACTGGCAAACCACTCCAGTATTCCTGCCAAGAAAACTCCATGGACATGGGGTCACAAAGAGTCATCACGGCTGTAATGATACAACAACAACAGCAACAACAACAATTTTGCTACTAGTTTCATCAAACCCCAAACTCAGTTAAAACATATCCATTTTCTAATTATTGTTTTTAAGGATTTTTTTAATCTATTCAAATTTCCACTAGCCAAAATGAATCTGTTAAAGATAAAATTATGGGAATCTATGGCTAGGTGGCAGTGAGGGAGCTGACATTTGCTTTTAATTAGTTTATTACAGCTCAATTGGCAGATGCAGTCAATAAAATTTCATTATAAAAACCTTACAAAAGGTAGTACATGTGTCTAAATTAAACTTTAGCTCTGTGTGATACTCATTTCTTTTTATAACCCGGTGGAGATCCTGGACTTAGTTCAAAATAAACAGAGGGCAGCTTTGTGCTTTTTTTAAACCAGCAGTCACTTTAAACTATAAATCAGGTCTTGGGTCAGAGATAAGGAAGAAACTTCTTTGACCGGATCTGTATGCTGACTGGGGATTTCTAATACCCACAGACTCTTGAACTGATGAAATATGTCTAAAGCACCAGGCTTTGTTAGGACTATACAAACTAACCTCTCTCCATATATGTTGCTCCAACCAAAACAGAAAAATGCTTTAGATCAGTGTTGGTGAACCTATGGCACAGGTGCCAAAGGTAGCACTTGGAGCCCTTTGTGTGGGCACCTGACATCATCCCTTCACAGCCACCTGTATTCAGGTTAATCTACTGTATTGGCGCTTCGTGAAAAATTAGTGGGTTTTGAATCGCAGTTTGGGCACTCGGTCTCTAAAAGGTTCACCATCACTGCTGTAGATTATAAACTTCTTCTGGATGCAAAGCAAACTTCAGGCTATTCATGCCAAGAGATAACCACTGAAAGGCAAAACAGTAGTATATGATTTAATTTTCACCTTCCCAATCTCTCCCCCAAAACATTTTACACAAAGTTTCAAGGCTGCAGTTTATAATTTATTCATCAAGAAGTGTCTAGTAGACTTCAGTGATGATATGCAAAATATTGGCATTCGTAAACTTAGAGACAAACTAAATACAATAACTAGTTCTGATCACCTAGCCCAGGGGTCTGCAACCTTTAAGATATAAAGAGCCACTTGGACCCGTTTCCGATGGAAAAAAAACACCTGGGAGCCGCAAAACCATTGCAACATTTAAAACAAATATAACACTGCATATATTGTTTCTTACCTTAATGCTAACACTCTTCTGAACCTACTGTCTTCTCTGTGGAGCCATGGCTGCTTATTTATATACAGTGGACCCTTGTATAACAAACAATTTGTATAATATAAAATCTGTACAACATAAAATATTCTGGAGATAGGGGAAATTTGCTTAACATAATCACCTCTACAACATAAAAATGGGATCACTCTATTTTCAATGCAGTCCTATGGGAAATTTGTATAAAGGAAAATTTGCTGAACATAATTTCATTTGGAACGAATTAATTCCTTTATACGAGGTACCACTGTATTTCTGCAGGGGGGGCGTGTCGGGAGAAGACCAGAGCACCCCCACTAAATCAAAATGTGTGTGTGTGTGTGTGTGTGTGTGTGTGTGTGTGTGTGTGTGTAAATCACCAACATTGCAATCTACAGAAACAAGTGGCTCCAGATTCCCTCGCTCTTCCTTTCTCCCTTTCCTTGCACTCAGCGTGAGGCACAGAGGGGGCCCTCTGGATCTTGGGGTAGCAGCAGCACCACTTCCATCTGCCACAGCCAAGGAGGGTGGGGTGGAAGGCTCGTGGGCTTTGTAGTCCCACCGCCCCTGGAGGCCCCCCCTGAGCAGGACCATGAGAGTGGAGCATGGGGGCCTCTTTGTGAGTGGGTGGATGGGGGTGGGGTGTGGGCGCCGCTGCCCCTCCCCCGCTCCAAAGGAAGGACCCCGCCAAGGGCGCATCTTGTGGCAGGGAGTTCCACTCGCCCTCGCCGCCACCCCGGAAGTCCTCACCTCGCCCCACCCGTCCTTAGCGGGTCCTTCCGGAAGTGGATGCCGTGGACGTTGACGTGGGCCTCCCCGCCAGCGTTCACGGCCCAGACCATGTTGTCGGCCAGGCCGGCCCCTCAGGCCACCCCGTGAGGGCGACGAGCCACCACCAGCAGCAGCGCCAGCAGGCGCCAACCCAAAGCCAAGCCGCCGGAGCCGTCCAGCAGCAGCAGCAGCAGCGCTCCCAAAGCCGCCGCCGCCACCGCCGCCATCTCGGGGGTTCCTTCCCGGCGCCTCGCTGCAGTCCCGCCCCACCGCTGCCGCCGCTGCCGCCGCCGCTCCTCTTGCTGCTGCTGGTGCGGCGGCTGTTCTTCTCGCTCGCCCGGGACCTCTGGGGGCGCCGTCTGCGGCTGCTGCTGCTGCTGCTGCCGCCGCCGGTGCCGCCGCGCTCCCGTCCTCCCTTCCAAGAGGGACGGCGATGGCGCCGGCTTCTCCCGCTCCCACGCCCTCGGTGGGCAGACGCACTCGGCGGGCGGCAGCAGCAGCTCCTCGGTGGAGCCCATCGCGGCCGCTCCGCCGGCCACGGCCCACGGGTGGGTGGGGGTGGGGTGGGCGCCGGGGTTTCTTGCCTAAGTTCGGCCGCGGTCCTGCCCCGCTGCCGCCGCTGCCGCTCCTGAGGCACATCCCGCCCGCCCGCCAGCCTCCGCTCTCTCAGGCCGACGCCTCAGCCGCGAGGGGGCACCTGAACCCACTCGCTTTGCCGGCTCCCCGCCTCACCGGCCAATCGCCGCGCCGCTCCCCGGCCCCGCGCCTCCCCGTTGGCTGCCCCGGGGCCGCTATTTGCATGCCGGCCAGCCGGCCAGCCCGCCACCTCCGGAGCCGCGGGTTGCCGACCCCCGACCTAGCCAAAGCATGAGGAACATGTGACCACTCAGATGCTTTGGGGTGACAGTTCCCATCAGCTCTAGACAACATAGACAATAATTACAGAAATTACAGTTCAATTATATGTGGGAGAGCCACACATACACCATCTCTGCTTTACACCATTTCCCCCCAAACTTGCGTCCCAGAGGTTGTTGCTTGCTGGCCATCAGTTTGTAGACACTCCAGCCAGCAATCCAGAGTAACCAAGGATTTCATGTGGTGTGCTCCAATAACATGTTGAGAACCAGATTTGGGAATCACTGCTGTAGTCAGTGGCTGTCAGCTAAAAGTGTGAACCTATATTTATCAATCCATAAATAACTCTGCTTTGATGGGACTTATTCTGTGACAAGCCGGAAGACGATTGCAGTAGCATAGTATATGTTTACATATTTGCTTCTATTGACAAAAATGTTGCATCCTCAGCATTTAAGCACAGTCTTCCAAATCTTAACAAATGTATGGTTAAAAGCATGGCTTTTTAAAAAACTATGATGCACTTACAGGGCTCCTGCTGATGCCCATTCTCTGTTCACTTCCATGGCTGTACACACCAAAAGCAAATGTGCTGACTGCTGTCTCTTGCATTTGACAGATGGAAAAATACCTGTAGATACAGGTGTGCCGGTTTTATGTATTTATTTTTACCCCAAATTCCAGAATTCTCCAAGAATTGCCCAGGCATAATTCTGAGAGTTTCAGCCTATAGATATAAACTATATTTCATTCACCTTGAACAGGGCCTACCTTGGTGCTTTCTAAGACCCGTGTTTCTTGTTGTCAGTGTCAAATTGGTGTTGGGAGGAAGGCTTCCTTGGAAGCCTAGGTCTTCATGGAAGGTATCTTAACGTGTTCTGCTTAACTTACTGCTGGTTAGGCCCTAGAGATGTGGCCCAACATGTTCTCAATGTCCCAAGTCTTCCAGGATGCACTGGACAGGGTGGGTTTTGTTTTTTGTTTTTGTGCATTAGCAATGGGCTTCAGAAGGTTCCAAAGTAGTCCCTTTCCAGGTGAGTGAAATGCAGGTGTGTTTCTATGGGAACATTGCCTGGGGAATTCTGGGAGTTGGAATCCCCTTACCAAAGGAAAACACCAACAGTGAGTGGCATCCCCCTCATTGGCAGACCCTGAGCCTCTGAATAGTGTATCAGCTCACACACCTACTAAATAAGTCAGAATCAGTTTAATATGTGTCTGTTTATTTGACTCAAATGAACAAGTTAGGTTTTATGTCAATAACAGTGAATCAGTACCACTCTTGTTGAGTATGCGTAAAGTAATGGCTTTTTTTTTGTCTACAGAAAACATTTAGTGATTTGAAGTTGATTGATTAACAGCTATGATCCTTCCTGAAAACAAAATCCAATAACAGGTGTTGGTTTCATCCCAAGCTGTCCTTGTGCATTTTTAAATGTTACTGTTCCAAAGCACAATTTTTTTGTGGGGTGGATCTCCTGCTAAAAATTCAGGGTGAGCTCTTTTTATTGGCACAGATTAACACATTACTATCTAAATACATTATATTATATGCATCAACTTGACATAATCCTTCTCTACACCAAACTCTTATAATTAAATTTAATGAACATTTTTCTCCTGACAGATGTTTTAAAAATCCGAAGCCAAGAGATGAGTTGTACGGCAAAGGATTATCGTTCTTTCTCCTCAAAAAATCATATAGTAAGTTTATAAATAATGACTTGTTAAGATACAGAAGAAAAATACAAAATAAGTCAAATGCATGCTAAAGTTAAGGATTTTAGGAAAGCCTTCCTCACTGGCTCTCTGGAGCTGCTGAATTTCCCTGGATCCAGCATCTTGGTGACCTAATTAGAAGCATATGTTGTTCCTGCTTTCATAAGAGATGAAATTTAGAAAACAAGAACTGTGATTACTTTTCAAAACAAAGGCTGATATATGATCTGCTGAGTTTATAGAAACAGAATGACTTCATTAATCAGGCTATTCCTGCCACATGAGCATATGGGACTGCCATAGCGCTAAAGCTGAGATCAGGGTGGGATGGGGTTTTTGGTGGGCTTCTTTAATAAAATATTTCCTCTAGTGGAAGCCCACCTTACTGGGGTGCCAGCAGCAGACCCTGAAATGCATGGTAGTAGTAAACAAGCAGAATTATAGCTTTTGGCTCCATCAATCATTCAATCAATCAGTCTGAAGAAGTGGACTTGTCCACGAAACGTTACATTAAAATATGAAAGTTAGTCTTTAAGGTGCCACATGTTTTGTGTCTTTTGTTTTGTTTTGTTTTTTCACCTGCAATCAGTCAATCAATCAATCAAACAAACAAACAATTGAACCAGCTTGTCTGACTTCTCTTGATTACTTTAGGATTATGAAGATTCAATGCACATTTTCTGAATGAACTGAGAAATATTGATTATAATACAGACCCTTTGAAGATATCACCTCTCTCTTTTTTCTTAGGATTCACTTAGACAGTGGCAGCGATGTTACCGTAGTGATTCAAGCTGTCCTATCTGCCTCCAGGCTGCTACTTTCCCAGTAGAAACCAACTGTGGGCATTTATTTTGTGGTAAGTGAACAGAATAGTTTCATTTTACCATAATTTTACATTGCATGCAATTACAGACAAAGAAGCAACTAAAGTAACATGTAAAATAGTGTCACTTTTAGAGGCAAATTGCAGTAAGTTAAAAAATCTCCATAGATCTTATCCATTGTATGGCGAGTCACACAACTCAGTGTGCAACAGCCAATATGAACAGAGATGTTAACTTTACATTAAAATATAAAAATATAAAAACATTAACAACATTGCATTCAAATATATGAAAGTTAGTCTTTAAGGAGCCACATGTTTTTGTCTTTCGTTTTATTTCCCTTGAGTTTTGCCTGGAATTCTTGCACAGACTAACATGGCTACCTTCTTCAAAACTTAACTTACAGAAGTTTGCTTTCCAAAAATGATGTGGTTTGTGTAACAACTCAACAGGACTCCAGACAATATTTATCTATCTAATTTCCTTTAAAACAAGATCCTTCCTGATTTAGCTCACGTCTTACTAAATATTCTTTTCAATGTTAATGTGGCATAACAAGAGAGAACTCAATACAGACCAGAAATTCTGTTTCCAAGTTAAGGCCACTTTTATAAAACAGTTGAGATGGCTGTACTTAATAAGTCAAAACAATGTACATAAAATCAGAGACCCAAACAAAAATCACAGTTATTTCCTTGAATCTTTACATAGGAATCACTTCTACACAGATATTTTATGTCAAATCTTGGGAGGAAATACATAGATATGTTTGCATTAGCTAGATTTTCACTGTTGAGAGCATTTTTGCAAGTTTCATGTTTTATTGTATTAGCCTTGAAAAGGAGTAAAGGTGAGCAAATGCTGTATATTTAAACATCATATTTATTGACTGATAGCTTTAAATGTGATTGACTATGACTTGAAGGGAAGATGTATGATCGCTAATCTGTGGCATGGTCAGGAAGTCCAGCATTTCCTTTTAAGATGTTTCAAATTTCATATGTATCTCAAACCATATGTCCAGGAAATAGAGCAGAAAGCTGATCCTGTGCCAATGTTATATTCTGTAATTGCTAATAGCCAACAGAGTGTTTCTTGGGGGCCTTGCAGTATTCCATAGTGAACTGGATTAAAACGGGATATGAGATAATTTTTAAAATGTCGCTATGCATAAATAGCTGAGTTGAAGATTTCCTGCCTACCTGTTTTAAAATTGTAAATGAGTTGAGACAGAAGAATGATTTTTAAAACATGTTTTTTTAAGGCCTTGGGGAGCCAATCTACTTTTGTTTTGAATCTGTATTTATAATTGCAAATAGAGGGAAAGTCTGAGAGAACACCTTAAGAAATATACCTGGCAGACTTGTGCCACAAAAAATGTTTAGACATTTGTTTGTAATTTTTCTAGATTCTCCCCAAGAAATTGGTGCATGCCTGAGAAGGTAGTTGTGCTCAATGTTTGATTTTGTAGTTGTCCAAATAAAGGCATTGCTTCTCCTACATTTGTATTGTGTCAAGTACCATATGCCTCTCTTTGATGTGTATAGTTGGATGCACATTTATCAATTGGTTCCAGGTGGCATCACTTTTTCATATGGGAATCCCCAGAAATATTTGTTTCAAATTCTGCAAACTCTTATACCTAGTTGCATCTACTGTTATTCAATTGAGGAAGACAGAACAGAGGAAGCTGCCTTAAAATGGTTCAGACCACTGGTCCATCTAGTCTGGTACTGCCAATTCGAACTGGTAGCAGCCCTTCATTACTTCAGAAAGGATTATTTTGTAGACCTAGCTGAAGAACTCAAATGTTCTACTTATGAGCTCCCATCCCAAAACTACTCAGACTTGACCCTGTTTAATTTTCAAAGCCAATTGAGATTGGGTGTGTCCTAGGATGGTGTGGTTGTCCGCTCCACTTAGGTTTTTTTAGTTATTAAAACAGTTTTGAGAAATCACACATATTGTCAAACAATTTCTTATGTGTTTGTTTTATATGCCAACTTTATTTTATTTTATTTATTTGTTTGTTTGTTTAATTTCTATTATTTTGATAAGCCATCTTGCCCCTGGTGAGAGGGTTCGTGTAATACAAAAAACACAATATATTACAGACTAAAAAGCATTTCAACTACAATAATAATAATAATTAAAGGTTCATTAGGTACTTAAAACAGTTTTAAAGTCTTTAAAAACAACTTTGCAAACTGAAAAAAGCCAGCGTTCAGAGCCTGTCCAGATTGACCATTTTGAGTGTTGGGTGGGTCTGACTACAAAGAAACTGTTGGGATCAGAGGCAGGAGCAATGCACCTCTCTTGGTGACATTCTACCCTAGAATAAAACTAAGCACCTTGGATAACTGAGGGCATGAAGGAACGAGAGGCACCAAAGGGAAAGCAGCAGCAGCAACAGGTGGGGTGAAGAATAGGAGTGGTGGCTCCTGAGCAGTGGAATGTATTTGTTTTAGAAAGACTGCTTGCCCCTCTTCACACACTTCTCTCACTCTCCCCGTCAGTGCAGAGAAGCAAAAGACACATCCTGTCCCCTGAGGAAACCCATTCCTTGCAAGACCAAATTGTGTACCACCTCTTTCAGAGAGAGAAAGACAGAGACAGAGACAGAACAGAAAGACAGAGACACACAGCAAAGACCATGAAAGATGGCAGCAAGAAAAAGGGTCATTCTGTAGTCTCCCTTCCACCCTCCCTCCTTCTCTTCCCGCATTCTCTATCCATTTTCTTTCCCAATCTCTCCCTTAGAATCTTCACCTGGAGCTGGCTGCTATCTCTTGAATCACCAAGTGTGCCAAAAAAAAATGCATGCTTCATTGCTGGGCCAAAAAGGTGCATGACAGCTCTTAAAGTAGAATGGTGGCTTGTTCTGCATAGAAATACAAGGGGATGCAGTCTCTCCACCACTTCAAATGGTCCCATCAGCAATTCATATAGCATACCTATGTGTCAATATGGACAGACCTTCAGTCATATTGATCAAATGTGTGCCTAAAGAAGTGAGGCTTCATCTGTGTTGGCAGAAGGATAAAAGGGGTGGGCTAACTCTCATTCAGTACACCAACCCTCTAACATTCTTTAAAGCTTTAGCATTATTCTTGTTATAGAATCACAGAATTCTAGAGCTGGAACTCTCTCTTGCTTTTCAGTAAACTGTTTAAGGTTAACATTAAATTTATTTATTTATTTATTTATTTATTTATTTATTTATTTATTTATTTATTTATTTACCAGATTTTTTTAGCTGCCCCACTACGAAGGGGTCTCTGGGTAGAGAGAAATAGGTTTCTGAGGACTTTAAATTTACTTTTTTTGTTACTTATACTCTTTGGTCGTCAATTGCACCCTCCCTTTTATCTCTAACAAAGGTAGATGAGATGGAGGGTGCTTTCTAATCACTGCTTCCATCATTTCCCCCTAACAACATTCCCTCACTTTGGATAGACTGTTTCTTTTAAAATAGCCTCGTAATGGGCTTTTTTTTTTCTCATTGCAAAGGGCAAAAAAGATAACCATGGTGCCCTCCACTGATCCAGTTTTCAAGACTATCTCTCCTTTTTCTAGGGTCTTGTTTGATCGCCTACTGGAAACATGGGTCTTGGTTAGATGCTATTAGCTGCCCACTTTGCAGGCAGAAGGTAAGTGTTTGTATCTGCATTTTGAGAACTAGCTGAGGTGGTGAACATCTATTGAAAGTAACCCTATCTAATTTACACACATTTTCAAAACTCATCCATCCTCCTACAGCCATCTGCCTTTCTCATCTAATGCTGGTCAGTCAGGGAACTTCTATCAAATATTAAACAGTGTGCTTAGAGCAAGCTTTTTATCACAGTTGGTTAGCTCCGACTTCATGTAGTTGGCTGGCTCCTGCTGCTCATTTTAGATTTCCTTATACTTATCTGACCTTGCCTACCAGCTGTATACCATAACGCGCAAAGGTCCCAGTATAAGGAAGTGCCACGGAAGATGAGTGAAGGCCTAATAAAACTGTAAAATAGCTTTGGCAGAAGCAATACTTGCGCTTGTTCCAGCTCTAATCTAAATTACTTCTCCTTGCTTTTTTTTTTAACCTGAAGGTTATTCTTCTGTACAATCTGTCTTGTGAAAGCCTGCCTGACAAGCCATGCAAAGGAGTTGTGTATGACATCAGAGATTACAACAAGCGCTTCTCAGGACAGCCTCGGCCTGTAAGTGGCAATGTCTCTGATTTCTTTATAAGTAATTCCATCTTGTCATTAATTCGGTGTTGTTCTTTGAGAAGTCCTCACTGGTAGAGGTTCCATCAGGCAAAGCATCAATTGTTAAAGGAGTCCTGTAAAGGGACATGAATAATGGTAGTCAAGGAGAAGGTAGCCAATTAACTGGAGTGATTAGGCAAAGGAGAACAAAGCTACCAGACTGCTTCTTGTGTTTTGTCCACTTTTATAAACTGTTTGGGACAGTTATCAGTCATTTAAAGGGCTTTTTTTTAATGGATAGGCTTAAAAACCCTTCTTCCTATTGGATCCTGTAATCCAACACATTACATTAAGTGCCATGGATTAGCAGTGACAATTGTAGTAACATACCCAAATTCTGCCTCTAGTTTACAGATTACCTTTACGACATGCCACTCCTTCTCAACCTTGCCATACGTGGAATCTTCACACTGGGAGGTCTCGTGTGGATCTTCTTCCTCAGAGTTCTCCTCTGCTCTTTTGGAACCCTCATGTCCGTCATGTCTCCATTTGATGTGATGTCAGAACCGCTTTGTGGAATCCTGGCTGCAGTTGACGACCTAGTTGTGGTATTCCTCCTTTTAATTTGTATGATAAACATTTGCTCTCAAATAGAGACTGAAGGGACGAGTATTGCAAACTCAGCAACACAAAACATCCTGTGGGACTCACAGTGAAGCCTTAGATCTTATTAACGAAGAAAAACTACCAGACCATGACAAGCTCTCCTAGCGTCTGGAAGCAATGGTTTACTGCTATGACAGGGAGTCTTCCTGTTTTTGGAAGGGGTTGAAATATTGGAGGGTTCCCCCCCCCCCAGCTACAGAGTTCTGCAGTACTATGACTACAAAAGCACTAAAGCTTTAAGGGGTTTACTGCACAACAGTTTACAGAACAGCGACTGGGGTTGTGAAAGTGCTAAGGTTAATCATGGCCCTATGACGTCCACATGTTCTCAAAGATGCACTGCAGCTCTCATGAGAAAATTCCACAACTGGGATAGTTGGCAGGATTTTGGGAGGCACAAGAGCAAAGAGCTTCCCCAAACGTGTCAGAGCTCAAAAGCACCAATATGACACATACACAAGGTCACATTTATACAAATTACTCCAGCGTTTGGTATTGTGGCACCTTCAAAATGACATTCATGTGTTTTGCGCACAAAGGAAACTCAATGTTGCTTTGACCATTCGGCAGCTACCTGAGGGTGGAGTCCAAAGCTTCAGCGATCCTTTGAGCACTCTTCTATTACAGATGTATGATACAGGATTGTGACTTGTGTATCTTTGCCAGTCGTTTTAACAAACATAGGATGACATCCAGCATTACAATAGTGGCCCTCTAGCGCAGTGTTTTTCAACCTTTTTTGGGCAAAGGCACACTTGTTTCATGAAAAAAATCACGAGGCACACCACCATTAGAAAATGTTAAAAAATTTAACTCTGTGCCTATATCAGTCTCTAAAAGGTTCGCCATTGCTGGTGTAGGGAGAAGCAGGACAGAGGGGCCACAGATTGAGGCAGCCCGCTCTCTAGCACCCAGTTCCCACTTACCTGTGTTGTTTTTTTAAAGACATTTTGCCCTGCATGGACTTCTGTGTCCAGTGGAGACCTGAGAAGGGGCACTGACACTCCAGGAACACAAATAAGACCCAAAAGCCCATCTTGCTCTCCACACTGTGGCCAAGGCAGATGCCTTCAGCAAGTCCAGCAACAGGAGGAGAGGAGGATGAAGGAAGGCAGGAAGGAAAGAAGGCAGAAAGTGTTCTGCTTGCATACCGCCCCATACCACTTCAAGGAGTCTCTGGGCGGTTTACAGTTTTAATTACAGTAGGCAGGCTGCTAGACATACACATATGCAGGCTAGAAATGAGCACGTTTCTATGAAGAGGGGAAAGGGTACGAATGGAAAGAGAGAGGTGGGGGGGGAAAGAAAGAAAAGACAGAGAGAAGAGGGCAACCCAAGTCAGAAAGAAAGGGGCAAGACTTCAAGGAACCCATCACGGGGCCCCTCAGAGACGGCTCTTCCCCTCCCGGACCCTAAAGGCCGTCCGTCCAGCCGTGCCAGTAGCCCCCCCGCCCGCCTCCTCAGCCCAGGCCCGGCGGAGGCCTCCTCCATCCCCTCCTCCTCGCAGCCCTGCCGCGGTGCTCGTGGGGCAGCCGGGCGCCCCTCCTCCCCTTCCTCTCACCTGGTGGTTTGTTCTGGGCTGGGGCTCCCGGGCCGGCTCGTGTTGGCGGGCGGGCTGTCAGGCAGCTCAGTCCATTGGTAGCTCCCACGAAAGGGGTGGTGGTGGTCCAGGGTAAAAAAAGGAGGGGGGAGAGGAAAGCGAGCGAGTTGCGGTGGCGGCGGCAGGCACAGGGCAAACACTAAGAGAATGAGCGGGGCCAGGTCCGGCCGGGGAGGAAGTGACGCCAGCGCCGCGGGCCTCGTGGGGGAGGAGCCTAGCTGGCCCTTGGACGCTATTTATAGTGCCTCCCAGCTGTGGGCCGCCCGCCGGCCCTGGGTTGAATTTCTTTAGAATTTTTCAATTTTTCCCACGGCACACCAGGCAACATCTCGCGGCACACTAGTGTGCCGCGGAACAGTGGTTGAAAAACACTGCTCTAGCGGTACAATGTAATTCCTCTTTCTTCTCCACTCTGCACCTCTCCCAGATCTATTTTGCAGGGTCTCCCAGCCATCTGGAGCAGATTTTGAAGGGAGGAGGCGGCTGGGAGGACACCAGCAATCCTGTTACTTCCTCAATTCCACTCTCAGGCAGATACCGTAGTGCACCAAATCAAATTAAAACTGTTGTTCAGAAATGTAACCCACAAGCACAATCTCACCAATGAAATCCAATGGGATTACATTAATTGGATAAAGAATCAGCTTATTTTGGACATGCAGGATTCTTTTTATTGCCCTTCTGCATGCTGTCCTTTCAGTTGTAACTTTTTAAAATTCTTTGTTTTCCTTTACATCATTATAGATAAGTGATTCCCAACATGGAGTACATGTATATGCAGGGGTACCAACCAGGACATTTAGGGACACATGAAAAATATTGAATAATGTCAGAAAAAGGCACATATGTCGACATTGCAAGACAAAATGCAAATCAAAAGCTGTGAAATTAACTGAATGTTATAATGAGTGTTTTTCTTCATTATTGAACCTCAGGGGAAAGTCCTGTTCCCCCACTTTCCTATTTTGTTGAACAGTGGGGAGACTCTCCCTAAACAATGTGTTTAGTTACAGTTACACTATATAAAATTGACATAACAGCAATTTTTGTACTAATTACAAACATTTTGGTAATATGAAGGGTACAGTTTATGAAAACAGGCTGTGAAGGGTTACACAAGTCAAGAAAAGTTGAGGATCACTGTTACATATAACAAAACTGAGACTGAACTTGTGATGTCTGATATAAACATCAATTTCTTAGAGAAAGAAATATACATATAAAGACCATTAAAATTAATAGTAAGAGAAGAATATTCTGAATATTCTTTAAATGTGAACTGTTGTGTTTGTGTTATGAAATGAGTGCTGTACCTTTGATGTATCTGTCCATAAGAATGTGTGTATATACAAATTTATTATTTACAAACTTCTGGAGAATCAGTTTCTTCTTTCAACATGTGTGTGTGTGTGTGTGTGTGTGTGTGTGTGTGTGTGTGTGTGTGTGTGTGTGTGTGTGTGTGTGTGTGTGTGTGTGTGTGTGTGTGTGTGTATCCTACTTTTTTTCTAATTGTCTTTGTGGAATATTTACTAACTTCATGGATTGGCAGGCAGGAAAAATTGAGACAGGAAAGGCACCTTCTGGAAGATGGAGGTCTAAATTCAATTGTTATTTAATTTAATTTATTTATTTTTTAAAAAAATTAAACCGCTCCACTACCAAATGGTCTCTGGTTAGTCCCAACCAAAGCAGAGTCACTGAAATCAATGGGACTTATGTAAGTGTTGTCTTACCAAAGTCTCCATGCGTAAATCCTCAGTGGGCTAATTACTAGGTTTAGTCCAGCCTCTGCAGTGGAGTACAGAACAGCTGCACTAGGCACTAACAAGCACTGTTTCCTGCTTGTTGTGTGAGTTGCTTCATGGATGGAGAAGTGAGTTAGGGACAGTTACCTCTGGTTGAGGCCTCAAAATTATTGCTTGGACTAGAACTGAATTTGGGGGATTCTGGAGATTCTGTTACAAAAAAGCAAGACTTCTAGGCAGATCTGACCATTACTGGATCCCACAGTGATACTACAGTGTTGAGAGAAGTGGCCTGAACACTCAACTTTAAAAATACAGTATCCTATTAACTGATACAGGCCCTTGTGGTATTTCAGGCTGCCCAAGGATTGACCAATTACTATGCAACCCCTTTAGCTGAAGAGGTTCCTTTTCCTTCATTTTTCTAGGAACCATCTGTTCAGGAGTGAGTGAAAAGGGTGAACTAGCAACAGACATGGGTCAAAAGGCTGGCACGGAGAATAAAGAATGAGTATGAGGAGCCCCAGGGGCCAAGGCTGTGGGCGTAGGGTAAAACATTTCCCAATTACACTTCCGTATCATGAAATAATACACACTACAATGTTTGTAAGTGCTACTGTACTGTATATTGTTGTGTGCCCCCCCCCCAACACCAGCACATTGTCAGCTTTCCTTGGAGAGAAAATGAAACCTTCTGATGTAGTGTTTGACAATAGCTTGGAGACTGGGAATTATTCAGGAACTGTTTATTCACAATGCAGTTGTGGCACATCATCTTTTCAGACAGGAAAAATAATCAATAAATGCATGGGGGAGGAGAACAGGACCATAAGAACAGGACAACCTCCAACATCAAGAGTGATAGTCCTTTATACAGATGACACACTCTGCATGATGGCTTTGTACTCTTGCTGATGTTCAACAAGTTTTAGAAAAACCTCATATTTCTTGTCATAATACCTGTGCGGGGAGAAAAAAAACAGATCCAAATGACTGAAACTGTTTGTAATAACCACTGAGAACAAGCCAGTAAGGAAGTTCCCCGAGCTCCTTGCCCTCTGAAGGTACCAGCCACGGAGTCTGGCGAAACTTCAGGAAGAAAACCTTCCAGAACACGGCCAAGCAGCCCCAAAAACTCATAACAACTATCGGATCCCGGCCATTAAAGCCTTTGAGAATACAACCCAGTGGGGCCTCTCCACCAGAATAAGTAAAAAGTATGCAAAGACAAGGTATTGTACGTGGTGCTTGCTTGAGCAAAGCTACAGATAAACTGTGGCCATGAAGTTTGCCTTAGTTCAGCACCAAAAGTGCCACCGGTTTTTGTTTATTTAGGATTCAGCTAAAATGCACCTTTCCAATCTTGCTCCCCATTTGTGTTCTGCAAATGCGAGGGGTTGGGAGGGGAAGGATTTGACCTCCGCTTTAGAAGAACAGGGTACGAAACAGTCAATCTTCCAATGCTCCCAGCCCTCAAATCAGCCAAGAAGCTCTGCATACAACTCAACATCAACCACTCCATGACTTTTTTTTAAAAGGAAGAAAGCCAAAGAATTGTTGTGATGTGGGGTATTCGGCAGCACCAGCATCATCATCAACATGAATATAGGTCAGAAATTGCTGCTTGCGTTCCTCCTCATCCACCAAGTTACACAACTGGTGCATGACAAGAAATGGAAGCAATTACAGAACTTGTCAAGGAGCTTCAGAGGGTGTGTGTGTGTGTGTGTGTGTGTGTGTGTGTGTGTGTGTGTGTGTGTGTGTGTGTGTGTGTGTGTGTGTGTGTGTGTGTGTGTGTGTGTGTGTGTGTGTGTGTGTGTGTGTGTGTGTCACAGTCACGTCCCCCCCCCGGCTCTTCTTATGTTCTTATGTTTCCATACTATCAAGATCTTCAAAATATGCATACTGATACTTTTTGTTTGACAAGTTTGGGCTCAGTCTTCACAACCACTCCCCCCCCCTTTTGTAGTTGAAATGCCTGCATAGACAATAATCTCCATATTTACTGATCCATCCTACTCTTACACTTGGCATTCTGAAGGTGTAAACCTGTGAAGGTCTGCTGACTTTGTTCAAAATCATTTTATTGCAATTAAGTATCAAATCACTCGATTTGGACACTATATTAGTACGGATGTCTTTTTCAGGTGAACAATGCACTTGTACAGTGCTTTTCCATCTTGTCACAGAAAAGAGTGACCCTGTAATGACAAATGCACATGCAGTTTAGTGCGCACATGGGGGTTTAAATAAACACTATGCCAATGCCACAATATTGTGTTTTAGTAATTTATCTCTACATGTGGAGGCTAAGGCTACTGTGGAGCATCTAATTCCTCATGCACAAATTCCACTGAAGTAAATGGACATTATCCATGCAGAGTTATGTTCTAGAATCCTCTTCCTTAACATAATGGGTTTTTTTGCCATGACACTGTTCTTTGCGAACGCAGAGGAGACAAGGCAACCTCACATTCCCATCTCTTTGCTCTATTCCCCTCACACGTACTGTGGAAAACGTGAGATTACCTGTCCCAAACACATTTGACACTGCTTGCTACTGGGCTAAAATTGTCTCACATAATTTTAGCTACATTGTCATTTTTTTCTGATATAAACAAAGGAAGGAAGCAACATATTCCTGAACAGGGCAATGCCAATGGTCCCTATGTCCAAATAGGCTCATGAACTGAGTGAGGGGGTACCTTACCGGAAATGAAGTCTTTCTTCTGCTCAGTTTATTAACTGTGTATGTGTAAGTTTGTTTTAAGGTTAAGCCCCTAAGACCTGATCTGAGGTATTTTGCCATGTTTGGACTTTTGGTCCATACTTTGAAAAAGTGGGTATTGCCCATGAAAGCTGGCAATGATTTTTTTTAAAAAAAATAGTGGCCTATAAAGATATCACCTACAGTTCCAGGAACATTATTATGACAGCTGAGGCAAAAAGAAAAGAAAAAAAAACCCTCCTCAGCAATAAAATAATATTAATAAGAAAGTAAATAGTAATTTATTGCTGTTTTAATGACACACACAAACATTGCTGGCTGAACCTAATGGTAGGACCAGTTCCACTTAATCCAGATAACTGATGCATTTTTTCTACAGACAGAAACATGGGTCTCAGCTGACATGTTGATGAGGCAGCAATGTCTCTGTGTTACAAAACCAAAGAATATTGTTCCAAATAACTGCATACTCATCTTGCTCTCACATCTTCTCATAGCAAATGAGACTATCTTTTTTTTTGTCATCTACAAACAAAATAAATTTGTTGCAATAACTTAATTGCTGCCACCACAGCACTGCCTGTATCCCGGCAGTGTAAATCCTCCCCGGCTGAAAACAATGTTTCACTGTGAATTTCTCTTACTCAGCTTAAAACCAGGATCCATTTTTCCTCAAATCCATTTGGGTTCTGTGTTCTTAAAGTACAAGTAAGTTGACGTCTTTTTTTCTGAAACATGTAAATGGAAGAATCTCTGAGGGCCTCTGTAGGATCTTCACTTGGTCTGCAGGTGGCGGTGTAGCACTTCTTGAATATGTTTGCGGACCTCTTCTGCCTCACCTATGAAAGCCGTGGCTCAGATCCCAAAATAAGTTAACTTAAGGAAGTTCACAGAACAAACAAATAAAACAGCCTCTCTTATTCACCCCCTAAAGGCAGGCATCTGTCTTCCAAAGAGCCTCTTTGAAGGGGCTGGCCTCTCTCCGAAAACAATATCAGAGGCTAACTGACCAGAATGGGAGGGATTTTAAACATGACCCAGGCGGAAGTAAGGGTGGTCTTCCCTTCTTTGGAGGCGTCCCACGGTCCATTATTCACAGCTGAGATAGGCCAACAGAGATGGCAGAAGGAATGCTTCCTTCCACGATAATCCTAAAACTTATGTTAGGAGCACAGCCCATGCATGTTGCAGTTCACAGTCGACGATAGTCATAAGAGTCAGTTCAGTAACATAGCAAAACTAGGTCTTCAAAGAGTATAAGATGTCCTATAAATTGAGTAGGTCCGTTGAATCCATGGTGATTTGGGGAATCAGCTCCTCTGTACTTTCCACTGGTTCAATGGGCCTACTCTAACTGTGCCTTACAACTGGATTTCCGCCAATGCTTCTAAGCCATTTTGAAACAATCCTGCAGATTTGCCATGCTAGTCCAATTTTCTGTTACCTCCATTGCTATCTGAGGTCCTTGCTGTTTCTGCTGATTCCTATTCTTGTTAAAGAACATCCCTAGATAAAGCTCCCAAACTTTCATTCTGGCCTCTCTTCTCAGGGCCACATCTTTCAACAGTCCAGTGTCTGACGATTTCCTCTGTGAAATCCTCCTCACTTTGCAGCCCCCTCAATTCCTAATGGCTCCATCTTCTCAAGCAACACAGGGAAGCCCATCACTCATGACATGCTATGAATAATGCTAGTCTTTCTCTCCTCCCTTTCAGCTTTCCATATAGATGGCTTCATTGAAGCCTGTTTACATGAGCGGTTGCTATGATTGCTGAAGATGGATGCCTCTTGAGTTTCAATGTGACTGTCAGAACCCAAGATAGGTAGCTTGACTCCCCCAGGAGTCCTACAGAGATAAATAGACCCTCTGGACAAGGATCAGAAGCCGGTTGCTCGTCACCACTGGCATTTATCTCAATTAAGGATTAACTCCAGAATGAAAGGAAATAACCACAGGCAATCACATCCAAGTTCATCTGCGGATCATAATACAAACATTTCATTGTTGCAGGCCATACCAGTGTGTCCATTGCTACAATCTTCATTCCTGCTATTTCTTTACCTGAAAGTTCCAAGATACACCCTCAACTCCTAGCAAGATCTGGAGGACCTTCTGGCTCTCTCTTTCTCCCTATTGCTGTGTGTGTGTGTTGTGTCATTACAGTCATGACCGACTCTTCGTGACCCCATGTCTATGGAGTTTTCTTGGCAGGAATACTGGAGTGGTTTGCCAGTTCCTACTCCAGGTGCCTACAGCACCTGGTATTCCCTGGTGGCCTCCCATCCAAGTACTAACAAGGGCTGACCCTGCTTAGCCTCCGAAATCAGGCGAAATTGGATGTGCTTAGGGCATCTAGGCAGCCCCTATTGCTATAAATTATGCTATAATGGTCACCTGAGGACTGGTGGCTTTACATGAAATGTTGTTGCAAGAGACAGCAATGAACTGATCCTTTTCTGCAAAATCACCTCCATGTCCCCTTTGCCTCTTGCTTCACAAAGTCACAGTAGGACACAGTGATGCTGAAAACGCAGGTACAAGATTTCCATCACATTCCTTTGCAACCACAGCTCATCTTCCTTTTCTTTGCCTAATCTCATCCCTAAGTAATTTTGGTGGCCATGTGACCATCCATACATGCTATAATATACAGGTGATTTTCTTTCCTTTAAAATAATGAAGACGGACTAATGCACTCCTATTTCAAAGATGCACCAGCTGTAAGGTATTTGGCATGGGCAGAAGCCACTTGTGCCAGAAACCTGCGCTGAGTTGCCTGATCTCAGATTTGCTAGCACAGGTGGATCTGGCACCACATCTGCTGTGCCAGCTAAAATCAACCAGCAGAAACGCTAAAAGTGGGCAGAGAGGGAGGTAAATGGGAGACGGCTTGAGTTATGTCACATCTAAATCTGCTTGTTTTGTGGCCCCAGCCCCTTTGGAGAAATCTGAAAATTTAGAACTGTTTTTTTTTAATTCTTTGCATACTTAATACATATTATTTATTGGGAATAGAACACAGAAGGAGAAAAAAATAGTTTGTGGGGAAATCCTTGGGAAGTTCCCATGTGCACTTTAAGGAGAGTGAGTAGGGTTGGAGACAGTAGAATTGCCATATTCCCTCCACTCCCAGCATCTTGGGCTTCCTATAAGTCACCGCTATGTTTTTAATTAGCTTCTTTGTTCACTAGAGGGTGCAATAGGGCTTTTTCAGAGAGCAACACTTTTTCAGTAACCCTCCTCTTTTTGTAAGTTCAACTCATTTTTATGTAAAAAAAAATTCAACTGTACCAAACTTTACAAAATGAACAAAGATATGTGCATTTTTACTCTTTGACCACTTTATCTCCATTAGCAACTCTTCTTGGGCTGCCAGCAGATCTAAAGTCTGGCCCTCAGCCCAGCTGAGAGGGCACATTGCTGGAATAGATTCTTAAACATCTCAAACGACATCAAGAAGAGGCAGCTTTGCACCATTGTGTAATTCTCCGAGAGCAACACTCAAAAAAGGAAGGAAGGAAGGAAAAGAAAGAAAGAAAGAAAGAAAGAAAGAAAGAAAGAAAGAAAGAAAGAAAGAAAGAAAGAAAGAAAGAAAGAAAGAAAGAAAGAAAGAAAGAAAGAAAGAAAGAAAGACCCATTACCTCTTATGCTTGCGGTTTGGCAGTACAGTTCTTCCAACTCTTCCCATTTTCTCCATAGCATCCTGTTTAAAGATCAACAGAAGCCAGCATGGCCTGTTTCAGTTTAACATTCTTAGTAAAGAACAAGATGTCTCAGAAAATAAACAGAACACAGCTGATGAGTTTTCTTCTGGGTTAAGGAGCGGAGTGAAATACAACTTTTCTCATTATCAGACAGTAAGGAGAACACCACACTGCAGACGGCTCAGTAAGCCAAACACCCTGGAAAAGTGAAGTAATCTGCTTATTTACACTAAATCAAAACCACCACCAGTGGCCAGCTAATTATTTAGATAAAGTAAACTGAAGATATTTCTTGTTTCGTAGGGAAATGTATCCATGCACACAGTAATGGAAGCTCAAGGATGAAACTGGAAAATATACCTAATATTTTAGAAAACCTGAGGGTCCAACAAAACTATAATTAGTCTGCATCAAGTTCCACCAAAAGCAGTGGGATTTTGAGTCAGCACTGACTAATCACTTCCACTATTTTCTACTGACTGAAGAAGAACCTTTAACCTGTTCCTGCTACGCCCTCAGTAATATAGGGAGCTGGAGAGGTAGGGAAGTGCAGCTCTAGGTGGTTTTTCCCTTTCTTCTCCTTTGAACAAAAACAGTGTCATCCTGTGCTGGAGACTCAAAGGGACTGCCAGACCTTATTTATTTATTTATTTATTATTACTTTTATATACCGCCCCATCTTCCGAAACGGAACTCTGGGTGGTGTTCACTAAAAAAGAACAAACAGCAGCAACAAGCATTAAAATCAGGGACAAACTACTAATAAAAATAGGGGGGTACAATACCCTCCGCAAAAGATGGCATGGGCGGCAACAACCAAAAAAAGAAAAGAAAAGAAAAGAAAAGAAAAGAAAAGAAAAGAAAAGAAAAGAAAGAAAGTGAAAAGGAAAATTAAATAAAAAGGTCGCCAAATGCCTCTTAGAAGAGATGTGTTTTCAAGGTAGCTGCTTCCACAGTGTAGGGCCCACCACAGAGAAGGCGCGGTTGCGCATAAGTGATTTCCGTGCCTCTCTGGGTGTGGCCACCCTAAGGGAGCGTGCCTGCGCCATTCTCGTGGGTCTGGTCCCAGTTGACCTCTGAGAGATACGCTCCGACAGGTACTCTGGTCCCAAGCCGTGGACGGCTTTGAAAATCTTCCTTGAGGAAAAGAGAAAGCAAGACAGGGCACAGGCCCACAGCCTCATTCATTGAGTCGGGAGTAAGCTGAGTGCAGTGAAGCTGGTTAGCATTATTAAGTAAGAAGTAGGGGAAGTAGAATATGTGAAAATATACCAAGCAATAGATACTCCACCAGGAAAGAAATATGCACACTGGCAGGCAACACTAGGCCTTGTGGTGAGACTATGGCTATTCCATCACTTGCTTAGAGAAGAGTTACCAGAGAGACATTGGGGTGACCTCAATACACATGGCTCAGTAGTGAACCACTGGAAAGCTCAGTAGCTTAGGCATCTAGAGGTCAGAAGTTCGGTTCCCCCTAATCCATAAGGTCCCTTCCAGCTCTGCAGTTGTAGGATGATCGTGATTGCTCATTGTAATTCACACATTGTGGCAATGAAATAAAAAGCTTTAATCACAACTAACTGGTAACTATTCTTTTTTAAAATGTGGAGCATACTTCTTGAAAAGCATGGGGCTGAGCTTTAATCACAACTAACTTTGGCTCTAATTACCCACTATTAACATTTTTAGCCTTTCAGAGAGATGTTTGTCAGTATAACACTATCTAGTAATGCAGAAGATCAGGCATATTTTACTACACAAAGATTGTTTTCTTTGTATTGATCAAAACTCCAAAAATGGCATTAAATAAATTCAGAGAAGAATCATGACCAAATGAATTACAATCTAAAACAGAGCTGAGTGTGGTAAAGCTATTGGTTTACTGTACTGTCCCACAGTGCCACCAGACGGAGGGACTGCAGAGATAATTCTAAAGCATTCATACCTAGAAAATCAAAGAAAGGGTTGTCTGGAGTTTGCAAAAACTTGACAGAACATAATGATTTGTAACTGTGTTTAATGCTACAAGACTGGGCCTTTATTTTTACATTTGTATACTGATCTTCCTGTTTGGAGTGAACCCAGCAGCACTAAAAAAAAAAATAAAACATTTTCAGAGGAAGCCAAAAAGGTATGGGTAGGTATACTTCAGGGATGCTCTGGTTTATGGTGGCATTTATATTGTGCAGTTGTCAGAGGAGACCAAACAGTAGGACAAGCAGCTGTTTGGTCATAACCTCAGTCATTTTATTAGTAATGTCTCAAGCACTATCCTATACATTTCTGGCTCATCCTCCAAACCATATTTTGATCAGTAGTCTAAGTCACAATGGTCCCACTAATGTGAAGAAACAAACATTCTTTCACAGCACTATTGTGTTTCTGAGTGCTAGGAAAAGCATGATACCTGTACTAGGAAAGCACTTGCCTGTAAAAAAGCAGGTGGCATGTACTCAAATTAGGCACTACAAGCTGGTATGTGGGAAAGGACGTGATACAGTCTGTGAAGGCAAGACAGCTGGCAATTCCTTCCACCCTCAACCATTTAGGTAACAGGTACACACAGATGATGATGATGATGATGATGATGATGATGATAATAATAATAATAATAATACTGTATTGAATTGTGTATTTGCTGACTTGTTCAGCTGTGTAATAAGTTCCCTTTGGGAAGATGGGAAATAATAATAAATAATAAATAAAATAAATAAATAAATAATAATAATGTGCCATCAAGTCAATTCTTACTTATGGTGACCCTTTTCAGGCTTTTCCATGTAGGCAATACTCTGAAGTCATCTATCCTTCCCTTCTTTTAGGGCCATTCTGGAACTGCAGCTTGCTAAAGGCCACACAGGATGGCTCTACTCATGGGATCTGCTGTGGGGAATCAAACCTTCAACCTCTGGCGCCTCAGACAGATATCTAAACCACTGAACCAGCTGTTTGCTTAAAGCAGTTGCTGTTCCTTACAGTTGGAGATGATCCTGTCATTCACATAAACATATGCTTGCACACATTTTAAGTAAATTAAAATTTAATGTTAAGGCTAAAATTAGCCTTTGAGCTTTCTTCTCATCCCTACCCTTCCCCTCACATCTTTCTGGGAAGAAAACATGCCCCTGCAAAAGCCATAAAAAAGATTAAATGGCTTTCTTTTCAGGGAAGGGAGAAAGAGAGAAGAAAAGATATCACTATCTGCAATGTCTTGTCATGATGAACTACCTGGCTTTATTTTCTGCAAGTTATTTATTTAATTGCAGTCTTTGTATTAACCCTAGATAATATTAATTGGAAAAACATAATACACCCTGCAAAAAGCATGCCCACAGTGCCTATAAATACAGAGCACATAAAAGGCAGAAAAGCAATGACCCATCATTATTTCATTAACCTCCTATTAATGCTAATAACCCTGTGAAAGGGAAAGGCGGTACAGTCAAGTAACATTATTGCTCTTCAACACATGGGAAACTGGGACGCCTTTGCATATTTCACCCGCTTCTTGTTTTCTGGAACTTAGCTGGAAGCAGCTACCAAGATGTTTGGATAGGACTCATCTTGAGGCTGGACAGTGAGACTAAAACACAACTGTCTGGGCAGCTCTAGAAACCCACTGGTTTTATATAATCCATGCAGTGCACAGACTGAGGCTTTTGGAAAGCTGTGACTGCAGGCAAATCCAGATTCTTGGAAGCTTTGCACAGAGAGAGCAGTTTTAGTCAGAAATGAGTCCTTTGAGGCACTAGTCACAAACTATTTCCCATCGTCAACTCTATCTTTTACATGATGTTTCTCTCTGGATCACTGAAAGCCTCCCACTCAGCTTCCCAGTTCACTGGCTACAGAACCTGCACCCTTTAGACAACAATGCCAAAAGATCTAGAGTTGTTTTAGTATTTGGGGTAGCTCGCATCCTTGTGAAATGGATACTTTCAATAGTAAAGTAACATATTCTAGAATGTTTGTCACCTAAGGGATCCCCGATGACTACTTTTGTTTTGTTGCTATTTCTGTGCCACAGACCCACAAAATTGCAGAGTTGGTTGGATCCCCAAAGAGAATCAGACCGAATCTCCTACCAAAGCCAGGACATGCCTTTGAAACGGATTTAAATAAATAAATAAATAAATAAATAAATAAATAAATAAATTAAATAAATTCCCAGGCTCATTTATGTCCACCTTTTTATCTCTATGATATTTTTAATGCCAGTTTTGGAATCTGATTTTATTTTTAACAGTTTTTTTTAATGTGATTTCTCAATTTTCAAGCTGCCCTGGAAACCTCTTTGAAGAGCAGGTTAAAATCTCTTATTATTACAGAGCAAAAACAAAACAAAAATTAAAAAAGAATAAGGAAAAATGCTGTGGCACTTTAAAGACTAACTGCTATATTGAGCTTTCGTGGACCAGTCCAGTTCCTCAGAGATATAAATACAGCTTTGCATATGAAGGCTTGAGTTTCCATCCACAAGACTTTATAATAAATACTAACACATCTGTCAAGGTGCTACAGGCCTTTATGTTGTTTTCAAAATACAGATGGACAGTTCAAATGGTATGGCATGTTATGGAGATACATGTGCTGTATTGAGAAATCTATGCAAAACCAGACTGAATCAGAGGCATTTGTGTGACGCCAGAGCAACTATGAGGCTAAGAAAAGAATCTCTCTTCACCAGCAGGGTGGAGAAACACCACAGGGAGCACTTTCTATGCCACTCAGAACTTGATGAGTTAAAAATATGGTGAACCATTTGAGCTGGGGGAAGGATAAATAAAAAAAGAATCCAGTAGACTGAGTTACAGGCATCAAAGGAGAAGGGTACTGACAGCTGGATTCTCTTCTAATAAAACCTTTTTGATAAGCAATACATTTTAAAAAATTAGTAAAACCCAAGCTGACAGACATGCATGCACCCATGCACACACTCATACTTGTCGCTGCTCCCCTACCTCTTCAGGGAGCTGAAATACAGAGAAATGCTTATATTGTTGCTTAGATAGCATTTCTGAATTCTGGAATAGACTTTTTCTTAGTTTTCTCATTCAGCTTAACTTACTCAACTTTGACTGAAATGTTATCACACTACTATATTTTGAGCACAGTATGTGTGATTGTGGGAGGATGTTCCATGAGCTTTTTGAGTAGAAAGGTCACACACTTGGATGCTGTGTAGCACCTCATGGTCACGATTGTTTCTGTCTCCCTTTCTATTTTTTGCTTTAAACAAAAAAGACTGAAATCCAGAAATGCACTGATTGTGCAACAAACATGGGGATGAAGTGGGGCAGAATGTCTTCTAAGGAGTACAGGGTGTTCTTTATTCAGGAACATAACCGGTCAGAGGTTTCTTTAAAACCTCATGTTATCTATCTCGGTACCACAAGACTAAGCTGATATGATGGTTTCCTATAATGATATTTTCCATAGAGCCACACGCACTACCAAAGAACACTAATGATATGAAATATTGACATTTTGGAAAGTTTTTTTCTCAGGCTTTATAGTGGACAGTATAACTTTATCGTGTGAAAATTAGTCAGTGGTGGAAGCAATGGCATTATCTATTCAGGTTCTGCCCCATGCTTTTAAAGAAGTATGTTCCATGTTTTAAAAAAAGAATAGTTACCAGTCATGATAGTAATCATTGTCAGTATTTATAAGTACAGAAAATGTGCTTCTGGCTCAGGTCAGATTTTCAATCTGTTCCATCCTACTGCTCCTATGAGGTCAAACAGATTTTTTTCAGGAAGTTCAGAAGCAGGACATAAGCACAATAGTACAATACTTCTTCAGCAATAGCTTACAATGAGAGGTACACTGCTGATGATAATGGACGCTTATACAGCTGTCCTGTACACTGATAACCTTATTTTCCATGAGGTTCTAGGCACATGGTTCAAAGTTCGACATGTTGCACCATCCCATAGTGGCCCAAGCAGGAAGGACTAGTAAAGCAGTTTACTCTATCTATCTATCTATCTATCTATCTATCTATCTATCTATCTATCTATCTATCTATCTATCTATCTATCTATCTATCTATCTATCTATCTATCTATCTATCTCAGTGGTTCCAAACCTGGGGTTGGGACCCCTTTGGGGGGTCGAACAACCATTTCACAGGGGTCACCATGAGCCACTGAAGAAAAAGGCAAAAATGGCTTGGGTCTGGATGAGGAGGGGGAGGAAGGGGGGAAGAGTGAGTTACAGCTTGATAGGTTGGAGGGGATGTCAGTCAATGGCACTGGAGGCTACGATTGGCTGAGGGGGCCTGGAGAGGGAAGTTCTCTATGGCACCTGTGGCAGTGGCCTGCCAAAGGAGGCTTGTGGCCTCTTCCAAGCAGGGCAAGGGGTCACCACAACATGAAGAACTGTATTAAAGGGTCATGGCATCTGGAGGGTTGAGAACCACTGATCTATCTGACTGCCATAAACCAGAAACAACTTGATGGTACATAATTAATTATTATTTAATAATTATTTTTAAAAGTTCTTCAATGATAGAAGTTTCACATTCAGTGACACAACATAAGTTAAAGAATGCTACAATTTATTTTGAAGTAGCATAGTTAAAATAGGTTTACACAGAATATAGAATTCACACACATGCCATTTGGTTTGTGATGTGATAGATGCAAACATAATCACTTCGTCTTTTGCCTTGCTTAATGTACCCCTCAATAAAGCAATGGAAGTATGATGAATCTGGGTTTCAGTGGGATCACATTTCTACCATTATGATTGCAGATTTATTTTCTCATTTCCAGTAAATGCTAAGCTAAAAATAAGCCCTAAATGTCCATGTGTGATCATAATTTCTAAAGGCTAAACAAAACGTAAGTGAAGAGTCCCCACACCCCTGACAAAAATAGAGGCACTGTGGAGCATAAATAAAAGAATGCATTCATAGTTTCTAGCCTTGATTATCATCTCAAAACTGAGACAGATATAAGGCAGTAAACAATCTGGTTAGCAACGAGAGGTTATCTGAATTGCAACAGTCATTTCTGTAGAGAAAACTAGGTCCAGTGGACTTGATTTTCCAAAGGTTAAGATGGCAGAAAACAAAACATGTTTTTTTTTTGTTAAGCCTGAACAGCAATGGTACAGATTTACAGTTGCAACAAATGGTCAGAATTGTACAGCAATCTATTACGGGGATTACTGTCTTGGGTGGGGGAGAAATAAAATAACATAACCATATAGAAGTATGTTTCATGGGAGTTGATATGACATTAAAGTCATCTTCTTTATCCACACACTTGCTTGTGTACCTTGTACTTAGTGTTCTTAAAGATGGGATGGGGAGCACTGAAAAATCAATGTGTGGAGTTATGGAAGCGAAATTATATTTCATCTTGAGCAGAGACAGTAGGGAATTGGAGTTAAGTCACATAAAAGCTATCATCAAGTATGAAGGCCAGTTTCAGATCGACTATCAAATTAAACCAGCGGGAGACTTAGACAACAGACAAATGTCACTTAACATTCTGGGTAGAAGGAGAATGTCTGAGTGAAGTGATACTTAGTTTGTAATATAACTGTGAACTGGACCAAGACTGCCTGTTTGGTTTTTGTCCCTAATGATCAGCTTGAAAAAGTGCTCTCACTCAAAATGTTAAACGAAGTTCTGCAAGTGCTCAGTCAGCATTCAGCAAACAGCACTAAAAAAAAAACCAAGTAAATGTGTAGAACTGCTTTCAAGTTAGCTGCTCAATAAACTATGTTAAGGATCTATAGGCCCTACAAAGCCAACTGGTTTGTAGCTGCCACCCACAAATTCAAACTTCAAGTCTTCCTTTCCACGAAACACTGAGCACTTTGGACTATATAGACAGACTCCCTTGCTCCCAGTTCCTTTGCCTGACAAATTGTCTTATATATTTGGCTAAGTTAACTATTTTTTATAAATTATTCTTAAAAATGCATCAATTTGAGAGCAGATAATTTCATGGATCAAATGATACATTATAGAAAGATCCCTTCTTAGATGCTAAAAGTCTTGCTTGTCACAGCACAATTTTCCCCTAAACTTCTTCTAATTTGCAAATCAGCATGCTTGGTTCTGTGATTAATTATCAGGGCACAAAACCGGGTATCACTTGCAAGCAATTGTTCAGTCATGAAGGCAGACTGAATTGTATCTCTAGAATGTTAGCCTCTAATAATACATTCTCTGTCATATTTGAGAGACATATCTCTTGCACAAAACCGATGCTGTGCAGTGTTCGAAATGGTGTTCATTGACAGCTTACACTCCATACACCCAGATAGTGCTCTAGTCCAGTGTTTTTCAACCTTTTTGGGGCAAAGGCACACTTGTTTTTATTTTAAAAAATCAATGAAATACACCACCATTAGAAAATGTTAAAAAAATTTAACTCTGTGCCTTTTCATATTGACTATATATAAAGTAATTTTTCAATTTTTCCCAAAAATGAATTTGTTACATCTTGACAATACACTTCAGTTAATTTTGTTGAACAGTGGTCTTTTGAAAAACAAAATGCATGGATCTTCCAGAGGGAAGGATGGAATGACTATGATCTGCAAATATGCTGCCAGTTATTTAGTTTTAGATTTAGGCCAATGAAATACTGTACTGTAGATACTTTGAAACAATTGAGCTCTTGTATTTTCATAGGTATGCATCTACAGTATATTTATATCACACAACATTTGGATAAAAATGAATTTGTTATTGAAAATTGACAATAACAGAGTTCAGTTAATTTTGTTGAGAGATTGATCTTTTGTGAAAGAAAGCAAAATACATGGATGTATCCCGAGGAAGGAAGGGAAAGGGTTGTATAACTGTATAAATAGAAGTCCACTTATGCTTTAAAAACTACTGACTGTTGACCAGGAAGACCAGTCATGACAACTGGACTTATTTTCTTGAACAATGAAAGTGGGCCAGGAGGGGAAAAAAGCCCCACATCAGGGACTTAATAAATAAATAAATAAATAAATAAAACCCTCCCTCCGGCCCATGGGCAAGCCGGTTCGGCCCACAAGCCAGCGGGCCAGGAGAATAAAAATGTAAAAAATAAAACTGGGGCACGCGACAGCTAGCGCCTCTCAGCTGTGGGTGGGGGGAAGAGTCCCCAGTGTTGAGGACTATTGAAAATAAAATAATAAATAATAAAAAAATAAAAATAAAAAAACCAACCTGGTCCCTGGGGCCATATGGTTGGCACTGTAAAAATAAAAAATAAAGAAGTGCTGGGCCTCCGGAGGCGGCAGCGGGGTGGTCCACCGCAGCCAGGTATGGCCGCGGCCGGGGCTCCAGAGGTGGTGGTGAGGCTTCCCGCTGTCTGGCGTGACCGCTGCCAGCAGGGCCCCCTAGCCGGATGGACATGCAGGATCCAGCTGCCTGCTTCCTTTTGGCGGTGCCTCACCCCCCCTCTGCTCACCCGTTGGACCCAAGAGGGGAAGGGGGACCTGCGAAGCGCCTGGTGGTCCACCGCTACCCTGCACAGCTGCGGCTGGGGCTCTGGAAGTGGCGGTGAGGCCAGGATCGCCGCCACCACTGCCGTCCAGGTAAAGCCAAACCAGTTCAGCTCAGTTCAGTTCATACAAATTTTTGTTTTTAAAAAACTGTACGAACCTAACCAAACCGAACTGAGGGTGGGCCCGAAATAGAATGAACTGAACCATTGGTTTTCTGTTTCATGCCCACCTATAGTAGCAATACCTTCTGATCTAACAAAGAAAGAAGTCCAGTTGCCATGACTTAACTTCTGGATAACCTCAACTGGATGAACGAGATTCTTCATAGACATAATAACTGTTGGTTGTTTTATCTCTTTAATTGTGGTTAGAATTCTTCATAGTTCTAGGGAGGCACATTGAATGGAATTTGTGTTTATAATGTGTGTGTATATAATAAATATAATATAATATAATAAAACATGCAAGTTATGAAGACAATCCAGTCTGAAAAATATTAATACACAGTGATAAATCTGCCATCTTTCCCCACCTCTTTCCTCCACTCCTTGCCAGGTTACTGTAAGAAAAGCGTTTTTGTACATAACAAACTTCAGCTGAGTGTAAAACAGCAGCATGTTTAAATAAAACTTTCCCTCTTTATTTCTTCAGAGTTTCATATTTTGTTGAACCAATGTAGCACTTTGCACAGAATCAAGGTTTGACAAAACTGCCACTAAAAAGCTTTACGACAACGATAGCACAACATACCCTGTTCTCGTACTTTCCACCCAAGAGATGGGGGTGGGTGACAAAAGAGGACATTTTCAAAAGCTTTTTTTTTTTTGGTCATTGAAAGGAACAGAGAGGAAACGGGCACATAGAGGAGGAGGGAGTGGATTATTAGGGTTCACTGCAGGGCAAAGCAGCACGTGAAAAGATTCTAATGTATCATGGGCTACTCCCTGGGCAGTCCCCATGTAAACAGAGCCCTAGTTAGACTGGCCAGCTGGATAAAATCAAAAGGACAGAATGGTAAGTGCAACTGAAGTAGGAGTTTTCTGGCATTTCAGTCACGATGTTAGTCACTTATTCAAGGCCAAATTTAGAAGCGAAATGAGCCATACTGATTGCCACCCCACCACACTTCTGTTGGAGAACCTGTTTTGTGGTCAAAACTATTACTAATATTAGACAGCTGCTGATTATTATTGTTGCTTTTCTAGAATCCTCGAATATCGTGAGATTAACAAAATAATTAGCAATTGTACTTAGCAGGCGGCTGATAGTTCAGCACAGACTAAAGCAGGTCAGGTGCCAGTCTGACTGCTGGGTGGTGGGTGGCTCAGCTTTCACGGGCAATGAAAGGAGCCCAGCAGCCTGACCCCGCTTTCAGCTCCTGGGTTTCACTGGCAGCAGGCACAGTGATTTATATGTTCTTGGGTCTCTGACTCAGCAGAGCTGGCTTTTGCACAGCAGACAGGAGCATGTGTCCTTGGTCTATGATTCAAGACTTGGCTGGGGTCAACTGCCATAGCTCTGGGACACATTATGTCAAAAATAAATGGAGAATGTCCAATTTCATGGCCAGTGTATTACTGGCTGCATGATAAAATTACACCAAAGGAGAGTGGAGGGGGGCTGCCTGCACAATTATCATTCTCTCCACCCAACAGGAGTGTGCCTTGCAGCTTTACCCTGTGAACAAACGGTGTGGAACCATCAATGCAACCTCTCTGTTCCACATTTGATATAAAGCTGCCATTATGTCCTGTTTAAAATATTGAACAATGCCCCCCTCCAGCCCTTCATTCTTCTTTCTCCCCTTACAGGAAGGGCTTTTTAAAATCTATTAAGGAATTATCAAGTAATAATCATTTGTGTGTGTGGGGGTTAGGTCAAGGCCACCGGCAAGGCTTGTACTCACTAAATTCCTGGACCGAGTACCAAGGTCCCACTTGGTCTTTCAAAAATCATCAGAACATCCAGACCAAGGATGTTCTCACTCTTTGACAGAAGTCACAGGAGGTGGGGAATCACTCTTTTCTCCTTGGAACCAGGCTTTTCATCACTCCAAGAAATCTCATGGGAAATCGCATGGGACTTCTCAGATGTTTCATGTTTTTTCTCTTTCCCATGAAAGAAACTGTGCAGGATTATTACAATTATTATTCTTGCACAGGTTGGTCTCATTCTGTGTAGGATTCACTGGCAAGAAAATTAAACTGCGCAACATTTTACAGTTTCATGTGCAAAGAAATACTTGGGGGAGGGGGGAATACCAAACCAAACCAGACCAGACCAGACCAGACCAAACCATAGGGACTCATTTTCAGAGGAAGCTGGGAAATTTTGCTGATGCAGGGAGAAATGTTGCCTTCTGGTATAACTCAGAACATCATAGAACACAGACATTTTTGTTAGCGCAGTACTTACATTCTTCAGCAAGACTATGCATTTGAAGTATAACTTCTACATCTATTAACATCCTTACCCTCTGTAAACACATTAAAAAAGAACCACATGCCACCTTTGAGGTGACACCAACCTTTACAATGATGTTAGCTGGCTGGCTGGCTGAATGGTTTAGATATCTGGAGATGGAACCAGAGATGGGGAGTTCGATTTATTGCTGTGCTTCCTACGAGTACAACCAGCTTGTGTGGCTTTGGGGAAAAATGCACATTCCCAAGACACACCCCGGAAGAAGGGAATGTTAAACCACTTCAGAGTTTTCTCCACTAGGAAAATCCTGAATAAGGGTTGCTATAAGTCAGCGTTGACTTGATGGCACACGATGATGATGATGATGATGACAATGATGATGATGATGATGATGAGGAGGAGGAGGAGGAGGAGGAGGAGGAGGAGGAGGAGGAGGAGGAGGACGACGACGACGACGACGACGACGACAATGACAACGACGATGGCTTGATTTTCTTCACCATACACTACACCTGATATCTTGTAATTAGAGCCATAACCTTCATAATACAAGTGGTACCTTGTATAAAGGAATTCATTCATACCAAATGAAATTCTGTTAAGCAAATTTTCCTTTGTACAAACTTCCCACAGGAATGCATTGAAAATGGATTAATACCCAATCGTGACTGTTTTTCTGTTGTACGGATTCACCCCATAGGTGATTCTGTTAAGCGATTTCCCCCTATCTCTGGAATTTTTTTCCTTTAAGCGGATGTTCTGTTAAACAAACTGCTTGTTATACGAGGGTCCACTGTATGCATTTTTTTATCCTTCTGAAAGAAGAGAGTTGTAGATTGGCAAAACACTCATCATACATGTTGAACAGTTTGTGTTTCTAGAAAAGGAGAGACATATATTCATGCCTTCACTACATGAAAAGCCTTGCTAACCTGATGAACATATGAACCAGAACAATATTGGAGGGCGGAAAAAGCATACCAATGTGCATTAAATCTCTACGTAAATAATCCTTCTTCTTTAGGATTTGCAGATGTTGGAAAGTTGGAAAGTTTGTAAAAAAAAAACCTACCGCCCGCATATTCTGAAAGATGTTTAGGGTAACCTTTTTTCAGCATGTGAGCAAAGGCAAACAACACGCTTCCCTTCACTAATGGTTCACAGCCTCCTTGGGGGGGTCAAAAGAAGCATATGATCTACAGGACATTGTAACCATTAGGACAAGGGACATGGAAAACAATGTGTCTATGAAAACGAAACCACAGGTGGGGAAGGAATTCTGGGACAGATGCTAACAAAGTTTTAGATTTCTTGCTGGCAATATCAGGACTGTGGAAAGGTTCGGTTTCAAAATGGCGGTATTGGGTTGTTTTTCTGGAATGGCTGGGAGCAAATGGCTCCTATTCTGCAAGTGGGTGTCTGATGTCATTAGGATCAGAGGCGAAGAAATGGAGAGAAGATGGTTCAGATGAAATTAAAAAAAAACACAAGGGTGCTTGTTCCTGAACATTCCTGCTTGTTCCTGAACATTCCTGCAGTCTGGATGTTGTGGAAAACCACCTGAACAAAGGTGAAGCCTGAACGTTTTTGCCCCACTGATTACCTGTCACGTTCATACCATACATACTGCTTTCATCAGATTGAGTTCAAGCTTTTCTTCACCATCTGGCAAATGACTCCTGCCTTCCCCTTCCTCCAAAATCTGTATTTATTTTATGACCTACAGCTAGAGCACTGTTTACATATTAGAAGCTAGCTGGGGTTTTCTCTATTCTTTCCATATGTTCATTTGCCCTCTCATAAAAATGTTTTGGATCCAGCCGGTTCACAGGCATATGCGCTGTTTTGTCAAATCCCCAAACACAGACCACAACATAGCTCTTCTGAGCATCCAGCTGGGATTTTATCATGAGAACCATTTCAGAGGCCACCATGCCTCATTGTTATTGCCATAAAAACATTTAACTATACTGTTGTGTTTCTTAAGTTTCTGCCCAACAGGATGGTCCAGTAATTCATCCTTGTCTTTCTAGCGCAGGCTCAACAGTTGTAAAAGTATTTTAAATACAGTATATACATTCTTGTCCTCCCCAAGAAAAAGGTCTGAAATCTCTGTCCGTTTATAATTATTTATGTTTCATTCTACTTCCAGTTGGCTGAGTTATGCCAAAAAGCCTCTTAGATTGTACAAACGAAGGCCTAACATCTGCATAATACAGGGCTTGCATATGAAAATTTAAAACATATATTTGAGACTAATGACATCGACTTCTGTTTTCTGAAATATCCTTATGAGGGGGGAAAGGGATAAAATCTATGGTTTCAGTTTGCATAGAAGTCTTCATATTAAAAAAAATTAGCAGAGGGAAACACAACCTTCTGCATATAGACAACATAGTTTCTACTTGTAACTCTCGCGTGTCTGTTCCAGTATCCATCCTATGTGGGAAGAAGCTGTGGTCCCCAGATGTTCTTAGACTAAAATTCCCAAAACACGTTCACCACTGGCTGTGCTCCTCTGGATTTTTGGGAGTTGTAGTCCAAGAACATCTGGGAACCCAAGGTTGGGAACCACTGTCCTATAGGAAAACAAAAGAAACTAAGCCAAAAATAAAAAGGCAAGCTACACCTTTGGCATATTTTTCTGTTTAGATCAATATCAACTGAGAAAAAAGCCGTCATAATATCTGCTTTAAAGAGTATGCTTCATTCTCTGGCCATGAATTATTTCTTGCTTCAACAGCAAGGATAGAAAAAGGACAGGTAAGGGTCCAGCCCTAAGATATTTTTGTTAAGTAGGACTTCATTCTAAATCATCATCGTCCATTACTGTATCTATAATATTTTTACTAATAAGGCATCATCAAATCCAGGAGCTTTGCTGGCTTTTGTAAGTAGCACTAGACTTCAACATTTGTAATTCTGCATTTCCAATCCAAACTCTCAGATATACTACCTTCACGCTATAAGTTTACCAATGATGTCAAGTATCAGTAGTATGTCTGAAGGCACTAGACTAGATTACAGGACTTGTCTGCAAAAGTTTACATTAAAATATGGCAGTTAGCCATTAAGGTGCCAGATCATTTTTTATTTTATTTTTTTATTTATTTGCCTGATATAATTATTCTTAAGTAAGAAGCACTGTCATCTTTTATTATGCCTGCAACAATCTTAGTCTTTTTATACACAAAAATGAGCCATGACTAGAGATGGGCATGAACCGAAAAAATGGCGATTCGTTTTGGTTCGGTTCTAGGGTTCAGTTTGTTTCGTTTTGTTTTAAATGAATTTTTTTAAAAAGATCATTTTGTTGATTCGTAATTCATTTTGTGTGTGTGTGTGTGTGTGTGTGTGTGTGTGTGTGTGTGTGTGTGTGTGTGTGTGTGTGTGTGTGTGTGGTGCTTGTGCAACTTTGGCTGGGGGAACGAGGGGCTTAATCTTCCCCCCAGCCACTGTGGGGTGGGGGAAAGATCTCCACTAGCCAGCGCCTCTCAGCTGAGAGGCCCTGGCTTGGGGCCAGCACCTCAAGGAGACCCTTCTTTCCACCTCTGCATGAGGAGGTGAGGAGCAGGGTCTCTTTTCTCCACAGCGGCTGGCAGCGCTGAGTGGGTGCTGTCATCCACTGTGGGGAAGATCCCTTTAAAGACACCCTGCTTCCCGCCTCTGCATGCAGAGGCGAGAAGCAGGCTCTCTTTTGACATTTTTCCCTGCAGCGTATGGCAGCGCTGAGCGGGCTCTTGGCACTGTCATCCACTGCAGGGAAGATCCCTCTAAGGAGACCCTTCTTCCCTGTCATCAGCTGGCCCCCTTTAAATATGGACCAGTCTCCACCAGGGGAAAACCCCTGGTGGCAACTGGGCCATTTTTAAAGGGTCCCAGCCAATGACAGCTCGGTAGGAGCTCTCTGAAAATGCTAGGGAGGGCATCTTGATCCCTGGAACACCCCTCCCTAGCATTTTCACAGGACTCCTGCCGGGCTGTAAGTCGCTGGACTGCTTTAAACCCAGCCCAGTCAGTACCAGCGGGACCCCCTGGTACCGACTGGACTAGGTTTAAAGGGGTCCAGGCATTGACAGCTAGGCAGGAGCCCTCAGAAAATGGTGGAGGAAAGGGCAGACTTTTAAAATCCTTTTCCCACCAAAGTCAGTGCTACAGTTGATCGGTGGCGCTGGCTTCTGACAGGAAAAAGCCTGCGGTTTCCCCACACCAATTGCAAGGGAAACTTTTCCCATAAGAATGAAATGAACCAAGCAGAAATTTCTGTTTCGTTTTTCTTTGATGGGTCTGTTCATTATTCGTTTCATTAGGTAACGAAATGAATATCGAATAACAAAACAAATTAAAAATTCATTTCATGCCCATCTCTAACCATGACTCTTCTCTAAGTATCCATCCTATATTCTCTAATATTCTCTAAGTCAGGCCTGACCAAAGTCCGGCCTGGGGGCCAAATCTGGGCCGTCAGACCATTCTGAGTGGCCCGCGGTTGGCTGGCCCTCCCCTCCCTCCCCCTCCTTCACCCCATTTTTTTTTTAAATTCTGCCAACACTGACACTGCCGGAAAGCTTGTGGGGCTGGGCGGGCCGGCGGGCCATTGCACGGGCTGCTGCCACCGGCACCGCCAGCAACCATGTGAGACTGGGAGCGGGGGCGGGGGTGGTGCACGGGTGGGCCGCCACCACCGGTAACACCGGGAACATTGTGAAGCTCCGTGCGCACGTGGGCCGCCGCCACCAGCATCACTGGGAACCTTGTGAAGCTCGGGAACACCGGCATCAGTGGGAAGCTTGGGCGGATGGGCGGTCTGCTGCCACCAGCTCCGCATGGGAATGTGTGGGGGTGGGCAGACCAACGGGCCTCTGCCACCACCAAGGAGCTTGGGGTGGGCTGGCGGGTGAGCCATCACCACCGCTGGGGAGCTTGGGGGCATGCAAGGTCACACAGATCGCCTCTTCCAAGGGGCGACCTGTGGCCATGGCTCTCTGTGCTTCCTTTGGTCCCCACCTTCCTTCTTTCCTCCCTCCCTTGGTTCCTGCCTTCCTTCCTGTGGGTCGGGTTGCATGGGGTCAGTAGGTGGGGCTTATGGGTCAGTGGGTGGGGCTTGCAGTGGGGTGGCAGGGTCGGGGAGCAAGCGGCCCCTGACACGTTCTCAGCCACCAAATCTGGCCCTCCTTAGAAAAAGTTTGAGCACCCCTGCTCTAAGTTTTCTACATTGTTACCCACTTTGGACCAGTATTTGTTTCTGGTTGTCTAAGCTGTGCTTCAAATATTCTTTTATAATTCTCTGCTAATATAGTCAGTCATATGCCCATCCATATGACAACACAAAGCTCCCTGCAGGCACTGGAATGCAATTTGGACATTCCAAAGAGTATAGAACAGAACTCAGCCATTTGAGAAAATAAAACGTAGTCAACCTCATCATCGACAGATATTTTTCCAATGCCTCACCTTCTCCAAATCTGTCCTCTGTGAGGAAATAAATCACTTACCATAGGTCTTGAAAATAATCTACTACCCAGAAAATTACCTCTTTTATTTCTCTAAACTCTGCTTATATAGGTACATGTATCTGTGGGTTTTTTTCAGTGGATGGATAGTTAAATATTCACAATGTATTAGAAATTATGGCAGATCATTGTTACCATCATATGAAATATAAGATAGGTACTATTAAAGTTTGTGGTCCAGCTTGATTTCATCATTAGTCTTGAAAGATGTTCGTCACAGAGAAACAATATCCTACATTTTATTAATTACTAATAGTAGCAGAACTTTCAATTTGAATGCTGAGGTAGCCACATTTCATGTAGAATTTTGAGTGGTATCAGAAACATCCCAGTGTGTGCCAACTGTGTGTGTGTGTGTGTGTGTGTGTGTGTGTGTGTGTGTGTGTGTGTGTGTGTGTGTGTGTGTGTTTAAAACACATATCCACCTTTCTACCAGGGAAAAAGGCACCCAAAGTAAGTAACAACAAAATTCAGATAGAACACAAATGTAGTTAAAACAAAATAATTTAAAACCAAAATACTCGTAGTAAAAAAACAAGAATAACACTCTTCAACTGTTGCCCTATTTAGAGTAGATGCCAAAGACCCAACTGAATAAAAGGAATTTGCCTTCAGACAGTTGGATAGGGTTGTCCTTCCTGTCCTGGCTCTACAAACTGTACAACCTGAATGTAAGAAGAATATAACATTTAAGGAGTTCAGTCCAGAGCTGTATAGTGTTTCAGAGGTCGTTAGCAGCATTTTGAGCTAAGTCCAGCTATGGGTTCCTAGCCAGCTAAGCTGTCATAAAAAGGGAGAAGCATACTCCTTATATTTGGCCCTGGTCAGCTTCAAATTTCATTTTTTACCCTCTGTATTAGCAGGCATTTCAGATTGTGCAAATGACTTAACAGATCAAATCCAAGATGCATCTTATTCCAATTCAAAGTATTCTGAAGGAATAAAATCAAAGCTGTGGCTTTTATACATAGAGAATAGAGCATCCACCCAAGAAACAAGAGTTATCTCAGTCTTTTCTGTACAAATTCCAAAATAATTGATTTTTACTGTACTTCATCCTTGCTTTAAATTAAGGTTATTTGCAAGGATTTGTTTTAAGATTTGGTTCTATTAATGGCAGGTGTCCAGAAGCTGTGCATGTAGAATCTATATATCTCTTTCTTTTTGTGCTAAAACTAGTTTTCAATATATATATATAACAAAGAAATGATAGAGACACATGATTCCCAAAATTGTCAGTTGCTGAATGTTAACTCAAAGAAAAGGATTACAGGCCCTTCCCTTTCTGCCCCCCAGCACAGTAATTTAATTTCAGAACAAATACAGCCAGGTTTTATAAAATCATGCCACTCACAGACAAGGAAGTCTTGTCATTTAGGGGCATGTTTTTTATTTCTTTCAGCTAGTTGCTGTGCGGTAATGAAATAATATCTGGTTCAAATCGGAAGGGCTCAGTGTTTCTAGTTAGACCTTCAATGACTGAACCAAGCCCTGGATCCAAATAATGAATGAAAGAAAACAGTGCAAGGAAAACTCAACTGCATTCAATCAGAATAAAAGAGATTATATCAAAGTGCTTTATATTTAGGAATTCCAATTAAAAACATAAGATGTAAATGATAGCAAGTGTGTCCTTGAAAACATGTGCTCTATTATGAGTCCATTACTAAGCAAGCCTCAATGGTTATTGCTGCTTGCCAAACTACAGTGCCATGAAACTTCTGCATTATTTGTGAGGCTCTGAAACACTTCAAAAGTACTTACTTTTTTATGCTTTGCACTTTTAGACAGTGTGATATTGCAGTTTCAGATTTCCCTCCACGTATTTTATGACATCTCAGTTGTGATGTTTTAGACTACGAATAAGCCTGACCTCCTGTGTGGCTAAACCTATTGGATTTCATCAGGTACTGTGGCATCTTGTGTGACAAAAGCCATCCTACTTAGTCACTAAGTACACGAGAAAATAACCTGTTAACAGCTGCTGTCCAACACTGTCAGTGCTTGCTTCATGCACCTCTTCCCAATATGGCTGTAAAAGTCTCTAAAGCAGTAGAATATAATTCCTATATTATAGATGTGTGCCCAAGGCTGGGGGGGATGACCAGGTTTTAAATTTGTCTATACACTTATAGCAGATTAGAACAAAGAACTATCTAACACACTCTTCACCATTATGATATATTAGTTCTGAGATGATGGTGGCTTTGAACCAGAAAACAACACATTGTTTTCGCCACTATGACATATCATCTCTGAGATAGTCCTATCTCAGTCCCTGTATGGTATAGGAAAGTGGCTGGAATCCTGTTGTTCAGCATAGCCAGTCACATAAAAGAAGATCCCCTTAGATCAGTGTGGATTTGGTAAGTCAACTTGCACCTAAAGTAGGTCCACAGGAATCAATGGAACGTATCGAAAAGCTGATTCACCAAATCACCATTGATTCAATGGGCCTAATTAGTTCAATTTACTATGGTAAACAATGGGATTTCAACCAGTATATGAAAGCCTACTGAATTGTTTATATATTACTATTTAGTAGGGTTCTTGCTTCTTCACAAGATGCATACACAGTGATATTCTACAAAGATATTTTAAAATCTTAAAATTCAAAAGAAAGTAGCGCTAATGCACTTCCTTGCGCTACTGCTGCCACCTGCTGTCCTCCAGATTTTTGGGATTTGGACTATGATCTAGTTGTATTAGTATCTGTATACTATGGGTTGTGAGTAACACAAGGGACTTCTAGTCCAAAACATCTGAAAGGTCACTAGATTCAGGATATGTACTGAACTCCAGTAATGAATGACAGCTAGAACTTATGGAGGAACGTAAGAACCTAAGAAGAGCCATGCTGGATCTGGCCAAAGGCCCATCTAGTCCACTCCTCTGGCCTTTGAAATACCCTGTTTTAAGCCTGGAGATTACACATCCCCATCACAGTTTGTAATCTGATGGACTTTTCCTCCATGAATCTGTCCAATCCCCTTTTGAAGGCATCCAGGCCAGATGCCATCACCACATTCTGTGGCAGGGAGTTCCACAGACACAAATACTTGAAGGAGTTGACTCTCTGATTCATTGGGCCAAGGGGAAGAGGAAAGAGTGATGGTTTTTTTGTTTTTTATTTTTTAACTGTACACTCTTTGGAGATGTAAGGTCTATTCAAACATTCAGTAAAAGGATCTATCCTAACTTGTAAGTAAGCTCTCTTAGTTAACAGATGCTTTATTTCCTATCTTTGCATTGCCTTCTAAGTAGTTAAGAGTTTCAAGGGAGAAAATTTAAAAACCACTGCATGTGTCACTGGGCTGTCACCCAAGAGAATGCTGTTTTGTAGCTCTATTTGGGAGCAAATTAAGTAACTGCACAGTCTGAACATTGGTATAATCAGGAGCTCTCCCAACTGCACCAAAACAAACTGAAGCTCAAGCACTGTGCCAGAAAGAAGTGAAATAGCTCACAAAAAGAGTTGGGATGTAGTGCTTGTACTTAAAACACATGGAGTTATTGGACAATAGGGTGAACCAAGCTGCACCAAGGCTGCCTAAAACAAGGCTGAGTAGTGCAGACTTCATGTTGCATGCCTGAGGCAATGGAGACATAATTTGTACAGGCATGAGATTCTTTTACATGGTACATCTGGCACACATATTTTGCTCTGGGACTAAACCCTCTTTTATTCAAGCCATACCTGACAAAAAGACCTTCAGTGCAATACAGGAAAAGGACTTTCTGTTATGAATACACCATCCATCACAATTTGCCCTTTTAGGCTATAATCTCTTGCATTTTAAAAATGTACCGTAATTTAAAACATTCTTTTCAAGTTTTTATTGTACTTTTGTTCTCGTATATTGCATTACATTCTCATATATTTGCCTGGATCTTAAGTTTAGTTTTCATATATTTTTAAGTACTTGTGCCTACAATTTTTAAATAGCTGTAAGACTTTTGTATTTTTACGAATATTTTATGGTGAAGGCATCTGGCTGATAAACTGACAAACTGGATGGAGTCCCAAAAGATATTAGGGCTACAACAAAATGGTTTCCGTTCTAACAGAAACACATTGGATCACTGTGTGATCCTGGCTCATCTGGGCAAAAAAAAATAAAAATAAAAATAAAGAAATGTGGCGGGGAGTGGATTGTTTACTGCTTTATTTGACCTGAAAGGGGCTTTTGACTCAATCTCAAGAAAACTACTATGGGACAAATTAGATAAGACCTCGATAGACAGGAGACTGTTATTTCTCATCCAAAAACTGTATTCCCATTCTAGCTGTCATGTCCGCTATGGTCCCCAAGGTGAATTGACAGATGAGATTCTGAGCAACAGGGGAGTTAGTCAAGGCTGTGTGCTGGCTCCTCGTGTTTTCAACCTTTATATAAATGATCTGGATGTACACCTAAGGATGGCTGAGGGCGACTTTCCTAAACTTGGTACCCAGCAGATCCCATTATTACTATATGCAGACGATGCCGTAGTTCTATCCTTAACTCAGTTGGGTTTAAAACGACTTTTGGCGGCATTAGTAAATTATTGCAATAATAATAGTTTAACTATCAACATTCAAAAATCCAAAATTATGGTGTTCTCCAAGGTTTGGAAGAAATTTCGTTGGTCAATCCAGAACAATCTTCTAGAGCAAATAAGAGAATTTAAGTACTTGGGATTGAATTTTAAGTATATTTGGACTGCTCATAATGACTATGTGCGGAATAAGGCAATTTGTAGTATGATAGCCATTGCTTGTTTTTTTTTTGGGGGCGGTTACATCAGTGGTGGATATCACATCCCCTCTGCTGCTCAGGTTTTTAAAGCAAAAACAAGGACCCAATTGCTTTACGGGATACCTATTTGGATCAGTGCATTTAACTCAGAGATAGAAAAGGTATAGTCTACCTTTTTGAGCCAAATCCAAGGCATCCCCAGTTGCATAGGACTGGCAGTCTTATATTTGGAAACAGGATTCAAATGTATGGAGATGAGGGCATGGATTCAAACCTTAAAATTTTGGTTGAGGATGCACTTTCAGGCGAAACACCTGGGCTATATATTTATTACATATTATCTGACTCATATACTAGTAAGTTGGATACACACAATTCAATCCAAAATTAGATCCATTGGAATGCCCCTTGATTCCATCCTATTATTTGGACAAAAACAGGCCTATCAAGCTGTCAGTCAGTGACTCTTTGACACAGAGAAACAAGAACTGCTTTCATTAGCGAATAGAACCTATTCCCCTCCGGCATATGGCATCCTTCCAGTGTACTGGACACCTGCAACTTTTCTATCCACACTTGGAACTCCCCAAGCTTGCAGAGCATTCAATCTTGCCAGATTTAATGTGCTACCCTCAGCCCTACTTCAGGGGAGGTTTCAGGGAACCCCCCACCAAGAACGACTCTACCCTTGTGGAGCTGGGGTCCCAGAATTCCTATCAAATATTCTTTTACATTTCATGTTCTGTAAAAAAAAAAAAACACCTATCTCAATTCATAGATTTCAGGGTATCTCAGATAAGTGGTTGGTCGCGTACTGTCTCTCAGACCAGAAATCTTACATAACAACAATGTAACAACAACTTACATTGCCAAACTTTTCTTAGCTGCAATCCACAGAAGAGCTGTATTATTGGCAGAAGGTTGACCCATGTATAGTTTATAGCTGCAATCTCTCTCTTTTCATTGTACTGTTTTATTGTTGTAGTCTACTTTCTCTCTTCTATCTGAACGGGTCATATGATCGTAATAAATAAAATTGAATCGAATTGAATGTTTATGAAACATAGAAGCAGTGTAAATAAATAAAGCTTTGTAGAAAAGACTTATTATACCTTGATACTCAGATGAATTTTGATATGATTATCAATGATTCATTTCATTCTGGAATTAACTCTTTTTGAGGATAATTTTCCAGAAACACAGGTTTCTAATTTTACCTTAGAACCATGGTTGTCAACCTTGGTTCCCAGATGTTCCCCAGATGTTCATCACTAGCTGTCTTAGGTGTTGCAGGTCAAGAACATCTGGGAATTAAAGGTTAGTAATCAGCGATTCAGAAGTGTATAATGTTCTGTAGAACTCTTATGGAGAGGTTCAGGCATCAGCTTATCTGATTCGATATCAGGATCCAGAGGACCCACAGAGAAACAAGGCCAATAGCAGACCTCTCTCCAGATCTCTCTGTTCTACAACAATTCCGTTCATTAATTCTTCCATTTGATGCAGAGCCAGCTGAGTCATCATGGTCCAACAGGGCAGCTATTTCTGTTTGACCAAGATTTATATCTTGTTTCTGATTCAACAATCTTTTTAGAAAGAGGTCTACAACTCAATTTATAACCTGAACATCTGGAATGCTTTAATTACAGTGGAGTCATGGGGATCTGCCACAATTTGCCCACCACAAGGGGATGTCAGTCACTTGTGTGATGAATGCAGGAGTCTGAAAAGCAGTTTGTAAAGTATGCGGTGAAGGTCTGGCTGACTTCAAGGTATGGTACTGCTTACCTGGGCTCCCCATTTGCAATCATGATTTAGACCTCTAGATACTTTCAAGCTAGAGCACCAAAACAGAGGTTAAGCATTGCAAGAAACTCTCTTAAACATTGCTAAAGTCCTCTTAAACCTTGCCATAGCTCAGTCCTTCTGTTGTAATCTTCCCCAAGTCAGTCTTCTGTCATGTCCCCATTTTTTAAGCTAATGGCTTGAGCCAAAATTAAGACATATCATGCAGACCAGAAAAAAAGAAAGCTAGAGAGGACGAGTGCCATGTTCTCTTCATTTGCTCACTGAAGTGATTCCAAAAGTGCCTTAAGATGACACTTACAAGTAAATCTTATGACACATGGCTATTCAGAAGTAATATGCATCTACAGAGTTCAATAGCACAGAATTTTACTTAAGTGCCTATAGGACTACTGCCTTAAGAAGTGTTTTTGTGTATGAACATACAGAGACCTAAACTGCAAAATGTTTTGTAGAACTACCCAGACCCCATGTGGATTGTGACATTTCAAGACAGTGAGTGCCATGTGTCAAAAGGTAATAATCAGGTACAGTGTATCTGTTTTCTGGCAAAATGTTTATCCTTGTTTTTGAGCAGTTCAAATCTTCAAACTTTTGCTAAAAGACAATAGGTCAACAAGTTGCTGCTAAGGAAGTGGCAGGAAGCACACAAGAATCATAAATGCCAAACGTGACTACAATATAAATGTTCATACACCTTCTGATTTCAATAAGCCACAATGGGGTCCAGGTCTAATATTACAACAGAGGCAGAGCCTCCACATGAACTGACGGAGCAGGGTGAGAAATTACCACACAAGTATCCAAATATGAAAACCCTTCATTCTAACTGTTTATTCTGGAGCATCTCTCTGATGCAATCACTTCACTGAGGACAGCAAAATGCCCCTTACATTTTGTGAGAGGTGGTGCCAGAACATTCAAAAGACCTGACAAATGAAATTTGCTGGATTCTGAAGCCTCACACAACCCAGGCTGCCTAGTCATAGAACAGGAATAATTGTTGTTCATATTAACTAACAGCACAATCTATGAGGAGATGTTTTCTACTGCGCATAGATTTGGATGGCTCATGTCAGCTCTCAAGCATTCAATTGAAGTCAGGATGCTGATTGAATGCCACAGAATAGTTCAATTTAATGCAAATCTACTTCAATAGTGAACTTGTGCAAATGCTTAAGTCAGGGGTGCCCAAACTTTTTGTAAGGAGAGCCAGATTTGGTGGCTGAGAATGTGTCAGGGGCCGGTTGCTCCCCGACCCTGCCATCCGAATGAAAGCCCCACCCACTGACCCATAAGCGAAGGAGGGGGAGGGAGGGATGGGCCAGCCAGCCGCGGGCCACTCAGAATGGCCTGACGGGCCGGATTTGGGCCCCGGGCCGGACTTTGGGCAGGCCTGGCTTAAGTTATTTTTCAAACTGGCTCATTTTTAAAAAGTAGTACCCATTTCAACCCACAGGACCATCCACATTCATCCCCTGTTCCAAGAACACTGGCCCCATTTGATGCTTACCATTTGCTCCTTGCCTATCCTTAAGCTGAGCAAGGTGAGGCAACCATCTCTTGTAGCAAAAGCTGGAGACGGCAATGACATCCTCTATAGCTGTTCCTCTTGAGAACCTGCCATTCCTCTGTCTTGCAGGACACAGCAGTGTGTGCCACAGAACCATCTGATCACCCATTAAACTAGCCTGCTGTTCTCAGGTGTGGGGATCCTGTCTCATTGCCAATGGCAAAGCAACATTAAGTACTTCTGTACAGGGAACAGATAGGGAGCACAGCCAAATGTCTTGGGCCTCCCCTGACATCAACAACTTTTCAGTTCATATGTATGCAACCCCAAATGTGTCACTGCTATCACATTATTGCTCGGAGACAAAGCAATAGTCAACCAACACGTCAAAAAAAGTAGAGGTAAAATCTAACAGGAATATCAGTCTTCGTAACTTTCTGTTGCACTTCTAGTATCGTTCCACAGGTGGAGCTGCTGCTAAATGAATAGACTCCTAACTGCCTTTATCATGGAAAAAGCCTGAAGAAATATACCTTTCTGCATCAAGCTTTATATATATCACTAAAAGCAAGACCTTTATTATGTCCAAGGGATTCGAGATATGTCACATCTTTAAGGCAATTAATCACCCTGCTCCTCTAAGCTAAGTGCCAGCTCCCATCACAGAGGTAACACAGCTAATTTACTAGCAATGCTCCATTCAGCTCTCCCTCCTCTTCGCTCCCCTTGCAACTTAATCTATGAGAAGTTAAGGGAAAGATAGTAGTCTAAATTATTCCATCACAAGGAATATAAGCCAACTTGTACAAGAAGAATGTAGCAAACTAGCATCCTCCTCAGTGAAATACAATCAAGGTTCTTTCAAGGGGTCAGGCAGACAGCCGCGCAGGACCAGTTGGAAAGGAAGTTTCAAGCGTCTCTCCTCAAGGAAACTGAAACAGTAAGGGAATCGCACACAATCCTTTAAATGTAGGATGGAGCAAATTTCAATTCGGCTTCCTAGTGTCAAATCTGAAAATTGTGCTGCGTAGTTCTCAGACTCATGGTTACTGCCTATGAAGATTTCAGGTGGGGAGAGGTGATTGTGGCCAAGACAAGGACAACTTGGGCTTCAGCCAAAGACAGTAAGATTACTTCCAGCTTCAGCCAACTGAGAGCTCAAGAGTACCTTTCTTCTCTCTAAACCTTATTCCTTTTGCATGAATGCTCTCCTCAAAACCATTTCCTGCTTCCCTTGACTTTATCTTAAAGTAAGATTTTGCTCCTGACAGAAATGTACTCATGAGCGAGGTGCTCCTCAAGTGAAAGCTCTCCTTGGAATCACAGCCAGAAGCAACCCTCTTGCAGCATGGCTACTTCTGCTATTGCTTCCCCTGCTATTGTTCCTTTGCTTTCCATCCACCCACAACCCATGTTAAGGGCGACCCTTGGCAAGGCAGGACAAAAGGAAAGACAACCATGAGCAAAATCCAAAATCAAGGTATTATCAAAAACTCCTGTGGATCACTAAAACATGTTTTTAAGATGAGCTTTTAAGTCTTTCATGACTCTTCATTAGGATGGCTATACTGTACTGGCTGGGGATTCTAGGAAGTGCATCCCCCCAAAATAACTTGTTTTGAGGTCTGGATGGGCACAATCTCTTTCTATAGAACACAGCTATGGAATGGATGTAGATGAGATGATGCAGGAGAACTTACTCCTATCAATTAGAAGACATTGTGAACTACCTGGCTATTCCTTCCTTAATGAATTCTTATGGTAAGAAAAAAAGATGGGACTGGAGGAAAAAGAGCTAGGAAAACAAAGGAGAGTTAAAATGGAAGACAAGTAAACCTACACCCTGGGGGTTTTTTTTGGGGTGGGGATGGGGTGGGGGAAAAGGTTTGCAGTAAGGAACACTTGAATGACAGTACACCCATCTTGAAATATCTTGATAATGACCATCACCATTTATTGCTTACATTTATATTTTGCTTTTCTTTCACTGAGGTCAAGTTGGTACACATGATTTTCCTCCTCCTTTTTTAATTAACCCAACAAGCCTGTGAATTAATTCAGGCTGAGAGGGACTGAGAGTTCAGACTAGAGATGGGGAATAACTGAAAACCAAATCATGTTTTCGAATTTAACAAGCAATGCTGTCATTATGAGAAGTCAGCATGGGTTTCTAAAAAACAAGTCATACCAGACTAATTTGATCATTTATTTTGATCGAGTTACAGGCCTGGTGGATGAGGAGAACCCTGTGGATATTGCCTATCTAGATTTTAGTAAGGCCTTTGATAAGTTTCCCCATTGTATACTTGCAAAGATGCTAGTAGAATGTGGGATAGATAGTGCTACTGTGAGGTGGATTTGTAATTGGTTGACGGATCACACCCAAAGGGTGATCATAAATGGCTTCTCTTCAGCTTGGAGAGACTTGACCAGTGGGGTGCCCCAGGGTTCTGTTCTGGGTCCGGTGCTATTCAATATCTTTATTAATGACTTGGATGAAGGGATAGAGAGTATGCTGATGAGATTTGCAGATGATACCAAATTGGGAAGGGTGGCTAATTCCCTAGAGGATAGGATGAAAATCCAAAATGACCTTGACAGATTTGAGTGCTGGGGCAAAGCAAATAGAGTGAGTTTCAACAGAGAGAAATATAGAGTGCTGCATCTAGGCAGAAAAAAAGGAATTGAATAGATATAGGATGGGAGATACCTGGCTGGAGAATAGTATCTGAGAAAGGGATCTGGGAGTCTTGGTGAACCACAAATTGAACATGAGTCAGCAGTGTGGCATGGCAGCCAAGAAAGCCAATGTGAATCTTGGTTGCATCAAGAGAAGCATAGTGTCTAGACCAAGGACAGTGACAGTACCACTCTATTCTGCTCTGGTCAGACCCCACCTAGAGAACGGCATTCAGTTCTGTGTACCTCAATTTTAAAAGGATGCTGACAATCTTGTATGGGTTCAGAGGAGGGTGACCTGGATGGTTAAAGGTCTGGAAGAAATGTCTTACAAGAAGCGATTTAGGGAGGTGGGGATGTTTAGCCTTACAAAAAAAAAAGGCTGAGAGGAGATATGATAGCTATGTTTAAATATTTGAAAGGATGTCTCATTTATTTATTTATTTATTTATTTATTTATTTATTTATTTATTTATTTATTTATTTATTTATTTTTATTTAGCTTATATGCCACCCACTATCCAAAGGTCTCTGAAGAGGGGACAAGTTTGTTTTCCATGGCTTCAGATACTAGTACTCGGGGTACAGATACAGGAAAAGAGATTCAATTTAAACATTAGAAAGAACTTTCTGATGGTTAAAGCTGTACAGCAGTGGAATATGCTGCCACAGAGGGTGGTGGAGTCTCCTTCTATGGAGGTTTTTAAGCAGAGACTATATGGCCATCTGTCAGGAGTACTTTGATGCGGATTCCTGCATGGTAAGGGGTTGGACTGGGTGGCCCTTGAGGTCTCTTCCAACTGAATGATTCTGTGATTCTATGATTCTATAAATTTGGCCAATTTAGCAAAAATTATTGATTAATAATTGTTATAAACAAAGTCCCCCAATGAATATGAATTGATGGATTTGTGGTGATTTTTATTTTTAATTTGTCAGGTTATAAAATGGCCCCCAAGCCACAAAGAGGCACCAAAACTGGAGGGAAGTATCTCCTGGCTCTTCTCTATAGTCTCCCCAAGTTTGGTGGTGACTGATTTCTCCAACACAGTTTCTAAAGGGTACTTTCTTAGGAGGCTCCAGTTTCTTGGTGTATAACTCAGATGTCTGAAACTCAAGCTTCACCAAACTTAAAGAGATTGTAGAGGAGAGTTGAGAGAGGCCTCTCTGTATGTTCCATGTCTCTAGGTGCCTGGGGGACACTTTACTGGGGGGCCTCTTTGAAGTTACAGAGCTCCAATGTCAGAACCCTAATATTCACCAAATTTTCAGGGCTTGTAGAGGAGAGACAGTGGAAACATTCCTTCAAATTTGGGGCCTTTAGATGCTTGGGAGGGAGTTATAGCATTTTAAAAGGGAGGTGAATCAATTAATCGATTTATCAATTCATCACTGGAAATTCATTGATTCACCATTTTTAATTCATCCCCATCTCTAGTTCAGATCATATGAAGAAGAGTGCTGACTTTCATGATTTCTAGCTCCTGTGGAGTGTTTTCATAGGGTGGGAAGAAAAACCCTCTTTTCTGCAGATGCAAGGGGGGGGGACAATGATAGAGAGTGGAGCAATTAGATGTTTCTCTGCTCATGTCCCAGAGAGAACTGGGCAGGTAATGCTTCAATGAGGCTGTAGTTTAAGACCCTAATTGATCAGATTGGCTCTTCACTGATGGGAGGTAGACTCAGAGGAGGAATTTGAAAACAACAAACAAAAAGCATTAGAAGATCAGAATTTAGGTAAAAGAGACTGTGTGAGGTCTACTGCATATCAGTTTTAATACAATTAATATGGCTCTTATACATTTTCATTATAATATACAGTGCCTTCTTTAAATCCAGAACAACCTGTATAAGGTTCCCAATGATCCTCCCACTCAGGCAAAGATAAAATTAACCTCTCTTCGCTTCAAAATGCAACTATACCAAGCAATCCCAGATGCTTCACATATTGTATTCAGTAATTTCAGTAGGACTTATTTTGCCATAAAAACTTACTACACTTGCTGATTAACCTCTACACCCATCTTTCAGGTTAAAGAGCAGAAACTGTACATGGAAGATAGCAAACATCCTTAAGAAACCGGCATGCTGAAGTATGTCCCAGTGCTTCAGACTGCTGGTGTCAAATCCCCAGACAAAGTAATCATCCTGTCCGTTGAAAAAAAAATTATTTAAACCCCCCCAGGCATTTCATGCAGCTAGGACACTGACTCTACATGCCTGTGTTTCCTTACAGAACACTCTGATCTCTTACACTGGCACAGCAAGAGTTCAAATCCCAGATGGGGAATTAACGTGGTGGATTGAATTTCCCACTCTCTAGGGCATGTCCTGAAGTTTCTCTTCATTTTAGCTAGAGGGGAAGGATGGCCAGACTATTCAATTTGCCTGGGATATCAGTACACACAATTAAGGAAAGCACACTCTGAAAAAGGAGACAGTGAACTTGGAGAAGCTGTAAAAGAACCCGGGTTAGCTGTAAAAGAACCCGGGTTATCCTGCCCTACCCTCCTAAGTTTTGTAACTGTACTACGTTCCCAGCAGTCCAAAATGGCATTAATACCAAAAGTTTATAGTAGAATTTATGCCCACGTACAGAGTATGCCCTAAAATTATTGCAGTCTTCAGATAACTCAAGTTTACAACCAAAATCACTCTCATTGTTCTATCTCTCCGTCTTTCAAATACATAAATGGAAGATGACATCACTGCTTTAATATTGTACCCTAATGTGATAAAAATATTGGAACAAACCCTCATATAATACATTTATATTTTAATCCTATTACGGAAATAATTTCAGTTTTAAAACAATTTGCATAAGTCCTAAAAGAGCAACATAAATCACTCCATTAAGAAAAGACTAAGAGACACATAGGATGCCTGAACTGTTTTATCTCAGCATTGCATTATGAATGCTTTATGAGGAATTAAAGACTGCTCTACCTGTTGTTATGGGAAATATAAGTGATTTATACAAATGTGTCATACAACCAATACAACAGCTGTAGGTATCAGAAATATAGGTACACCTATCTCTAATCATGTTGGTTTACCTTGTTCAGTCACAGTTCTCATACATCATGTACCACTGGTGTTTCCTTTAACAAACACATAATGTGTAGCTCTCTTCTTCATCCTATTGATTTTCTATGTACCTGTGATTTAAAGTGCAGTGTGGTAGGAGTACCATTCCCTCAGGTTTCATTGTTAACCAGGTAGGATGAATAATTAAGGAAGGAAGCATTAGGTTCAGGTTAAGTGAGAAGCAATTCAAATATTAAGCAAGGCACATGGTCTGACTTCACAGGACTATATTTCTTCAGAACTATAAGTGCAGGAGACAATACATTTTGGAAATCTGCAAAGCCAGCATATGGGAGGGAGGGCTTTTGCCCTAATGTCCTTTGGCATGTGACCTTTACAAGTGCCCTTCTGGAACACTTTCAAAGAAACGATGACATATTTTAGCCTGTACCAGATGCAATATTCATCATACTATCTGCTATACTACTGCAGTCTGAAAATGTGCACCAATGTTTATTCACCATAGTGCTTACTTTGAAGTCAATGTGCTTAGCATTTGGGGTATGCTTTTGTCCCCTTTTCAATCCTTTACCAATTCAGCTAAGTGATCATATCCCTTGCTCGTATTTCAAGAAGGCAGCATTTTAGAACTGTGACAAGATGGGGGGTGGGGTGGGGTGGAATAATACATTGAAAAGAATTAAATGAAACCAAGCTAAATTAAACTGAATTAGAACTTCAACCAATCAGCAGTTGTTATGATAGCTCTATGCAGGTATGCCTAACCCCATATTGTTGTTATTGCTATGTAATAAACAAAAATAAGGTTGCAACAACATAAGAATTTCTGTGCCGGACTGCACTAAATGAGGATCCAATCCTGCTGGAACATGACCTATCAGAAGGGACTCCCTGGAAGACTTGAACATTTCTGAAGATAACTAGTTTTTTTTGAAGATTTTACAGCCTGCTTAGTCCATAACAGCAAATGCTAAGGGGCAAATAACATCCACTTCTCAGGTGGAAAAGTAGTGAAGCTAAAATGTAAGAAAGTTACCTAAGAACTAAATACGAGGCAGGGAGTCTTCTGCTCTAGCATTTTACAAGAGCCAAACAAACAAGGCATAAATATAAGTGATGTGGTGAAGAAAATAAAAAGACCTGAGCTTTTCAAATCGCTTTTCTACCACTACAAAGCAGAACAAAACAACCACTTCTTGAAAAGAAAACTGTTGATGGTTAGGGACACTAAACCAAACCAAGAGGCAAAACACATCTCTGGCTCTCATATCTAGACAAAAATACATATCCCACATCAAAACAAAGACATAGAGCATGGGCAAACAATCTCCTTCACTTTCACTATCCTTCCTAGCTAACCATCTCCAAAATGTACCCTATCATCACCACTGGGTCTCTTTTCCCCCCTTTTTTTCTCTTGGCAGTTGGGCAAACTTCAAAACAAAGAACTGCACAGGACCCAAATACCATTTTCATTTTCTAAGAATACCTTAGGGGCAATTCTGAGGTGTCCATGAGCTCCAACCAGGAAACATCATCCACACTTGTGTTCATGATCAGCAGAGAGTCTCAGAGATGTGGTCGAATTTTAAAAATAATGATTCATCATGATCTGTGATTCACTGGGGCCAACAAATTGATGAATCAATGAATTTCCAGTGATGAATCGAGGAATTGAGTCATACCCCCATTAAAATGCCACAAAAAGCCCTCCTAGGATTTAAAGTCTCCAAAGTGTCAGGATTGCTTCCTCTGCCTCTCCTCTACAAGCCCAAAATGTTTGGTGAAGACTGAGAATTGGACATTCAAGCTATGCACCCCCAAAGATGCCCACCCAGTACAGTGTTCCCCAGGTACCTAGATACACCAAACATGCAGCAAGGCTTCACCCAACTCTCCTCTACAATCCCTTTAGGTTTCGGGAAGATTGGGTTTAAGACACCTGAGTTATAAATGCACAAATTGGGGCCCTGTAGAAAAGTGCCTTTAGCAACTAGGTTGGGAAAAACCCCATCGTCACTAAGCTTGGAAGAATTGTAGAGGAGAATCAGAGGAAATTTCTCTGCAAGTTTGGAAGATCTAGATGCCTGGGAGAACTTTCCTGGGGGAGACTCTTTGGGGGTGCATAACCCAAACATCAAAAAACAAATCTTCACCAAACATGGAAGCCTTGTAAAGGAGAGTCGGGGGGGGGTGTTCCACCACTTTTGGTGCCTCTAGGTGCCTTGGGTGGCATTTTATATATAGCCAGATGAATTAACAAATCAAAAATCACTAAAATTCATCAGTTTGTATTCATTGGGGGATTGATGAAAAATACAGATCAACAGTTTTGACAAATTGGTCAAATTCATCAGAAAACATTTGTTTTTTAATTCATCCCCTTCTCTAGTCTGAACTCTCAGTCCCTCTCAGCCTGAATTACTTCAAAGGCTTGTTGGCATAATAAAGAAAGGGGGAGGAGAGTCAACTGGAACTCAGTTTTATATCCTATTTATTTGTATTAAATTAACAAATCAAAAATGGCTAAAATTCATCAACTCATATTCATTGGTGGACTCCATTTATGAATATGAATTGACAAATTCATCTAAAAACCTGGTTTGTTTTCAAATTCATCCCCAACTCTAGTCTCAGAGTATTGCATGCCCTGCTTTTCCCTCAGCACAGCTTTGAAGACAGACAATTTTTATTCCTACTTTTCAACTCCCAAAGTTCAAAATTAGTAGAACTTTATTTATTATAAACCTTGTTCTTTAAGCAAGGCACATTGAAACTCTGATTAGTGGGTCTGGAAGTTGAGTCAGATAAACTCACCTGGATGACTGAGAATCTTCGCAGACATCTGGTTAGTGGGATTGGTTTGTTTTGTAATAACAGCTTAAAGAAGCCACAGTTCCACTGAGTCCGCACAGGAAACCCTAATTTAAAATTGGGATTGGTACAAAATTCCCCTAGGTTCACTTCAGAAACACTTTGGACACTGTCTTTTCACATTGTCTAACTTCTCAGCCTAACTTAGCAGGGCTTGCCCTTGCTTTTCAACTCTTTCACCAAACAAAAAAATTCATTTACTACATGACAATGTAACCCTCTAACAATTTAAGTGAGATGATAAAGCCAAAGTGTAACTGTCAGACAGAAATCCAGCAGCATTTTGCAAAAAAAAAAACAACAACAACAACAACGCTACTAGTAGTACAGTCTTTGCTCCAAACAGTAATGGAAGGTGCATGAAAACAACCTCAACCAAAAATTTACTGCCACTGCTGGATGGGAGAAGAAAGAACACTAAAGACACTGGAAAGGAGAGGACAAAACTGAAGCAGAAACAAAAGTGAACCAGTAACAAGAGAAGATGCAGTGCTTCAGAAGTTGATGTCACATCTACCTCCGCAAGGCCCCCTTCCCCGGAAAAAGGTATAATTACAGAGTTCCATGGAATAGGTTGTACACATTTTGTATTTACTGCCTTGACGATGACTTTTTCATAAGCAACCTTACGGAGTTAATTTTAGCCCTGACAGTGCTTGACATTCTTTAGCCAAAGAAATATTGAATGCCTTTCTCAAGATTTCAAAGATAAACCTGTCCATAGTGTAATTACCATGCTCTCCCCAGCTCTGTCTGTTACTAATGATATAGAGCATTTAGCTGAATGAGACTATGGGCTGTGCCAGCTGAAATCTCACACCACTATCACTTGATGAGACTTGGGAGTTTGTTTGCAGCAGCCGTCCTACCTTACTTCCTCTAACACAACATGCAGGCAACAAGAATGCTACATCCAGCCTTTTCGTCTTCCCTTTCCCGTTCTTCCATGTGGCTTACTTTTTTGTAGCTTGCTTGATGATTTTGCTCCCGCAAAATCCCGTAAAGTTATTTTGATCTTCTTCCATACTTTGTATACCTTTTATGTTTCACCTAATAAAAGTATCCCTTTAGTATGGCTTTTGGGGATTTGTTTTGTGCTAGCATGGCTATCCCTGCCTTGATAAAACATATGAACATCTGACCATCAACTGTCAAAGCAATTATGAGTCAAATCTTACGGACGTTTAGGCATGGATTTTAAAAAATACACCATAAAAACCAGTCTACATCTTCATAATCTTGTGCCACCAATCTATTCTGTCTTACGGTGACCATTTCCAGGGTTTTCCAGGTGGAGAATACTCAGAAGTGGTTTAGCATTTCCTTCTTCTTGGCTGTCTTCTGGAACTATGCAGCTCGCCCAAGGCCACACAGGCTGGCTGTGCTCACAAGAGCCACAATGGGGAATTAAGCTCCCAATCTCCAGCTCCACTACCAGACACCACTGAGCTATCCAACCAGCTTTATAACTCATTATCAATGTGTAATTTTGCTGAATGTTGGCCTAAATGATGAGTTCCTTTGGGAAAATTGGTGTGGTATAGAAATGTAAAAATAAATAAATAAATAAATAAATAAATAAATAAATAAATCTATAGAAATTACATTCTGGAGAAAATGTAATTAATTTCTTATACCTACTGGTGTGGTGACTTAGCAGACTAAGGCTCCAAAAACTGTTGGCTGCAAAGTTGGCAGCTCGACAGTTCGAATCCCAGGTGCCACGCCACAGCAGACCAAGCTTCCGCTGTTAACCCCAGCTCTTGCCAACCTAGCAGTTCAAAAGCATGTAAATGCAAGTAGATAAATAGGTTCCACCATAAAAAGCGGGAAGGTAAAACTGTTTCCTTGCAGCCATGCTGGCACATGGCCACGGACTTGCACAACACTGGCTCTTTGGCTTGAATATGGAGATGAGCACCGCCCCTAGAGTCGGACATGACTAGCATGCATGTGCAGGGAAAATATTTACCTTTTTATACCTACTGAATACTCTTGAACTGCATTTATAATCTCAGGCAATAATGACTTAGTATTAGAGATTGGCTTTCTCTTAGGTGAATTTATACTAAACAGTTTCTACTGGTGCAAAAGTGCTACAAAGCTATGTACTTTATAGAAAATTTACATTGACACCTAACAAAACACTACTGCACGGTACATAGCAATCTGATAGATAATATATCAAATTCATGATGGCCCGTAACCCATATGACATAGCATTACACTGCAAATATTTCAGAGCTGGGGGGCAGGCTTGCAACTTTGCCTTCTTTTTCAAGAGTTGGTCTTGATTTATTTATGTTGAGAAGAAAAATTAGATGGGCAGGATGTTGTGAAACTTTATAAATTATGGGTGATCCAGAAACTGCTTTTCTTGAATGATCATAGGAAGAAAAGAAAGTTTTCTTTTAGTATAACTGATGCATACTTACAGTGAAACTATTACTGCAAGGAAAGCAAATACTGAGTAAGAGAGAAGGGCAACAGATGTCAACCTGTCTCATATATCAAGTAAACAGCAACAGCACATGAAGCTAATGATCTTAGTCTGTCTGTGGGAACATCACACTATCATGAAGCCATGGTGTAGTTGCTGAATCTATAAATTGTAGGGCCCTCCCATCACTCCTCCAGAGCAGTTGCTTCAGACTCGGAATGAATACATTGTCCACCCATGACCACCTCACCCAGGAAAACTTTTAATATGAGCAGAGCTATATTTCATAGAAACAAACACAAAGCCCATTAAATTAGGTAGGTCCTGATCACGCTACACTTGTGGAATAATGTTCAGAACCTCTTGTAACTAAGATACAAACAGCTACTTTGCAGTGGCATGTCATAAAAAGAAATGCACATGTACTGTAGACTCAAGCAGGAGAGCAGTGGAAAATCTTAGCCTTTTGGCACACACAACCACTATGAATCATGTAGCGAGAAAACAACCCTTTTCAAAAGATAGGTTATTATGTTATGTTATATTATGTTATGTTATTGCATTAGGTCTCTTACATTAAAAATACCTCTGAAATGACCAAAAGTTGCTTAGCAGAAGAATCTGCAATGAATGAATCAGCAAAGCAATCTGAACATAAAGCAGAGGGGTTGCTTTTTGAGCTACAACGAAGGGACTTATTGGAGGGCCTTCGGCCAATCATAATTCACCCTGACTTACCATTCAGCAGTGCTGAAAGTTGGAAGGGCGAGGGCCCTACAGCTTGTCCTCAGTTCATTAGAGAGAAGGTGGACTTTCTATTCTTTGCCTTAAAACAGCACCATGATTAAAGATCAGAATAAGACAATTCTTGTCAGTGCAGAACAGAGAAGAACAGGCATAAATAGCAAGCCAATGAAGTGCTGCATTAGCTTTCCTTTTTTCAGTATTATCTTTACATAAGATGGTTAAAGCAACTAATTAGTACTGGTAATTTACCCTAGTTTATATTTTGTTACATTTTAATAGGATAAACAAAACAGACTTGGACTAATTCATCAGAGACAAGTGAACTTAGTTCTTCTCAGATGATCTCTTTAGCCATTATTATTACATGTCTGTATCTGCATCCACCTTAAAGGTACACACAGTGTCATATCACATTGCCTTACTATCATGCTCATAGTTAGAACTCAGCAAGGTCCTCTCACAGGAAAAGAAATTACTTCAAGACTCTCTTTCCCACTGATTCACTTTGGTCTCTGAGCTATCAGTAGACAGCCTCACATACTAGCCAGTCATGCCTGTACCTGGATGTGGATTCCCTTAGGACAGTTGTGCAGGCGTTGGTGATCTCAAGGATAGACTACTGCAATGCCCTCTACATGGGGCTTCCCTTGACCGTTATTCAGCATCTGCAGCGGGTGCAGAATGTGGCGGCCAGGCTAGTGGTTCGTGCGGGAAGGTTCTTCTCTATGTTATTATCACAACCATTACGTTTTTATTATTGTATTGGATCTGCTATGTATGGTGTTTGTATGTTTGAGCAAGTTGTCTTTGCAACATGTTGTACACCACCCAGATTTCCTTTGGGAAAATCGGGCAGTTAATAAATAAATAAATAAATAAATAAATAAATAAATAAACAAATGCTTGATCTTCCACATTTATCTCTGTTACTCAGATCTGGGTACATTCTATGCACACAGGGCACCCTCCATTCTCTGGTTTTTTGCTATTATCACCAAGCAACGTTTGCTGTGAAGAGCCTTGGGCATTAGGGGCATTGATTGAGATGAATATGAATCGCCAAATTCATGATTTTCGATGAAATTCACAATTCATTTTTTAACTCATGCCCATCTCTAGTTAGGATACACATTTTCCTCAGCTGCATAGTCTTACCATTGGAACTCTTATCCCTGGCTAACAATTTTATTATGAGGTTAGAAGTACATCTGCCAAAAAAGGGGGACGGCGGTGCCAGATTGAGGAAGGCTGTACAACAAAGCCCCTTGTTGATTTCAAAGCTAACCATTGTAGTAATTAGGCAATGCAGTATTCCTAATCCAACAACTTGTTTTGTTTTAAGAATTAATTTTCATCCTTCTAATTCTTACAGAGTAAAAAAAAAAAGTTAAAGCTTTATACTCTGTAATGGATACATGGCCTGTACTAATTTTGACAGGGGCTACCAAGTGACACACTTTTTAAAAATGACATTAGGAGAACCATGCTCCAGGAAGCATGATTCTCCAATAAAATAAGTCACACAGCTTTGCATTAGTCACACAGCTTTGCATTTTGAAATGGAAAATGATTTCTAGTTTCCACTTATGGCAGGTTTGGGCACCCAGGTGTGTGGCCCAACCCATGGGAGAAACTAGGGGCAGAAAATTGGCCCCTGTGAAAGGGCGCTTTTACACGACCCCTAAGATCCGCTGGCCACTTAAATTCGGACCAGAGATCTTAGGGGCTTGTCGCTCTTCCTGCTTCCCCACCCCTCCGCACTTCCTGGCTGCTGGCTGCATGAGGGGAGGGAGAAAAAAAAGGAAGAAAAGATCGTGCCTCACCTCTGTTCTGGCTCTCGCTCTTGCCGTCAAGATTCCTGTGTCTGTAAAGTAGCTCTTTTAAAGGGGCGGGAGCCAAAAAAAACAACAAACAGAAGCGAGGAGAGCCCCGCACTCACTATCTTTACACCGCATCAAGGAATTTTCAGGATGGAAGAGCAGGTACTTGAAAGGTGCGCTGGGACGCGCTAAAGTGGGCGTGGTCGCACCTAATTTCCTGTAAACTCCAGAGCTGGTGGGTAAACATTTTTAAGCTCCGGAGCTGGGAGCCATTTGCCCCGGAGTTTAGGGGTCGTGTATAAACGCCCAAAGTGAAGAACAGGGAAATCTCTGTTTCTTCTTCAGTTCTGGGAGTGACTTATTTGATATGCTTTGCCCCAGCTTAAGTTTTCCATCTCAGTACAATGGATAGCCATCTAAATACAAGACAGGATCATTTTTCCCATAAGAAAACTGGAACCTGATTATGGTATGGTATGTAAATTATTTTCTTCACCAAGGTATTATATAAAAAACCATCAGTACAAAATGTGCTAAGTAGAACAACGTATTCGTGCATTGGGTGCCAATCAACCATTTTTACTGAGAAATGTGCCACACACAAGACACAACTGTTCTGCTTTATCATATGTCTAGAAAACAAAGGAAGAGATTTTACAATGAATTCACAGAAGTCAAGCTGTGGAAGGATGACAGGAAAAAATAAACAGCCGGACACATGTTTAGATAGGATTTTGCTTTCCTCTCTTGAGGATCTAGAGATAATCCAGAAATTAAGAAAGGAAAGACTTTGATTTCTCTTGAGCATTTTGCAGATGTGTGGCATACAAACATGAAGGGGATCATTGTTCTCATTCTTTTTTGCTATCTGTTAGCTGTTGTAGAGAGGTGGGAGTAAGAAAAGAGGTCTGCCTAGTATCTTTGAGAGAGGAGGTGGGTGCCAGAGGTGGAACTTGTAAATAGATCTTTTGCAAAATTGTCTGAAGGGGAACAGTGTAGCCTTAGGCAAGCTGTGCAGTTCTAGGGCAGTCCCTGGAAGAAGGAATAGTAAGCCACTTCTTAGAAACTAGGAACCCCTGGAAAGAATTGCTTTAAGTAAGAACTGACTTGATGGCACATCATCATCATTCAAAAATACCAGGCAAAGCCAATCAAGATTATAAAAAAGAGCATAGATTGATATTACATAACAGATACAAGTTTCAACCCAAAACCTAAGTATCTGCTAAATATAAATGTATTATTATTATTCAAAAACACTAGGTATAGTAAATAACAATAAATTTACATGGAAGAGATGGGAAGACATAATGAGGTTATGACATCCACTACCAATTACTGATGTGATAGCTTATGTATTTGTTATTTATTTCATATCAAGGACTTTAAAGCAGTTTACACAAAGGTTAACACAGCTCATATACAACAATCACAAAAGGGAAGTCCAGTTAAAGGTCAAAGAGCTCAATGCAGCACATTCCATGCACATATTCAGAAGCAAGTCCCGCTAAGGTTCATGGACCACACCCCTAGGTAATTGTGGACATTACAGTTGTAAGGTAGAAAAAAGTGATTCAGTACACACACACACACACACACCTTGCATCCAAACATCAATTATTACCTCTCAGGGAGGGCACTGGGACACCATGTCAAGAAAGCCCCTTTCCATACTGACATAAACCTCCACTGATGGAACTCATTACTTGTTGACTTAGTAGAGATAGGAAGAGGAGTGTGCAGCTGAAGAGCACATATGATATAGTCTTTTGTTTAAGTTCATGAGTAGAGATGGGCACTTTGTTTAAGTTCATGAGCAGAGATGAGCATTTTGGTTCGGTTCATTTTAGGGTTTGGTTTGGTTCGTTTTGTTTTTAATGAATTTTTTCCAAATATTCGTTTTGTTGGTTCCTTTTTGTTCTTTATTCATTTTTTCCCTCTTTGTGCAATTTAATCCATTTGACAGCGCGCGGGCGGGAAAAACATTCAAAAAAATAATTAAAAAACAGATGTTGACAATAACTGCACAAACTGGACTGGCAGCATCCTCATCCTCATCATCCACATCATCATTATCATCCTCATCTTCAATCATCAACACATCATCTTTATTGGGCGGTGGCGGCAGCATTTTCGGTTCATTCTAAACCCACTCTCAGGTTTGTTATTCGTTTCGTTATGTAACAAAACAAAAAACGAAACAAACTAAAAGTTCATTTTGTACCCATCTCTATTCATGAGGCCTTCACACAATGCAGCTATTTCAAGGCTGCACCATAATTCATTTCTCCACTACCACCTCTTGAAAACTATTACCTGTGAAGCACATTTCTAGCAACAAACAAGTGAATTCTTTCATTGTGAAGTCTGAATATCAAATATGTTGGCAATTTCCACTAACATCTGATGGAGATATGATTTGTCTGAATAAGAACTGAAGGAAAAAATAAGATAAATCAGACAATTTTGCAGGTCTTTTAACTTGCTATGCCTGTAGAATTTTTTAAAATCAGCTTTAACTGGTATACAATTTCATATAATTATGTTGTTGTTGTGTCGTTACAGTCGTGACCGACTCTCCGTGACCCCACGTCCATGGAGTTTTCTTGGCAGGAATACTGGAGTGGCTTGCCAGTTCCAACTCCAAGTGCCTACAGCACCTGGTATTCCCTGGTGGTCACCGATCCAAGTACTAGCCAGGCCTGACCCTGCTTAGCTTCCAAAATCAGGTAAGATTCGATGGACAAAATAGATCATGGACACTTTGTTTCAATACTATCAACCCAGCCTCTGTCATTTTCTATGCAAAAACATTTCTGAGGCTTTTAATGGCAGAACGTTTCGGAGGGTTGGGCTCATCCTACATAAGCAGCTTGCTAACATGATTAACTACCAAACATGATGAATTACAAGTTTTGGTTTATAAATGTTGGCTACAGAGTGGCAAAAAATAATAATCAACTAAATAAATAAATCCATTATAACAAAATTAACTTCCTAGAACCATAGTGATAAATCCAAAATGACTATACTTCAGAATGGAAAAATAACCTCATATCTGATTTGGGATTTCAATGTATTGTTAATGTGATATAATGCTAAAAGCAGATATGATATTTTAAAAAGCAAATACAGTCACCCTCCGCCATTTCGCAGTTCAGGTACTGCGGTCCCACTACATTGCGGGATCGCAGTACCTACACCTCAGAGCCGCGCGGGGGGGATTGGGTCGCTCTGCGCTGGCCCGCGCTCCCCCAAGAAGCCTCGGAGAGGCACGCAATCACCCCCCACCCGCTCCGCAATCGCTCCCGCTCCGCGCCACCCCCACGCTCCTCCGAGAAGCCTTGGAGCCACAGGGGGATCGGGTCGCTCTGTGCTGCCCCGCGCTCCCCCAAGAAGCCTCGGAGAGGCACACAATCGCCCCCCACCTGCCCCCGCATATCGCGGATTTTCATGCATCACGGGTGGGGTGGGTCCCTAACCCCCGCGATCGGCGGGGTGGGGTGACTGTAACTGTTAAGGGTTGGTAATGTACTTGTTTGGGTACTGCTACAGAAACTGTAATCAGTATATGTGTACTCAGAACAAAATACCTCTGAGTGTTATCAGGTGTACTTCTAGGCTAATGCACATTTGATCAATGGCAAAACAGAAAAGAGAAAATCAAAAATCAAAAATCAGTGGCTGAAATCCAGCAGTAAGTCACAAGCCAGAGAAGCCACATTGAATCCACTAATTATCATTGTTTAATATTATCTCATCTTATAGCCAAGCAAACTGCCCATACGAAGAGTCATCTATATGCTGCCTTTTTAGATCTTAAAGCTGCATTTGACTCTGTAGACCGGGAACTTTTATGGGCCAAGTTACGGGCTGCCGGTTTAGACAGAAGACTGCTTTTTTTAATCCAAAGGTTACATACAGAGAACACTTGCTGCATTCGATTATCCAGCGATGGTGAACTTTCCAGCAGCATTCCCATTAACAGAGGAGTTAAACAGGGCTGTGTTCTTACCCCCACCCTATTCAATTTGTACATCAATGACTTCGCTCCTATATTACTAGGAGTAAACAGCCACTGCCCAAGATTGGGCCATTTGGCAGTGCCCATTCTTCTGTATGCAGACGACATGGTACTACTTTCCAGCACCAAGATAGGTTTAAAACGATTAATTTTAGAATGTATTAACTATCTTTCTTGCAACAAACTGTCCCTCAATTATAGTAAGTCCAAAATAATTGTTTTCACTAAGACCTGGAAACTCCATTCTTGGATTTTTCATGGGAGAGCAATACAACAAGTCAAATAATTTAAGTACTTAGGTTTAAATTTTTTCTACCATAACACCTGGGCCAGACACAGGCATATCACTATCAACTCAGCCAGACTGACCATCCACGTTATCTACCGGTTCTTTTATATATGGGGTAATCAACATATCCCCAGTGCTCTGCAGGTCTTCAAAGCCAAGGCCATCTCCCAACTGCTATATGGGGTACCAGTTTGGCTGGACGCCATCAATCCACTGGTTGAAAGGCTTCAATCCACTTTTCTTTATAAAATATTGGCAATTCCACACTGTGTACCTTACGCAGCCCTCTGTCTGGAGGCTGGACTCAACAGACTGAACACTCAGGCACAACTAAGACAATTCAAATACTGGCTGAGAATTTGTTTTATCTCACACAAAGACCCTCTGATAGAGGGCATTCTCTCCGACCATTTTTACTCTCCCAGCCTTAAACAGTTTCTCCAAAGAATTACGGCCCTGGGCATTTCACCTGATCAACTGGGGGCACTACCTTTCATGCAGACTTATAGGCTGTTAAAGCTTAGATTGCTAGACACTGAAAGGCAAGACCTCTTTGCAGCAGCCTCTAAAGCATGTTCTCCTCTCAGTCTCCAACTCCCGCTACTTGTTGGCAAGCCGGCCAGCTACCTACATTTTTTAGAGAATCCACAGGACCGACGTGCTTTCACTCTAGCTAGATGTAATGTGCTCCCCTCTAATGTCCTATACGGGAGATTCGGCTCTCTACCACTGGAGACTCGGTTATGTCCCTGTAATTCTGGGACCATTGAGTCTCTGGTGCATATGATCCTATATTGTCCTCTATACAAGGACATCCGTGCTTCCCACCTAGAGCCACATCTTGCTAGACTCCCTGGTCACCAGGATGAGGCCATTTTGCATAATCTTTTGTCAGGCTTAGACAAAACCCACACTAGGCAGATTGCTACATTTATCAATTTGTTAATCCAGTGACACAGGCCAGTTACTCAACAGGCCTTTTGTTCCGCACCTCCAAATATAGTCTGTTCATTCTGGGTGGTCTGCAGTCAATTATGTCTGGACAAATATAATGATACATGGAAACACCCTCTTGTTCTCGTCCTGTTACAGTGTTCCTATATTTCCTTCACCCTTCCCTGTTTTTAAGTGATACTGGTTTGGGTATGTACACTCTCTCAATTGTGTGTTTTATTCTCTATTGTTCATTGTCTATTTTATTTATTTATTTATTTATTTATTTATTTATTTATTTATTTATTTATTTATTTATTTATTTATGCCAATAAAGGTGTCTGACTGACTGACTGACTGAATTCACTAATTGAAGGGGCCTACTCAAGTTGCAATTTACTGCTGGATATAAGGCAGTATTTGTTTAAGTAGAGTTATTCATCAAAGAAGAAACAAATCACTATGGAGATTACTGCCTTATAGGAGGTACTTTACAAAGCAAAATATTATCTTTTCAGGCAGCATGTTGTCCTCGGAAAACCGATCAATGATTTAAATGAAGCAAACATATACCATATAAGCATATATTGTTCTATTTCTGAAAACTATTTTTAAAAATATTTCCTTTGTTTGACAAAACCATGAGCATGATTCAAGATGGCTCCTTTCCTACATTTTCAGGAAACAGGATTCTCTTTAAACAATGTATGTCTAGTGAAGGAAAACAGTCTGACTATTTCTGATTAGTCTCCATGGTGAAGGAGAACCCTTCCCATTACTTCTGGAAAAATATAACACCAACAAATGCCATAAATCTCCTATGACACTTTGCACCAGACTACCTGACTTGTTACTGTCACCACTTCAACTTCAACTACATATTTAAACTGATTTCTCTTCTGGCTTCTGAGAAACCAGACATAATTAAATACAGTGCATGTCAACCCACGAGAGACATGGAAACACTTCATAAATTAAAATGTCTGCTAATTTTGCCGCTTAGAAGTACAGAAGTGGCTGATCATACTTTTCAGAAAGTGTTAGCCATTTCCTCAGTGTTATATTTACAAATGCTAGCTTTTTAGAACAGCAAATTCAGCTTCTATTTGCATTATGTATTTAACCTCTGCATCTGAGTCTAGTAAATAGATCAAAGGTTGAGGGCACTCTCTTATGATGGACGAAACCTGCAATTCTCTAGCCCAGTTCCTAATTGTAACACACCGTATCATGTGCAATAGATGATGCAGAGTTGCAGCTTTTGCATTCAAGTATTCCATGATTACCTACCTGCAGAGAAGCAAAATCTTTAGAGGCACACGCTCCAAGAATAGCAGCCCCCATAAGTACAGATTCAACCTCCTGGGCCAGGACAACAGGCATACCTATGAAAAAACAACACCTCTGTTACAATGCTGGAAATGGAGGTAACAGTGGGAGACCCACCTGTGCACACCTAGACAAATTAAAGACAAAAGCAGATGAAAGAGTCTTTTATGTTGTGTGATTGTGCTAATCCGGAATGCCTCTACAAGGTATGTGGCAGCTATTTAAGATCATGTGCCATTACAGAAAAAGACACAGGTCAAATATGTATGTGAAGATTTGCAGTGATCTAGGTAAGGTTATCCAGGCACTGAGTCATGGCAATTGGACTTCTTTACTTGTGGAATCAAAACAAGAAAAAAAGTCCAGTTGCCATGACTCAACATCTGGACACTGAATAAATAAAATGTAACTGTTGTGGAAGACAGACAGGTCCTAACCAGGCTCTGGCAAAAAGAAAAGTTTAGACAAAAAAGCAATGTGGGAGAGAAACACAGGGGGTAGGGCAAAGCAACGATGGCTATTACCATTCCCACAACAAAATAATGGTGTTTGAGACAGCTAGGAAAATGTAGGAGTGACCCTGACATAAAGCAGAGTGAGGCAGCCATCTCACATAAGAGATGACAGAGGAAGGTGGCATCTGGGAAGAAGAAAATGGCCAGTATTCACCAATTCACCAGATTCGTGTCTGGGGATTAGGGGTATTTTGCCCCTGCCCGTGTCATGGTCGGACCACTACCTGCTAAAATTTTCCCTGTCGATCGCCCCCCCCCCACGGGAAGCGACCATCTTACATCTGGGCCCGCCCCCGTAGGCTCCTGGACCCTTCCAGGTTCATGGCGGCATTCGGGGAGCTTTCTGGCAGTCTGGCGGACGATCCGGTCGATGCCCTGGTGGAAAGGTGGTATGTGGGTACCACTGGGGCGGTTGACCGGATCGCCCCCAAGCATCTCCTGCGATGTGGAGACCGCCGCTCCCCGTGGTTCACGGAGGAGCTGCGGTCGATGAACCAAGAACACAGGAGACTGGAGGTCATTTGGAGGACTCGTTGGACGGAAGAGAATAGGGCTGCTCTTAGACAGCTGACTGGCCGCTATCTTCGCACGATCAGGGACGCTAGAAGATCTTACGCCTCCCTGAGAATGGGTGAGGCCGCGAACCACCAGGCGGAGCTATTCTGGGTGGTTCAGGACCTCTCCAATCCCAGCCAGCTGAGGCCTCCTCCTAGTGATTTCACTAGTGAGCAACCTGCAGCCCATTTTAGATCAAAAATTGAGGCCATCCATTCCGACTTGCCCCCCAGTTGCTCTAGTCCACCCATCAAGATCTCTGGTGCCTCACCCCCCCCCCGTTCTCCCCTCCTGGATGAGTTTGGGCCGGTTTCTGCGGTGGAGGCCTCCAGAGTTATGGCTCGTTGCCATATGGCCACTCCTTTCGACCCTTGCCCAGCCTGGCTTATCAAATCTGCCGAAGGGAACATGCCTGAGTGGGTTTCAGCTATTGCCATGGCCTCCTTTAGGGAAGGACGTCTCCCTCCCCGTCTGAAGGAGACCATGGTGAAACCCACTCTTAAAAAACCTGGCATGGCATCGGACGATCTTTCCAACTATCGTCCGATTGCCATTGTTCCCCTCTTGGGCAAGGTTGTCGAGAGGGTGGCCGCTGTCCGACTTCAGTCATTCCTGGAGGTTAATCATATCCTGGACCCCTTCCAGTCTGGATTCAGGCCTCTTCGCGGGACCGCCCTGGTCGCTCTGCAGGATGACCTCCTCAGGGAGGCCGACAGGGGGAGTTCCTCCCTGTTGGTCCTCCTTGACCTCTCAGCTGCCTTTGATACCATCGACCACGGTAACCTACTGGTCTGGCTCGCGGAGGCGGGAATTGGCGGTCAGGCCTTCGCCTGGCTCCGTTCCTTCCTTAGCGGCCGGACTCAGCAGGTTCAGCTGGGTGATACCTTGTCGGCTCCTTGGACTCTCCCTTGTGGGGTGCCCCAGGGGTCGGCAATCTCACCCATGCTGTTCAATGTTTACATGAGGCCGCTGGGGGAGGTCATCAGGAGATTTGGAGTTTGCTGTCATCAGTACGTTGATGACACACAGCTCTATCTCTCCTTTTCATCATCTGCAGTGGAGGCGATCCGCTCCCTCGATCAGTGCCTGGAGGCCGTTCTGGAATGGACCAGAGACAACCGGCTGAAGCTTAATCCGGAGAAGACGGAGGTTCTGTTCTTCGGGGCGCCCTCGTCTGGGTACAATGGCCCCCTCCCTAGTCTGGGGGATATTTCCCTCCAGCCTACAGACAGGGCCAGGAATCTGGGCGTGGTCCTGGACTCGGCCCTCTCCCTGGAAGCCCAGGTGATGGCCGTCTCCAGGGCCGCTTTTTTCCATCTCCGCAGGATCGCCCAGATCCGCCAGTTCCTAGATGAGTCCTCCCTGAGGACAGTTGTGCAGGCCCTGGTGGTCTCGAGGATCGACTATTGCAATGCCCTCTACGTGGGGTTGCCCTTGACTCTGACCCGGAGGTTACAACGGGTGCAAAATGTGGCGGCCAGGCTGGTGGTGGGTGCCCGTAGATACGAGCACATGACCCCAGTCCTGGCTCGCCTGCATTGGCTCCCCGTTGTCCTCCGGATCAGGTTCAAGGTCCTGGTTTTGATTTTCAAACCCTCCACGGCCTGGGACCAGAGTACCTGGCGGAGCGCATCTCCCAAAAGGCATCCGGATCCAGACCCACGAGATCTTCTCAGGTGCACTCACTGCGGGTTGCCACACCCAGAGAGGCGCGGAAAACGTGCATGCGAGACCGCGTCTTCTCTGTGGTTGGGCCTTCACTTTGGAACCATCTCCCCAGTGAGTTGCGCCTGCTTCAGTCCCTGCCTGCCTTTAAGAAGGCCTTGAAGACCCTCTTTTTTAGAGAGGCCTTTGGCAACCTTGTCAATTAGTAGTTTTTTTTCCTCTTGTGCCCGTCGCCATCTTTCCTTCCGCTGCCTTTGTTTGCAGTTCAACTGTTTGTCTTATGTGTTTTTTTTTATTCCTGTTAGCCGCCCAGAGTTCCCATTGGGAAGATGGTGCGGGATATAAGTATATAAATAAATAAATAAATACAATTTTCCAACACTCAATAGGGAAAAGGTGTCTCTGCAGAGCAAGGCACGCCACCAGGAAACCTGTCAACCACCATGGGGAGAAATTGGCATGTTTCATTCTTGCTGTTCAGAATAAATAAAAAAAATATTATCTGCCGTAGAAGAGCAACAGTATTTTCAAGGATAAGGATGTGCATGTTGTGTAGTGTGCCCTACAACTTGTAAGGTGGACTGTTGTTCTCAGGCAAGGTACAAGACTCTGCTCTGTCAACACTGTAAAAATAAACTTCAACCACCATGGGTTCCCTCTTGTGCTTTGCCTCAGGCAGAGAAACATCTTGAATAGGCAGGCTCTAGGAAAACAAGACACTACCCTACGCAACAGGCAGAAATAGGCAGACTTGAAGTAGAAGCCTGAAGAAGCATGGATTCAGGCTCTTCAAAAGAGGCAACAACAGTGTCTTGCACAGTGGTTCTCAACCTGTGGGTCTGCAGATGTTTCTGGACTGCAACTCCCAGAACCTCCACCACTCGCTGCGCTGGAAGGGGGTTCTGGGAGTTGCAGTCCAGGAACATCTGGGGACCCACAGGTTGAGAACCTGTGGATCCATTTCAATCCGGTTTCAGACTGGGTTTTGGTATGGAGATTGCCTTGGTCGCCCTTTACGATGACCTTTGCCGGGAGAGAGACAGGGAGAGTGCGACCCTGTTGATACTCCTGGACCTTTCAGCGGCTTTCGACACCATTGACCATGGTGTCCTTCTGGATAGACTGGCCAGGTTGGGGGTCGGAGGCACCTTTTTTCGGTGGTTCCGCTCCTTCCTGGCTGACCTTTTCCAGAAGGTGATGCTGGGGGACAATTGCTCTGCACCATGGCATTTACGTCACGGGGTTCCACAGGGCTCTATATTGTCCCCCATGCTGTTTAACATTTACATAGAACCACTGGGAGAGATCATCAGGAGGTTTGGGTTGAGGAGTCAGCAATATGCTGACGATACTCAGCTCTACCTCTCATTTTCACTGAACTCGTGCTTGCTTGGGGGTACTCCTGGAAGCCCAGGTGGACTCGGTGGCTAGGGGTGCCTTTCTACAGCTGCGTAAAATATACCAGCTACACCCCTACCTGGACGAACGGAACCTCCTGACAGTTACTCATGCACTGGTAACATCCCATGTTGATTACTGCAATGCACTCTACGTGGGGCTGCCTTTGAAGACGGTCCGGCGATTGCAACTGGTTCAGAATCGTGCAGCCCGGCTGGTGAGTGGTGGGGCTGCAAGGGATCATATCACACCGATTCTACGCAACCTGCATTGTTACCAACACTGTTACCAGTTGTTGTCCGAGCCCAATTCAAAGTGCTTGTCTTGGCATATAAAGCCCTAAATGGCTTAGGACCTAGATACCTGAAGGACCGTCTCCTTCCATATGAATCTACCCGGCAATTAAGAGAGAGCCATCCCTGAAGGAGGTGAAAGGGATGGCTTGTAGGTCTAGGGCCTTCTCGGCAGCTGCCCCCAGGTTGTGGAATGCCCTCCCAAGTGACATCTGCCTGGGGCCAACACTGATGACATTTTGGCACCAGGTAAAAACCTTCCTGTTTCTGAAGTTTTTTTAATTGACATAACATAGATTGTGGGTCCTGGTGGCAATTTTAGTGTTTTGTGCTTAAATGTTTTTATTGTTTTAATTGTCCATTGCGTTTTTAATGATTTTAACTGTTTTAACTGTTCATTTTAATTGTAAGCCGCCCAGAGACCTTTGGGTAGTGGGCGGCATATAAGTTGTATAAATAAATAAATAAATAAATAAATAAATAAATAAATAAATAAATAAATAAATAAATAAAATAAACCACTGGTCTAGCAGCCCCTTAGGGGAGCCCCCAATGGAATGTACTGTATAAAGCTGTTCAGCAGCATTTGTCAGAGCTGTATACATCCCTCTGGAAGCCACCTCTAAGGCACCTCCAGAAGGGGCTAAAAAGATTTGTACAGCATCTCAAGGAAGCCGCAACAGTTTTCTATCAACTGCACTGCAATCCTTCAATTCTTCCCAAATGCTGTACATTCCCAACCTTCATCTCCCGACACCTAAGCCACCATCATTGGACTGCACTCATGAAAAACAAGTGGAAGCCAATAAACACACACCACTTGCAACACAAAATGATTCACCTTCAGACATGGATTAACAGCATTTGCTAGCAAGTACCTTGCAGAACAAATTTTATCTTGACCACTTTCCATATAGAAATAATGTACAGTATTTGTTGACAGACGTCCTTTCTGTGAACACTTATAATGTCCAGTAAGCCTCTTTTATACAGTGGTCCCCTGCCCTTTCGCGGTTCCGGTACTACGGACCACGGTACCAGGAAAGGGCTTGAGGGAGGGGGGATCGCGCGCCACTTGCCCCGACCTCCTGGGAGGTCAGAGAAAGCAGCATTTGCTTGCAAAGGTGCTTCCGGCCGCGGAGACCCAGCAGCTGAATGCGCCTTTGCCCGATCGCGTGCTGCTTTCCCTGGCCTCCCGAGAGGTCGGGGAAAGCGGCACACGCTTGCAAAGGCGCTTCTGGCCATGGAGCCTTGGGGCGGCGTGGAGCGATCGGGTCACTCCACGCCACTCAACCAGGCTCCCCCAAGAAGCCTCGGGGCGGGGGCAGCGGGGGGCGGTGGGAGGTAAGATCCCGCAACACCGCATGCACGCGTCTCCCCAAGGCTTGTCAGACACCCCCTGCCCCCTGCCCCCCACCCGCTTTTTCATGCATCGCAGTTGGGGTGGGTCCCTAACCCCCGCGATCGGTGGGGGTTACTGTAATCCCACTCCACTTTTGTTCCTTTTCTCACACTTGTAGTAAGCTTAATGCACCTCCCGTATTAAGAGGAGTGGAGTCAAAGTTAGTGAAAAAGAAAGAGGAAGGGATAAGCATGCTTAGGAGGGCCCAGAAGCAGCAACAAGCAAAGCTCCCAAACAAATAGCTCAGACTGGACTCAGAATGTTAGGGGTTAACAGGCACCACGGGCAGTATCTATTAGAACATGGATGATTAATGTGGAGAAGGGTTGGACTGTTCCTTTTGAACAAAAGCAGAACAGTTTAAGAGCTTGCTTAAGCTGAACAAGAGTACGCTCTGTAGGCTACATGAAGATATACTCACATCAAAAGAGTGGGGATATGTGCAACAATTTATTGTGGGCTGCTCTGGTTTTATTACACACACACACACACACACACACACACACACACACACACACACACACACACACACACACACACACACACACACACACACACACACACACACACACACACAGAACTGCCTTGTTTCAGGAATTCCTGAGAGGCAAGAGTTACTAACTCCCTGAATGTACATGAACTATTTAAGAGGCATTTATGGGGAGAGCTACACAGCTGGAAGGGAAACATGTCCAGGAAGGTTGCATTAAAGCAGGCCTGCCCGACAGGTAGACCGCAGGCTACTGGTAGCCCATGAAGTGTTCAAAAGTAGCCCGCCAGCCATCAATAAAAAAAGTGAGGGGATATGTTCTCCACCCCTCCCTTTCTCAGCTGAGCGGGGCACTTCAAGGGTCATGGCACATTGAAATCAGTTCCCCCTAGAACAGATTAATTGGTTTTCAATACATTCTTATGGGAAACAGCTGCTCTACTTACAAAAGTTTTTACTTATGAGCATGTGCTCAGAACGGATAAAATTCATAAGTAGAGGTTTTACTGTAGTAGCCCTCAGGTACTTTGGGCGGAAAAAGTAGACCTTGGCCTGTTCAAAGTTGAGCACCCCTGCTGGATAACTGGATGGAAGCACACGTATATTCCTCTGCCTGCCCATTCTCTCCCAATCCCTCACCCTGAGCTGTTTCCCAACAGCTGGCTCTAACACACTGCCATTGGAGACACGCGGATAAAATCTGCAGAATCTTGGTGGCAAAGAGATTTTGACACAGAAAACTGTTTAAACTTATTGGAGAGCTAAATTAAGAATCTGTTTAAGAGCTGGCATGTTGAAAACATACTATAAAACTTGGCTGTTTGTGTTCCACTCTGCAAGTGCCTTCACAATGAATGCATTCATTTTATCACCCAAACAATCTGACTCTAAGGCTTTTAAGTGCTCTGTGAAATTATCCCTTGGTAGCCCGTATAATTGGCTGAAGGCTGCTTGCCTTTAATACTAATATATTCAGAATTTTCCTGCCTTTTCCTGGAAGAATAGGGGATTGATACAGGAATGCTAGCTATTTTATCAGATAGATTTTAATGAGGGCAAAGGAACTGAGAGCATTTTAGCTGGATGAACTTTGACACCCTCTGTCAGTCACAGCTCTTACGAACAGGAAAAATTCCGAGACAGCAGAAAAGCCTCTTTGTCCTACAATGTACTTGGCTATTAGATACAGTCAAAGGATCCCAGTTTAAAACTTAATCAGAATTATCTATTAATAGATCTTTAATTTTAAACATCAGAAAACAGCTCTCAATGCTATGGCTTTCTAATGTGATAAGGCAATGTGTGGACTTGATGGAATCTTGCATGACAAATGGAAGGCATCACTGTGGCAATAGCTTGTTGCATTTACCTTGCCTAGGTCAAGACCTTGTGCCATTTGGTTTGGCTTCTCTGTTTTCATGAAATGTAATTTATATAATGCTGATTTTCATCTTGCTTCCTGCATCAAGGGTGGATGTCTGGTTTGATGTTCAAGTCCTGCAAATCGCTATGCTAAACATCCAGTATCCCAGCTCTTTTTAAATTTGATTTCAAAAAAAAAGTTCATGGTTCTGCTTTTAGTTCATACAGCTTTGTTTCAAACTAGACAAACTCATCCATTTCAGTATTATTTATAATGACTTAAAGGATGTCCCAAAATAACCCTTGTATAAAATATGGGGTTAGGTTAATCTGAAACCTGCTATTACAAACATATAATTTGCTGGAAATATTGTTATGTTGGCTCCAGAAAATGTATCAGCTGCAGTAGGAGGAACTGTATTTTATTAACTGGCTTCTCCTGATTAGAATGCAGAAACTTTCAGGCTCAGGAAATAAAGTGTCCAAGGTTCCTAGAGCATGGTGGCCTTTCTTAAAGGCCTTTTCAAATACCTCATTACAGCCATACACTTGTATCTGTCTGCAAAGCCAAAGGTTGAGAGTTTGATTTCACACTGTGCCACCTTGAAAGTGGCTGGGCTTGATGATCCATAGGGTGCAGCTCAAAGGTGATGATGATGATGGTGGTGGTGGTGGTGATGGTGGTGGTAGTGGTGGCGGCTTAGAGCAATTATCCTAACTGATTCAAAATTCTAATCTATTTTCAACCAATGGGAAAATAAATGGTTAGGAGGCTTTCTTAGACATGCCTGCTATCTCTGGCAATCCCTATCTATTTCCGCATCGTTGTCCCGTGTGTTGGGGGTGGGGGAGCTTTCTGATCAGTTCAATTGGAAAACTTCTGTACAAATTATATAAGTACATTCTGGATGTGGACTCTAATGATACTCTTCTGTTTGTGGAAAAGTTTTTAATTTAGTAAACCAATGCATCTGAATGGAGTAGAAGCAAAGTTTGGCCACATCTCATTCACTTGCAGTATGGCCCTTGCTTCTTGCAAATGTATTCCAGATGATTTAGTGATTGTTCATCACAGTGTTGAAAGTGACACAGGCGTGGTAGAGGGAGGGGGGAACCACCTCTCCTCCTCCTCCTCCTTCTGCACCTCCACCATGAGAAAAGCACTCTACTAAATCTAAGACATTTCCACAATCAGAAAGACTCCTTCTACTTGCATAAGGACACAGCGAGACAAAACCCTGCATAAATTATTGTAATAAGATACAGTCTGATTGCCATGAAGTTATTAACAGAACCAGAAAATTTAAAGTGCAAACATTCACTCCCCCAATAGAAATTGGTACAGTGGAACCTTGACTTACGTCATTAATCCGTTCCAGTGGTCTAGACTTAAGTCAAACATGACTTAAGTCAAACGAACGTTTCCCATAGAAAGTAATGGGAAAGCGGATTAATCCGTTCCAGATGATGAAAAAGACCCCCGAAAACAGCAATTTAACACAAATTTGACTGGGATAGGAGATTCCTTTTGGGGATGTAAATGAAATGTCTCTTCAAAGTGAGGAGGAGGCAGTGGAATTATAGTCCACAAGTTATATGCTTCCACTTTTTAATGTTCATAGCAACAATGTCTAACATTTAAGTTTTACTGATTTTTAACCTGATGTTCCAAGTTCTGAACAACTCTATTGTAGAGTCCCACAACTTTACAGCTCCCCAACTAAAATGCTTCCCTTGTGGACCAGACTTCTGCAGCCAGATTTTTTACAAGACTGAGCCAACTGTCTAACCAGCGAGGCCAGCCCCGAGCTCCCGGCCCTTCTTCTCCTCCGGCAGCAGCGGCAGAAGGCCGAGACCAGCTCCAGGTGCTCTGAGCTGGCCTCGCCGAAGCCACCGCTGCCGGAGGAGGGAAAGAAGGCAGGAGCAGTTTGGAGGCGGCAAACATGCCTCGCCGGGGCTCCCAGATGTAAGTCAAAGCCTGCGACTCAAGTCAAACAGGCCCCTTCTTGCTGCAAGTCAAATATGATGCAAGTCAAGCAGTATGTAAGTCAAGGTTCCACTGTACTATACAAGAGCCTACATCCAAGTAATGATCCCCCCAAAAGAAACCCACTGAATCAAGCATTGAATGTAACATAACAGTAAACCCTCAGTAAACCCCACTAATTCAAGGGGTCTGCTATGTTTGAGAATAACCAATGAATCCAAATTTATGGGTCCTTATGCTCTCCTCTTTCTCCCACTTCTCCTGTTCCTAGAGAACAAGCATTGATCACCATTAACTGTCATGTAATTCTGTCTGCAACCAAAGCAAACATAACCAGCTTTTAAAACACAGGTAGCCACCTGTTTGAAAACCCAGATTAAAACTACCCATGGTTCATGTAACTGATAATGTTAAGATTTGCAGAAATAAGCACTACACAACAGGTAATTTTGAAGAGAGAAAGGTAGAGAAATCCATTTGATCATGGGAACAAAATAAAGGGAATGAAATGTGGAAGACAACAGCAAGGTCCCATTCTTTAAAATACAACCATTTAGAAAGAGGTCATAACTAAATGTTACAGTGACTGCATTGTATGAAGAAGATCCCAGGTTCAAAACTTCCAGGAAAGATTGGAAAAATTCTTTCCAGAAACTCCAGGGAGCTGTTGCCAATATTTTGACAACAATGGGCCAATCAAACCAATGGTTTTGACATAGCATTAGCAGCTTCCTAACTTGAAGACAAAGTTGACCTTTGTACAGTAAGCTTTGTCATCAAGATAAGAGTCAAACAGCTCCCAGTAATACTCATTAGCAGAGCTAGTGGTGAAGGCTTTTGGAAGTTTTAGTCCAGGAATATTTAGGGTTGGGAACCACTGCTCTTGAGTATTATTTGGTTGTTTTCAAGGGCAATAAAAAAACTAAGGAATCAGAATTGTGTGATATAATTTTAACGTATATCTTTGATCGATACTCCTGATTAGTGATGGGCCTTTCGTTTCTGAAGGGGACTGGTTCTGAAACAAAACACGCCAGCATAGCTGGCACTTGGAATCCAGTCCCACACTCCAGAACAAAATCAACCACTGTCTTACCTTGCTCTGGTTTGTGCTGGGTGAAATTCCAACCAGGAAGCAGCCTCTGATGCATCATCTTTCCCTCTCCTTGGTGATGGCCAATCAGGAGCTGCGCAAGGACATGCATCATGCCAACTCCCTATCTGATTGGCCAGCGCCCATCGCTACTCCTGATCACTGCCAAATATTTGACAACCTAAAACACAATGAAATCGTCTAGCCAGTTCCCTTCCCTATATCCTCAAACTTACCAAGGATGTCGGCATGCATCTGAACAAAGAGGGGATTCTTGCTCAGACCACCACACATAAATAGAGTGTTGACGTGATGCCCTGCAGCTTGCATCGTTTCCACAGTGTGCCTTGTCCCTAACTTGTATGGGAGAAAAAAAAATTGAAAAGCACCTGTTAACAAAAAGGCTACAGAGAAAATGGCTGCTTCAAGTACTGAGAGAAGCAATTGTTGTCTATTAACACATACAACAGTGGATGATCAACATAAAAAGGATCTCCTCCACCCGTTCCCACCTTTAGCAGCAGATGTTCAATGAAATGGTTGCCTTGACACTTGTCCTGTTTATGGTTTATTTAACAAAAAGCACCTCCTCACAGATCAGAAAATAAAATCACCAAGAGTCACCTTGTACTGTCTCTAGAATCACTGCCTCAGTCACTTTGAAAATGCATGGCATGTATTTTAAAATGCATGGCATGTATTGAAAATACATGAAAATACATCCCCAAATTCAAGAAGCTAAAGATACAGCACATTAATCTTTTTGTAATTTGTTTTTACCCCAGAAATTTGATGAACATGCATATCTGTATTTGTATTTTTTAATCTGCTAGAACTTTGTTTGTTAAGATGGCACCATGCTGATAATGACATACAAATCACGATTTGTACTTATATCTTAATCTGGTGGAAGTTGAATGACCAGTGGTCAATATGATACTAAGGTATTTGTTCATTCATAAAGAAAATACTCAATGAGCACCCATGTTATATTCCATTTTATATCGGGGAGGTTGACATATGGTAGATCAAGATGTTGGAGGGTGAGCTTAACTACCAAGCATGGTTATTATCCATCCCATGTAGAGAAACATGAAGATGAAATATTATAAGATAAAGCATTGATAAAACCAATTGCTGAACTCACCTTTTAATGTTAGATGATCATCATAAAGTAATAATTCCTACATGAAAGAATCAGGAATGCATGTGTTGCTCACACAAACAGTACAAGCTATATGACAAACACAATTATTGCCTGACATTCTGTTGCACAGCTAAGCAAATGCCATACCTTTCAGATATGAATCACTACAAGTAAAAAAAAAAAATCTTTGTGGGCATTACCTGTGGCCTGAAGAGTCATGCAATTCAGTACAGAACAGATAATGTCTACAGAGATTTCTTAGTGGTAATTTGCTTCCAATGGTTATGCTAGTTGAATACCTGCCCAATGAGAGTTCGGGCAATATATCAAACTGCTGTTTCTCACAGAATGTGAATATCATACACCTGCTTGCCACTTGTGCCTCTACTGCTATTTGCCTGTCAAAACAAGGGCAGTCAAGGGTGGCAGCTTGACACAGGGTCATGAATGGGCTGGTGGGGGACAAATGGGCAGTGAGGGGTCAATCAGCCTTTGGGATTAGCAGGGGTGAAAGAGCAAGTTCCAATGAATCAATTTCATATCTCCTTCAAAATACGATGGGGGGGGGACCTCAGTCTCCTGGGACACTACTCTGCATGTGCACGTACCTTGTGCATATGCCTAAATCCAAGTTGTTTTATTTGCTTGGTTGGTTTTGTTCTTAAACAGAACCCAAAACAAGAGTGGCTTTCATTGTCAGTGGGATCAGGCACACAGCAGTGCTAGCTCAGAATGAAGAGAGTCAAATATAGTCAAATATATCAAGAGGACACTAGTTTGGACAAGAAAGCTCTGTAGAATTTGATTCACTGGCTTACCCGCCTTGCTCAACAACACCATCTTTCAACAAAGCTCAATGTTTGGTTCACTCTTTGAATACATAAACAGCTCCACTAGTTAAATGGGCTTAGGGTATTTTTGGTTGTCTATTTCCTGGTTATACACACAGGGCCACTTTACTCTGAAATCAAATTTTCAGTTTTTACCTTGAAGCTGAAGAGAACAAAAACCGCAAAAGAAAAATACCTGCCAAACGTTTCTCTTCACAAACCCTAGAATGCTATGGAATTCCATCAGCTTTTAAGCTGAGGATCTTGTGAAGCCCAGCCAGCTTCACTAAAAGTTTTACAATAAGCAGCAAATGTCTCTTCAAGCTAAAGCTAGGTATTAAATGAAATAAAAAGTAACTAAAGCCTCAGCTGTTTATTATGGCTGGACTGAGTTTCAAGTGCATTTCAGACTAAGACAGATAGCTTCGGCCAACTTTTAAGAATTACAAAGGAGTTAATAAAATCCTTAACATCCTTTACTTTCTTGAAACTGATATTTCAAATCTTAAGGCCACAATCTCAGCTTTATCACAAATAAATTTCTTTCTTGGAAATCTTCCTTTGCAGTTCCAGTATAACTGCTTTTATTTGTTGACGTTCCAACACTTGATCACCATAAGGATAATTTTATAATAAAAACAAGTGTATCAGTTACCCAGCAGATCCCATGGAAGCATAGGCATACACAGAAGATCACCTCCACCCAAAGACTTGCCTCTTTCCCTCTAAGTAATAAAAAAGAACACCCTATCAAAAGTAATCTTTTTTTTTTGTCTGTGGACAAAATAGTTCCCTTTTACAGGATGAATTTCAATATTAATGTATTGATCAGTTCGAAACAGGGTTTTTAAAAAAACCAACCGGAAGAACTCAAATGTTAATTTTATTTTCTCAAGCATCTCACACTGAAGAGCCTATAAAAGATCAGTGTATAGTGGCTAAATTCAAAATGTTGAATTTATTTTTTGAAGCTGAATTCAAGCACAGGAGCTACTGCTGTGTGGAGAGTAATGTAATGTGGGTTTTTAATCTCCACACAAAGCAAATTATCTTCCAAACAAGAAAGGATGGAAAACCATACTGAAAACTCTGAAACTTATAATTTGTGTCTTCTGGTCTTCTGAACATTACATAAGACGGCATGCTGTAATCAATGGAATCTGCCCCATTGCTTTTACACACACACACACACACACACACACACACACACACACACATGTGCAAACATGCACACACACATGTGCACGCACACACACGCACACACATACACACACATCTATCTATCTATCTATCTATCTATCTATCTATCTATCTATCTATCTATCTATCTATCTATCGTATATCTTAATAATCATTAAAATATGAGAGAGAGACCAGCAGAGGTTTTATTTCAGAGCACAATACAATCATGGGCAGTGAAGCATTTAGATAATAATAGATGGTTTTCCCAGGATATCCAACTGGGAGAGCTTCCACTTCATTAGAATAGAATAATGCCACAGTGCTTGCTTGGCATTGAAAAGTTTTGTCTGTAATCGCTTTCACGAGACAACATCAGCAGTTCTCATTTTCCAATAAAGAACCTGCATTTCTTCTTTGCATGAAAAGGAATGCATTAAGGTACCAAGTGGGCTGCTATTACACTACCAAACAACAGCAAGAATAGGACTAGTGGTAATATATTCCAGGTTTGGTTAAACTAATCCTGTTTTTGTCAGGGGAAGCATTAAAACAGTACAAGCTGAGTTCACAGAGTCTGCCCTCACTTCTAGACTTTGTGGAGAGACATGATGCTGAATGCAAAAATAATTTACGTTGGTCAGACTCTGTTGTGTGTGTGTTGCCCCTTCTCCATCAAAGAATACAAGCATTTGGTTTCTTCCAGGATGACATTAAAACAGGACTGATCTGGACACCAGAAAACCAAAGACATTCCAGGTATGAGTCCATCCTTATATTTCATGTCTAATGAATGTACTTTCAAGGCTGCAGATTTACATTTCAAATGAGCAGAACCATTACACTGCCAGTGATAACTAACAATGGAATAGCTGCTTACAGTAGATACAGACGGAGATGTAGAACTGCACTGCACTAAGTCTGAGCAAAAAAAAACCCAAAACCCCCAAACCAGGCTGTATGGACTGCTGAACGCTAGTTGCTTAACCAACAGCAATAAAATAATTTCTTTTCCAAACTAACCTAGACCATTGAAAAGAAGTGTGTGTGTGTGTGTGTGTGTGTGTGTGTGTGTGTGTGTGTGTGTGTGTGTGTGTGTGTGTGTGTGTGTGTGTGTGTGTGTGTGTGTGTAGGTGAGAGAGATAACTAGCTGTGGACTTTGTTATAGAAATACTGTGACAAATGATCACTTCTAGTATAGAGAACAAATTATTGAACTGGCATGGCTCATGGTGTGAGTGCAGGGTAGAAATGATGGTTGCTCCCCCCCGCCCATTCCATTAATTAATGGGTGGGGGTGGTCTTAGTTGGCCCAATTAACTGCCTACTGCTTCCAGTCCTCACCTTGGCCTGCATTCCTCTCATTGGGCAATACAGTCTACAGTCCATGGTTGGGGTCTAGTTTTCCACACTGACTCAAGCCAGCAGATGCCCTTGCAGGCTCCTGTGTCCCCACTCCCCCCCCCCAAACACACAAGGTTTTCCTGCCTCTTGCAGCTTGCAATTCTTCCAGCCCCAACTAATGATGAAGTTAACTTAACCTTTATTTTCCTACAATTTTCCTAAGCCCATTTTTTTTAAAAAAGAGTAATAGTTCCAGGTGAAACATAAATTGTAAAGTTTACTAAAATAGCATAATGGTTTCTTTAATATCAATAAGGCTGCAGTCACAGTTTGCCATTAAATTAGGTTTTTATGATTCAATCAGATGTTCCCTGTTTCTAAAGTTACAAGTCATACATTTGGTTGCAAAAATATTGCTACAATATATCTAATCATTTCCCCACAGTCATTCAACTCTACCAAGCTATTTAATTTCCTCAGGCTTGTGTGTGTGTGTGTGTGTGTGTGTGTGTGTGTGTGTGTGTGTGTGTGTGTGTGTGTGTGTGTGTGTGTGTGTGTGTGTGTGTGTGTGTGTGTGTAAAAGAGAGAGAGATTATATACAAATATAAATATAAATATATAAAATCTCTCTCTCTCTCAATCTATCTCTCAATCTATCTCTCAATCTATCTATCTATAAGCGCATCCAATCTCGCTTGATTCCGGAAGCTAAGCAGGATCGGCCCTAGTTAGTACTTGGATGGGAGACCACCAGGGAATACCAGGTGCTGTATGCGCCTGGAGTAGGAACTGGCAGACCACTCCTGCCAAGAAAACTCCATGGACATGGAGTCACAAAGAATCGGCCATGACTCTAACAATAACCCCCCCCACACACACAGTGTATATGAATGAATGAATGAATGAATGAATGTATGAATGAATAAATGAATGAATGAATGAATGAATGGCACACATCCTCCAGTCAAGGGATTTCCAGACCTCCACCAACAGTCTTCTCTGAGGGCATGGAAACCAGCTCTTCCACTGTCTCTGCCACCATCACCCTGGATCCGTAGAGGGTAACAAATCTGAGACCAAGCCTCCTTTGTCCTTCCCCTCCTTTAAGCCTTGATCCCACTAATCTGACCTCTGCCTCCTTCCTCTCACCGGGGGCCTCACTCTTGTTCTAAATGCCCCCAGGCAGCCCTGTCACTGGGGTCTCCCTGAAGATCACCTTGGACACAGCAGATGGCTTGCCAGGGGCAGCTGGTGCATCCCCTTCACTATATTCACATAAATTAATCTTTTAAAAGGGAGGCATTCCAGAGACCTTCAAGGCTTGTGCCATGCTTATTTTCCTGTCTGAACTAAATCTGCCGCATGTGCAAACAGGTAGCTCTCCTACACTCTCCTACAAGAGACATGGAGTTGCTCAAGGCAACTGACTTTGTGACTCTGAAGAAAAAAGCAAAGGCCAAAAGGCAGAGGAGGAGTCACACATGTCCCATCAGACCAGTGAAGTCAGAAGACATTTGGTGCTACTGGTTTTGCACAACCAATACCAAGCACTTCACATGAAGCTCTAGGACACTTGAAGAGGAGACACTACTTGGAGCTCTGCATAAATTATACACGTGTGCATATTCAGGATATATCATCTTGGGAATTGTGTTGTCCTACTGGAGTGCGTATTGAAGGCTGACAAGTCCCACCACACCAAGCAACTATTATCTGTTGCTGTTGATCCATGCAGAAATAAAGGATAGCGGCCAGAGGAAATGTCGACTGGAATGGCAGTGACTTTGATGCTCTTAAGCAAAAAAGCAAAGGAACTAGTGGAACAAGTGATGTTTTCATCAATCCTTGGTGAAGACCAGGTGAATGGAAAGGAGGACACTGAAAGTGAACAGCTGGCTAGGCAAATGTTGTCAACTTGGTCCATGGCTTACAATACTAACAGAAATGAGCACTTGCAGGTGATGAGGCATACTGCACAGGGTCTTAGGAGAATGTTCTTTGCCAGAAATGCTGCAAACATATTTCAGAGGGAGGGGGAAATCCTGGAGTAAAGCACTGCATCACGTATGGGGGGCATGAACACAAGGAACGTGTTCAAAGAAGAGAGAGGGAAGAAGTCGCTGTATACTTACTATAAGCGAAATAGAGAAATGTGCCAAACACATAACCTCTGGTATTAGCCACTAGCACCACCCCAAAAACAGTACAATATCCTGTTGCAACAGCAGAAGATCTAGGGCACTGCAAGGGATGAAAAGTGGTGGACAGGCTGCCAATAAATGTCAACAGCAGCAAAGGAAGGGGGGAAATGGAAAAAGAAGTGTTGCTAGTACTACTGCCACTGCTATGGTGAGTCACAGAGAAATGGGTTCAGAGAACTCCTCCACTGGAGAAACCTGCTGAAATGTTTGTCCATCTGTGCTGCCAGAACTCCAACACATCATTTGCACACGCATGTAATGTTCCCTCTATGATCTAAATAAGACCATTTCCCAAAGACTGTCTTTGGGAATGGTAAACATTGGGATCCATTTCTTCCACAGTTCATCAGCGCCTTGAGCAAGAATTCCAGTAGAGACTCCTACCTGGAATGTATTCTGTTTAGAATGATGCTTACTGGACAAATATTATTATAAACCTGCTGCACATACAGTGTGATTCCTGTGTGACACAAGGTGATATTCTATTGATGTAAGTTCTCAATATTTTAAAGTTCTCATTATTTTAACTCCTTCTAGTGACTTACTGCAATGGCTTGAATGGTGGCTAAATAAAGAAGAGCAAGATCATCCAGGCTCTGAGACAGCGTCAGTCCCACCACCTGCAGGAAAATAAAAGAAAAATCTTTCTGATGCACAAGGGAAAATACTTTCTGATCCCTTTCCTAAACACAAAGCAAAGGCCTAGACCAGGCATGCCCAAACTTCGGCCCTCCTGATGTTTTGGACCATAACTCCCAGAATTCTAAGCTTAGATTGCCAATGGCAAAGGACTGTAGGAGTTGCAGTCCAAAACATCTGGAGCGCCGAAGTTTGGACATACCTGGCCTAGAGTCAGTCCAAAGGACTAATTTTAGCACAAATTTCAGCACAATCATGCTAAATTTTGTCTTTTCCCCCCCTCAGAAGTACTCATATGGTCAAACATTGATAATCCACAATTTTAGGAGCAAATCAACCAGAAAATATTTCTTGTGACATATTTTCACTATGGTTTTTGATTTTAAACACCCCACATTTTGTTGTGTTTCCCCTTGAGCTTCCCACTTGGATTCCTAGCCTTGAATCAAGATCCTTCAAGGTTTTACAACTAGAAACCCGGTCATTTGATTAGAGATCAGCCCTGGCGTCAAATGCAATCAACCCTCATACAAGAAATATAATAATAACAATGTACTAATTTTTACAATGTACTGTAGCAGCAGTAACAGAAGCAACAGCAGCAATGGTAGCAATAGTAATAGCATAGTACAGGTACTCTCTCCTGTAAGAAGGTGCAGCAGATTTTACCACACATGGAAAAGAGGACATCCTGGGAAATATATTATCTAAAACCCACTAGCAGCTGTGTTTTACCACAGACCTGCACAACGTATGACTCTCTAACCCAGGAGACTGAAAACAGCCCAATAGGCACATATGAGGGGCTCAGTAAACCTCATTTTTGTGCTCTCTGCTTGCAGGACAAAGATCAGGACAGGGGTTTCAAGCTTATGGTAAGTCACAGCATGGGCTGTGTTCAGGTTGGTGGTCACAAAATGTGCAAGCCTCTTTTACTCCTCTACCCCTGATGGACAAAAGCAGTGGAGTAAAGGTGGCATAACAATACTGGATGGATGGATGGATGGATGGATGGATGGATGGATGGATGGATGGATGGATGGATGGATGGATGACTTCAGTAATCATATAACTGACATAGTGTCAAGTACTACTCTTAGTGCTTAACAAACTGAAAACCAACCCTTCTGAACTGAACACAACACAATATCAAGGTGGTTTGAGCAGCAGTCAGCCAAGATACCACCTATGCGAAGCTATTGATTCTTAAGTGGAAATACAGATACAGAAAGCACTCAGCTCTTTTTTTTTTTTTTTTTGGACAGCTTGAAAGCAAAGGCTGGTAAGCCATAAAATGCCTGATCTGCTCCCCTGCTGTATCTCACGGGAAGCACACCCTCCAGTTGTGTGGTCATACGAGTTTGGGTGACTATGTGTCAGAAGCATGCTTGTGAATACCAGCTGCTGGGGTAGTAAGGGTGCCATTGCTTTCCTGTCCTGCCTGTCCCCGACAGGATGGGACAGTCTGCAGTGGAAACAGGCTCCTCGACTAGATAGCCTTTCAGGTGTTTCGGCAGGGATCTTCTTATGCTCTCTTCAATTGGAAAACCACTTGCTTGGCTTATTCAGCACTGCATACACCAGTCAATGCACATGGCAGTTTTGTCTTCATCCTCTACATTTCAGATACAGCAGACCCTCTTTAAACCACGTGTAACTTTTAAAGATGCCACAGCTTCTTTGTTTTCATTACTTGTTTGCTTCACTAACAACTAACATGGCCTGTGCATGTGGAATTTATCAGCACTCCAAATCCTCAGACGACTGTACAAAAGAATACAAAGATCTGGAAAGTTCATAAGTAATAGAGCTACAAAGTTTTTAAATATGTGGAAACATGCCTCCCTATATATTAAGTAATAAGATAAAATAACAACCAATAAAAAGCACACAAACTTTTGTGTCCTTTTATTTTTTAAAAAACACATATATGTTCAAGATTTAACAACCAATATAAGGGGGGACCTAAACTCTCTGGGATGCTGGTTAAATAAAAAGGATAATATTTGAAAACAAGAATGCTCATTTCAAGGCCTTATTTTATTCCAATTCTATTTTAACCTTTTGTAACCAGGCTGTTTCTTACCATGCCCTTTAGAGAGAGATCTGCGAGGGGAGATCGGTTGCCATGGAAATCTGGCCAAACATGTAAATCAACAGTGAGGAAACCCACAGGCAAGGATTTCTTAATCAGATCCAGGTGACCATTCAAGTATGTATATATACTTTGAGTACTAAAAGAAAAACAAGCAGAAAAAGGGGGTGGGTGGGGGTGGGTGAGAGAGGTTATTCCCTGAACAAACTGCATGATTTGGACTCCTAACAACAGGCACACATAAATCATCAAAAAGCATACAAAGACAAACTGAAAGAGGAGACAGGAAATGAAGTATCAGCAAGTTACTGATTCAACATGCCTTGTTGGACAAGGGAATGGGTAAAGTTATCAGAAGGGGAACAAAGATCTCATTTTAGTGGCACCTAATGTGCCATTTGGAGCCTGATCTTAAACTGCTTAACTCAAGAATCAATTGCTCTTATATCGAGCAAGGGAATTGGTTAAAATTCTAGCCTTAGAACATGAAACACTGACCATACGTCATTGACTATCTTGGTCACTGCATGATTATAGCATGCTAGACACCCTGGGGTCTTCCACATGTTTTAGACTACAATTTCCATTAATACCATAAGGTCAAGGATTATAGGACTTGTAATCCCAAACACGTGGAAGGCAGATGCCTGCCACTCCTGGACTACACCTTTATAAAACCGAAGATTGCCATCTTCTCAGAGGGCTAAAGTTCATGAAATCATGAAATCATTGGGAGGACATTTTGTGTCCATAAGGCCAACCACTTCACTGGATCCTAAGTGTCCTTAAGAGTCTATGGAATGTACCGGATCATGAAATTCACATTTATGGAAACTGTGACCTTGCTGTGTATTGTCTGTGCTGACATGCCAGCCGAATGAGCTATTATTGCCCCTCCTTACGAATGTCTACAAACAACATTCAGAATGGAGTTTTAAATTCCATTGTGTTGTACTGAAAAGACTCTTCTTTCTCAGAGAGGTTCGTCACCATAAGCATACTGTATTTCAATAATTATAACTGATTAGTCATTGTCTTGTTTCTGGAGGTCTAACTAGTGATATTCACTTAGCCCCTACACATACATTCAGCTGTACACTAATGAGCTCCCTGAGGGAATTTGGCATGTGTTTACGACTCTGACTTACGACCTCCTTGCAGCTGTATATTTATATTCTACATTTAAGCATTCAGCTGCACACTGTTTCAATTAAGTTTTACCATGTGTTTGCTATTGGAGGGTATCAGTCAAAATCAAGTGCACTTGGAAAACATTAAAATAACTAATTCATATCATTATTTACATACATTAAAGCTTGTTTAATGCAACTTCTTGATGAAGAGGGGGCACTGATGGCTTTGCAAGTTACTAGGGTTCTTTAGTAGCTCTCATGCCACTTCCTGTTGACTCGTGTTGTCCACCTTCAGCTGCGCCAAAGATTTGGCTCATCCCCACCGCCACCCGTGCCAAATGTGTGCATGGTGGAAACAGCAGTGGGGAAGAACTTCAGTAACATCTTTTGAAATGACTCCCATAGATACTTGCATAGGAACAAGCCTCTTCCGAGACAGCCCTTTCTGGAATTCATTGGTCGCCTCTGCATTCTGGAAGGATTGTCAGGTTGGACGTGTGGGGTGGGGAAAGCTCCAGGCTGCCGTGAAAGCAAGTAAGGCATTTCAACTGGTTCTCCCCCCTCCCTTCCAAAAGAGATTTTTTTAAAAAAATCAACACTTGATCATCTCTTACACTTAATATATAGTATACTGCCTCACTATTGCCTCTCATTTTTACAAATGCTTTCCTCCTTCCTGACAAAAGCAGAGAAAGAAGCTTCACCGCCAGTGAAGAATGACATGGAAGTAGGGAGATAGATTTCGACATAGGCCAGCAGCTGCTTCTTGACTTCTGTTTGTCTTTTTCTTATTTTCATCTGTCACCCCCCACCACCTCAAAAGTAACACATTTGTCTCCTTTCCCACAATGCCTGGGTTGTTCCCTTCTCCTCCCTCCATCTCTTCCCCCTTCTTTTTAACATGGGATCTAGTGGCTGCCCTGCACAGCATAATGTTGGCAATATAGCTGTGTATGTTCCCCAATAGTATTTATATTGCAAAACTGGCTGGAGAGATGGCGTCTTGCTTCGTCCGTAAAAGAGGCCCATTTTTTCATTTCCTCAGATTCTCACCCAGTATTCTTCACTGTCTCTTTTATGTATGGTGTGAGGGAAGCATACACAACCCTGCAGCGAGCTACTGTCTCCCCTATGTAAAATCTACCTTATTTTAAATATCCTGAAAAGGTTCTATTGACCAGCTCTGACTATGGTTGGAACCTGCCTCTAGCATGAGTTTCTTTTGCACCAGGTGTTACTCTGAATGGTGAGAATAACATGATTGAGGTGGTATTTCAACTTGAATGTACAAATGGTGTCTCTCCATTCAGTACATAAACATATAGTTCAATGTGTACAGAGAATTATAATTTTCACATGCCCTGTTAACTATTTTGGAACTACAGTAGTAGTGTACTGTATCAAAAGACTGTCATGTGCAAAGAATTACAAAAATGCAATTGGCTATGTTTTTGAGATGTTACTATAAATCTTTTTACCAACAGTGTAGCTTTACAATGGGTTGCACTGGTAATAATATGGCACTTGTTGAAGTACAAGAGCATCATCATCTTATTTCATCTTATTTTCACCATGCTAAGAGATATGATGTGACCGAGATGTGAATTTCCTGACTTGGAAAAACAAATCCCAAGAGTTCATCACATTGCTCACCTCAGGTGGAATACAGGAAAAAGCACTGGGAATAACCATTTTTTATTTTTTTTATTTTTAATAGTGGCCTATAAAGGTATCGCCTGTAACCTATTTTTGCAATTGGGAATAATCAGGAGCAGTAGGGAGCTTTGGCAAATGAAGTTTTATTGGTTCAGAAACAAGCCAAGCTATTTTATTCTGAATGCCTGAAAAAGCCCCTTTTGGACAACCTCCTCATCCATCCCACTTTGAAAGGCAAAACAAAGTGAAACAACACAAAACAAACACTGCTTTGGAGGAAGGGACAAGGATGGTCTATCATCATTGTTCCCCTGCTTGCTGAGCTCTGTTTCAGATGGTATTGGCGAAGGCCAAGCATTACAAGGCTCCCAGCAAACCTTAAAAGACCATCCTATTTACCTTGGCTTACGGTGGAGTTAAAACTCTTTGGGGAAATCATGTTTATTTGTCTAGCTACAAATCTTTTAAAAAATCATATCATTGTTTTTCTCATAGCATTATCATGTTTATGGTTTCAAATTATCTTGTTTTCTACCTTGGGAGAGTTTACTATTAAAATCAGGCTTATTATCTTTTAAGTCAATAAATAAAGGCAGGGAATGTCTTTTTTTCTGTCAGAGACCTGAGCTGAAAGTTCAAGTATGTCCAGGATTCTCTTTCTAAGTGGAAAATAATGCTGTCTCGTTCTCTCGCTTTCTGTCTCTCATTCTGTGTGTATGTGTGCAGGGGAAAATGATCAACATTTTTGAAAGATTATGGGATTTTTTCATGTTTGCATAATGATCTGTTGAACACTGCAAATAATTGGGCATATGTCTTGCACTGGTTTTAAGCCCATCTATAATTCTAACTATCCCGCAAGAATATAATACAGCACTATATTAGAAGCAGAAAAGGAAGCACAATGATAGGGGTAACATTCAGTATCTGAAAATCAAAGATGAAATGTAAATGAAACCAGTTTAATGTGGCCTACAACTATCTTGTGGCTGGATTCTGTGTTAATCTTACAAGGAAACCTGTACTCTCCAACTGCAAAATCAGTCCAAATTCATTCCCAAGAGTTCCCCTTTTTGTGTAATTTAAAATGCATTGTTGCTGTGTACAGTTATGCAAGTGCAATAGTTCTGCCTTGCTTTATATGCAGTCTGTTTGCATCTGTAACAAAATGCCAAAGGTACACCTCATCCCTTAAGTGTTTATTGTGTTGCATCTGAAATGTGATGCGCTGCTAGCTCAGAGCTCCTCAGGTGTTTGGTGTGTATCCTTTCCTGTCTGGAAACCTACGGATCTTGGCTCAGAGAGGTCTTGAGCAAAGCAAAAGGATGGGGCTTGGTGTTAGCAGAAAAATATTCTAGCCTCAGTCTAAATGTTCATAATAATGAAATCTCAGATACTTATTCTTACGTTGTTATGTGCTGTCAACTCAGAACAGTCTTATAGACCCTAACAGGGGTTTCAAGGCAAGTGAGATATTTAAGGAGAGATTTTACCAGTTTTATACTCCCTGCACTACTGAGCAGGGACATGAACCTGGTTCCCCCAAGTCCTAGTCTCTCATTCTGTCTACTACGCCATAGTGGGTATATCCCATTCTTGCATTATCTTTATTATTACTTTTGAATTCTGGAAATTTGTGTGATTATTACGGAGGCCACAGACTCACCACTAGATGGTCTCTGCAGCAATTCAGGAGAGATAAAACTTTGTTTCTAAATAATATGCTCTATGTGTAAGTTGAAAAAGAAGAGCTGCTCAGAAATGCAGAGGAGCAGTCTATTAGAACAAAAGGGCCGGAGAGCACATACGTTAAGCTGACATTACACTTTCTGGTGGCATCAGGGCCCAAGAAGCTGCCCCGTGAGTCACAGTCTTCAATCAGGCATGTTGAAGACAAAGAAACAGGCTGGGACTCTGGAATGGGAAGGATTATGAACAAGCTTGGGAAATGGAAGAAATTAGTATAACAAGAAAGAACCAACCTGGATCACATTACGTTTGAACACACCAGCTGAACTAGTTTCTGGATTGCCGTCAAATGCTGTTTCTAAGAGACTGAAAATGATAAGAAATAAGGATGATGACCTGACCTGGCTGCAGACTTTGTTTGCAGTTCTGGGAAAGCAGCATGTCCTTGGACAACATGCTCTATCTTTAAAGAAAGAAAGATGGATTAATTGTTGGCAGAAGTAACATTCAGCTTTATATATTAAAAAATTCAGCTCAACTGTGTACGATTTGGCTTCCATCAACTTTACCAGGAAACTGCTGAGTGTTTCCAAAAGTGCTAAGTTGCATTCACTTGGTTATATGGTTCAAGTGCTTACATGAATCACATAGTCTAGTTTCAGAGCTTACATCCCATGATGGGGAAATACAAGCAGAGTCAAAATGTGTCATTTTAATTTAATAAAACTACAGGAAAATGTGTACTAATTATCCTTTGTTTTTGTCTCATTTTATGGATCAATCTAAACCACATCAGTTGTGAGCAGTGGCCTGCACTATTACTGCACATGTTGTGCCTGGAAACAAGCTCCATGGCACAGGAATTAAATTGCAGTACTGCAGTCAGGTCCCTGATCATAACCTGAGCTCAGTCCTAATGGATGCAGGTAGCCGGCTTAAGGTTGATTCAGCCTTCCATTCTTCCAGTGCTGGTAAAATGAATATCCACTGAGAGGTAAGTTGTTGTTTGCATGATTATGTTATAAACCACCCAGAGAATGCTTTAGCATTATGGGACAGTATCTAAGTTGGAACAGCTATAACAACAACATGAATGACACCATTTTTGCTTTGCTTTAAAGGATAGTGCTTTTTTGCGTACATACACCCGTCAATATGGAAGAAATGGCTTTCTAAGAAGATGGGAGTGTTAGGAGAAATCCTCCTCTTTTGGTCCCGTTGTTGTTGTTGTTGTTGTTGTTGTTGTTGTTGTTGTTGTTGTTGTTGTTGTGTCATTACATTCATGACCACTTTTCATGACCAAAGTAAGTGACGTTAAACTGATATTAGGTGGAACTGCTTTTGTGAAACTGAACTTGAGCTGCGTCAGCACTTCTGAAATACAAATTATGCTGTTGCACACACAACCCTACAACCTTCCCCTTTAGGTACAGAATAGTGACAGCTACTTAATTAAACAAAAATGCATTAAGAATTCCTAATTATACCTGCAGGGACGCGACAGAGAAAATGGAGTTCAACAATTTCAACATTTAAAAGCCATTCTGTTAGCTAAGCCTTAGGAACACACATTTTAAATGCCTTCCCTTAGGTATTCTCTTGGGCTGTAATTATGAAAGGTGCTGTTAAGATTTCAACTGCAGTGGATGTTGGGGTGTGGTGGGGAGATGAGGCAGCAATGACCATATTTTTCCACATTAGTTGTCTTTTTAGCCTGCTACGTGAAAAAGTAACACAGACTCTTGTGGCACCTTAAAGACTAACCAGTTTGGGGCAGGGGTGGGGCTTCCATGATCTGCAACCATCTGCATATACAGAGCTGCTGGATAGCTCAGTGGTTTAGAAATCTGGCTGCAGAACAAGAGGTCGGGAGTTTGAGTCCCCACTGTGCCTTCTTGACAGGGACTGGGCTCAATGACCCATAGCAAATCTTCCAGCTCTGCCGATCTGTGTTGATGACAATTACAGTGATGATCAGATGCAACATACCAAACCATGAAGAGTTATGCCAAATAAAACTTGTTAATCTTTAAGGTGCTGCAGTAACCAAGCAGAACCACATCATAGGGGAAGACTGTCCACTGCCCTTTACTGGCCACAAAATACATAGCCCTGGCAAAACACAGGGACAGGATCTGCCCACTGCGCAACTTAACTGGTGGACCAACCTTCATCTATATGCTTGGAGAACAGTGAGAGTAACTGAGTGACTGGTGCTGAGCTCATTGGGTGGTACAAGTTCACGCAGACACCCCCAGCTACCTGGGAATGAGGCAAATATCTGAGCCCTCTGAGCTAGGTGGAAACCTTGTACCCACTCTCAAGATCCCATATGACAAATCTCTATTTGCAGGAAGCCTTAAAGAAAGATCCAGCCTGATGCCTCCAGCACCTCAGTGACAAACCATGGGGTGAAAATGTAGGAGGGGAAAGCAACATGTTACAAAAGCATGCAGCATACAGAGTACAAGGAATCCTCCAGTGATTTCAACCATGCCATCATAACTCAAATACCTGATAGCACGCTGGTCATTGACTGCAGTGTTACTTGGAAGTAAGGGATTCTAGCTTCCACATTCAACTCAATGTGTTTTCAGATATTGATGATTTTCCAGCAGTGCTGAGTTTAATATTAAAAGTATGTTTGCTTAATGTACTACAGTACATGAATAAAGTTCCTTTTGTGATTCTTTCATAACATAACAAACATATCAAGTCAACTAAGCTGAGTTTTATGGTCCAAATATGCCTACTGTGCTAATATAGCAAAATAAATCAGTAGATTAATTGAGTGCATATATTTCAAAAGGTCTGTCTAACCTTTGAATGATGATCATTCTTACACTTTGGGTTTTTTCTTGCTTCAGGGTACAGTACTAGAAAGACATCATCATGTAAATCATTCATGAGGAAAAGTGTGAGCATGTGTGTGTGTTAATTTGATCCTCTTGTGATATGACTTTACTTCATATTAAAAGGAGGGGGGAAATGTATAGCTCATTGGGAACATGACTATTTATATAAAAATACTGATTCCATTTAATTGGGATGGAAAGCAAGCCAAATTAGAACCAAATTAACAACCTCTCAAGCCTAAAACCCCTGAAATGTAGGAAAAATAAACGTAGCTCACCACTTTCTCCCACAAAAGTGACCCAAATGTAACTAATTTTATACTCAGCATTTTTCCTGATACTGATTGTAACTAACATGGACAGAGCAGAATGGATGGAGTGATGGATGGATCTATCATTGTAGGAAGTTAACAAGCAAGGCTAATGTGACTTTTATATGAATCTACCCTACATCACATAGACTTTGTGTTTATAACCACCTATAACCTTGTGTGATTGCACTGACACTGTGTTTTCAATGTTAGTTTCCCTCACTCATAACTTTTATATGGATTTTCTCTCTCTCTTTTAACTGTTTGTGTTCTCTTGTAGCTTCAATGTAATATATTTTTAATGCTGTAAGAGGTCCCTTAATTTCCTGCTCTCAATACTTGTATATGTCTTAATTGTATTGGACTGTATATTGTCCCTCATTACTGTAAGCTGCCTTGGGTCCTTTTCCAAGGAGAAAGGCAGGCTAAAAATACTCTAAAATAAATAAATAAAATAAATAATTCCAAACACCCCAATCTTTCTCCAATGAAACAGAGGTCAGACAAAAGCAAAAACTATGCCATGAAATCTGAATAAGATATACCACCTTGTATGCTCAAATATACCCCACAATATGCTGAAACAATATTAAGGGACCTAATGGTAAGATATTAACTTTATCATATTTACAACTATTGCACAGCATTTCAAGTGGTTAATCAAACCAATTGGCATAATATATTTGGAAACAATTAATGACCACTTAGGTCCCTTTAATTTGAGAAGAACAAAAAACAAAACAAAACAAAAACACCTCACCAGTTTTCCTGTTGCACTTTGGCCACCTTCATTTAGCCAGAACCCTGGCACCATTGCTGAGTAATAGGGGCCCCATACACCTGGGACAAACACAGGTGACTTGCTTATCTGTAGAGAGAAACTCAAATTTAGTTACTCAAAAGACTCAACCATGATAAGAGTTGTGTCTGTATTTGTGGGAGAGAAAGTTTACGTATACATGCATGCTTCCACAGAATGGAGACAACAAAGTAAGAAGGAGAGGGGTCAGGATGGGATGGATTATAAGGTTGGTCCTTGAGCAGCTCTGGGAGTGTTCCCACACTGCAGGAAAGCAGGGATCCTTAGCAACTTGGACTTAATGTAGATTAACAATGTTCTGGTGAACACTTGTTCATTACTCTCACTTGCAGCAGGGTAGCTAAGGGAGCTCTGTTCCATGTCTATTTCTCATATCATGCAAACCCAGGTATAGCTCCCTCACATCCTAGAGACAGAATCCACAGCTTGTTTTATGTATGTCTGTTGATTCCATTCTGATTTGTTGCAAAATACTGTGGGTTGTTTAGGTAGGATTTTGTAACAGATCTCTGGTTTACCATACCGTGCAAACAAAGTTACTTTCTCCAGTTCTGCACACTATTGATCATGTCAATTGTAATAGGTATGTGGTCTCACACTCTACAGTATGCTTCATGTGTTGACAACAATTGTTATGGATTAGGATGATAGTCCTGTATAGACCAGGAAAAAGTTCGTGTTTGCAATAGAACATTTTTTAAAACATAGGGTGCCCATGTTCCATTTTCCATCAGACAGTCCTCTATTTGATAGACTGTCCAGTCCAGACTTACCTTAATGACAAAGGTCCATAGAAAAGTAGGAAAGCAACCCTCGGGTTGCTTATCCACATTACTTGGATTTAACTCCGTGGAATGGACAAACACCTCATTCTTTTCTACTGTGGAAGGATGCACTATAGTTCTGCTGAAGTTATATTTCTCTAAATTAGCATCTCTAAGTAAAATGCCAGCAGTCACATATGTTATGCCAATTTGTGCCACATTTAGAGTTCCTTTTGTGACACATTTCCTCTTTTGGGGGAAATGCCTACATGGCAGAATGACTTCTGTGACAATAGCAGAGAAATAATAAACTTCGGCTGAGAATGCAATGGGACGGATGCTAACCCATTGCTATTTTGGTCCAGTTTCTGCTCATTGTCACTGTGGCAGTGACACTGTCACCCAACCAGAGCACATCAGATAAACATGGGTGACTTTTTTCATTAAGATTTGTGTTGTCTTACATAGCACAGCTCAAAAATCATTTCTCTTGGTTGATAATGAGCAGAAACTTTCCTTTCTAACACAGGCAAGTGTTGGGGTGCAACAGTTGAGTTTCATCCTGCCTTTTCCAGCTGAAGGATGCAAAAGCAGATGAGAGGAAAAACTATAGTACTGTAGACAGTTTAATGCAGCACAGTAACAAGAAATCACCACACTTGATTACTGTTGTATAAACAGATTGTAGGGTTGCTTACAGAGATCCCTGTATGGACAACAGTGACATTTGAACAATGGCACAATCCTACATTACTAACATATGCTCAGTAGAAGGTCAATAGGATCCTGGATTTTACTGGTTTTTGTTCTTCCTCTTTGTAAACCAACAACCTTGCCAGGTTTTTCTAGATTTATCTAGATGGGGACGAAAACCTGCAGCGGCATGAACTCAGCTTGCTGTTCTTAGGAACTGCCAGATCACTTCCAACTAAAGGCAACCCTATGAATTAATGATTTATCTAGATGTGAAGGAAAGGTTGTAGCAACATGATTGCTGTTCTTATGAACTGTCAAATCACTTCCAGCTAAAGGCAACCCAATGAATTAGTGATGTCCAAAAGGTCCTATTAATAAAAGTCCCGCTCAGGTCCTGGAACTCTAGTTAGCTTAGCTTATTGTTTTAAATGTTGCTCTAGGGGATGCTGAGTACTTCAAGGGCATGGAGGGATATTTGTTTTGTTTGTCTAGCTTTGAAAACTGAACAGGTTTTGTAATGATTTCAGAGCCAAGTTATTCCATTCCTGATTTTAAAAAAATCCTTCCAATTATGCTTAGGAACACTGGATGCAAACATGAATATAAGGACACCTAAAACACATTTTAAGTAGTTTCAGGAAGGTCTAAATATTTTGCATCCTGCTTCATTATTTACCACATTCCATAAATTATAATTCCACTGTTCCCAAAGCTAACCTGTCCCTATGCCAGCCCTCAAAGGGAAAGTCCAATTAAAAGACTTTAACTGGTACTGCTGGGAAACCATCTGCAGCCAGTCTTGGTATTTTAGAAGATACCCACAGGAATTAGCCAGGGCTGTATATTTCCATCTCTAACTGGTCTCCAGTTACACACTTAGATGTCCATATCAACTTACTACTGAAATACCATTTGCATGCCTTCCAAAAAAAAAACTATCAACAAACAAATGGAGCAATTAGAAGTTGCACATCAGTACATCTGGGAGCAAAGACAATGGGTGTGGACATTTTCATCTGTGTAGGGAATTTTCTTTCCTCCTCCTAGAAATTCTACTGGGATAAAAAAAATTCTGGATTCTGGCTGACAACAAATTGCTGTTTGCAATATCTCTCTCTGGCGTTTCAGATATACACACCCCAGATTTTCTATTCCCACAATATGTCATAATTTCAACTGGGCGGGTAGGGAAATAGATGAATGGCACTAAAGTTGTTAAAAACCAAAATTGCATTTTTCTACACTTATTCATGTTTAGTATTATACCAGAATGTAAATCCAATTCTTCTCCCTGAATTGAATATGAAAGAGAATTCGGCCAGGACTATCCACATGCAGCTGGCTGGATAACTCAGTGGTTTCGTTTTCTGGCTATGGAGGTTTGGGAGTTAAATTCCCCATTGTGCTTCCTGTGAGTAGAGTCAGCCTGTGTGGCCTTGGGCAAGCTACACACTCAGGGGGAGGTGGGGTAGAAGAAGGCAAATGCCAAACCATTTCTGAATATTCTATACCTAGAACTAGAGATGGGCATGAATAGAAAAAATAGAGTTTCATTTGTTGTTTGTCATTTAGAGGTCCGTTTCAGTTCGTTTCCGTTGTTCGTGAAATTTTTCAAAAAATTTGTTACCGTTTCGTTACTGTTTATTCCAATTTTTAATGATTTTTTTTAGCATTTAAAGCCGCTCACTTCATTGCAGTAACGGAAATGAAATGCAAGACCAAAATCCCTGCGTTTCTGTTAGTTTCGTTTCATTTTAGGGACAAATTTTGTTTGTCGTTTCGTTGCATAATGAAACGAAAAATGAACAACAAAAATGAAAAACTGTTCGTTCCGTGCCCATCTCTACCTAGAACACTCTGAAAAGGGCCACCAAATGTCAGTAGTAGTAGTAGTAGTAGTAGTAGTAGTAGTAGTAGTAGTAGTAGTAGTAGTAGTAGTAGAACATAGACACTCTATAGGATTTATGCTCTTAGCAACTATGTTATACCAATTGTCTTTAAAACTATGGAAAATCATGTTTACCACACTTCTGGGAATGTGACTGAATCGACATATACTCAAACCACAATAACTAATTTCAATCTTCATATTAAAATAAACCTCAAGAACAAGAGTGGTTTGTGTGTGATTCTGCATTGCTGATTGACTGCAACTCCCACGAACACTTGCCGGGACAGGCTTTGGTGAAGGATGATGGAGATCCAGATCCAGATACAAATCCAATGGCATCTGCAGGGCCACACACTCCCCACTCCTGTTTCAGGAGCAAAACATAAGTGAAGAATTCACTTTTGAAAGAAAATTACAGCTGATTTTATACAAGGCTGTTCTTCAGTTCGGATCTCTGATTGCTCAAAGATGCTTATGATTTTTTAAAAAAAACAGAGATAGTGTGATTAAAACTATCTCATAAATTATGTATTTATCTACATTATCTATATCTACTAGGTAATCACAACTAGCAGCTGGAAAACAGGAAATCATTACTGAAGTTCAGTTTTAAGCCTTATTGAAAAGCCTTTTCTTCTAGCAGTAACATTTCTTTCTATCTATCTATCTATCTATCTATCTATCTATCTATCTATACACACACACACACACACACACACACACACACACACACACACACACACACACACACACACACACACACAGAGAGAGAGAGAGAGAGAGAGAGAGAGAGAGAGAGAGAGAGATCTTCAAAATTCAAATCCCATAGGTCAATGAGGAATCTATTCAAAAGTCTATTCTCTGTAATCAGTACACTCACAGATCACTCATGATACGCCAACAATACTCCAAGGTGCAGTAAGGCTCCTCCAGCTCACTGGGAAGGTGACAAGTCTTATTCAAATTTTACAGTTTAGTGTTAAGCACTCTATAGCTCAGTGTTTATCTGCAACACTGCATATGATTGGATTTACAATTAGTGGACAACACAAGTCTCTGCCCAAGCTTTCACTGTTTCTAAAGGTCAGGTTACATTTTACCATGTTATAGAATTTCCTTCCTCAAGAACCGGGAATTGAGTCATGGCAACTGGACTTCTTTTCTTGTGGGATTGAAAACTTTCACTACTTATCCAAGAGCTTCTTTATTCTGACTGAAGAATACTTGGATGAGTAGCAATTTCAATCCCACAAGAAAAGAAGTCCAGTTGCCATGATTCAACTCCAGGGTAACTGAGAATCTCCAGAGACATACTGCCTCAAGAACCTTTTAGAAGACAAGTAGAAGTTCATTTATTTATTGGTCATTTATCTTAAACCCTGCTGACATCCTGATGAGTAGGCTGACCTTGTCTATATTGTAGTGCCCCTGCTGGATGAAGAGGCTAATCCTTCTCAAGATCACAGTACAGCAGCAGGGAAGGACAGGGGTGGGGGTTATAGGAGGCACCACTCCAGTGGTGCACTGTGATTCCAGCCTCCTCGCCAGATACCACATTCCACAGTTTGTTGAATATATACAGGTGAAACTCGAAAAATTAGAATATAGCACAAATGTTCATTTATTTCAGTAAGTCAACTCAAAAGGTGAAACTAATATATGAGATAGATGCATTACATGCTAAGTGAGACATGTCAAGCCTTACGTTGGTATAATTGTGATGATTATGGAGTACAGCTTATGAAACCCCCAAATTCACAATCTCAGAGTAGTGCATCAAGAGCCACCACACAGAGACGGATCCTGGACATGGGCTTTAAATGTCATATTCCTCTTGTCAAGCCACTTCTGAACAACAAACATCAGAAGCTTCTTACCTGGGCTACAGAAAAAAAGAACCAGTCTGTTGCTCAGTATTCCAAAGTCCTCTTTTCTGATGAGAGTTATTTTTGCATCTCATTTGGGAACCAAGGACCCAGAGTCAGGAGGAAGAAAGAAGAGGCACACAATGCAAGATGCTTAAAGTCCACTGTGAAATTTCCACAGTCTGTGTTGATTTGGCAAGCCATGTCATCTGCTGGTGTTGGTCTGCTGTGCTTCATTAAGTCCAGGGTAAACACAGCCGTCTACCATTTCGGAACATTTCATGCTTCCTTCCACAGATGAGCTATATGGGGATGCTGAGTACATATGCATGCTTATACTTTTCAAAGGTCCAATATTGTTCTATTTCCAACCCTTGTGTTATTGATGACATGCAATATTCTAATTTTCTGAGATAGTGAATTTGGGGTTTTCATAAGCGGTACGCCATAATCATCACAATTATACCAAAGGCTTGACATATCTCACTTAGCATGTAATGAGTCTATCTCATATATTAGTTTCACCTTTTGAGTTTATTTTGGCTTCTGTTTGTCCCATGTTAATTGGTCAGTTCCAATCTGTGCAGCCTGAGGACACGGATAGGATTCCTGGAGAGGGGAGAACCCTTATGTGCATGCTGTATCCTTGCACTTCCTGGTTTATAAAATAAGGTAGTGGTGGGAAACTGGACACTCTAGAAAAAGGACTCCTGCCTAAAAGAGGCATTTATAAGAGTTTTGTTGGGGGGGGGGACTCTTCCTGAAATCCACTGCACTAAATAATTATTGACCCATCTCAAATATTTCATTATTAGGCAAGATTGGACTTCTTAGCTCCAAGAGCGTACTTAGGTTGCTTTGGTGGATGACCTATGCCAGGAACTAGACATGGGGAGTACATTCCTGTTGGTTCTGCTGGGCCTCTCCACAGATTTTGATGCCATTGACCATGGCATTCTTCCAGGTTGCCTTTCTGGGATGAGACTGGAGGCACTTTTCTGAAATTGATCTAATCCTTCCTGGAGGAGCAAGCTCAGAAGTTGGTACGGGGGTAGGGGGTCCCAGCCATTGGTCTGTTGGTTCCCTCAGGATTCTGTTCTCTGTATTATTCAACATATATATTAAACAGTTGGGGCAGTTTGTCCACAGTGGGTTCAATGCCATGAATGCCACTCAACTCCTTATTTTCCCTTTCTGTTCAGTTCTGGAGAAAGTGTTTCAGTCCTTACTGAAGCTTAATGCACACTAGACAGAGGCTCTCCTGGTAGTTGCGAGTCAGATTAGGGAACTGGGATTCAACCCCTGCTAGTTTGGATTACACTCCATTGACAATTCAGGTTAACCTTTTCAGCTGTATTCCATGAGTTATCTCTGAGACTGGATACCCTGTCTTGGCAGTGGTGGTGGGAATGCCACTGCACAGTTAAATGTACTGTGCCAGCTATGCCTATTTCTTGAGATGTTTGCTCTGGCTACAGTGACAACGTCCTAGTTATATCCTTGGTTGAATTACTGCAATACACTCTATGCAAGGTTGCCTTTGGAAAGTGTTCCAAACTTCAGCAAGTCCCAGATGCTGTAACTAAACTCCTGGCCTGAACTAGTTACAGGGGGACAGAAATTCCTTGTTACAATAACTTCATTAGCTAATAAGCACAATTTATATTCACATTTCCAGATAAAATTCAAAGTTTCCTTGAACGTTCCTAAGATTTTGAGAGACCATATATGTATCTTCTACTAGCTTTCCTGTCTTTGCATTTTAAAAAAGTATGATTTTTGGTTTCAATGTTAGTTTATTTATTTATTTATTTATCTGTTGGATTTTTATACCACCCATCTGGCAACGAGGTCACTCTGTGCGGTTTACAACAATTAAGTTTCCATCACTCATAGCTTTACATGGAATTTTAATCTCCTTTTAACGGCTCGCGTTCTCTTGTAGCTTTAATGTAATGTTGTCTTTTAATGCTGTAAGATGTTCCTCAATTCCCTGTTCTCAATGCTTGAACATGTCTTAATTGTACTGAACAGTATATTATCCCTCATTACTGTAAGCTGCCTTGTGTCCTTTTCCAAGGAGAAAGGAGGGGTAAAAATAATCTAAAAGAAAGAAAGAAAGAAATAGCCTGTATATTTAAAACACATAAATTATCCAAGTACATTTGAACTATTTCAAGTGCATGTTAAATCTGTCATCTAATTAAATGTTTAGCCACGGCTACAAAAGAGGCTTAGACTTGTGGCCATCTTTAGAGAAACAGCATCTTTGACCTGATAGCACAAGGTTGGCACAACAGACAGAATCATATTAAATATAAAACAAGAGAAATATGGGAGATGGGATGGTCTGAGTATGGTTCCAAGTTTCTGTACCACCATTATTCCAGATGATGAGTAAAAGTGATTAAATAAACATTCATTTTCAGTCATTGTATCAGTTGTGGTCTCGCTATTTAATCTGTCTAATCTTGGTTTAACATTTACTGATTCATTGTACAACGGGAGAATAACAACCGGCACATTTATACACTCAAAAATAGGACATATTTCTGAAGCAGCACCATATTATTATCCGTAGTAAGAGAGTGCATAACATGCTCAGCTAAACTTTTCAACTCCCTAACTTCTAAATATAATCCTAATCTTTCCCTAAGAAAACTTTACAAAAGCCTCCCATGTTCCAGTTCACTCAATTTCATAATGGACCACATGCACTATTAGAAATTGTCTCTCAAAGGCAAGTCTTTCAGAGCTGCTGAGTTTGCAAAATCAACATGTAATCAGACCTTGTTTCTTGTCCCTGAGCGATCTCCAAATAAAATCAACCTAATCTGTAACCTGCAAAGCTGTGAAAGATTTTGAAGGGTGATCACACCTCTTTATTGATAGAGCAGCTGCTCTTCTAATTACAAAATACAAATGCAATACTACAGGAAAGCTACCAATAAACAAACAGAAAATCATTGCAAGCTTTCGAGGGCAATACCCTCTTTTTCAAAGCATGTACCAAAAGTCCAAACATGACAAAAGATTTGATTTGCCAGGAGATCGTTCATAGATGCAAAGTTATTGGCAGGATGATATTTGCCAGGCAGTCTTCTTCGACGTGGCGAGAAGCAGCAGGACTGTTCTTAAATCTGCATCTGAAGTCAAGCATTGGGTTTCACATGTGTGGAATATATGAATGGCTCCACATCCTCCTAATATAGTAATGCCTCAGTTTATGAATGCCCCAGTTAATAAAAAATCAGTTTATGAAAAGAAATTTCCGGGAATATGGATGTTCCAGTTTACGAAAATTGTCAATGGGATGCCCTGGTTTACGAAAATAATTTTGGGGAACAGGGATGTTTCGGTTTTTGAAAATTTTCATTGGGATGCCCCAGTTTGCATTTTTTTTCCATTACACATTTTCCATTACACAAAGGTGTACCCAGGATGCACTGCACCCCTGTAGTTTTGGGGTAGCACGAGGCATCAAGCATGGAGGTGTGGAAGGAGTTTGGAGTGATTTTTAGAGCTTGGTTAATCATTGCTAGTTTAATCATTACTTGATTAATCATGTCCCTGTATAGTATTTATCCCTTTTAAGTGCACTTTATAAAGAGTTTTAAACAAGCAAAAAAAAAAACCCTGCTGTTTTTGCCTTTTTTTTCCTGACCTCCAGAAGGGATTAATTCATTTCCCTATAGGAAACCATGTTTCAGTTTAAGATTTTTTCACAATATAAAATAGCCTGCAGAACAAATTAATTTCATAAACTGAGGTATTACTGTACTTATTCAGGTGATAGCCAAGTTTCCCAAGTACCAGGATAAGATGATGGTAGCAGCAGCATAGGTGGTAGGCAGAAGTTCCATTCAATTCTCACTTTCACAAAATGGCATGTGTTAATGAGAACTGCATCATCTGTTCTCCAATTAGTATAAATTGTAAGATGACATATACAGATATAAGTGTCTTGATCCTACAAAGTAGGTGAAACAATTTTAACTAACCATCAATTATTCTAAATGGTAAAAAATAATTTAAGATTTTTCTTTTGGTATGGGCTGCCAACAGTAATTCCCTGGATTTTTAGATCACAACATTTCTCCATTCCAAGTATCCAGCTCATGGGGCGATCTCTATATCTGTGGAAGTGGTAGCCTGATTTAGAGATTTTACTGGTTTAACAACAGTATCACCTGACAGCCAGTGTGGTAAAGTGTACAGAGCATCAGACACAATTAGCAGACTTGGGTTCAAATTTCGGCTCAGTCAAGGAAATTCACTATAGAATGGCCACTTACAGTTGAAGGGCATATGACCACCTTAAGACTGATACAGAACCATTAATGAGGATTTCTCAGACTGACTATTTTTTAATTTGAACGTTCAGTGTTATTCAATCCACAATACTACCATCCACTTCACATTCTATAATTCCATCCAATTGAAATGCTTAACAGAAATCAAAACATCTCAGTGTAGAGCCTTTCTTAATTGTTTGCTCTGTATTTTAAGGCATGAACTTCTTCATGGCTTTTTTTTTTTAAAAAATCAGTTCATTTAATGAAACTGTCTGGGTGTAGAATAACCTTTGCCCTTCCAGTATTTACTATGCTGCCTGCCATGAAATGGAGGCACAGAGATTTGATAAATGGACATAAAGGTTGTCTGGGTATGCTTCTACAGGCTATCTTGTGTGCTGCACTGAAATGCCTTTTTGTACCCTTGTAAAGCAATGCTTACAACAGAGGGTTGTCGCACATACTAGAAACTCTATATGCAGCAGGAATTCTATATGCATACCAGGAGGATTTGAGAGGTCTCCTCTAACGTACTTTTAAAAACAACCCAGGCTGTTCCTTTTTGCAGGAAACTGCTTTAGAGAACCTGAGAATAATATTAACTGCAGATTGCCCCAATCCCATGTCATTTTTATGAGGCAGAATCTGCAGCTTCAAGGCCAAAATCATTCTGAAATGGCTTGGGGAGGGAGCAGAGGAAATAGGTATCTACTCTTCTTGAGTCCTATTTATTTTATTTTATTTTATTTTATTTTATTTTTATACTGCCCGTCTTCCCAGGGAACTCCTTTAATAATAATAATAATAATAATAATAATAATAATAATAATAATAATAATAATAATAATAATAATAATAATAATAATAATAATAATAATAATAATATCCTTTTATTACTCCTTTCCACAAGACACTCATCTCCCAGAACTCTGAACTTTGTGCATCTACAAATATAAATTTGTTCCATCACTGAAAAAGTTCAAGCTCAAAAACAGGCAGTCTGAAGAAAACTAATAATGACAGTGTGCCATCAAACCCAACCTTTTCAGGTTTGACTGAGAGTACTCAGAAGTGGTTTATCATTCCCTTCTTTTAGGGCAGGGATGGCGAACTATGGCACACATGCCAAAGGTGGCATGGAAAGAGCTTTCGCCTGGCACACGACATGCTCCTGCTGGCCCAGCCATGAGGAATTTGTGGAGGAGGAAGTGGGGGGAGCAGGGAGCATGTCGGGTGCCAGGCCAACCCTGCTGTCACCATTGCCATTGCTGCCCTTGCTGCCCCTGACCCTGCCTCCACCAACCCCGCTGCCATCACCAACGCCATCCCTGCCCCTCCCACTGCCGCCGATAACCCTGATCCCGTTGCCCTTGCTGCCCTCAACCTCACCCCGCCCCTGACCCCCCGCTGCCGCCAATCCCAACCCCCCACTGCCGCTGTCCCCATCGCCATCGCCCTTGTCGCTCCTGCCGCTGCCGACCCGAACCCGCCTCTGCTGCCATCACCGCCGCCATCTCTGCTCCTCCCACTGCCACCGCCGATGACCCTGACCCCGCCCCCTCTGTCACCCTTTCTGCCTTTGCCCCCTTCCTCCCCACTGCCACTGATCTCGACCACCACCACCCCCGCTGCTGCCGCTGCCGTGTTTGGGCACTCGATGGCAAAAAAGTTTGCCATCCCTGTTTTAGGGGCATCCCGCAGCTTGCCCAGGGCTACACAGACTGGTTTTTCTAAGATGCACACTGGGGGACTGAATCTCCAACCTCTTGTTCACAGCCATATACCTAACTCATTGAGTTATCCAGCCAGAGGCCTAAGAAAACTAGTCAGGGTCAGGGAAAGTTAACATACAGTGGACCCTCTTATAATAAGTGGTTTGTTTAACAGAAAATCCACTCAAAGGAAAAAAAGATAGGGGGAAATCGCTTAACAGAATCGCCTATGGGACAAATCCGTACAATAGAAAAACAGTTACGATTAGGGATTAATCCATTTTCAATCCATTTTGTACAAAGGAAAATTTGCTTAACGGAATTTCATTTGGAACGAATTAATTCCTTTATACAAGGTACCACTGTACTTCTTTATTTTGAAATTGTTAAGTACAGAGCGCTTTGATAATGAAATACTAATGGCTGCCAATTAGTTGTAAATATTTGCCTAGTAGAAAGCTATAAAAAAATCCTCAGTATAATTTAATGATTGTTCAATAAATATTTAACTCTATATGTTTGTTTAGGTTCTCAACTGCAGTCAAAATTTCATGTGTACATACAGCATAACTGTAGATTATATTATATAAGGAAGAAAAAATGGTTAATTGCCTAGAATATGGACCTGTGCAACATCCCCCCCCTTTTTTTTTTGTCTAGGAAAACATGTACTAACATGTGGAAAGGCTTGAGAGACTTATGAATCCTGCCCAGAAATATAGCAAGGAGGACTGGCATCAGTGGCATGAGTCTCACAAGACAGAATGCCTAGGAAAATTCAAACAGGCCATGTGCCAGGCTCCCAAGGTCAGTCAGCAAATGTAGACCCTCCAATACTCCTGCTCCCCCAAATCCCTGCATGCTACCTTTATTCCATCACACTTCTTATCTCTCAACATTGCTAGTGCTTCGGGCTGAGTCAAAGGATCATGCCAGAAGATCAGAAGTCGTCATAAGAATTTGCAGGTCAGATGCCCTGTCCGTAAAATCACCGATGTCTGAATTTCAGGAAGCAAATCTGCAGCAATTGGTTTTAAGCTGCTGAAATTAATATGGGGAGGAGAGTGGCCTGATCTTGTTTCCATCTTCTTTTAACTTCTTTTCTATCACACAAATTAAATAACTTGGGAGCAACAAGGATTTAGAACAGATTCTTCACATCTGAAGATGTACCATTCTGACACGTATGCATGCCTTAAGGCAAAAAAGAGGGAAGATGCAAATTGCTATAGTTCTCTCTCTCTCTCTCTCTCTCTCTCTCTCTCTCTGTGTGTGTGTGTGTGTGTGTGTGTGTGTGTGTGTGTGTGTGTGTGTGTGTGTGTGTGTGTGTGTGAGAGAGAGAGAGAGAGAGAGAGATCTTGCTTTGCTTTTGTTTTCACTTCCCTTGCAACATCCTTCCCTCACTTGAGACATCCCATCCCCCTCCAGTGACCTGAAGGATGAAAATTTGCTTTGCAAATTCCTGGGTCAGGGCCAGCTGGCTGAAGATGCCTTCCCCAGGCCACCAAGCCCCATCCCCTTGGAGACAGCACGTTTCATCTCTGTTAACACAAATTGAAGACCAAGCAGCGGCCGAAGAACAAAATGTGAAAAATCCAGAATGAAACTTTTGGAAGTTCATGCTGCTCGGAGCCCTTTGCCTAGCCTTGCTCCACGAAATACCAAAACTTGGCACACAAAGGTCCGGCGGTGGCAGCAGGAGCAGGAGCAGCAGCTGCCGAGTATGCTGTGTTTTGCTTCTGTGCCAACATTTCCCAGCAGAGCCAAGGACTCTTTTACAATAACGATCCAAGGAGTCTGATGCTTCAACTATGGGGCATGCTCTGCCTTCGCATCACAGCCACCCTATACTGAAACCACTTGCTGGTCTGGCTCCCACTGAGATTACAGAGATCAGCCTGCAGGAACACTCTGAGCCAGCATGCCTCTGCAGTCTCCTCCCCAGGATGTTCTGCAAAGGACACGTACTGTGCAAGCTCTCTGGGTTTGGAAACATGCTCCAGACTCAATTTGTATAAACAAAGCTGGCAGCTTGGGTGGATAGTGTGGAGCAAAAACAGTCCTGTCTTCTGCATGCTAGTTGCTGGGGGACATGCTTGAACTGGGTCATAGCATGCACATGAACTTGCTCTTTACACAAACAAACAAATCTAGGGAAAGGACTTTCCTGTGAACTAAAATGGGGACATCTGAGGAGATGTATAACATAATACACTCACCCAAACAACTCTGCTGTTTCTGTGTCTCGCAGATGTTTTTTAAAAGGCCGAATCGACAATTTGGAGAAGATAAAAATCACACAACCAATAAAATTAAGTTACTTGAGGTTATGCAGGCCAAACGCCTGCCATTTCACATTGAAAAAATAAATCTAATTCAGAGGCTGGGTGGAGCCCATACACACATTGCATGATTTAATAACCACCCATCCCTCCCTCTGTCAGTGTGAGCTTCATAGCTACACACTTGGGGGAAGGGCAGAAGGAGCTTCAGCAAGAAAGAAAGCAACCAAGAAAGAAATCATATAAAAATTAGGAAAAGAAGTTATACTTCTGCAATAAGAGATTCATCTAGATGGGTTATTTATCCTTCCCCCCCTTCATGCATTTAGTACAGTCAAGTGTGGAAAGAGTGTGGATCTTGCCAGAGTTTCTATACACAATTATTTTGTCATATTAAGAAATCAAGGTTTTAAATAACAATTGTTTAAAATATTTGAAACAACCTTTTCAGTAACACAAAGGAATCATAAAATTGATCTTCACACTGAAAACAGAGTTTTCACACCACTTTCATCACATGACGTTTCTTAATTGTATACAGAAATAATAAAAGAGTCTTAGAGGCATTCTAAAAGATGACAGATATGAAAGGCCATGCTCTTATGGGTTGCCGCATTTTTGTTTCTGTTGTACTTTTAGTAGATCAGTGCTAAACTGAAGGCTTCCAACCTGAGAATCTCTTGCTTTCTGATGTATGCCCCAATACAAAGAGAAATATACCGAAAAAGAGAAAGAATCATCTATAGAAGGCATTTAAAAAAACCAACCCATCCTCCTCAGAAAATCAGGAGTTTTTGAGACTCTTTGTGGCTGTCCAGATTTCCCTCTAAGCTGCACATATGTACAACCCTGCATCAGTCCCATGCAGCCCACATGATATTTAACGGCCATTTACTTCTAGTTGCATGTAGAACCCCATGGGAAGATGGAGCTCTGTGCAGCACTAGCAGAAATTAGAGGGAACGTTGCCTGCAGTTTTGGATATGGGTTTGGGTTGGGTTACAAAAGGTTTGCTGAAGTTGGTGGCAGGGGAAGAGTGACATCCTAAAAAAAGCAAATAAAGAAATAAAGAAATCAGAAAAATAAAATGAGTAGAGCAGACCACATCTAAAATTTGTAAGGCAGCAGTTAAAACGCCAAAGGTTTTTCACTCTTAATTCGAATTGCTCATAAGTAGAGCCACTTGTAAGTAGAGATACCACTGTATATTTAAAGAACAAATGCCCTGTCTGGATAAGCCAAAGGATAAGCTGAGAACTCTCTTTATAAAACATAGTTATACAGTAACCCCCCACCTATCACGGGGGTTAGGGACCCACCCGACCCGTGATGCGTGAAAATCCGTAATATGCGGAAGCAGGGCGAGGGCGGGGGCGCAATCAGATCCTCCTTCCGACGCCGGCACGCACCAGTCCAAGACGTCTTGGAGCGGCGCGTGCCGGCGGCGGCAAGGGGATATGACCTCCCGCCGCCACCCGCCACGCCACCCTGAGACTTCTTGTCTGGGGCTGTCTCCATTGAAATGCATTGGCTCAATGCATTTCAATGGAGAAAATTTTCCCCACTGGAAAATATTGGCTCAATGCATTCCAATGGGAAAATTTTCTCCATTGAAATGCATTGGCTCAATGCATTTCAATTGAGGTTGCGGGGCAGCGCCCAACGCCACTGTCCCACAGTTTTCCAAGATGCCTCGGACTGCGCAGGAGAGTGGCGATTGCATCGCCCCCGCCGGCCCCCTGCGCGCCCCGAGGCTTCCCGGAGGAGTGGGGGCTGTGCGGGGTAATTGCATCCCCCCCGCGCGGCCCGAGGCTTCTCGGAGGAGTGGGGGTGGCGTGGGGTAATCACATCACACCCTGCCCCCCGCACAGCCCCGATGCTTCTCGGAGGAGTGCAGGGGGGCAGCAGGGGTGATGCGATTGCCCCCGCCGCCACCCCCTGCATGGCCCCGAGGCACAGGTACTGCGATCCCGCGATATAGTGGGACTGCAGTACCTGAACCGCGAAATGGCGGGGAGTGACTGTATGACTGATTCATTTAAACAAAGTTCAGGGTTGGGCAATACTTTTTTTTTAGATTACAAAATAGTAATAATCTGACCTTTCAACTTCTCCAAGCCTTTCAATGGGCAAAAATGGCATAAAGGTTGGGATTACAGCTAACAGTTCAACAACCAATGGAGATACAATGCCAAAGGTTCATGAAGCCTGAGAGCCAACAAAGTAAAATGGAGTTTTGGATTCCTCGTGAGATGGAGGTGAAAAATACAGTACAGTATATCAGCTTACAGGACTTCCCACTTGCCAAACTAGAGTTTGGATTACCCTCCACCAGCCCCAGGCATGCCAATGCCCTTTTTTCACACCTGTAGTAGAAAAACATGACACAAGATCCTAGTTTTCAGACTGGTAAAAGAGGATAATAAATCTGAACAGTGTGCTAAGTTAATTACAGCCAACTAGGTAATCAGAACTAGCAGCTGGAAAACAGGAAATCATTACTGAAGTTCAGTTTTAAGCCTTTTCTTTTAGCAGTAACATTTCTTTCTTTCTTTCTATCTATCTATCTATCTATCTATCTATCTATCTATCTATCTATCTATCTATCTATCTATCTATCTATCTATCTATCTATCTATCTATCGTCTGTCTAAACACAGCAAACAAGCAAAAATAGAGCATCTTTTGCACATTTTCAAGCATATGTGTTTGCTGGAACCCTACCCATATGATTCGCAACATGTCTAACCCATTCACTGCACTCTTTCTCTCCCCTGCCATTCCACCTCTCACCTTCACTTGCAAGAAAATAAAGCAACCAGGCACGTTATTTTGAATGCTTTCTTGTTAAGACCCTATGAAAGAAACCCACTACCCAAATACTGCACTTTCACCCTGCTTTCTGTTGGCTGAATTTCTCCTGACAGATGACATTTTCATTTGCCAGAACCACAACAAAGGCAAGCCTTGAGTTTTCATATAGGCCATCCCCCTCCTCACTCTGTTTCACTCTCGACTCTGATCATCTCACAAAGATATTATTGTTGTTGGCTCGCTGGGGCTCGGTGCACCTGAAGCAGATCAAAGGCAGTTTTTTATGCCACCCTGACCACACAGGTCTCTCTCCCACTGCATTAAATTAAAACTGATGATTCATCTCTATTGCCCTCAGGGTCCCTTGTAAGTTTATATATATATGTATATATATATATATATATATATATATATATATATATATATATATATATATATATATATATATATATATATATATATATATATATATATATATATATATATATATATATATATATATGAAAGCGAGATATGAAAGGGGGCTCTAACAAAAACATGGAGGATAATAAACTTACATTTTATAGGCCTAATTAAAACAAGGTACAGTTAATTTCAACCAACTGCAGCTGCATATACATCTCATTAAAAAGGCACACACAATTGCCCTATGTCATCAGCACAGTATAAACAGGTACAGATAAAAGAGTACTTTATTCAAAGGCTTTCCATGTACCGGTATTCCCCCCAGAGCACCTTTGGATTTGTTAACTATCTACTAATAGAAAATTATGTTACTCTTAACAATTACCGTAAGTATGGTGCAACAGGGTGCAAATTATATTTTGAAACTGTTATAGGTACATAGTACAGTTTTACACACACGTCCAAATTCACATAACATTTTCTTAACTTGCAGCAGCTAACTGCAGCTAACTGGTGAGGCACCAGGGTATATCTGGGTTCGTGACCAGGCACATAATTGAGACATGTCTTGGGAAGACATCAACTAGACACATTTAGTCACAATAAGTTATGGAAACTTTATGTAACCCCAATAGGATTCTGGCCACAATCAACAGGAGATGTAACATGCTGGATACTGCAGAAGTTCTCACATTCTGCCATCTTCTGAGTGTTGCCATGCTGAGACTCCTTGATGACACTTTCCCATACATCCCAGCCTACCGTACAAATGAGGCCCTGGTCTTACTCCTCCTCCCTCCTCCCATTAAGCCCATTATTCTGTACAGGAAACTGCTATATTCTGAGAACTTAATACCTTTTCTGAATAATCCTGCTCAGAAAAGATGCCATCCTTCACAGGTACTGAAATAATCCTATGCAGTTTGGTATTTCTTTTGCTATTTCAAAATGAACAGGAAAAAATGTAAATCTGTCCTTTCCAGACGGATCCTGTGCAGGAAGTCTCTTGTTGTGTGTGCAAATAATGTAAAACTCCTGGCACTTCTTCCAGAATGATTCACCACCAAACTTCTGAGAAGGCTTTTGAGATATCCTACTAAAGTAATCTCAAAGACAGAAATTTCCTTGTGAACATGAAAGTGGGCGGGTGTTTTTTCCTCTATCTTTCTCTAAGAGCAAGAAGGTGCAAAAGTCACCTTTCTATGGGGAAGCACATACAGTATGCTTACTCCCAGATACGCATACACATAATAATTATACCCCCAATGACCGGTTGCTTTGTAGGAAATGTCGACTCCTAACTGGAGTCCTAACCACCACTTATTTATCCCCATTATTTGTGCCAAGTTTTTTATTCAGACCTTAATACTGGTGCTCATTGAATGCAAAAAATTAGTGGCAAAGCTATTTATCATCACCATAGGAAGAAAGAACAGCTATACAGCACTCCAGAAAAGATGCAAAGCATTTCATGCATACTCACATTATTCTCTACTCTTTGCAATAAATCATATAAACATCACAGATGGTGATGTGAATGTGGACACTGGCGCACTTAGTGGGAGGCCTGAGATGTCGTGTCTCATAGGTATAATGTTGCAATGCAGGATCCCTTTCTCTCATCTTCTTTCTCTGTACCTGCATCTGTTCTAGAAAAGTGGTCCTTTTCCATTAGACTTTCACATATGCCAGGCCATTGTTCATCTAAGGAGCCTGTTCAGACCAAGGGTGTGTGTGAAACCAAGGTGAATGTAGTGATGCAGCTAGACTACAGCTGAGACCAATGCAAAGAACCTTAGCTAGGATGGCAGCCGAAATCAACGAGAGACATGAAACCTAATAAAAGACATGATCTGAGGTGCAGGTTCTTTGCAGGAAACAAGTGGATTCTAGTGCTTACTGGTCTCCTGCTCGTGATGGTTTCTTGCAACTTCTCCTGACCTTGGACTGGATTTGATTGACGTTGGAACCTTTAGACACTGGCTTGTTTACCCAGTTTGAATTGATCATCTGGCTTTGACTTTGGTCTGTGTTATCTGGTGCTGCCCTTAAAAACTCCTTCACGGCAGTGAACTAGAAATTGGATGCCTCCCAACAACTTTTTTTTTCAGATTGAAGAACTACTTGGATGAGTAGTGAAACTTTTTGATCCCACAAGAAAAGAAGCTCAGTATCTGTAACTCAGCTCCTGGATATCTCCACAGACTCACCACATGAAAGTGGTCCTTGGGGTCTACCGACTGAATCCAAGAGCAGAAAGTAGTTTTTTGGTTGGCTGGCTTGTTCGTTCATTTTGCTTCCTGACATGAACAATTCCTCCCCACCCACCCACCCACCCCCCAAAATCTACAACCTCCACTGCTAACAGCTTTCTTCCGATCCCCAGTGTACTCCAAGTAGGGTTGGGAAGGGAACAGTTAAAGTTGTTGTTGGTGGTGGGGGAACAGTGGCCCTTCAGTGGTTGGACTGCAGCTCCAGCTCGAAGAGCCCACAGTGAGGGGCAGTAGGAGCTGCAGTCCACCAACATCTGGAGGGACACAAGCCAAAGAGAAAGCTGGAGAAAGGGAAGTGACAGGGCAAAAAGATGAGCCCAAATAAGCTTATTTGGATTGCATTCAATCTTCACTGACTACAAGAGAGATGCCCCATCACTACAACATTTTGAGATCAATATAAACATGGCAACTGTGCCCCAATGAATTTCCAGTTTAGCTAGGCATTATTTAGCCATTCATATTACACAGCACAGCCTTCTACACAGCTGACCTAGTGCTTTGCTGAATAACTAAATCCACATTTTAAAATGATTTTGTAAGCAGCAAATGAGCACCTCGCTGTATTCAGCATTCATGTTTTTGTGCCCTGCTCTCTCTCTCTCTCTCTCACACACACACACAAAATATATACAGCAAATGGCAAAAACTCCCATTTGCTGGCAGTTTTTCTTTCAGCATATGAGGGCCACATCAAAGACTGTTTCTCAGCATGGCCATCCATATGAAGAAACAAAATAACATAGAGAAGTGCACACCATCACTTTTAAAGAATGCAAATGTGTCTTATTTTGCCATATATATCTATTTTCTTAAACCCTACATAACAGTTCAGTTGACATAAGATGCTTATGCAAATGAAAAAAGGATAGCGATGAAAATGGAATGCTTTCAGGCTTTTACATTTGTTTAAAGAGGTATTAATTTTAAAAAGAGAGGCACTAAACTTTAATTGCAATCCCCAGGAAAAAGCTTTCCCACTAATTCAGAGAGAGAAAATTATCGAAGCAAAAATTGCTTATCTTGGCTCTTTTGGAGCCACAATGCATCTCGTAATTCTATAGATCATTAGAGCTCTCAGAGTGAGATGGATTTATATTGATTGAGTGAGAGAGTGGGAGAGATGAAGGTCTAAGGGGCTTTGCTGAAGACACTAGATATTCCGCTATATGTTAATGGCATGCTCATCATGGGTTATTCAAAGCCAGCATTTCTGGTTCCAATTTCAGTGTCTAGTTGAAGTCACAGCAGAATAATTTCTGATATGGTTTTTATATTTTGTGTCTTCCTCACCCTCAGTATTGATTATGTGACAGTTATTCATGTGGTAGTTAATGAATTTTTAAAGTAATAGTAGAGCTGCTAGCATAATACCCTAACCAGTGTTGGCGAACCTATGGCACGGGTGCCAAAACTGGCACTCGGAGCCCTTTCTGTGGACACCCGACATGGCCCCTTCATACCCACCTGTATTCAGGTTAAATTGCTGTATTGGCACTTTGTGAAAAATTAGTGGGTTTTGAATCGCAGTTTGGGCACTTGGTCTCTAAAAGGTTCGCCATCACTGCCCTAGACAGTCAGACAATGGACAAAGGCAAAGGACCCGTCAGCTAGGTTTATGCTACTGGCCTCAAGACTTGGCTTGCAACCTACCCCCATGTGGCAGGAGGAAGTCCCACATATCACAGCTATTCGAGATGTAAGTGGCTGGTTTTCACAAGGCAAGTTATGTCCTTTCACATTGGCTCCGATCATGCCTAGTATTAAGATGCAGAACAAAGAAAAACATCTTAAGGTGCAAGGAAAACTTTGTAAGACACATGACCAAGAAATGCTATCACAGAAGCCAATTGCTCAGCTCATATTTACTTGGCAAATATATTCCCCAATATTTGGCAACAACATCACTGACACTAAAAAAAGTCTACACCTTTTACAGTTTCTGTGCATGGTTGATCTCTACATAGCCAGCTGAGACACAATGCTCAGTTTCACACCAGGGAGATTATATTCTGTAGAAATACACCACCATGAAATTGCTGGCAAAAGAATGCAATGCAAGGTGGGATCTGACACCAAGCTCAGTTCTTTTCAACATAACCAGCTCCAGCCAAGAAAGCAACAAATACACTAACAGACTATACAGTAGACTGACCTCGAAATATTGCACAGTTATAAGAGTTCCCGTTGGGAAGATGGGCGGGATATAAATTCAATAATAAATAAATAAATAAATAAAATAAATAACTAACAACCCATGACCCAAGTTTTTACTGTCAAGTTTTAACTAAAAGCTCTCTAAATTAAGGTGATCATACACATATTTATAAGTAACATTTTATCATATCAAAACATTCTGGTCATCCCACTTCAATTGTAGTTTTGAAGACCCCGAAAAGGAGTAATTATGCTAATTAGTATGACCAAGAAGAGAAGCTAAGAGTCTCTTCTCAAATTAAATGGATAGTGGGGGTTTAATTTAGGAAAACAAAAGACGACTAAGCAAAGATGAAATATGATTATAAAGTCATGCATGGGGAAAGCACACAATTTATTCCTTCTTCTTTTTTAGTATTGGAACTTGAGTCTAAACAATGGCACTGTTTTGGAGGATGAAAGAAAATACTCCTTCACATAAAATGTTATCATTGAATCGGCTGCTGGAACAAGGCTTTATTAATAGCTATCAAACCCTGATAATTTTAGGGGTGAATACAATCAGAAGCGCCTTGAATATGGAACACCATGGAATTCTAGCTGAACAGCAGTTCCTCAGGTGTGAAAAGCATTGGAGGACTTTTCCCTCCCTGTCGTGCAGTTAAACTTCCTCAGAACGTCCGGGAAGTGAGCTGCTCAACTCTTTGGCCCTATGGTCTGACCCAGGGATCTTCTTGTGATAATCCAAATGCAGTATGATTGAGAAACTGTTGGGTTTTTTTAAAATATTTCCTAGAATGGAATGAAGAATTTAAAGAATTCTAGGATACTGTTTATGAAGACACTTTTATGAAGATCCCTAGGACACAATTTGTTTAATTGATTTAATATGTTGGAAGTATACAGTATCTGTTGTGAGAAGTCCTACAACAAACAAAAGAAGGTTTCTGCCACGCAAAATTCTCTCTCTCTCTCTCTCTCTCTCTCTCTCTCTCTCTCTCTTCCCTTCCTGAGAAAAAGAAAATATAATTTGAAGCCTTTTTCAATAGAAGCTCCTGCTGTTACAATGTTGCCTCTAATCCTAGACAGACACATCATGTGTATAATGGCTTCCAGTCAAGTCAGTGAGACTTCTTCCAAGGTTTCAACTATCGAGTTCCTCCACTGAATGTATATTCCAATGTTTTCAGATCTGCTTCATCACAGTTTAAGCTGAAACAGGAATACACTCTTTCTAGAAACAGTGGCTGAAATCCTATTGCTTAGCGTAACAAATCATAATTGGAGTAGGCCCATTGAATTTATGAAACCTTCGGAGGAAATGACTTGCCAAATCTCTGCTGATTTAATGGGCTGCTCTAGCTGTGATGTATTACACCTAGTGACAGGTTTTCAGCTTGTGCATCTTTGAGCAATGACTTCTAAAACCCAATAATACAGAGGACTGCTATAAATTTCAGGCCATTTTACATAAGTCACAAATAACCCAAGCACAGACTAAACTCTATTTGATTTGGTTTGTAATTGATTCAACAGCTTGAATCCTATTTAGTTCAAGATTGCATCTGACATTGTGCCTTCATATCCACTCATATCTCAGTATACGATTTCAGAAGAAACATTTGGAACTTGAGGTCTGGACGAAGCATTCTGATGCTAATATTTTGCTAGTGATTAAAGGAGGCACACAGCTTTCAAGCACCACCCCATCTGCTGCTGCCCAGATATCTGAAAGATCACCCATAGCAGGAGTGGGCAAAGGAGAGCCCTCTATTCATTGAGAGATTTCCACTCCTATCACCTTTCATTATGCTCTACTGAGGATAAGGCAGATGGGATCTTTCTTGAAACATAATCTGGAAAGTTGCACTCTGCCCATCCCAGTCTATATGCATATTAACCTGCTCCTGCCCTGACATCATCTAAACATACCACCCTCCAAAATAAGATGGATAGCCACTGTGAAGGTCTCCACAGTGGGGAGATTGCACTTATTAAACTCTATCCTGAAAAAGCTTCATTACATTCTGAAAACAAAGTCAGAGTACTGAAACAGGGAAAGACCCAGACTTAGCTTTTGCTTGGTACTGCAAGAGCACCAAGCTGTTATATATATATATATATAATTATATATACAGATACTGTGATTGCATCCTTTTAGTTTATTTTTATGCTGCTGAGTTTTTATTTCTCATTTGTGCATTTATTATTATTGCATTTTTAATGTGAACGATCAGTGAAGTAGTTAATGAAGAGTGCATTTAACAAATAGCTTTCATTGGCAATAATAAGAGAAGCCATGGCAATTTGTTTGTCTTTACCAGAGTTCCAAGGCCATGAAAACCAGAATACCTGAACCTAGTGAGGCACTATGAATGTAGACCCTGGGATTTATTTTAAAAAACAGAGTAGTTAGTTTAGTTACCAATTAAAAACTGTCAGTAGCCTGCAGTACTGTTTTTAGTCACTAAGTGCTACACAACAATTTTCACTAGAATTGGTGCTAGACACAGGTTCAGAGATTAGCCATAAGATGGAGTCTCTGGGTAGGTCCATGTGTTTGTTCCCTCTGCCAGGCTCTACTGAACAATCCTGGGCAGTGGGGGGAGAGAATCCTACCAGCTGGCACAGTGGGAGAACACAAGGAAAGCCTGGATGAGCACCACAGAATACAAAGCGAAATAAATGTGGTGGGGGAGATTCTGAAAGAAAAAGAAAGGGGGGAAATAATGGGTTTTCAAACTCTTGATTGGTAACTCTAACAATATTCTAGCGTAGAAGGTCAGAGTAAGAGAAGGCCCACTTGAATCAATGAAATTCATGGAGAAGTTGACTCATTAGTTCCTAATTGATTCATTGGATCATTGGAATTTGCTACACTGACTAAGCAACAAGATTTGGAGTGGTGGATGCACAACTTATACCCAGTGCATCTTTCTAGTTTTTTCCTTGCACAGTTCTACCTCCACAATTATATGGCTGCAAGATCTAAATTTCCCAGCTGTCACTTCAACCTGCCGTTCCAGGACAAAATGTTTCAGGGACTTGGATTTATGATAACCACCTTTACTAAGCCGAAATCACTTAATTACATGGAGAGCTGATTTTTACTTTATAACCCTTTGGGAAGTGCCTTGCTACCTAGTCTCATGTAGAAAATGATTTTACTTCTAAATAGCCACCTATGGAAATCCAGGAGTTTATTATCAGGAGTTGCAGCTGGTACTGTGAGGCGTAAACAACAGAATTATGACAGCAGTGCAGATAGCATTTAGAGGTAAGCCAGGAATCAGAAATCAGAAGTGTATTTTTGATTGGTGTCCTGGTCCCCAAGAAAGGGCAGAAGAGGTATGGTCCCTGAGCAATCCAGGAATTAGCACTCAAGTAAGGGTGACAGGCAAAAGGAAAAGGGGACAGCAGAGAATGAGATGGTTGGACGGTATCATCGATGCAACCAATATGGATTTGACCAAACTCCGGGAGGCAGTGGAGGATAGGAAGGCCTGGCAAGCTCTGGTCCATGGGGTCAGGAAGAGTCGGACAAGACTGAATGACTGAACAACAACAGAGGGTGACAGGAGAAACCAGGAGTGAAGACTAAAAAAACCAGGGATGTTGGTGAGTCTTTTGGGTCCAAGCCCCAAATCTGAGACCCTATTAAAAACAAGCTTTTCCCTAGGAAAAAGGGAGGGCTAGATGAGTTCCAAGTTACGACTCAAATCCAAGTTTAGTTACGCATGTGACTTAAGTCTGATTTGACAGCGAGTCCTGCAACTCAAGTTCCTGCTAAATAATAATAATAACAAAGGTCACAGCTATATGCCACAGGTCAGGAAGACCATGATACTCAAGCGACGCTTACTCAGTACAGGCAGCCCCTTGATCCTACTTCCACTTGACTTAAAACCAATTGACTGGGAACAATCCAAGACTCAAAAGTACTTCACTGAAAAGGCTGCCACTTGCACTTCAGTGTTTCATCATATAGGTAACCTCACCCACATCCAACAGTCCTTCCTGCCACCTACCTGTGCCAGAAAAATAGACTTGGTTTTCAGTCTCCCACTTTTATAACCACCTGAAGAACTAACGTCATGAAACTGGGGCAGCAGTGTTAATGTGTGAGAGCTGCCTTTATGTCTAAATAAAAATGTTCCAAAGTTACAGAGAGAATTAGCTGCAATCCTTTTGTATCTGCTTCTAGTATTGCTGTGAGGGTTATATAAGGACTAGCCAAATGTCAAGATTAACATATGGAAAAGAAAACAGCTGAGAAGATTTTTAGTAGCTCCAATGCTTCGCATAGCATCTTCAATCTCTAAAATGTACATGGGTGTAGGCACCGACATCTACGCTCCTCTCTGGATGCATACCAAAACAGTATGAAACTGGAATAGTGCTAGATTATAAATGAAATGCACACTAAAATATTTAATAGGTCTATTACGAAGAGAGTATCAAATCTCTTGAGCCTACTGTGGGCAAATATTTTCATCCTTTGGGGCTTAGTGTTCGAAACCTAAGTTCATCTCTGGCATTTACAATTAAGTGACCTCATTTGCCCCAGCTTCTCCCACTGTGGTTTCTCCATATCCTGAGTTTCTAGTCATATAAATTTGACATAAACCTGTAATACTGCATAACACTGTCCTTTGCTGGGGCTGTGTTTGTGTGGTTATGCCAAGAATGTAGCATCTTATTATTCTTTTTCTACAGATTTGAAATCCATGCCATGTAAAATGGATTTCTTATGTTTGTTTCCCTCCCAGAAAAAATGGGAGAAAATGGTTCCCATTTGTGATTTTTTTCAGACACACATTCTGGACTCTGTTTCCATTCTTTTAAAAACAAAGTCTGCCTCCAAGCCATCAGTTAGATTGTGGCTAATCGGGGTCATTGAATTTCTATTTTATGGTAAAGTTTGCATACTGTATTAATGTTAAAAAAATGAATAGAATATTTATGATGCATTTGAGACCTTAAAACTTTAAAATCTGAGTAGACATTTTATCCAAATTTTGTTATAATTTTATTGTATTGTCATGTTGCTTTTATTATATATTTTGTCATGGCCTGTGTACTAAAGCAGTAAATGGAATTTGTTCTGGGTTCCTGCTTGTGAGTTTCTTTTTTGACATACATTTTGGACCGTCAACTTGAAGAGTGAGATTACTTCTGCCATAAGCACACTCACAATACAGTGGACCCTCGTATAACAAACAGTTTGTATAACATAAAATCTGTACAATATAAAAAATTCAGGAGATAGAGGAAATTTGCTTAACAGAATCGTCTATGGGGCAAATCCATACAACATAAAAATGGTCGTGATTAGGGATTACTCTGTGTTCAACGCATTCCCTATGGGAAATTTGTATAAAGGAAATTTTGCTTAACATAATTTCATTTGGAATGAATTAATTCCTTTAAACAAGGTACCACTGTATTTAGGTTTTCAAATGGAAAATGTACCTGCCCTAATTCATAACTGCTGGGCATCCATTAATCCACCTCAAGACACCTCAAGCAACCAAAGAAAATTCTGTCCTGGTCAGGCAATTATAACATGCCAATTTATTCCCCTTGCATTTCTGTCCACATTCTTCATTCCTCTCCAAGGAGCAGTTGGATATCACCGTGGCATTTTTGGCTTTGGAGGCTGCAGCTTCAAACAATAGTCGTGCTGCATCCAAAACCATTTCTAAGCATTCCAGCTCATTATCAGCTGCTGATTCTCTCCAGGGCATACACAAACATCCACAGAGCTACTCAACATATTTATACAAGTTCCATGGTGTAATAACAGTAGGCTAGCTGGGTGTGAATATAACACAGGGGGATGGGGAAGTAGTTTTTAAAAAGTACTAGGAGCCTTGTGGTGCAGTGGTTAAATGCCTGTACTGCAGCTAAAACTATGCTCACGACCTGGGGTTCCATCCCAGGTAGCCGGCTCTAGGTTCTCTCAGCCTTCCATCCTTCCGAGGTCGGTAAAGTGAGTATCCAGCTTGCGGGGGGGGGATGCGTAGCCTGCATACTGTAATTAAACTGTAAATCGCCCAGAGACTACTTGAAGTGGTATGGCACAGTATATAAGCAGAACTTTGCTTTGCTTTGCTTTTACTACATAACTCCTTGTGAGAGGCTTTGGGGGTAGGGGAGACATAAAGATCCATTCGGTTGTATTACTGTACCTATTCCTCCAGCATGTGCATCAATAAGTGAGGCCGCAACAGGAGTCCCCTTCCGAAGGCAAAGCTCTTTGGCAGCCTCAGCTGTCAGTCCATTTCCAACTGGTGCTCCAGGAGGGAGAACTTCATTTCCTGGATAGGCACAAGAGGGGGGAAAGGGGTCAAACATGTACCAGCCTGCTGGAGACCAATTCTAGTTTTTCCGTCTGCTTGAAGGCAATTGTTTGCCCCCCTCTCTCTCCCTGCCTCAATTCGCCATCTGCATTATTGACCAAGTACAGCCAATGGCACTTTTTTCTTCTTAAAACATATTGTGAAAGGTTAATCATAATGATTTATCTGGTTGCATCCACAGAACAAATTCAATTATCCTAGCTATAAATAAACATGCTTCATTTGTAGAAGCTGCTCTCATGGTTTTCAGTGACCTGTGAGGTTTCAATCATTTCAGTACTTGTTTGAAGACTATTATTTTATTTAAAAAATCTGCTTACCGTAATATTTTTTTTTTTTATTTTAAAGCTAATCTTATACATACCCAAAGCTTTTATATCAGTCTTTTGTTCCCAAGGTCAGACTTAAGTTGTCTTCAACAAGACCAAACTAGCAATGGGAAGGTAGTGACATCACCACTTTTTTTTAAACCAAGAACCCTGCAAAAAATTCTCTACACCGGTTATGTTTTTAAATTTTTTTAAATTAAAGATTATGAAACTACAATAAAAAATAGAACAACAAAATACTCTAAAGGAAAAGAAAATATTAATCAAAACACACACCAATGTGACAAAAATATAACAAATAGTTATACGTTGTTATTCTGCCCCTTCCACTAAGAAGTTACAATAGTATCCGCATCGTTATTTCTGACTCCATGAGGTAGGTTAGGCTGAGGAGAAGAAACAAAGAGGATGAGACACCTTCGGGATTCATCCGTGCCCTTTCAAAACAGTCTTAAAACACAACATGGTATGTGTGGATGGCCTTCTCTAAGGCTGTTTCCCCAACCTCCCCAAGCCCCCAAATCCCAAAGATATGACTCAAGAAACTGCAAACAAAGTAGAATTACCCCATTTTGCCTTAGGATACATTTTAATTTTCCAGTGCACTTTACACAACTTGCAACCACAGCACAGGTTAATCAAGTAGCCTGCATACCATTTCCTTCACTGTTGTGTTTTCTTTTGTTTTATGCAGTCTACTTGCATTTGATTTTTTTTTAAGTTTTGAATTGTTCAGAAGTTTTCATGGCTAATGTAAATACTGTAATAAATGCAACCATATATTGATGATGTTTTATTAGTACGCTCATTGGCTGGGAGCGTTAAAGAAACACAATTAAAGCTAAACAAAGATGCGCTCTTTAATTTATTTTTCATTTATTTTTAGTTTTGACCATGAAGCACTGATGAACCATATGTCAGAACCAGGTGATTTTTAGGGAATTCCTAGTTGGTCTAGGCATGTGGCTATTACTTTGTATGGGAGAAAAGGTACAGTACTCTAAGGGCGTTTATACACGACCCCTAAGCTCCGCCGCAAATGGCTGCAAGGTCCGGACCTTAAAAATGTTTACCCACCAGCTCCGGACTTTGCAGACAATTAAGTGCGACCCCGCCCACTTTAGCGCGACCCAGAGCAGTTTTCTTGTACCTGCTTTTTGGATGTGACAAATTTTTGATCCGGTGTAAGGATAGTGAGTGCGGGGCTCTCCTGGCTTCTGTTTGTTCTTTTTTTGTGCCCCGCCCCTTTAAGAGATCTGAATGCTGCCCGGAACAAAACGGAAGTAAACCAGCATTCTTTTCTTTCTTTTTTCTCCCTCCCTCAGGCAGCCAGCAACCAGGAAGTGCGGAGGGGGGTGGGGACAGAGGAAGAGCGAGGAACCCCTAAGATCTCTGGTCTGAATTTAAGTGGCCAGCGGAGCTTAGGGGTCGTGTATAAACGCCCTAAGTCAGCAGTAGCACAGCTTCATATGCAGAATATGCAGTTTTCAATTCTAGTGATACATCACATAAAACAATCTCCATGAAAGGCCCTCCGTTTAAACTAGGAGATAGCTTCTCCTCTTCTTTTGCAAATGACTGCCCATTGATGCCTATGATATGTGATAGTTCCCTATTTACATGATAGTAAAACAGCCCAGAATGAACTATATCTACATATGGCATGTCAAGAAATATGACTGTATCAGCATTGAAGAAAGCAGGCACTGGATGCTGAAAAGCTCCTTGCTATATATTACTGAGTACATGGGAGTTAAAGGCTGAACTGATAGATGCATGCAGGCCAGGAAATGAGACAGTACATACTACCATTTCTCTTCAATTGGAGAGCTAATTTCACTGAACATTCTTTAGCTACACAGAACAGAGCTGATAGATGGCACCCTTTTTAATAGGGTTAGATTACAGAGTGAGACACATAGTTGTAATAAGTACAGATGGACATAATTTTAGAGACTGCATAATTAATTCAAAAATCACTGATTTTTATCTGTATTCATACAAATTGATACCCCAACAAATATGAAATGACAAATTTTAGCAATTTTTGATTAGTCCAATAAAATGGCCCTCGAAGCACCCAAAGACACCAACATTTCAGGAGAGCTTCCCCTGTTCTTCTGCACAAGCCCTCCAAGTTTAGTGAAGACAGGATTTCTGACGTCTGGGTTATGTACCACAAAAAAGCCACACACACCCCAGGAAATTTTCCCTTAAGTGCCTAGAGACCTCAAACCTGCAAAGAAGCTACCTTTGACTCTTCTCTACAATTCTTCCAAATTTTGTTAAGTTTGGGTTTTTCCACACCATCTGCTAAAGGGCACTTTCCCAGGGGGACCCACTTTGTGGGTGTATAACACAGATGTCCAAAACCATGTCCAAATCCCAAACATGGAGGGATTTGTAGAGGAAAGTCGTGGGAATATTCTCTACAAATCTGGAGTCTTGGGGGCCATTTTACGGGATTTTAAAGTAAAAAAAAATTACAAATTGATTTGTCAATGTCAGAAAAAAAACACCATAAATTCATTTTTGTGATTCCTTGACAAATCATGAATCAAAATTAATCGCCATCTTTCTGATTCATGCTTCTCTCTAGTAATAAGTATAAAGCTATCAAAAGCAAGATGTACAATGTTGAGGTACAGTGTCAGTAGGATTAAAAAGAATAGGTTCATTATAAAAGTAACCCCTTATTTCTTGGGATTATTCTTTAACAAAGCCAAAGCAAAGCAAAGTGTTCTGCTTATATAATGCTTATATAGTGCTCTATGTGGTTTACAATTTAATTATGAAGGCTACCAAATGAAGGCTGAGTTTATGCCAGCTACCTGGAATTGAACCCCAGGTTGTGAGCATGGTTTTGGCTATGCCAAAAGTAAAGATCTTTCTGTTTCACTTTCCAACAGATGTTTGAGCAAAACTAAACCTTTATTACTGTTGCCATTCTTGGCAACTCTTTTTCACAGTAGACGTCCCATTTTTAGAATACTTTTTTTGCCCATGAAGCGAGAAGCAAGTTTACCAAAGGAAAAAGGTGTCTGAAACTTTTCCTTCCCTTTTCTCCTCCCCTAAAAGACTAGCTGTGGAATTTACTATGGCTGTGTTTTGTTTAAAGAAATTTATGCCGTACCAATGACCTGCCCACGTTTCCTCCCCTGCAGTTGCCATGGGAACTGGGTATTTACCAGACGTAACACATGAGGCAGATAACAATACATCTTTAGTCAACCTGAATAACTAAGCTGTAGGGTCTAAAGTCATACTAATATTTAATAGAATGAGACATTTTAGTACTCACTAGTCTACTGAAACAACAAAAGAAAAACCCAGGAAGGGGGTCCGGCTGATTCAGCTATGATACATTCACTCATTCAATGACTTCTTTTAACCTGTCATGTGGAACCAGTAGTATTTTATGTGGAACTGTATAATTGGCTATGTTTCTGAGATAAAGGGATGAACATACAAAAAGAGTAGTTCTCTTTTTTAATATGATATCTAGGGGGCAAAATGGGGAAGAAACTAATTCATTTCAGTACATTCCTCATTTAATGTGAGAACTACTTTGACTGAACATTTACATTATGCACTATATACAGTACCACAATCATGCTCTTGTTTTGGGCCCCTACTGATCTTGGTCAAGCTGGGTGTTTGCTTATGGTGTGATTTGATCAAGTTGTACTTGTGAAAAATCAGTGGTGGGGGGAGAGAAAGACAATAAATGTGTAAAAATATCTAGTTAAGCAGTAAGGAATGATGCCTTTATTCAGGCTTTAGAAACGTTGTTGATATGCTTAGAAGGGAGTGACTGCTCTCACCCTCTCCACTGTGATTTGGATTCACTAAATGAGTCTGAAAAGGAGACGTTCCTTCTCATGCTTAGGTGCTGCATTTAAGTCGTATATTGACCTGATGTTAATTTTGATTTGATTGATTTTATTTTGTTGTTCACCTTATTGTACTGTTGTGATATTGTCTGTAAACCGTCCAGACTGGCCTTGCAGTGGTATAAAAATCAAATAAATAAATATGAGAAGAAGCCCAGAAACGAACCTTTGACCATCTATAAGCCCTACACATGAACCAGCACCTCTCATTTTCAAGCTTATCAGTCATCAAGTTAAGAAACTGATGATGGAAGAGTCAAGGCTAAGCATTCTCCTTTAAATCAATGGAATTTGTGGAACAGTTGATTCATCAAATCCCCATGATTCAACAAACCTGCTCTAGTGTAACTTACTATGCAGAGAGGCAATGTGTCACTAACAACTCCTCATGTCATCTAAGGCAGTGGTCCTCAACCCCCGGGCCGCGGACCGGTGCCGGTCCGTGGAGCAATCTACGCCGGGCCGCCGCCCGAGGAACTTCAATCATTCCCCTGTGGCTGCTCGGAAGGGCCGCTTTCTACTTGGCAGGCCGCGCCTGTTTTGAGGTGAGCAATGTGGGGGCATGTGTGCCTCTTTTTAGGGGGAGGGGGCGTCTCAGGCCGGCCTGGGTCTTTTCCCGCGCCGCGCCTGTGTGTTGAGGTGGGTGGGGGCGGCGCTCTTCATGTCATCTAAGGGCACCCGCCATATCAACGCCCGCCGCCGCCGCGACCCCCTGCCATTTGCGCCGCTAAATCCTGCCATCCCCGCCGCCCCGCGCGCGCCGCCCCCGCTATCACCGCGCCCCGCTATCGCCGCCGCCGCCGCCGCCGCGACCCCCTGCCATCACCGCCGCCCGCGCGCGACCCCCGCACCGCGCCGCGCCGCCACTGCAACCCCCGCCATCGCGCCCGCCCGCCATCGCCGCGCGCCACCGCGACCCCCGCCATCGCCCCCGCCATCACCGCCGCCGCCGCGCGCTTTTTCGCGCGCGCCGCCGCCGCGCCGCCCCGCGACCGCCATCGCGCCCGCCCCGCCATCGCCGCCGCTGCCGCCGCGACCACCCCCCCCCCGCAAGTGGGCCAGGGAAAAATTATCAAACATTTACCGGTCCCCGGTGATAAAAAGGTTGGGGAGCACTGATCTAAGGGCACTTTTATACGACCCCTAAAATCAACGCTGGCAACTTAAATTTGGACCAGAGATCTTGGGGGTTTGTCGCTCTTCCTGTGTTCCCACACCTCCGCACCCCCTGGCTCCTATCTGCATGGGGGAGGGAGGAAAAAAGGGAGAAAAATGCAGGCTCACTTCCGCTCTGCCATCCGGAGCTGCCCCAGGAAGCATTCCAATCTCTTCCAGTCTCTTAAAGGGGCAGGGGGCAAAAAACAAACAAACACAAGGCAAGGAGAGCCCAGCGCTCACTGCTTTACATCCGCATCAGAAATTTTTCACCTTCGGAGACCAGGTACTTGGAAAAAGTGCTGGGACGCGCTTAGGTGGGCATAGTCGTACTTAATTTTTTTAAACATCTGCAGCTGGTGGGAAAACAATTTTAAACTCCGGATCTGGGGGCCCTTTGCCTCGGATTTTAGGGGTTGTGTAAAAGCGCCCTAAAAGTGAATCTAAATTTGGATGTCAATTCACCTTTTTGGTTGTTACATGCACAGTGTTTTCACAGTGGCCCATTTTCCTCCAAGCAAGAAATAACAGGGCTGAGATAGTATATAGATTAAGAAGCTAATCACTTTCGAACCCTATAAAAGTAAGTGTTTTTCATGTGGTCAGGATTTTAAGCTGGATCTACACCTTGGAGTTGGCACTGCCTTGTTTTGAAAGTCTGTGAAAGCCCTCTTTGCCCTCCCTTCCTCTTCCATGAAGCCCCGCGTACCCTTTAAAAATGCCTCTGAAAGGTAAATAATGTGAGCTGTACCATGGAGTTCTACACTGAGGGTGGAGGGCTAGAAATCTCAACCAACACAACAAGGTTTGAAGTTCTGCTTCTGTAGCTAATGACAAAAGATATTATTGTCCAACTGCAGGGCTACTATTCGAATCCACACTTCATTTTCAGGCACATTATATCAACATATACAATTGGAATTTGGAAATACTGTACAGAATGCTTTTCTACAGAAATATCAACATACACTATGCCATCACCATGCTACTTAGTGTATATTGTGACAGAACTGCAAGACAGAAAAAACAGTACAAATCTTTGGAAACAAAGTGGAATAGGGAAAGATGACTTCCAAACTCTGCTGAACGTGCTTATGTTGCAAGAGAAGCGGAAGTTGTGATTTCAAAATAAAAGAATGAAAATCTGGACAAAGAAAATGGCAACTTATTGATCTGTGGCACTTAATTTTATATTTACAACTCCAACAGTAGCATAAATTGTCTGCATACTGTAAAGCACCTATGTTCAGATCGCTGTGCTGTATTTCATTACTACTCAGGCTTCTCATCCTCATTTCACTAAAAACCATATTACAGAATATGTTCCCATTTGCCACATGCACTTTGGGTTGTAGGCCTGTAAAGCTGCTCTCCCTCAGCCTTGAAATGTGCTATATAAATAGTGTATTCAATCCTGAGCTGGCACGTCAGAAATGATTCATGTTAACAATAATCTCTTCCACTGGATCCTTCAACCATTACAGCACTCAGATTTCTGTTAAAGCATTTATTTACTACTGCTCATAGTCATTTAGCAGGGGCAGTGCTAAAACAGGGAAAGGCCACGTGTAAGCAAAACTAATAGCAAAGGTTTAAAGGGCATTTTAGGGTGGGAAAATGGGAACAACTGCAGGATTAAGTTCAGAGTTCCTAAGTGGCCATCTGGGATTACCTGCTCTCTGAAAGACAGAGCTGAAACTATCAGCGTTGCTTACTAGATGAATTGGAAGCCTCACATGCAGATATTTGCACTCACACAGAGAGTAGGCTACCAGTGGTGCATTCACAACCCCATCCTATGGCCATGCCCAACCTGTTGCATCCCAGATCAGATTCAAGGTCCTGGTTTTAGTCTATAAAACCCTCCATGGCTTGGGCCCGGACTACCTGACAGAGCGAATCGCCCAGCGATCAACTTCGGCCCAACCAGTTCGGCAGTCGCAAGCACACTCGCTACGGGTTGTTACACCCCGAGAGGCCAGACGCTCCTCCACCAGAAATCGAGCCTTCTCGGTGGCTGCTCCATTGTTATGGAACAGCCTCCCCAGCGAAGTGCGCTCTGTAGAGTCCCTGCTGGCCTTCCGTAGAGCGGTTAAAACCATCCTATTCCGCGAGGCCTTCGGTGACCTAGTTTAAGTTCCTCCCCCTGTCCCCACCATCTGCTGCTCGTTCACCCGCAGCTTGATTTCTACGAGCTATAATATCATGTCTGTATTTTACCTCATTTTATTTTATTGTTTAATTTTGTTGTTTGTCAAACACTGCCATTGTATATTTGTGTTTATTAATCTGTAAGCCGCCCAGAGTTCCCTTAGGGAAGATGGGCGGGGTATAAATGTAATAATAAATAAATAAATAAATAAACATGTCCGAACACTACCAATCCTTAATTTTAGGACCAAGAGGGACTGAACCATCCCTCTTTGCTTATACCACACAAATTGTTGCAAATATTGCTGTAGTGCAAAATCTCTCATTGTATGCAGAAGTAGGATATGATCAGACCAGGCATGTCCAAACTTCGGCCCTCCAGATGTTATGGAGCACAACTCCCACAGTCCTTTGCCATTGGAAATACAGGCTTGGAATTCTGGGAGTTGTGGTCCAAAACATCAGGAGGGCCGAAATTTGGGCATGCCTGGATTAGACTGTTGAAAGTGTTCCAAAGTGAAAAATCAAAAGACTGAAGAACTAGAAGTGGGGCCCCATCTAAGTCAAAACCCTTGAGAATGCAGGAGATCTGGAGCTCAAACATGCCTAACAGACAGACAGCCACCCAAACCTGTCTTAAAAATTTCCAACAAAGGAGATCCCATCAGTTTCCAAGGCAATCTGCCTGTCAAAGGGCTCTTATTTCGAGCACGTTCTTCTCACTGCTTATTGAATGTCACTTTGTTGTAACTGGAAGTATTAGATATACAGTACTAAAAATTAATTGTACAAAAAGGGCTTTTAATCATACAATTTGTCCAGAAATACCTCCTGCATCTTTATTAGACAATTTTACAGATTTTGCAACAATGATCAAGTGATTCCAATTCATATTTCTGTATTATACTGTGACAGAAATTTGTTCAGTGTTCAATATAAAATCAAGATGATTAACTTTGAAAAACAGATTGGTTTTTTTAAACTGTGTGTGCTAATGATATCATTAATCCATGTCTGCTGAGGAGAGGCTTCACAAGTCCATTAAGTAAACAAGTAAAGTTGAATAAAGCAGGGTTAAAATTAGAGGGATCGTTGGCTCTAAGCATTGTGAATTTAGCAAAGCTATCATTCTAATCAAACTATGGATTTAAGAAGGTTCAAAGCAACATGAAGACACTATTCTTCTACTCCATCTCCTTCAGAAAGTATCTCGGGTTTCAAAGTTTTGAGATGGTACATATATTTTGTAAACAGCCATGGGTAGTTCAGTTTGCACTAAGGGGCAGGATAGATAGATAGATAGATAGATAGATAGATAGATAGATAGATAGATAGATAGATAGATAGATAGATAGATAGATAGATAGATAGATAGATAAAAACAATTAATTTTTAATTTAAAAAACTGCCTTAATATTTTATTGGTGGGTCAAATAATGAGGAACAAACCTGGAGAATGTATTCTCCCTTCTTTTGTTTCTAAAGACACCATTGATGTTTAGGCCAGTGGTAAGAAACACTTTTAACAGGGGAGAAGGCACAAAGTCATAGAACACATCACTTGCTTCCCCAATTTAACACTCACTTGAGATTTGCTATATGGCCATTCAGTCAGTAAACCGGTTTTGCTCCACCTTGGCCTAATCTGGGGATTTGTCATCAAAAAGAAAATCAAAAGGATACAGAATTAATTGTTACCCTTTATCTCAGAGGGCAATCTCCCCAGCCCAAGAGTTGAGCTTGGGATAGCTTTGCATTAGATTTTTGCTTTCTTAGGATATTTAATTATTGGAATAAGCCAGTTTAGACGGGTAATGTCAGGCTTCCCAAGATATGTTTAAATGATGATTAAAACATCAGAAAATTGTTTTCAAATTATGGTTTTAGTGTTGAGGTTGTGTGTTCAGCTTCAATATGAGAAATGCTTTCCAATGCTTTGCATACTGTATCAGTTGGGTATCACTAACCTGTTATCTGTGAGAGCTAGGAAATGGTTGCCAAGGGCTAAAACCATTTTAGGAGGGAAATAGTTGTTGTTACCAATGGGGGAAATGTGCATACAGCCTTTTCACATCTTGGTTTTGAACAAATTAATATGATGATGCATCAAGGAAGATTTCAGACATCCCGGTACAAGATACACTTTGCATATGTGAGGCAACCAAAGTCTTGTCTATGCATTGCCAGCAATATTCCAGCATCAGGGCATACTATTTAATCAATTTCTTCCACAAAACAAGAGAGCAGGAGGTTAAGAACCAACAGAACTTCTTTGTATAAGAGCCCGATCAGTTTCTGACAGACAGAGGGTTGACTTCTTTGCAGTTAAAGCAGCCACTCTCAGGAAAAAGAGGAAGAGAAACTGTTTAAATGAGCCATGTAATGTTATTATGCCTAGAAGTGTTTTAATGGAATAACAGAAACTTGTTTTACTATCATTAATTGACTAAGGGCACTTTTACATGACCCCTAAAATCCGAGGCATAGGGCTCCCAGATGCGGAGCTTAAAATTGTTTTCCCACCAGCTCCGGACTTTAAATAAATTAAATACGACCACAGCCACCTAAGTGCGCCCCAGTGCATTTTCCAAGTACCTGGTCTCCGGAGGTAAAAAAAATTCCGGTGCGGACTATAAAGCTGTGGATGCTGGGCTCTCCTCGCCTTTTGTTGTCCTCCCACCCCTTTAACAGCCTGGAATGCCTACAGGGCTGCTCCAACTGGCAGACGGAGGGTAGGCGGAGGTGAGCTTGCATTTTTTCCTCCCTTTTTTTCTCCCTCTCCTCATGCAGACAGGAGAAATGGAGTGTGGAGGGGTGGGAACACAGAAAGCAGAACAAACCCCCACGATCACTGGTCCGAATTTAATTTGTCAGCGGATCTTAGGGGTCATGTAAAACTGCCCTAAATTGTACTCACATTTTTAATTCTTTTTTAATGTTAGCCCTTTGAGAATTGAACACTTGCTACTATGTTTGTTATTAGTTTGTGTTTATTATATTTGAATCTGAAACGATCTGAAGACGTCTGATGCCCAATTAAAGAAAGACGAACGAATACACCACAATCAAGTCATGAGCTCATATGCTTTTCTTCCTAGACAGGTAAGAATAATCAGCACTTCAATTTTCGAACAAGCTAAAGTGCACCCCATTATTTTTAACTTGAAGGAACAAGACACAGCTTTTGCTAGTTTCAATGTAATGAGAAACTGTGGTGCATACAAAAGCAGAAGAAAATATATTCAGTATACTTTCATGGAGAATGGGGAAGGAAAGAAGGACACACGGAGAAAGCCAAGGCTTGTCATATGCTACATTTCTATAAGGAGAAAAATGCTTCCCAATACATCTGAACCAGATTTCTAGTACTTATGAAAGTTATTTTGTGCACTATCTTTGTACATTTAAAATAAAATTTACCTATTTTTTTGTATTTATTTGCCACAAGGTCTCCCAATCCAATCCATTTCCAAAAGCTATCATCCCAGCCTGTCTCTGATGAGTACGTCCATTTGCATACCAATGTACATAAAGATCTGTTTTAAAAAAAGAAGCATGGATTACATTTCTATGTCAACTGAGTGCCACGGGTTTACCAAGAACAATCACACTTTCAATAGAAAACTCATGTAACCATTTTAGCATACCTTTCATGACTGCTAAATTTAAATGTTTCATTAAAAATATAAATTCAAACAGTGTTACTTGTTTCAAGCCCCCAGAATCATACATGTTTCTGACAAAGTTAGTTCTAGTCCAGCAAAGGTGACACCATAATACACAAGACTTTGTTATTTCTGTTCCCCATCACCACAATACCTGAAAGGCAATGAGTACTTAGAAGCCATTTGTTGTTTTTTCAGTTAGCCAATTCTCCATTGCTTATGACCTGAAGGAATGACTCAGAGCTCCCATATTCAAACATGATGGCTGAAATCTTGTTGCTTAGTGAGGCAGGTCAATGGTACACCAGGCTCACTGAAACATTGGGGAAATAGCGAGTCGGCTCCTCTGCAAGTTCAGCTGATTCAAAAAGCCTACTCTAGTTGTGGCTTAATATGCTAAGCAGCAGGATTTTGGCCAATGAGGAACTACAGTTAGTTCAAAATAAATCAAGGGCATATTTACCATTACTGAAGCAAATACACCAGTGGAAATGGTGTGTAGCTTCTGTGGCCTTCCAATCTAGGAAGTTATTGCTTCTTATCTAGACTCATTTCAGTCTGGTAATGGAGATGAACTTAATAACTTTATGAATCTTATATATCATGGGAGAAACAAACCAAATGTGCCTATTAATCTTATGTGATCTCAAGCTTGATTTTGCTTGGTCTCTTAAAGCTTTTACAGGACACCACTGACCATGGCATCCATCCTTAGTCGATTTTGTGGATAGTTAACCGGGGGCAATGTTCCGCCTTGGTTCCACAATTATCTGCAGGACAGCTCAGATTAGGATTATCAATACAAGGAAACTTTACCTCAGACCTTGACAGTCTTGGTCTGGAGTGCCTCAGTGTGTTGATGCTATATAATACCAAATGGAGCCACCAAATACAGATTTGGAGCAAAATGTTATTCGTGCGCAAATGACACTCAGTTCTGTTTATTTATCTATACCAGGCATGTCCAAACTTCGGCCCTTGGGATGTTTTGGGCCACAACTCCCACAGTCCTTTGCCATTGAAAATACAGGCTTGGAATTCTGGGAGTTGTGGTCCAAAACATCAGGAGGGCCAAAGTCTGGACATGCCTGATCTGTATCAAGAAGCCCTGCATAACTTGAGCTACTGCTTGAACGAAGCAGTAAACTAGATGCAAACTGATCAGCTAGTAAGAGGAAACCTGATAAGACAAAAGGCAAATGGACCATAAATCCAAAAATCATGGTAATTGCCATTTCTTTGTATGTTTCTACTTTTCCAAAGAAACAATTCCACAATCTGAAGCAGCCCAAATCTCTATCACTGCAGCTGAAGTCAGCCTCTGTGACTATGCACACCTAGTACTTAAACCTGCACTGGTATGTTAACAGCACTTGTCCCTGAACGCTACAATCTTGTGACCATTATCAATACACATAACCTCAAGACTGGGTGGTTTTAATGCAGGATGGGCTCCAGGTAGCCTGCAGGGCATATAAGAACTTCTGCCAGCCACCAATACTCCTCCCAAGAAGTTCTTAATTTAAAACAAAAGTTGTTCAAAATGTCCCCTTCTGTCTTCCAGGGATCATGGGGAGCAATTTTGCCATGTTTTCAGGGGACTGAGAACCTCTCCTCCTTCAATAGACCAACAATGATTTTTAAAAATATATAGTTTGGGCCACTAGAGGGCATGAGGGGGCTTTCACAGTTAAAACACACACACCCTTTTTTTCATTAAAAATGTGATAGCAACCTTTACAGCACATAAGAACTGCATTAAAATAAAGCTTTAAAATAATGAAAACTCCCACTTAAAAAGGAGGGGACCATTAGGACCCTTAGGAATATGGCCCTTGGATTACACATCTGAAAAACGACCTTCATCCAGTTGAAACTTCCCATTCCTGCTGTAATGAGAGAGTACCATTCAAGGTTCCCTTTTAGGCTAGTTTGGAAGCTGTACCTAATACAGAATGTAGAAGTTATGTTAATGAGTTAAGTGTCATACTGCATAGAGATCACACCTGGGCAAAAGGATCACCACTTCTTTCCAAGGGTTAAGGACTTGGTAGTTTTGAACTCAGTCTTACATAACCCAGGATCTAATTATCTCAAGGAACATCTCCATATTGAGCACTTAAGGTATTTCCATTTTCAGGGGAGTCCCTCTAGTCCATTCTGTGGCCTAAAGATTTTAACTTGGCAGTAAAGAGGAGACGGACCTCTTCAGAGGCACTTACTCTGTAAAATGAGCTTCCCCCTGTGGTATATTAGCCCTCAATACAGGTGCATGTTAAGAGCTTAGTTAAAAAAAATCTTTTTTAAGACTTACTAGGCTTTCTCCTAGCCAAGAGGTAGTTGAACTTTTTGGACATATGTAATATTATTGAAAGGATATTGAATTGTCTTATTGTATTATGGTGTTGCTGCAAACCACTTCAGGATTTCTGTAGAGTAGATGATAAGGACTGCAGAATTAGGTCTAATAAAATCAATTAGGTAAACATATAGCAAACATGCTAAATTAGAAAAGCTAAGTTGGCTGTGTTCGTCCATGGGAAGAACAGAACAGAAACTCACAGGTTGGCAACATATTTATTAAAATTTACACAGAAACTGCAAGCTTTCAGATGCTCAAAAACTGCTCATCTAACATGGAATGGGGGGCGGCTAGGGAACTTCTCAGAACTGCAATGGGGTTTCCTAACTAGAAAATTGAGACAATCATTTCACTTCTGTGGCTGGGAATATAGCCTGGACTGGATTTGTGCTAAATCAAACACTATATATATTTTGCCTCAATGCCACTTGGTTCCTGGGAAGTAAACTATCAGGAAGGTATCTGGAAGCTGAATCATGGCAACTAGACCTCTTTTCTTGAGAGATTGAAATGTTTTGCTGCTCATCCAAGCAGCTTTGTTAGTCTGAGGATACTTAGTGGTGAGTCCTCCAATTTATAATTCACCTTGATTTCACATCACCCTGGTCTGAATAAGGTCATAATTTGGTCAGTAGTCTGAATAGGCTTTTCGGTGGACAATGGCCTCAATAGGTTAGAGGGTAATCATCAAGGCAACTGATTCTTACCCCTTTCTCTTGGTCCATGTAGGAACTAATGATACTGCAAAGCACAGCTTTCAGGACATCTCAAAGACTTATGCAGAGATGGGTAGGAAGCTGAAGGACCTGGCCGGGGGGGGGGTAATAATTTCATCTCTCATTCCTGTAGAAGGATGTGGTCCACAAAGGGCCTTTTTACATGACCCCTAAGATCTGCTGGCCACTTAAATTCGGACCAGGGATCTTAGGGGTTCATCACTCTTCCTGTGTCCCCACCCCCTCCGCACTTCCTGGCTGATGGCTGCATGAGGGGAGGGAGAAAAAGAGAAAGAAAAGCATGCCGCTCACCTCGTCTCTGTAAAAGTAGCTCTTAAAGGGGTGGGAGCCAAAAAACAACAAACAGAAGCAAGGAGAGCCCCACACTCACTATCGTTACACCGGATCAAATAATTTTTACCTCCAAAGAGCAGGTACCTGAAAGATGCGCTGGGACACGCTAAAGTGGGCGGGATCGCACTTAATTTCCTGTTAACTCCGGAGCTGGTGGGTAAACAGTTTTAAGCTCCAGAGCTGGGATCCATTTGCCCCGGAGTTTAGGGGTCGTGTATAAACGCCCAAAGAGAAAGAATAATAATAGAGGTGAGCAACTGGCTCCATAGATGGTGCCAACAGGAACTATTTGGATTTTTGGACCATGGTTTGCTATTTCATTCAGATGGGCTTTGGGGGGATGGGAGTGCACCTCATTGCTACTGGTAGGAATGTTTTTACCAAGAGGCTTTAAAACGTGATAAGGTGAGTTTTAAACTGAGTTCTCAGGGGGAGGGAGACAATATTCTTACAGATAGGAATCCAGAAGGAGTTGTGTAAAGTACCCCAAATGATGCAGTAGGAGCAGGAGAAGGAGTATTACAGTCCAAAAGTGTGAGGAAAAGTAGGTTAAGAACAAAGGCTTGTAAGAAGGACACACAGCCTTAAATGTCTCTACACCAATGCACAGAGCATGGGAAAAAAACAGGAGGAGCTGGAACTCCTAATTCTCCTAGCTGGAAATTATTACCTATGAAAGGACTGGAAGTCTGTGTGGATCACAAATTGAACATGAGTCAGCAGTGTGACATGGTGGCCAAGAAAGCCAATGTGATTCTTGGTTGCATCAAAAGAAGCATAGTGTCAGACCACACCTGGAGTGCTGTGTCCAGTTCTATGCTCCTCAATTTAAAAAGGATGTTGACAACACCCCAAACAGGTCCAGAGTAGGTCAACCAGGATGCTTGAAGAACTGTCTTATGAGGAGCAGGTTAGAGAGCTCTGATAGTGGGCTTACTCCGACTCAGAAACCATAGATCTTAAATTCTTTTATATTAAATCAGCGCCACATCAAATGTTAAGAAAATTGTAAGCAGAGTTGTGCAAACTACGCTTATTGTTGGATCCAGACTTAGTCATACTTAAGTTTTCTCACTTGCAATGGATCTCCAGTAAATATGACTAAGTCTTGAGTCAACCGCAGTACCTAGCTTTCTAAGAACCACAGCATTCATGTAGAAACATGTCATAGCTTTTACAAGATACGTTCAAGTGGGGGGTTTATATTTTGCGGCACGTGTCAAGTTACCAAAGTACATGCATTGTTCTGATTTTAAGCATCCTATCTCCACAAGTTTTGGAGATGGCTGATGACAGGCAAAACAGTCTATCTGCAATAGCATAGTGCACAATACTTAATCTTGCAGTACACTGGAGTTCATTATTTAAGGACTGTCCACAAAACTCCTAGTAATAAAGTCTGATAAAACACAAAGCAGAGGTCACTGCCCAAACGAAACCCACATGAGCTATCCCAGAATTTTTCAGAAACAGAAAGATTTCAGAAGCAGAGGAACAAACATAATAACCGCCTTTTTAAGGAAAGTGGTATATGTTCACACACACACACACACACACACACACACACACACACCTTTGATGAGCCACAATTGCAGCACCAAGAATAAAAGCATAAGAGAGTAAAAGGAAGTCTCTAAATCCCTTGGATGAAATATGGGCAGTGTGTGGCGTGATCTTAGAAACAAAAGAAACCTTTGACAGCATAAAAGCCTTTCGACATACAGGATGGTTACATAACAACAGGAGACAAAAGCCGCTCAAGTGCAGACCTACAGACGTGTCAGTGTTCACCTTACCCCACCCATGGCTGTCCCAGACAGAACATTCAGCACATTTTAACCCTCTGGCTAGCCTTTCTTTTAAATAGAACTGGGTGTTGGTATGGCGGAAACCTTCACAGAACCACAGGTCATCACATGGAACTGTGTGGAAACGAACAGCATTTCCAACAGTGTGATGGCTAGTGACAGGCATGTTCGTGTTAGAAAGACCCTTCGCTGCACCCACAAATGCAACAAATGGATGGGTGGTATTTGTAGCAGATGGTACAGTGGTGTACTCAACAAGGCTGGAGAAGGTAGCCGTGTTAGTCTGTGCAAGAATTCCAGGCAAAAATCAAAGAAAATAAAACAAAACAAAAGACAAAAACATGTGGCACCTTAAAGACTAACTTTCATATTTGAATGTAACATTTCGTGGACACGTCCACTTCTCCAGACATAGTAAGGCTGTTATCCCTGTGGACAGACTCTGCAAAGTAGAAGAAAGGGAGAAGAGAAACCTGCCCCAAGCTGGTCAGTACCACCATTGTAGAAACACAACAATGCTTTCTTTAGAAAGCCTTAATTCAAACACTGATTTCGAAATGATTGGCCTTCCAGCCATCAGCCCAACATTTGACATCAATATTACTTAATATACTGGACTTAAATGGTAGAGTCCAGTTAGTGCCTTTATTTGGTATCTGGGAGACTTGACCCACACCCTATCCATGGATAGGAGCTTGTAAAGAATATTGGTTCAGAGAAAAGGGCAGGAAGTGATTCTGATCTCAACAAAAATCACTGGGGAATCACTGTGCTTAAAATGTTCTGCTGTGCAAAGTGTCCATTAATACCTTCATGACCAACAAAAATGCCTTGCTTATTGTAAATAAAATTACAGTATTCCATCTGGTAATGAACAAGGTGAGGCCCTGAATGAAAAGTACAGCCTCTCCACATCAGATGATACATCCAACCTGTCTTATGAAGTCATAACAAATGTTCTTGATGGAACCAAATTCTCCATTTTCAGTTCAAGTGACTACAGCAACATCTTCCACGGCATTTGTTTGTTTGTTTATCCAGTCAATCTTGCCCCACCTTCCTCCTTCAAAGCATCCAAGGCACCTTGCTTCTTTGGAAGGAATGCTAAAATATTCCTTATAGCTGTTTTAAAGGCACACTTAGAAACCCTAATTACCAAAATGAGTGTCAAAAACCTGTTGGTTAAAAAAGGGGGGGGCAAGTGGAAGGTCCCATCAATGTAGTCATGAAGGATTTTGCCTCTTCTGCAACTGATGCTGCAGAAGAGGTTATCACTAGGAGGAGGAAAATGCACCTTCCACTTGTGAAATTGCAACATTTGCCCAAGCAGTGTCATCTTCTATTACTATACAGGGGGAACGTCACAAGAATCTCACTAGAAAATATAATAGCCTAACACATATTGTTATGGCATGAGCTTGCACAGACTACAAATTTATTGAACACATGTTTTGGTGTGGGGTAGTTGTCATCACTGGGGTCAAAGGGGAATTAAATGCAAGCAAAAAAAAAAAAACAAAAAACCCCAGCAATCATTACCTTAACAGCGGTCATTACCAAACAGCAGCATGGATGGTGATATAGACATTAATGCAACAAGAAGCTAATTAATACACAAGTTTTTATATTAAGTCTTTTCAGACCACAAGACTTTTGTGAACCTCTTGCCAAATTCTCTGTTTGCTGTTGCTGTTACTGTTTCTGCTGCTGCTATTATGTGCTGTTGTCTCTGACTTATGGCAACCCTGTGGATGAAGGATTTCCAAAATGTCCTGTCCTCAATTGCCCGGTACAGATCTTATAGACTCAAGCCTGTGGCTTCCAGTGAGTCTATTTCATATGTGATCCTTTTCCTCTTCTGCTTCCCTCCACCATTCCCAGCGTTAATTGTCTTCTCATGATGTGCTCAAAGTAGACCAGTTTCAGTTTCAACCTTTTTTGCCCCCAGAGATTCGGTGGTTCAGGTTTGATTGCATCCAGGACCCAGCGGCTTGTCTTTCTGGCAGTTCAGGGTATCTGCCAAGCTCTCCTGCAGCACCACACATCAAACAGGTCAAATATTTTGCTGACAGCTTTCTTTACTATTCACATCCATACATGATGATAGAAAATCCAAGAGCATGGATGATCTTGGTCCTGGTTTTGAGTGATACTTCCTTACATTTGATGATCTTTTCCAGTTCCTTCATTGCTGCCCTTTTGAGTTTCAGACTTCTGATTTCTTGGCTGTGGTCTCCATTTGGATTGAAGATTCAACCATGGTATACAAAATATCTATTTTTTCTTGATTTTGTCGTCTTGTTCAGTAGCTGCATTAAATCACACCCAGTTTCCTAGGTTTAAATTTGGTCAACTTTCAGGTGACATAACATTCTGCACACACACACACGGTTTCCAAATGTGGGCAAAGTCTTCCAGAGGTTGTCAGATGGCAGCTCCTGTTATTTTTAACAAGTATAGCTAAAGGTGCAAAATGCTGAGTTGCAACCCACCAACATCTGGAGTGCCACATGTTAGACACAGACCACCTTTGTGCCAAACAATCATCTTTTTGGTACAGTCTAAGCTCCTTTATTTTATTTATTTATTTATTTATTTATTTAACTTATATGCCGCCCACTACCCAAAGGTCTCTGGGCGGCTTACAATCCAAAGAATAAAACAATTTAAAATAGTTAGGAGTAAAATATCAATAAATCATCAATAAAAACCTTACACTAAAATCATTATTCTAAAATTGTCATCAGCGGACCCACAATCTATATTATATCAATTAAAAACCTTCTGGAACAGGAAGGTTTTTACCTGGCGCCAAAATGTCATCAGTGTTGGCGCCAGTTCTCAATCGGGAGGGCATTCCATAGCTTGGGAGCAGCTGCCGAAAGGCCCTGTGTCTACAGGCCATCCCTCTCACCTCCTTGAGGGATGGCTCTTTCAAAAGGGCCCCTGGCTAATCTTAATTGCCGGGTAGGTTCGTATGGAAGGAGGCGATCCTTCAGGTATCTAGGTCCTAAGTCGTTTATTTTAAGAACAAGCAGAATTCAACTCAAACCAATGAAGGTTACAAATCGGCGTTGATTACCACTTACCAGCCGTTTGCATTCTGAACCAGTTTCGGACCGTCTTCAAAGGGAGCCCCACGTATAACAAATTGCAGTAATCAATACGGGATGTTACCAGTGCATGCGTAACTGTCATGAGGCTGTGCTCGTCTAGGTAATTTGTAACTAATACAAATTAGTTTTGTATCTTAATGAGCCCTGAACCATTGGCAAGGCTTTAAAATTCCCATTTTAAAAAGCAGATCAACTCAACAATTTGATTAACCGTATTTGCTTTGGACGTTAGGTTAGACAATACAGTGGACCCTTGTATAACAAACAGTTTGTATAACATAAAATTTGTACAACAAAAAAAATTCCAGAGATAGGGGAAATTTGCTTAACTGAATCGCCTATGGGGTGAATCTGTACAACATAAAAATGGGATCACTCTGTCTTCAATACATTCCTATGGGAAATTTGTATAAAGGAAAATTTGCTTCACATAATTTTATTTGGAACGAATTAATTCCTTTATACAAGGTACCACTGTACAACTTACTGTATTTTAATGATCCTGTGACTAGCTGAAGTCAGGTTCTGTCTTCGACATGTTTGCCTACAGATAAGCACTACACAAGCTGCCTATATGCCCTGAGCACATCTGATCTCACCTGATTTTGGAAGCTAAGCAGGGTCGGCCCTGGTTAGTACTTGTACAGTATGACATGGGGTCATGAAGAGTCGGTCATGACTGCAACAACACAACACAACACACACAAGCACTACACATGCACTCACGCACACGCACACACATACTCGCACACACCCTGAACATTACATTTTGTACTTTCAGCCAGATAGGTATGATAAATACCACTTCACACCACTTTGTGCTGTATTTTCTCTTAATCTGTGACTTCTCTCTTTATTAACTGTATGTATAATCAATATTAGAATGCATTCAAATTTCAGAATAGCAGATTAAGGGATGGGATGTTCACTGCCTACAAACAGCAAAGAGATGCAACTAAGGAGTGAATAATCCTAACACCAGATGTCCTCAGTTTTCCACGTGACAAATGTGGAGATAACAAATATTTGGTGAAAACTTGTAGGGCAGTTTTCCCCCATACCTATCGTATCTACCAACCTACCTACCTACCTACCAAGGATCTTTGGACACTGGGCAAAACATCTTCCTATCCCAGACAAATAACTAGGTGCATCCACTGTACGGAAACTGGGACATTCATGAGAATGAAAATTCTGCCTCTGTTAGGTGAGATCTAACTCTAAAATAATATTTAGAAAACAAACAAACAAAAACACCTAGGCAAAACTTGAGTTTGGGAAATTATGATAGACAGAAGACTAAATGAAATCTCTTCCCATTTTTATGACGTGAAGGTTATCATTCCATCTGAACATGACAAAATGCAGTCAATCATAAGATATGTACTGTATATACTCGAGTATAAGTTAACCCGAGTATAAGCCGGGGGCCCTAATTTAAACCCCAAAAACTGGAAAAATTTATTGACTCAAGTATAAGCCTAGGATGGGAAATGCAGCAGGGCCTGGCAACTCCTCCTTTGTGAGCTGTGTGTGTGTGTGATGTTTAAAATGACTTTTAGCCACTGAGGCAAGTGCTTGAGTTGGTGGCTAAAAGTCGTTTTAAACATGGGGGTTCAGGAGAAGTGGCACACAATGTTTAAAATGACTTTTAGCCACTGACCCAAACTTGCCTCAGTGGCTAAAAGTATTGACCCGAATATAAGCTGAGGACCCCTTTTTTCAGCCCAAAATTAAGGCTGAAAAACTAGGCTTATACTCGAGTATATACAGTAATTGTTGAGAATAAACATGAAACCATGGCCAATAACATGGGTTTCCCTTCACCAACCAAGATAGGATACTGTTTGAAGTTTAGATGGCACCCTAAACTGTGTAAATCTAAAATAGAAACTTCCATTATCATCATGGAGAAAACTTTCTGCACCTCCTTATTTTTCTTTCCATTACAAATACTAGAATTTTTCAAACAATTGCATGGGATCTGGGGTCTTGGAAGGGAAAACCGACACAGATCACAAGTAACAACAGTTAACTTTTGCATGTTAAATGGGGGGGGGGGTTGAGAAATACAAGTATGCAGTATTATAGCCCCTTTCACAGACTATCAGAGGTTTCTAATATCTTCTCACATATTAGCAGTGTTATTTGTTACTTTTTATTATCATATTTAAGGGAATTTTCTTGATCAACCTTTAAGCCTTTTTAAAAAAATTTTTTTACCTAGATTCAGCCCTAGGAGGCACTAAAATAAAAAGAAATAAGACTGAAAAAATAGCAGTAGAGAGCTGCTAGGGGTGAGGGTTTGTAATTAGCTTTATTTTGTTTTTGTTTTTAAAAAAAAACAAAAAAAACATGTTTTAACTAATAGGTTTCTTCTATACAAATACAGATTTGAATAATTTTTAGCTAAAGCATATTCACACTATTTCCTTTTTCCACTAATGTCCCTTTATTTCAACCAGACTTTGCTGTTTCACAAAGTTCAGGATTTTATTGCTAGGGAGGGGAATGTTCTAGCAATTGTCTACACCCACATGTGCAATTAATCTTCACTGATTTCAGCCACTCCTTGGCTAGAATCCATGGTATATTTAACACTGGACACAGTTTAAGTGAATAATATACCCAGCCAGATTGTTTTCAAAGACAATGCAATGAGATAAATAGAACACTTTGATCTCTGGGGGATTCTGTAGAGGTATTTCACCCAAATTTGGAAGTGACCTTCAGTGACCTTGCCTCCATTAGGGAAAACAGATCAACAGGACCATGTTTACCTAATCAAATTAATATACAATGTACCTTCATTAAAATACAAAACTTTATCTGTACAAATTTATCTGCACAATCATATTTCAGATTTTAAAAACTAGGTATATTTGACAATCTGTTTCATATTCAATCTAATGTTGTGTTCATCTATAGATTCAGTCTCATGAAGTAATTTGTGGCCTCCAGACATATGTGGTCTATATAGGAGAACTCCATATAGAAAAGTGGTTCCCAACATTGCATCCCCAGATGTTCTTGGACCTAAAACTCACAGAGGCCCTTAGCACTAGTTCTGCTGGTCAGGATGAGAGCTGCAGTCCAAGACATTCTGGGGACCCAAGGTTACAGAAAATAATTTGCATTGCAACTATCCTTTGGATTAAAGCATGTACGGGAAAGCACAATCAGGTTGTTCTAAATTGCCACAAATGTATACTGTAGAAGTACGTATCTTGCTAAAAATATTTTGTGAGCTAGATCCACAAGGAAGTCACAATCCAGATTACACAATTATTTCTGTCCAAGTTGAATGGGTAACAAATGTATTTAATTTGTATCACTTTCATCTATATCCTATAACCAAATTCAAGGCAAATACAGTTTTATGCAACAATATATATGCTGCATTTTTATTTGCATTTATCAAGGGGATTTTAAAAAAACCAGGAAGCTTTTCTACAAAAAAACAAACAAACCCCTGTGATTTTAACTAAAATGTATATAAAATGCATTTGTATTAATTTTCTTAACTAAGTATAAAAACACATGTAGCTCTTGGCATCCGGAAGTTAAGTCATGTGCTACTCATCCAAGTAGCTTCATCAATCTAAGGAATGTTAATGCAAGGCTTCCAAATTATAGTTCACCTTGGTTTCATGCCAAATGCAGTGAGAGCAGGTTTCTATCAATTGCAGGCCTCGCAACAAGTTTCCTCAGATTGATGAAGCTGCTTGGGTGAGTAGTGAAACATTTCAATCTCACAACAAAAGAAGTCCAGTTGCCATTGTCCAAATTCTGGATAACCTCACCTGGATGACTGAGAACCTTCACAAACATATCACTCTTGGTATCATACAAAAAGGCAGCAATGTTAGGTTGTTTCAGCATACAGTACTCTCCCCCCCATATCAAGCTTCATATACTGTGGTCCCAGTATATCATGGTTCTGAGTCCTAGTCTCTGAAGCCATGGAAAACAAACCTGTTCCCTCTTCAATATGACATCCTTTCAAATATTTAGCTAGAGGGAGTGGTATATAAATTAAATAAATAAATAAATAAATCCCCCTCAGTCTTCTTTTGAAAGGCTAAACGTTCCCAGTTCCCTAAGTCATTCCTCATAAGACATTTCTTCCAGACCTTCAACCATCCTGGTTGCCCTCCTCTCAACCTGTTTTGGGTTGTCAACATCCTTTTTAAATTGAGGAGCGCAGAACTGTACACAGTACTCCAAGTAAGGTCTGACCTGAGCAGAATAGAGTGGTACTATCACCTCCTTTGCTCTAAAAACTGTTCTTCTGTTGATGCAACCAAGAATCACATTGGCTTTCTTGGCCACCACGTCACACTGCTGACTCATGTTCAATTTGTGATCCACCAAGATGGGTGTCTCCCATCCTATATTGAGCAGGACCCTACATTTCTCTCTGTTGAAACTCATTCTATTTGCTTTGGCCCAGCACTCTAATCTGTCAAGGTCATTTTGGATTTTTATCCTATTCCCTAGGGCAGGCCTGCCCAACAGGTAGACCGGGGGCTACCAGTAGCCCGTGAAGGGTTCAAAAGTAGCCCACCAGCCATCAATCAAAAATGTGAGGGGATAAGTTCTCCACCTCTACCTCCCCCACCCCAAGGACCCCCACTGCTTCAGCAAAGCTCTGGGTCTGCCAGCCCACTGTCTCAGCCGAGCAGGGCAGTTCAAGGGCCATGGCACAGTCCCCTGCTCTCCCTACTGGCCAGATGATCGGCATTCCACTGTCTCCTGCCCAATTGAGTTGTTGGTACAGAGCGGAGGAAGGGGAGTGGAGGGGACAGCAAGGGGCGGGGTCATGGGCGTGCCCACCTCCTTTGCACGGTGATGTCTCCCTCTTCTCCCCCCCCCCGAGAATTCCTTCCTTCCATCCTCCTCCTCTTCCTCCTGAGTGAGAGCTATGGACAGCAGCAGCAGTGGCAGTGAGGGGGCTGGAAGGGAGAAGGGGGAAAACAGGAGGAGAAGTAGAGTCAGGCCCCGGGCAGGTTGGAAGGGAAAGTGCACCTTTTAAAAAAAGTTTTCCAGCAGCCCAGACAAGTGAAATGGGCGCTCTGCACAAGCATGCACGTGCCTCCTTTGCACCCATCCACACTGGCTCGAGCGGGTGTAAGGGAAGCATGTGCATGGTCAGCCTTACCATAGGAAGGTATTGAAATGTGTTCCCTCCAGAAAGGATTAATTGATTTTCAATGCATTCCTATGGGAAACCGCTGCTCTACTTACAATTTTTTTTTTTTTTTTTACTTATGAGCATATGCTCGGAACAGATAAGATTCATAAGTAGAGGTTTTAGTGTAGTAGCCCTCAGGCACTGTTGTCTGGAAAGAAGTAGAGCTCAGCCGGTTCAAAGTTGGACAGCCCTGCCCTAGGGAATTAGCCTCCCCTCCCAATTTGGTATCATCTGTAAATTTAATCAGTCTATTCTCGATTCCTTCATCCAAGTCATTAAAAATATATATTGAATAGCACCATTCATTGTTTCAGTTAACACAGGAATTCAGAAAAATGAATGTGTGGCCATATGTTTTTTTTTCCAGCCTGTCAGCCCTTTGCACTGATGTGTGTTTATCCTTTAGTTATGAACCCAGGATAAAGCTAGATTTGCACCATGCTATCTTTGAAGAAATGGGTTTTGAGCCACAAAAGATTACACCAAAACAAATCCGTTGGTCTTCAAGGTGCCACCACATTTTGCTTCCCCTTCACTTTTTTTCTTTTAATTTAGTCAATACAGTACTTCCCTGTTTATTGTGGGGGTTATGTTTCCTTCCTAACCCGTCATAAAGGAAAATCCACGATATGCAGATGCCTTTATCTGTGGGTCGGCCTGGGACCAAGGGACCTGTTTGGGGCCTCCTGTACTTACCCCAGGCCTGGCACTGCCCGGAATGGGCCTCCATTGGGATTCCTGGGCCTGTACAGGCCCCAGAAGTGGCTTCCGGCAAACCAGGCTGCCGAAAGCCACTTCTGGAGCCTGTACAGGCCTGGGAAGCTCACCAGAGGCCCATTCTGAGCAGCACCTGGCCTGGAGTAAGTATAGGAGCCCACTCACAGCCAACTGGTCCCAACCTGCAGCTTGCCCTGGGCCCAGCCCCACCTGGCTGGTTCCCTGCCACCTGCCCATGCCTACGGTCCCTGCAAATCAATGGTTTCAAACTACAGGAAAAGATATTCCATTTGAACATTAGGAAGAACTTCCTAGCAGAGCTGTCAAGCAGTGGAATATGCTGCCACAGAGGGTGGTGATGTCTCTTTCTTTGGAGGTTTTTAAGCAGAGGCTGGGTGGCCATTTGTCGGGAGTACTGTACTGCACGGCAGGAGGTTGGACTGGATGGCCCTTGAGGTTTCTTCCAACTCGATGATTCAATGATTCCACATGTGGAAAGCCTTGGGAAACATCATAGGGGCTAGACACATTCTCCGTAGCTAATTTCTGAAACTTTACATTTTTAAAACTCAGTGTTGTGGTGACAGATTTCAACCAAGTGCAGTGACAGCCAGGTTCCCTCTAATTTTTGCCAGGCTGGGTGGGTGAGGGGCACTCACAGGATCCAACAACAACGATAATTAAGGGAGCGACAACACTGTGATCGATACAGTACTCCATGATGGTGCATCTGCACAGCTTAGAAAAAAAAATGTTGAGTTTGGGTATTTCCAGAACAGCTTTACTATGTTAAAACATTTTTGTTTTGTTTCAGAAAACCAAAAGATTCAAAGAAAAGAACAAATATACAAAGAGCTGGCTACCTTTCTTTTATGAGTACATGAGGTAGGTAGGAGTAGGAAATGAATTATTTATAGTGAAATGACTTCTGTTTGTCAAAAGCTGTCAAAATTCATCTTCCTTTTCTTCACTGCACATTTATCACCAAGGCCAAGTGTCAAACTACACACGCAAGAATAAAATTCTTCTGTTGTTCAAGTAATGACAGAAATTTCTTTTGAAAGCCATATTGGTTAACTAATAGACAGCATTCCTCTCCTGAAGAATGCATTGCTCTTGTATATCTCAAATGGTTATCATCATTCTGACATCCATGCACAGACAGAACAACTATTATAACAATTGGAAGAGGATTATTTTTACACACACACACACACACACACACACACACACACACACACACACACACACACACACACACACACACACACAACTTATGCCACATTCAGTGACAGCAACATACCCAAAGCAGGACCTCACTGTGTCATCAAAATCTAAGTGGCCATTTGGATCAGAACAAGGGTTGATTTTGCCCAGCATTTTTTTCTGACAATGATCACTTTGACATCTAAGAGAAGCTGATGAACAGGACACATACCTCTTGGTTGTGTGTGATTTCCTTTTCCAGTCATCTCTTTCTTGCACCTTCGCCTCCTCTTAAGGAAGCAAAACTCACAATATAACTACATACTTGATGAAGATTTCCTTTTATCAGTCCTGGTATTCTCATCCCTCAGGTTCACTGAGTGATTCCAGGCTCAAATATTATCAGAAAGTGAGAAAAGAATCTACTCATACCTTTCTCTGGACTATTCCATCATTTTTATTTTTTTGTTTGAGGAAAGGAGGAAATTTGGGAGAAGGGGATGAAACGTATGCAATACCTATTCCTGTATCAAGCCTATACATATTTAACAGTTTGGGTGTGTTAAATGCTTTATTAATAGCTTAGTTATTGTGTGTGTGTGTGTGTGTGTGTGTGTGTGTGTGTGTGTGTGTGTGTGTGTGTGTGTGTGTGTGTGTGTGTGTGTGTGTGTGTGTGTGTGTGTGTGTGTGTGTTGCATCATTACAGTCGTGACCGACTCTTCGTGATTCCATGTCCATGGAGCTTTCTTGGCAGGAATACTGGAGTGGCTTGCCAGTTCCTACTCCAGGCACTTACAGCACCCGGTATTCCCTGGTGGTCGCCCATCCAAGTACTGACCAGGGCCGACCCTGCTTAGCTAGAAAACAACAATATTTGTGAAATATAAATATGCATAAGCCTTCTTTTTGTAACAGCAAAATTGTGACTAAGGCTGCACTCACATCCCTCAAAAGGTTTCCAAGTTACTCCTCTGAAATTGTGGCTCATTTTCTGGGGGGGGGGATCAGAGGATGCACAGCCACCAGCAATTCCCCTCCATGCTAACTCCATGCAGCAAATCTAGTGTGCTAGGAGGCTACTACTACTTGGGTTCCATGTTCTAGCGCACAGTTCAATCTACATTCCGTTATGTACTCTTAGATCGATTCATCCTTTATACATCCAGCATGAATTTTCACCGACCCCACCAGCTCTCTTTCAGCTCTTTTATTTTGTTATTTTTATAACGTTCCGATGGGAATGCATGTTGGTATGCTTCCGTCAGATTTGGCTTGAGGTTCCCCAGGAGGGATTGGTTAGCTTGTGCCCCATAGCACGTTTCTGATAGTGTAGCATGGAAATGGGGAGAAATGGGAAGGATCTGGACATGGCCAGCAAGGACCTTTTGACACGGTGATGTAACCTACACATTTTTTTTAAAGGGGAGTAAGGGAGGCAGTGAAAATTAAAAAAAAAAGAAGGGGGTATGTCATGCTTGAGGGGTGTAGATGAACATATACCTTCTGATATATCCAGGAAAAGGTGGAACAGTTAAAAAGTATGCACTCCTGTCCCTGGAGATACGCCACAGGACCAAAAAAAAGTGACTCTATAGGAAATAGAAAACATAAAAAAGCAAGGGGGATTTTCTCAAGTGGGACTCTGACCTTAATCGAGAGACTAGTTCAAGCTGCCATATTCTGTCCTATGTAAGCCAAAGGAGGGAAGAGTTGAAAAAGGAAACCACATGGTTTGTAGTAAGTACAATAAAGTGCATCACTTAGACAGGAAGCTTCATGTTTCATTATTCCTTGGATCACAATATGAACTGTATTGAATGGCAATGTTTATTTTGAATATAAGGTCAGCATTATGTATTCCAGCATGGAGCAGGAAGTAGCACTTGACAGCCTTGTAGCCCCTTCCAACATCACCATTCTAGGATTCTAGAATTCTATGTTTACCACCCTACATGCTTTTTCAGTGGGAGGGGGAGAGAGCTCTCTTCCTACTTGGCTTCACTATTTAGAAAGAATGACTCTTCATATTGCCCTCAGTAATCCTCTAGAACAGTGTTAGCGAACCTATGGCATGGGTGCTAAAGGTAGCACTCAGAGCCCTTTCTGTGGGCATCTGACTTCGACCCGTCACAGCCACCCGTATTTACGTTAAATTGCTGTATTGGCACTTTGCGAAAAATTAGTGGGCTTTGAATCACAGTTTGGGCACTCAGTCTCTAAAAGGTTCACCATCACTGCTCTAGAATGATCAGTAGGGCTGAAATCCTGTTAGGGTTCAAGAGGTATAATGTCAGGTTTCATAAAATCAAACCTTAACGCAAAGCCATGCCTAACTTCTGCCAATGAACCATAGAACAAATAATTTGTCTATTGCATGAAGTGGGGAAATATTACAACACGCAGACACCTTCGGGATTTAAAAAGTTCACAATTTTAAGGGGAATTATTTGTAACAGACATCTTAGCTCTGTGTTGCCTGTAGAAATAGGTTGGCCATACGTGCATCATCCATCACCATGTAGTTGGTTTGATCTTTGTGAAGTTTCCTTCCAAAACACAAACATACCCACTAGATAAATTAATTATATATCTGGGCTGGACAGACCTGGTACATATTTGAACTAACCTTTGGATAAGTTTAGCAGTTGGGTAGCTCAGTGAGATGGTCACTTGGTTGCAAAGCTTGAGGTCAAGAGTTTGATTCCCCACTCTCCTTCCAGGAGAAACAGTCTGCTTGTGTGCCCATCCACAAGCTTCACAGTCATACACAACCTCTAGCAGAAGGGACTAGTAAACTACTTCTGAGTACTACACACCTTGAAAACCACTGAAAGAATCAACTTGACAGCACACCATCAATCACCCACCAATCAGTGATGGAATACAATACTTGTAGGAAGTACATGTTTTCATCTTTTTAATTATTTAAATCCCCTCTAAGAACCCAAAAGAATTCTGTAATCCAATCGCTCTCTATTTGCCTTAAATCTCTCAACATCTCTATTTTCCAAGATAAAGATGTGATAAAAAGAAAAGGTAAAATGTTTGTGTAGGAATGCCGTGATACTCAAAACTTGTTCTATGCAGGATCCAATACACACACATGCAGTTTAAAACCAGTGGCATTTTCACCTAGAACATTAAGTTAATGTTGAGCTACTAACACTGCACATGTATCAACAAGCACGGGAAACACAAAGCAAACAAATTCAAGGAGTCTAGAGATGGAATATCCACTCAAACAACCCAATACTGATTCTGTAAGTAGAGTGGAGGGAAAGTGTGATGGTACTGCATAAAAATAATAATTCTGGAGCAAACAATATTTAATGAAAAAGCCCCTGAAATATATAATATATTCATAACTCTGGAATAATTAAAATTCTGAATGATGTTTCGAAAAATTAAAAAGCTTCACATGACAGCTCACTTCTAAGCAGGGGTTCAAAGTAGTTAAGTTGTCTGACAAGTAACTTGGAAAAGCAAGGCATAAGACTGATCTCAGAAAATGTAAAGGAATGTAGACTTACCCCACCTCCCCAGGCGGAAAAATAGCACTTTTGTTTGTTTTTTCTGCCACCTTTCCAAGGTTCACGTCTGGAATGGGGATAAACAGTTCTTTCTCCTTTTTTGAAAAAGTTGCATCATTCAGACTTTATGAAAATAAAATATCAGACTCACATTTCACAGATATTTAAAAGAATGTATTTGATCCTGACTGTATAAATGTTCAACTAGAGCGCTGAGAATGGTGGGATGGTGTGAGGCTCACACAGATTCAAGTTCTTTCAGCAGGTTAGCATATTGAAAAGGTTGGCCCAAAACAGCAATATTTCCTGGGGGTGGGGGTACTTTTGTTTAATGAAATTAAATTGCTCTACCTGCTTTTTACGGTATAGAAAGACAAGGCTTGGCAGGGCTTTAATCACTGACAAGCAAGAGACTGAAGAGGTTGCCTTGCAATTTTGCCAGAAGTAACAGCTGTCAACAATGTAGACACGATTTACACAAGCCACATTCTAGTGATTGCTTGTATTCAAGAGTTCCCTTCTCCTTGAATAATTTTTGACCGAACAAGGCAAGCAAGTAAACTATATAGAAAACAAGTAACCCGTCCTCTTCTGCAAAAGTCTGCTTGCGCTATTAAAAACTTCACACACAGTAGCATCAAAACAAGTGTAGGCCAAACAGAGCCAGCTTATTCATCCCTGTGTCTTCAGCAACAGACCCACAGCAACCCCTACAACCTGCCAAAAACTTTTAAATGTTTGGCCAAAATAGTTCCTTTGTAGCCTCTGTAAAATGGGGAACCATTCTGCCATGTTTCAAAAGAGGCCCCTGTATACTCGTGGGCTTCTCACCCACCCACCCACTGAAATTTTAAATATTTTACAATTATTATTTTTGGGACACTTGAGGGTGCATGGGCTTTATTCAATAATTGGTGGTGAGCTTCATGCGGAGAAGGTCTCTGTGGAAGGACAGCTGGGTAATCTTCAGAGAAAAGGTAGCAGTGAAAATAACAAGCTGTAAAGCAGTGGTTCTCAACCTCTGGGTCCCCAGATGTTCTTGGACTGAAACTCTCAGAAGCCTCCACCACTCGCTGTTCTGGAAGTTGTGTCTGTGAGTTGCAGTCCAGGAACATCTGGTTACCCACAGGTTGAGAACCACTGCTGTAAAGCAATGAAAGATACACCACCTATGAGCCTTGCACACTTGTCCTTTCTGAGGTTGGCGAAGTTACGACCCATTTAGTTACATCATGTAGTGATCACAGCCAACAGGTTTTTTTTTCCCCCTGACATCTAAAACTGACCCAGTTTATAAATACAAGATATTTAACTCAGGTAGCTTTGAAAGGAAGGAAAAAGTCAATAACTCTTTCACTGGTTAGCAGCTTCTGGGGAGTAAATGATATACAAAAAAGAGTGAATGTTTCAGGCCTTTGTTGTGCCTTCAGGCTCATCTTCACATGGTCGAGTGATGTAGTGTGAGCTATTTCTTTTTCCTTGGCAAGAATTTTAACAACCACTGTCAGAAGGCATTACTCTTCCCTGGCATTACCTAATTGATTCTAGATACAGACCAAAAGCAACAATTATTACTTCCCTGAGAGGGATTACATTCTTCCTGCAGAGTACCTTGGGCATCCATTTATTGTCTGTCACATGCAGTTTTCCAATGGACCGTTTCACCACTCTATTCCTCCAAATTGGGGAGCAAGAAAGATTCTAATTTGCCCCTATGTAAAAGAATGTTGCATACTTCTACGTGAACCAGCAAATAAACAGTCTGGATCTTCTGCTGTTGTTTCCTGTACATTTGGAATGTATTGGCCATTGTCCCCTTAAGCTTCTGCCAAGAGAAAAGTCTGGCCATCATAGTCACACAGGATTGTACACGTGTACACACTTTGCCCTTGTGCAAACAATACTCTCCCCAAACAAAGTCCACCCTCTGCTGGTCAATGGTAATGTCTGCACAAGTGGCATCATCCAACGTTTTAATGCTGGTGGAACTTTCCATTTAGCAGGGGGTTAAGGAGACATTTTGCCAGTGTCTCAAGTTTAGAAGCCGGAAACTCTTCCAGAACGACAGGTTAAAATCCATTATGTGGCCACTAAATTCTTAAATAAGGGTGAACTCTTCATGTTCAGATTCTAGCTCAACTTCATGCACCTTTATGTGACACTGAAAAATACTACGAGTACTTGATAAGTATCATTACTTTAAAATCTGTTAGGAGTACTCACACTTCCAGTTGCAGACCTAGCCAAAGTGCCCAAAACATGGAGAAACAGATATAGCCTGGAAAGGTTTATCCCAAGATATAAGCTGCATTCCTATGTACACTTGATCATATACAATATTTTCCATGTATAAGACTATTTTTTTCTTAAATTTTTAGACTAAAAATTTAGGGTCATCTTATACACAGAAGTAAGCTGAGGAGAGAATTGTGCAGTTGCAAAACTCTAATTTTGGCTTGGAAAAGTAGGGGTCACCTTATACATGAGGAAATACGGTAACTAGGATAATAGGTAAACATACTATAAATGGGACATAATTCCAAGGAAAAAGACTGCGCTTGTGACCAAGTCAACTGCACATGCACAAATACACATGTACATATCATGCAACCCAATCCCTTTAATTGTTTCTGTAACTTTCATTTATTCCTACTTTTGTTCGGCGATTACAACTGGTTCAGAATCGTGCGGCGCGGCTAGTAAGTGGTGGAACCGCTAGGGATCACATCACGCCGATTCTACGTAGCCTACATTGGTTACCAGTTCCTGCCCGAGCCCAATTCAAAGTGCTTGTTTTGACATATAAAGCCCTAAATGGCTTAGGACCTGGATACCTGAAGGACCGCCTCCTTCCATATGAACCTACCCGGCAATTAAGATCAAGCCAGGGGGCCCTCTTGAAAAAGCCATCCCTCAAGGAGGTAAGAGGGATGGCTTGCAGACACAGGAGTTCTCGGCAGCTGCCCCCAAGCTATGGAATGCCCTCCCAAGTGAGATCCGCCTGGCGCCAACACTGATGACATTTCGGCGCCAGGTAAAAACCTTCCTGTTCCAGAAGTTTTTTAATTGATACAATTTAGATTGTGGGTCTTCTGATGGCAATTTTAGTGTGATGTTTTAGTATAAGGTTTTTATTGTTGTTTTAATTATTTATTGTTGTTTGATGTTTTTAACTGTTTTAATTCCTGATTGTAAGCCGCCCAGAGACCGTTGGGTAGTGGGCGGCATATAAGTTGTAAAAATAAAATAAATAATAAATAATAATAATGAAACATGCATTTATAAGGCAATGATTTTAACTTCTACATACGTGAATGTAGCCTTTCTTCTAGATCTTTTTCATCATCTTCCCTCTTACATGCATATCTCAAACTAAAGGATCTTGAAATTAAAATATAAATGCATACATGTACACATACCACAAGTAATTAAAAATACCCCATGGAAAGTCTTTGATTTTGTGAATGAATATAAATTCTATGAGTTGCAATAGAAGTTATGGCATTTCAAATGAGGAACAGACTCATGGAAAGATATATTAGTAATTACAGTGACCCCCCCCCCGCCATTTCGCAGCGCAGGTACCGCAGCCCCGCTACATCACGGGATCGCAGTACCTGCACCGTGGGCGGGGGCGGGGGCCGCCGGGTCACTCCACGCCGCCCCCCCACACCACCGAGAAGCCTCAGGGGGCGTGGGAGGGTGATGGGGGTGATCGGGTCGCTCCGCACCGCCCTCCCACGCACCCCCCCCCGAGAAGCCTTGGAGCAGCGCAGAGCAATCGGGTCGCTCCGTGCTGCTCAACCAGGCTCCCCCGGGAAGGCTCGGGGCAGCTGGGAGGGGCAGCTCGGAGCGATCGGGTCGCTCCGCGCCGCTCAACCAGGCTTCCCCGAGAAGCCTCGGACCGCGCGGGCGGGCCACGGCAGGAGGTAAGATGCCCCCCGCCCCCCACCCACTTCCGCATATCGTGGATTTTCTTGCATCGCGGGTGGGGTGGGTCCCTAACCCCTGCGATCGGTGGGGGGTTACTGTATTGCTCCTTATATCTTATATATTTAGTGAAACTGGTTTTAAATATCTGGAAACATCAACTTACAAGCAGTGATTAAAAGGGAACAATATGCCAATAAGAGTAGAAGCCATATGCAGGTCTTGTAAGAAATCAATAGTAAACCTCACTTAGGGCATTTATACACGACCCCTAAGCTCCGCTGCAAATGGTTGCAAGCTCCGGACTTTAAAAATGTTTACCCACCAGCTCCGGAGTTTGCAGACAATTAAGTGCGACCCCGCCCACCTAAGCGCGACCAAACAGCAGTTTTCTTGTACCTGCTCTTTGATGGTGAAAAATTTTGATGCGGAGACTGCCTGAGCTCTCCTCGCTTCTTTCTGTTGTTTTTCTTTTGCCTCCGCCCCTTAAAGAGGAACCAGGAAGTAAACGGAGGTCGGAGCAACTTCCACCAGCACCGGAGGTAAGCCTTTTATTCTTTTGTCTCTGTCTAAGGCTTTTTTTTTCCTCCCTCCCTCACACAGACAGAACAAAGAAGTGCGGAGTGGGTGGGGATGGAGGAACAGCAACGAACCCTCAAGATCTCTGGTCCGAATTTAAGGGACCAGCGGATCTTAAGGGTCGTGTAAAAAGGCCCTTTGTTTTAAGATGGCCGAGAGTCTGCCTCAGCTCGACAATGAAAAAGAAAAAAGAAATCACAAATGAGAAATGGCATTGTTTTTAAAAAACATTCTTGAAAGCAAGCAGCTCTTGGCATTCATCAACTCTGCACAACCTTTGACAGGTCAAATATAGCACATTATTGCAAAGGTTATAGACCAAAGCAGAATTGTTATCATTGCTGTGGACAAAGAAAGGGGCTCTTTTTGAAGTATGAACTGTTAGAATATCCATCTTTCCCTGTTAAAAGGCTCTTCTCTTGATAAAGCATATGAAAAAATAAACAACATTCACATAGGCATAAGCAATGTGTAATACACTACTTTTAAATGCAGGATCATCTCCAGCATTGACAGAGACTGAGTACTTTGAGGGTCTCTGAGAGGAATCCAGAACTTAACCATTGGACAATGCACTGCTTAAGTAAGGAACAATATTTGTGACTGCCTTATCACAGAAATGTACTTCAGAAAATATAAAGAATATATAGGAAGAAAGCGAGATAAAGCATACCTTCCCTCAGAAACTGACACATTTGTGAAAATTGTGGTGAATTTAAAAGGCATAAAAATACAGAAAAGAACCTGTGGTCAATTTGCTCATCACAATATGCATACACAAGTAACATCTGAAAGAAAAGAGAGCCACTTAAAAACAACAGCCTTAAGCTACCTAGAGACCTCAGTGGTTTAGGTCTTCTGCTGTAGAGCTATAAGTTTTGAAATGGATTCACAACCGTGTCTCTTACAAGTAGAGCCAGGTTGTGTGGCCTTGGGCAACTGTGCAGTCCCACAATGCCCACAGAAGGGAATGGTAAATGACTTGTGGGAATTCTCTATCTGGAAAACCCTGAAAAGGGTGGTGGTGGTGGTGGTGGTGGTGGTGGTGGTACTGTAGTAGTAGTAGTAGTAGTAGTAGTAGTAGTAGTAGTAGTAGTAGTAGTAGTAGTAGTAGTAGTAGTAGCAGCAGCAGCAGCAGCAGCAGCAGCAGCAGCAGTAATAATAATACAATTTTTGAAATATTTTTTAAAAATAAAAATAAAGGAGTAAGCAAGACAGGCACAGTCCTCTATTGAGGTGACTAAGCATAATGCGTTTAAAGAAAGAGATGCAATAAAGATTAAGAAATCAGACCCTTTTACACGGTATACAGGAATGCCTAAATTCTGGTTAAAAATACTTTGGCACTTTTTATCCACTATTAAACACACACACACACAAAACACCAAGTGTTTTATCCACTATTAAACACACACACACACAAAACACCAAGTCAAGCCACATTGGGCAGGATCAGAACCTCACAGCCAACAACACACACATTCAATCCCTGAAATCATTTTCCTGAAATAGAAGAGTACATATATTTCTCAAATTTCATATCAAGCCATTGCATAGCTCGAGAACTGCAGGGAAGAGCAGGGTGCCAAGGCTGTTCTGAATTTGGGGGAGGCAGCAACAGAAGACATTTAAAAAAAAACAGAAAAAGAAGATTCTCCTGTCTTATAGCACTACATTCCTCATTTCCAATCTAGGCTTACAAGCATTCTCCCGCTCCCCACATCTTTTAACAACATTTTTAATACGGCTGCTTATCAAGACGTCCTTACTTTGTCAAATTAAGACACAGTGTTTTGGATTAGCAAGACTCCTTAAGTTCAACATGACTTCATGGTTGGCTCAGAGTTCAACGTCTCTAGGGCAGCCAGCCAACCATACAACCACTATAATTTCTGCTTCCCTCCCCCATCCCCTCACTGTTTCAATAGCAAACTAGCTCATTTCTTCTTTCCTGGAGGCAAAAAAGTATCCTATGATTTAAAGGGTAAGCACCATGACTAAAAATTAAAAGCTGAAGCACCTGTTTAATATACACCAACACACACGCACAAACACAAACACCCCCGCTGCATTTATCAGACCTTAAAGCAGCACCCAGCTCACATGTTTCAAATCAGTTAAAAAAAACTAAAATACAGTTTCGCCAACCATAGAACTAGTGAAAGAAGCAGCAAAAAAGCCTTTTAAAAAGTCTGGAAACTATCTTAGGCTTCCGCTCTTTTAAAATGTGGGAGAGGAGATCACATGACACTTAGGGTCTCCCACCTACCCATCTGCTGCTTTGAGAAAGGGCAAGGATACAAAATGTTGCATTTGATGTGTACATATAAAAACAATGAAAGGAATTGGATGCACAAAATTTGCAAACAAAAATAGTCATGACCATCTCACCATTTCAGGAACAAGCAATGAGCTAAAAGATGGAGAGCAGATTTCAGCCATTTTTTTAAAAAAAAAAAAAACAGAAAACACCTTGCTGATCTTCCTTGTTCTTGTTGATCCTCTGGCCTTCGCAATACCTTGATATCGAAGACTATCATGGAGATCAGCAGTGTACAAAGGGTATGTTAGGCCATACCTGGCACAATATTGTTAGCCGTTAAGACATCACCACCCTACCACCCTGCTTCCTTGTCGCCTTTGTCTCTTTTCCTTCAGTTACAGGTGGAGTATGGTCCATTTCACAACACAAGCTGTGGCCTTTTTTTAAGCCACTGGGGATTCTTCTGCAATAAATGTCAGCAAGGGATGTGTTTCAGTTCGTGGGATGGGAGGGGTTAAGGACATTCTGGCTTTTTCTCCGCTAGATCTGCAAACCAGATTGCTCAGTTTGCTTGGTGTCAAAAGAGCGATCTTTTTTCCTCCTCTATATGTCTTACTGCCTCCATGTGGAGGCCAATCCTCACTCTGCCCTCACCTAATGAGGGCCCTTAACCCTTCAGTGGTTCCAGTGGGCTCCCCAATGTCACAGAGGCACTGGACCAAGTAGAAACTTGTCTGAGGAGTGCAACACAATGCAGCTTTATTCCCAGCCTTGTTTATTTTATTCATTCATTCAATTTCAACAGTGACATGGACTTGTTAGAGAAATGTTCCACTTTTCAGAGTACAGCAGTGTCAATAATTCTATGCTTCATTGTCATCAGATCCAGAAGATGACCAGTCCCTGAGCAAGGATATACCCTAGATGCTGTTACAGCCGAGTCAGTCAACAAGAACAGATCCTCACCATGGTGCACATGTTGAGGGTTCAACTGTTTTAAAAGCAGTCTGTTCTTGATAATGTAACCATACATAATTCACTGAACCATAGAATCATAGAATCATCTTAGGCTTCTATGCAGGTTCCTGCATGGCAGGGCCATCCAGTCCAACCCCCTGCCATGCAGGAACCCCCATCACAGTATTTCCGACAGATGGCCATCCAGCCTCTGTTTAAAAACCTCCAAAGAAGGAGACCCCACCACCCTTTGTTGCAGCATATTCCACTGCCGAACAGCTCTAACTGTCATGAAGTTCTTCCTAATGTTCAATTGGAATCTCTTTTGCTGTAGTTTGAAACCATTGCCCCGAGTCCTAGTCTCTGAAGCCATGGAAAACAAACCAGTCCCCTCTTCAATATGACATCCTTTCAAATATTTAAACATAGCTATCATAGTTCCTCTCAGCCTTCTTTTTGAACATCTAAACATTCCCAGTTCCCTAAGCCGTTCATCTTTCCTCCAGACCTTCAACCATCCCAGTCACCCTCCTCTGTACCCACTCGAGGTTGTCAACATCTTTTTTAAATTGAGGTGCACAGAACTGGACACAGTATTCCAGGTGGGGTCTGACCAGAGCAGAATGGAGTGGTATTATCACTTCCCTTGATCTAGACACTATGGTTCTGTTGATGCAACCAAGAATCACATTGACTTTCCTGGCCGCCGCATCACACTGCTGACTCATGTTCAAATTGTGGTCCACCAAGACTCCCAGCATTCTGAAAAAGAATGCTGCTAGCTAGGACGTTCCAGATCTGTCTGTGTTCTCTCTGTTGAGAGATTTGTACTGCCTGGTAGCCTTATAATATTCTGCTGTGTGTGTCCTCCTGATATAGATTGGCTGCAAAAGCAGGATAAGCATGCAAATGTGGTTCAGTGTAAGAAAGTGGAAAGTAATGAACACTGGGGTAGAAAAATCAAAACTTTACTTATCAGCTAATGGGTTCTGAGCTGTCCATGGCAGATCAGGAAAGATGTGTGCTGGTGGACATCTCAATGGAAGTGTGAACCTAGTGTGTGGTGGCAGTGAAGAAGACCAGCTCCATGGTAGGCCTCGAGATCATTAAAAGGGAGGATTAAATATAAAACAGCCAATGTACAAAACAACTGGTAAGGCTGCACCTGGTTGCCACATCCCAAAAAACACATCACGGAACTAGAAAAGGTGCAGAACAGAGCAACTAAAATAATTACTGGGCTGGAATACCTCCCTTATGAGGAAAGGCTACAGTGTTTGGGTCTCTTTAGTCTGGACAAAAACCCTGAAGTGGGACAACATAGAGATGTACAAAATCATGGAGGGGATGGATAAAGTGGATAGAGGGAAGCTGTTTTCCCTCTCATGCAATGCCAGAACCAGGGGTCATCCACTCCAATTGAGGGTTGGGAGATTGAGAACAAACAAACAAAATATTTCTTTAGCCAGTGTGTTAGTCTGTGGAACTCCTTGATGCAGGATGTGGTGATGACATATGACCTAGATGCCTTTAAAAGGGGACTGGGCAGACCTCTGGAGGAAAAGTCCATTTCAGGTTACAAACCATGATGAGGATATATGTTGTCTCCAGTCTTAAAGGGAAGGTGCAGGGAAGTGGTTGCAGGAGAGAGGTTGTCCCAGAGACATCTGGTGGGGGGTCACTGTGAGATACAGGAAGCTGGATGAGATGGACCCTTGGCCTGATCAAGAAGAACTCTTCTTAGGTTCTTATGAACCAACCTAGCTTTTGATATGGCTGGATAAAGTGTTGCACTAGACATACTTGTCTTCAAAAAGATAATATCCTGTAATGTTCTGTTAATTGTGCCATCAATATTATAAAAGACCTAACTCAGGACCAAGCAGCTTCTTATTCAAGAATTTTACATTCTAAATGGCCTTTTATTTAATACTTTTTAAAATTTAATTCAGTCTGAGCCAATTGTTCCTCTCCATTTTCCATCTGTTATGATTTGTCTCCTTTGGCAAGCATTTGTTCTCCCAGAAGGGAAATTCATTCATGTTTCAAAAATACAGGTGAACAAATAATTTCCAAAGCTTCTCAAGTCATGTGTTCTTATTACTTTTATATTTTTTGCCCCCTAGTTATTATTCTAATAAATTTATAGAAATCTGATTGAAATTAACTGATTTGCATCTGGGTATTCTTCTACCCCCCCACACCTCCACACACACAAAATCTGGGACTATCAGTAACAGCTTCAGCCTCTTTTCTAGACCAATTTCATCCTTCAATTGCATTCGTTATCCATTTAAAATGGTGCATAATACTAATAATAACTTCAATCATTGCACCACATAAAATACAACTTATTAGATGTTTATAGTTGGGGGGTGGAGCAGGGTGGTGAATCATGTACTTGCCGAATACAAATGCTGAACTTTGAAAAGGATTACTAACACATTTCAGAAAAAAACACAGCTCCCTATTTCATTCTGGTTCCAAATTTTGGTTAACCAAAGGCTAAATTTATACCCTAATACAAATGTGCTTTTGTATTTCTAATGTATAGAAGTAGATCGCTCTGATTCTGCAACTTGTACCTCCGAGAATAGTGAACTAATTGTTAAGTACCATAGGAGAAAACAAGTTTATGTCCAAGACATGCCAGGGAGCAGAATGTCCAGTCAACACTGGACTTGATTGCGTTTTGGAAAATCCACATCTTGAGGCTGGCTGTTCTGTTTCCAGATGGGTGGAGATAATTAAAACTACTCATTCCAGCCATGGCCACACAGAACAGTAAGCTTTAAAAGTGCAGGTAAATGTCAACTAACATGAAGGAGGTAGATGTTAGAGCAAGAAAAACTCCACACCAGATTGGGGGCAATCTGCAATAGGGTATGACATCATGTTATATAATCAGATTTGCTATGTATTTAATCTGCTTTTCTGTAGTTTTGACCCCACTGGGGAGCGGGAGGGGAGGGGGGAAGGTACAGATAAACAGGCTCAAGTGAAGGGAATTCCAGTATTTATACTATTGACCATACTATTACAGCTGACTCCTTCTCCTTCTCCTTCTCCTGTTTCAAGGTCCAGCAACTAAGCACAGGAAAAAGCTAACCATTGTATGGTTTCTTCCTGTACAGCTAGGCTGATGGAGAAGATGGCATAACTCACGAAGAAAGGCACATCCTTATGGGTCCTTATTCTTGCACAGAAGGGCTAGACCACGGAAGGAAGGAATCCGTTTCAAGCCAAATTCTACTGCTTCAAGCCTTGTGTTATAGGGACTACAGTCACCCTGGACAAATCCTACAGAAATAATCTTGGATATTCAAACATAATTGAACAACACCCCTTGCCTGCTAGCAAACAGAACAATCTTTAACATCACATAAAAGGTTGAATGCTGGATGAAGTTCTAAGAAGTTAAATATAGTAATACAGCAAACAATGAAACCTACATCTACAAGAGAAATACCCAATGTCATTTTATTTTACCAAGTTTTAAGGCAAGTTTAAGGCACCAAAATGGTCCTTAATTTTTAAGAATCAAGTTAGTTTACCCTTCGTCGTGTTAGAGGTCTTACTATTGCTTGGTCCCCCACAGAGCAAATAATATTGCTTATCCCCCACAAAGCAAATAATGAGTCACATTAAAGTCAAATAAGGTTTATTAAACTTTAAATAGAAAACAAATATTCCACATTAAAGAGTCTGTATTGAAGAATGTCCCTATACTTGTTACACCATCCCCTAAAGCTGTATGGTATGCATGAAGGTAAGGTTCTCCATTTCAACAGCCATGAGGAGAGATTCAAATTGTCATTTTCCTGTCTGTTTAACTGACAGATCTTTCTGAAAGGAGGGGCACAAAAGAATGTTAGTATAGATAGACCAATAGTAAGTCAGATCAGGGTGATTGACATACCACATTCTGAGACTATCACATTCTGAGACTTTTGATCTGCATACTATAACACATCGTATAAAATTATAAGCACTTCCTTTACTGCAACTAAGTCTATCCAAAGGAAGGTAAAAACAGTGAAGAGAATATTAGCTTCGGTCTCATTTTTTTTTATGTGACTGGCTATCATCTGTGGAATAGTAATTGTTTCCTGAGCATCACTGCAATGACTGTTTTATTAGTTACATTTACATATAACCCGGCTAGTGGCAAGTCATTATTTTGGATGGTTTACAACAAAATAAACAACCTCCCACTCCACCCTCGAAAAATGACAAATATTTCTCACAAAGAACCACCATGATGAAAGCCATAAAAGATAATATATATGACTACAGAATAACAATTAATCAGCAAATCAGTAAGTAGGTCTGCCTCAGGGGGAGGACATTCTTAAAGGCCTCTTGAAAGAGCACAGATTTCACAAGTTCTCTGCAGGTATGGAGAAAGGGAGCCTGGGGCACCTCCACAGGCAAGGCATTCCATAGCTTTGCACCCATCACCAAGAAAGCCTGGTTCCTACTTGTCATTTTTGGGCCTCCCTGAGAATGCCACCCACAGTAAGGAAGCCTGGGAAGATCGGATGGGAAGAGTATAACTTCCTGTGCTAACTGCACTAGTGAAACAGAAAAGGAACAAGATGAGTGGGAGAGAAAGAGAAGCTTGTTGCGTTAGTATGTGAGGACTCCATTTCCCAATTGGGTGTCTATTCTAATAAGAAGTGGGCATGCGGTACCAAACAGATGAGAGACAGTTGAAAGCAATAGTTAAATTACCCTGTTGAGAACAAGAATGCCAAAACTGAAATAGACCCTCAGCTATTTCTGCATCAAGTTCAAAGAGCATTTTAAAGACATTATTCAAGAGGCTTTGGCTGGCAAATGCATGTGGCTATTTTAGTTTTTTAATCCACCTTCCTCACCACAACAGAAACAACAGGGCCCATCTGATATTACAAGCAGCAGAGCTGTGTAAACGGGGTGAAAATTCTTACAATTTAATCCAATTGCTTGGGTTCCCCAACAGAATTAGAAGATTAGTTATCCCGTCTGTACCATCAGAAAAATGCTCTCCTTGAAAAAGGGGAAAGGATAGAGAATAAGCTACTTAACCCCACCTGATCTGCCAAGTTATGCAAGCCTGGTGGATCAACAGGTTACTTGTCCTTCAAAAGCAGCCCTTCTCTCCCTGTTTATCAAGTCTACTTTTCTTTTCCTCTTTCCCCTCAGTATAATACAAATTCACAAGCAGCAGACATAAACAGTCCCCGAATGCAGATGGTCAGCATCAGAAAGAAATCAAAACTTCACTGACTTGAGCCTTCTTTTCTCAAAGCTGTTAGCAAGTTTCCTTCTGCCAACAGAATGTGACTGCATGACAGTACAGACAACTAGTATCCAGGCCTGGGTGTTCCAGACCGGAAGGGCAGAAACTGTTCAACAAGATTGCAAGAAGGCATTTCAAAACAGGACTCCCATTTTCACAAAGAGACATTTGACCACAGGAAAGAAATGACCTCTGGAGAGATGTGGAATTTAAAATCTGTTACTGCTATGAGGCCTTTTACTGCCCCAAGATTAATGGGAGATTCTCCAGTATAATAATCTCAAATTACCCTTTAGATTACTTCCCAGATATAATATTATTTAATTCATGAATCAGTTTTAATAAGGCAAGGTTATAAATGTGAATGTTCATGACTGATCTTTCCTCAAGCATTCCAAATTTTAAAATATATTCACCATAGAAATATTCTTCAGGTTGAGTGTTGTTCAGCAATTCAGTGGGCTTACTCTACTATGAATTATTATATTAAGCAACAGGATTTTGGCCACTGTTTCAAACAGCTGCCCTCAAATTTGTTCATGATAGAAAAAAATCAGTATGAAAACCAGTCTCAAACCCAGAGGGAAATAGCCTATATAAAATGGTTGGCAATACATTACACAATGAACTATGGCAACAAACCATGTAAAACTTTAACAACACTAAATCATCTGGAAGTTGAGCCATGGCAACTGGACTTCTTTTCTTGAGAGATCGAAATGTTTTGCTACTCATCCAAGCAGTTTTGTCAGTCTGAGGAAAATTAGTAGTGAGCCCTCCATTTTATAGTTCACCTTCTTTCACATTTCCCTGGTCTGAATAGGCTCATAAATTGGACAATGGCCTGAATAGTCTCATTAGGAGAACAATGGCCTAAGGTGCATGAAAGTCTAACCTATGAAGCCTTTCACAACGCCCATTATGGTTCTTTAGCTGTGGCTTTGCTGTTGGAAGTGTGAAGTGCTTCTGATTTGTCTAGAGATTGATGAAAGTGCCAATCTTGATAAGACTGTGTCTGAGTTGTCCAACTCTGCTGAAAGAGGGGTTTTCAATACACACATCAATTGCAAACCACCTATCTTCTCTGTCTAATATGTGTACCTTCTCATCTTTGAATGAGTGCCCTTTGTCCTTCAAGTGGAGGTGTACTGCTGATTCTGGTACTGAGCTTTTGCCCCTCATATGATGGGCCATCCTCCTGTTTAATAGCTGTTTAGTTTTTCCAATGTAGAGGTCTGCACACTCCTCATTGCATTGGACCGGATATACTATATTCCTCCTCTTGTGTTTTTGGGGTCGGGTCCTTTGGGTAGACAAGTATGTTTGTGAATTTGAAGTAAATAGGGATGTGGTGTTTTCAGGATCCACAGAGTGGATCCCACGCCTGTGGGAAAACACTAGGAAGAATATATCTTTATTTCTACAAATAAAGGCCCTACTTCTAAGCAAATGTCTCCAGAACGTAAGAAATATCTTCTGATAGCAGAAGAATACTGGGGGAAAGGAGACAACCACAACCCAATGTTGCATATCCATAGCAGAAGACATTTTTTCAATTCTGAAATTTATATATTTCTTATATAATTCTGTAATAATGCTAGAAAAAATGAAGGTAACAGGAAAAGAAGATATCTAAATAAGAGATGGATTGACTTAATAAAGGAAGTCTAAGAGTCTGTAACTGCTGAACTGGACAGCATGATGGGATCTTCTGGAAATCACTCACGCATTGGATTTCTGCAAGTCAGAAGCCAGTCAACAGCACAGAAAAACAACAAATCTTCAAGGACAAAGAAAATAACACACACATGTATGTCTAGATTAGAAAGCACAAGTAAGGGATAACATAAAGGACTAGAAATGACTAGTTCTTTGTTTTAACTACTAAAATTACTGTAGGCCCGAGATTCTCATTTGGAGAACAGAATGAGTAACATGGTTAGCAATGAATATCATCCTTTTTGACACCCCAGTACCACCCAATCAATTACATATGAAGCTATTCAATGTAAAACTTAATGGCATTTCGTTCTTATTCTTCAGATATGCAGCCAGGCATCAGAACAAACAGGTTTGCTTCAGACTCCCACAGAACTTTCAGAAAACTATTTAAAAGAAAAATGCAATCCTGCTCAACCTCTACCCATGCAAAGCACAGGTGGATAGTCTGTGGTCCTTCAAACATCCTTGCACTAAGGATAATGGTTACTTAGTATGTTCTTAAGCTTGTGATTACATTTACACCATTACTGAAATCAGCTTTATATTTATACAGCTCCCTGGGGAACCCCACAGTTCAGTACATAGATTTCCTTCTTCACCCATATTCATTGGTGGCAGACAACCTGGCACTGTAAAGGAAACTGCCATCCTTACTGTGCCAGAATGTCTGTGGGTTCTATGTCGGGTGAAATGAAGATGGCAATGGCAATGGATACAACTACTTTCCACGGTACTGATGTTGACAATTTCTACAATAAATGAGGAACAAAGCCCCCTTTTTTTTAAAAAGAATGGAAAACTCCATCAAATGGATGTTTCCAAGGATGATAAGCCTCTCCCTGTATTTGTCACAACATGCCCAGGGCTAACAACAGGCCTTACTCTGGCATTGTCTTGGATCCCAAAATATGGTCATAACTATCCATATCCAAAGGGAATGTGTATTTCTCTCAATAATCAGCCTAAAACTCCTTTGAAACAGAGAGAAGTAAAAATAGGTTGTCCACTCGTCAAAATAAACAATTCAAGATTTCACTAGGTCTTAGACCCACCTAAAGGCACTCTTTGGATCCTCAGGAATTTTGTACCTATATTAGAAAAGGAAACTTCTTGTGAGGTTACAAAGCTCTAGCAGTCTCTCAAAGATCACCGGCGCGGAGCTGGCTCATGTTCCAATGGGAGACTATGGAGCCTATGGTTAGGGCAGCATACTAAGAAATAAAACCGCTTACAAAAACCATTTTGTTCAGGAATGCACCATGGCAACAGAAGATAGGTTCAAGATGTTCCCAAGTAGCCTAAATTGTATACAGATGTACATACATTATGCACAGTCAAAATGAATTAAGGCAAGAGCTAGCACAAGAAAAAATACGGTGAAAAACAAACCATGCAGTAATATTTTACATACCTCGTAGTGACACCTGTTGCTCTCCACGATAAGAAATCTGGAAGATCAAAGAAGTATCCTGCTTTTTCCCAGCAAGACTCCCTCAAATTCTGCCAATTTTTTAAAAGGACAAAGATAATATATAGTTTTAGTACCTTATAATTTTAGAACAAATTTAAATCATATGCAATTAACCAAGAGAAACATCAGAATTACCTCTTCCCAGACACAAAGTACTCAACACACACCTAAGCCATTTGCACATTGACAGAACATGTGTAGGATAGTTCTGATTTTGTTTGTGCCTTCTTTTTCTTTCGAAGAGGTGAAGCCAACAAGAAAACAATAGGTTTCTCAAGAACATTTTTGCTAGCAATAAATCCAACCACCACAGGGCAGCAACAAAATCTTCTTACAGTCTTCCAAAAACATTAGATCCCTGGATACATATATAGTTGCTGGCATTCCCATTCAATGTGTGACATCTAGCATGGGCAATGACAATAAAGGGGAGTGGTATTATTTTTAAAAGCCATTATGCCATGGAGACAACAAGGTGAACAATGCCATACAAATAGCAAAGAGAATAGGATAAATGTAGAAGTCTAGATGTTGTCAGTAATTTTCTCTGATGTCTGAAGAAAATCACAGAATGTAGTTTAGAGATCATTGGAAGCTCTTGGATAGAATGAAAAGGTAGAGCTGAGGAGATCCAAGCACTTTATTAGCATCACATCACGATACCACATGATTAACTTGCAACCTACTGGTCCAAATGCTCTTGCATAGTTACACAAATGGAATACTTTTAGAGGGAAATACCACAAACATTATAAGACAGATGCTGAATCATGCAACTCATTATACAACTGACATGTCTACAACCTGTTTTGGAATAAAGTAAATATAAAGCAAGCATATAAATGTTTACTAAAGAAAGAAAGAAAAGTTGGGTCTCATCCTTTCAGTTTGATAGCATTCATAGTAGAAATATGACCCTCAGTGTCTTTTCATCCCATGCATTGTCCTGATTTCCATAACGTGAACTTTTTGTTAAAATCACGAACACCCATGTTTTACTCTGTAACGGCAACAGTAATATACAATTCTATCACTAGGCAACTAAAATCATCTGAGGAAGAGAAGTAGCAGTCAGGAAACTCTGAAATCAGAAACTGAAAACAAATCAAAAGTGGGCATCTTCAGAGCTTCGGCTGAGAAGCTGAGACACAGCCAGCCAGTGTATTTTAGGCCAGAGTTGCTGAACCTCTCTGAGCAGCTTATTTTGGTTTTCCTTCAAAGAGGCCAGGCCAAGAAGGCCAGCACTGCCAAATGAGTCACGAGCAAGGAAGACAAGAGAGAGGAGCAAACCTTAGAGAGGACATTTTTCTCTTGGGCTTTGGGTCAACAAGGGCAGGCTTTTGATTAATACCAAGTGCATAACCCTAAACAAATCTATCAGTTCAGTAAAGGGAAGAACAAGTTGGCCCAGGGTATTCATTCCATTGGTCTACATCTCCAAAAGCCACAGTAAAGTGTGTCCCTTTCAGAGTGCCCAAGTGATTCATGCTCCTCATGAAAGTGATTTGTCATCAGTGATTAGTACAGACAAATACACCAAGCTCTGTTGTATGCTCCCAAAATAGGAAAATCATCTCCATGTATTATAATCCACAATTCTATTTGCATTGCCCCCGCACAGTTAAGGAGTGTACCAAGATCCCATGGGAGGGACCCAAAAAAAGTCTTGAATGCAGCAATTCATGTCATGTAAAGCTCCCTCCACACCCCAAAGCAAAGACATTGAGCGTTTTTTTCCTGGGGACCCTGGGTTTCCTTCTCTCTGTCCTCTCTTGCTTTGCCAGATTCCACCCACTCACTGCGCAGTGGCTGAGATTCATAAGGACAGTTCTCAGCTCAGCAGAGAGAAACAATTTGAGCTGGTTTCTTGCAAGTAAGAAGCTGGCAACTGAAATGCATCATCCTATTCAGGCGTTACAGTAATGAGGAGAAGGAGAAAGTGCTCTGGCCCTTTTCCCTCTGTTCCTGGTCACATTATTCTTCTATCCATGAAGGGCACCGAGTTAAAGAGGAGATCCTCTGCCATTCATGAGAGCTCTCAACATGATTTGGAATCCTGATTTTCCAGAGTCTATTTATCTACTCCTAATTTTCAACTGCATGAGAGTTTAAGACAGATAGTGCAAGCAATGCTGGCATTTTAGGGAGTTACCATATTTTTCTCTTTATACTGTACTGTAAGGTGTTCTTCCCCACCCCCAAAAACTGTATGGCTAAAAATTGAAGGTTGTCTTATACATGGTGGGTGGCTTGTCCAGGACAGATCCTCCTTGTCTCCTTGTCCTGGACCTGGTGGTGGCAGCAAAGACAGCTTCAAACTGAGAAAGATTGGTTGATTAGTCTGTGTATTTACTATTTTAAATTGTATAATGTGTTTTATTGCATTTTGTTTATATTTGTAAACTGCCCAGAGTACCTTTCTGTATAGATTTTGATTTCTATATAAATCAAATAAATAAATAAATAAATAAATAAATAAATAAATAAATAGGATCCCGCATCACCACTGCCACCCATCAGGTCCACAGCACGAAGACAGGGAAGAGCTGTCCCAGACCAGCTCTTCTTTCTATAATTTTGGGTTGGAAAAGTGGGGGTCATTTTCTACTTGAGACTGCTTTATAAACAGAAAACTATGGTACCGAGCATTATTCTTTACCTTTTATCCTTAATTTATATCCTGTCTTTCTTCTGGTACTGGGAACCAAGGCAGTTTCTTGTTTATACTCTTCTGCATTAGTATTTATTTATTTATTTATTTGTCCATTTGTATACCGCCCGTCTTCCCAAAGGAACTCTGGGCAGTGAACACAGAGGACGAGACAGACCCAAGGAACAATACAACAATCAAGTCTTCATTCTACCCACCCTAATCATAGAGGTACAAGAAAATGCTATGGTATATAAGAGAAATACCATATATATATGAAAATTCAGGTCAATCTCTAACCCTGAAAGAATTATATTGCATTGTAAATGTTACACGGTATTTTAAAGTTTTAATTATATTTGTTGCGGATGTAATTTTATAAATATATATACACACACACACACACACACACACACAGAGAGAGAGAGAGAGAGAGAGAGAGAGAGAGAGAGAGAGAGAGAAACAACTCAACAAAGAAGTAGATAAGTCAACGGCAAGACGGAAAAAAATAGTATACTCATATTTAAATTTTAATTGTACTAAATTGTACTTGTATTTGAAAATTGTGTGTGCCTGCGGCGGGGGATGGGACGGAGACTCTCTTATCAGACATCAAACCATTAGAAATTACAATACTGTATCTTGGGCTTTCTTGACTTAAAATTTCAAGGAACACCCTTAAACCTGGTACCACATATTTCCAAGTTTCAAATTTATCTGTTGATCCTTTTTCTGACTGTAAAACTAAGAAATGACTGCTACCTTGATTCCTGGTTTTAATGGTCTATGCAATTCATTCTAACCACCCTAATCATAGAGGTACAAGAAAATTCTATATTATGGAAGAACAGTTATTGAATAATTTCCACTGTTTCTTTGGACCATGACCAAAGAGATTTTTTTTCCTCTCACTCTCTCTCTCTTTTTAATCTTTGGACCTTGACCAAGAAGCATTCCTTTTGCTTTTAATCTGTATAACAGAGTCATGAATGAGTAACCCATTTACCAGCCATGACGCATACCTGAGGGTCACCCCCAGGATAATGAAAGTGTTAGCTTTACACTAGTACATTTACTCTCAAATGTTTATGGATTGCTCTTCAAGCAATTTATATAAACAAAAATACTGTTTTATTCTTTTCAAACATGTTTTCCTAAATTGTATGTGTTGTGGTTTAAAGTAAACCTGATAATCCTAAAATATTAACCTACAATTTGTAAGAAACCTAGATTAAGGCCATACATAAAACTAATTACAGTAATCTGTTAATTAAAGACAAATTAAGACAATTCATTAATTAAATACTTTTTTAGTCTAATAAAATTGTGTTTTGTCTCTTTCTGGCCTTGCTCTTCTTCTATCTATTTTACTTTTCAGACCAAGGTTCGTGCAATTAGGTAAGATGTATTGCACTTAAGCCATATAGCAATATTAGCAAAATGATGATCTCCTCCCTTATAAACCTCAGAAGAACAGAACAAAAGCTTGGGGTAAGGGAAGTTTCGATTGTTCGTAAAATGCTGGTCCTCACACTTGCTTAGATAAATATGAAATACTTTTCTATCAGGATATATCTGCTGGTTAGGTATACATTCACTAGGGAGCCCAGAGAAATATTTACAAAATGATCAAAACCTCTGTGTGGATAATATAGAAATTACTCAAAGTAGTTTAAGACCAAATTAGTATTTCTTAAAGGTACAGAACAGTGGTATGAAATCATCACTAAACACCACATATCAACTTTTGCATAAACTTGTACATAACCCATATGTGTAACAGGAATAACTGGCCTCTTGCATATGAAGAATCCATGAAGAGACGTCTTTTCCTCAACCTCAAAGAGCACCAGTGGTCTGACATGACAAGTGCCAGACCTCTTTGATGACTTGTCTGTTTCTTTAGTCTTTTTCAAACAGAGTGTTTTTTTTTAAAACTCTCCAACTGGAACTAAAATTCAAGGTCATTGTCCACAAATCACTAAACAAGAAATGTCACAGGCCACGGGCCTTGGAGATCTTTTCCTTTTCTAGCAATTACTTGCTCACCTGCCAAAAATCTCTGCTGTCCCCAAACCTAACACTGCACTGGGTGTTTCCCCCCCCCACCTTCTTATGACTCCACCAAGCAATACAACGGCATAGCACTGCCTTGACTTCTGCCTCCTCTTATTGCTACTATCCTACCCCAACATTGGCAAAGCTGTCTTTTGAACTGGTGCCCCAGCCTAACGTACAAAGTAGGCTTAGTTGGAAACATGTCCCATTCAAAATAATTCTGCTTCCAAATACATTCAGCACTTCTGCAGTGGCTGCCCAGCAAAACATTTTTTCCACATCAAGCATATCAGTTGATCAACAGGGGAACAGAATCCGAAAAGCCAGATAGAGATTTTAATCTGTAAGAGTTCAACATGCAAATTTACAAGGCAGGGAAGGCCTTGTAAATCAGCTGTCTAGGAGATGGGAAGAAGAACTATCCTGTGATTTTTTTGAAGAAATTATTCTGTTTTTACACACACACACACACACACACACACACACACACACACACACACACACACACACACACACACACACACACACACACACACACACACACACACACACTTATTTGCAACACAACGCGGAACTTTTAAATAGTCTGCCTGACTCCCTTGAGCCAAAGTTAGTAAGGTCATTTTTACATCTGATGCAGAAAATCCCACACTGAGCTGTAACAAACAATTTGTACATCTAGGGCCTGGTTGAGGATGAGAGATATGAAGAAACCCTCCCAGAGGCTGAAGCCTGAAAATCCCAGGCAGAGCTTGGAAATGTTGCATCTTTCAGTTAAAACTTCCAGAATTCAAAGCCACTTGAGGATTCTGTGAGATGCGACCCAATAGCAACTTTCCCATGCCTTGTTTGCACAGATTCAGAGACCAAAAAGATAGTGTTTCCCTCTGAAGGCACAGGCAAGCAGCTTGAGGGTGCTCCTAGACTCATCCCTGAGCCTGGATGCTCAGGTTCCACTGGTGTCCAGGACTGCCTTTGCAGTTACAACTAGTGTACCATCTATGTCCATTTCTTGAAAGGTCTGACTTGGTTATAGTGACACATGCCCTTGTTACGACCCGGATGGATTAATGTAACATGCTCTACGTGAGGCTGCCTTTGAAAAGTGTTCGGAAACGTCAAAGGGTCCAAAATGCTGCAGCCAGATTGTTAACTGGGGCTGGCTACTCCAATGTTGCAGCGGGTCCACTGGATGCCAATCTGTTTCCGGGCACAATTCAAAGTGCTGGTTTTAACCTATAAAGCCCTAAATGGCTTGGGTCCAAGCAATCTAAACAACTGCATCTCTCCATATGAACATAACCAGCCTTTAAAATCATCAGAGGAGGGCTTTCTCTCACTCTCACAGGTGTGTCTGATGGAAAAGGCCATCTCTGTATCTACATTTTACAGACCTCAGTTAAAGCCCCACTCACCCTATTCCAGTTATAGCTTTGGACAATTCCTACTCTGAGTTGGGGGAAAACATGCAGCAATACACAATAACTAACAGTGTTCTGCGTTTTCACAGCATACAGAATCAGCTATCTGTGGTGGCAGTATTACTCTGCAATGGCAATGCCAGACAGTAAGTTACAAATCTCTCCCTGTCTCAAGACTATCTGAAGAATGTTTCTGACAGAAGAAATTCAGAGCACCTCCATTTTTCTGGCCATTTTTAAGTCAAAGGTGATCTACAAAAATATTAAGAACCTTGAGAGGGGAAAACATTTGTAAATGTAGACAGAGAAAGAAAGAAAGAAAGAAAGAAAGAAAGAAAGAAAGAAAGAAAGAAAGAAAGAAAGAAAGAAAGAAAGAAAGAAATCCCATTTTTTTATTTCAATGTAACATGTTTTAACATTTTGTCCTATAAATAAAGAATGAACAAGGGAAGATCCCCGTTTTCTCATTTAACAAATTAAGTGTGAATGAAGCATGCTAAATCAATCTGGGGACATACCTAATCTAATTATCTATACACACACAAACCAAGAAGCATCCTTTGCCCTCCCAAACAGCAACATCCAAGCTGATTCCTGCCCAATCCATTATCATATTATGGCTTTACAATTAACTAGCATGTATTTTAATTACCATCCCTGTTGGGGGGGGGATGGAAAATCAGCCTTTCCCACTTAAATTTAAATTCCCATTTTCCTATTTAAATATGTCAATGAGTAGTGAGCAGTAAGTAAATGTAAAGCAACACATTTTTCCCTGTCCCCCTATGCCAGGGGTCCTCAAAGTTTTCAATCAGTGGGCCGGTCCACCATACCTCAGACACGACTGGGGGCCAGACCACAGTCCAAAAATAAAAGGCCAACATGGAAAAAGGGGGGAGGGAGTGGGGGACCTTGCCGTAGCCCTCCCACTTTGAATGCCCCACTAGCCAGCATGCTAGATCAGCATGCTGATCATCTGGGCGGTAGTTGGGGGGAGTGGGAGAAGCGACATAGCCCACTGCTTTGAACTGCCTCCGCAATAGAAGCAGCTGCTGAGGCTGGTTTGCTCGCAAAGCAGGGGGTAGGTGGGGGGGTTGCAATAGGTCCCAGGGGCCGGATTCAGGACCTTGGGTAGGTTGAGGACCCCTGCCCTATGCCGTCATCTTGTTGTGTATATATATTAATATTTTCTGGGTTTTATGAGATCCTGTTGTCATTGTATTTGACTTTTATTTATGTTGTTAACCGCCCAGAGTTCCTCCGGAAGATGGACAGTAAATAAATAAATAAATAAATAAATAATAGACAAATGATGTAGAGGCACAAAACAACACTGTATCCATATCAAGAATGTGACTTTAGGAAGTTCTCCATCATACTTGTATGGCACTGTCACCACAACTGAAGTGTTGTTCTGACTCCCATTAAAGCAATGTCAGAAGCTCTGGATCATGCATGACAATTTATAAACTGCTCCTTCCGGTGACAATGTTGAGCCAGGTCCAGGAAAGGGTTACAATTCTGTGTAAACAAACTGTGTTAACAAACATGTATGGTGAAGACTTTTTTAAAAAAGAAAATGGGTGAGTTTTTTTTATTGCTGGACAGCAAAAGCGCCACAATTCCTACTTTCCTTCCCATTTTCCTCACTTTCTCATTGGTTCTCCTTTCTCTCTCCCCAACATGGCACTCATTTGGTCTTTCTCTCCTTTTTCTTTCTTTCAGCCACATTGCTAAGAAGCACGGCCTTTTCTCTTCTCTAGCTTTTTACATCGTTACAGGCTTTGGGGGCCCTTCAAAAGAAAGAAGAAAATGCAGCAGCCTAAAGACTTTCTATTTGGGGGGGGGGATCAAAACAGAATATCTGATTGCAATTTTGTAGCCTGAGAAGGTCAGGCAAATTTGCCTCATTGGGCTCAAATATATACTGAAGAGTGTACAGACTTCAGTTAACTCAAATTCATTTGTTCCCTTTAAGAACAAAAGATGGACAGTCCAAAGGTCCCCATAATAATCATCCAGAGTTTTAGAGAGTTTGGTTTAAAATATATCGAGCCAAGATAAGGCTGGGCCTCTTCACTCTTGAACGGCGGCGCCTAAGAGGTGACTTGATTGAAGTTTATAAAATCATACATAGTGTCAACAAAGTAGATAAGGAAAAACTGTTTTCCCTATCGCACAACACTAGAACTAGGGGCACTCCATGAAACTTTTGGGTGCTAGATCTCAAATAAATAAGAGAAAGTATTCTTTCACCCAGAGGCTCACTGGTCTCTGAAACTCTCTGCCAGAAGTGGTGACAGCTATCAGCCTTGACAGCTTTAAGAAAGGATTGGACAAGTTCATGAAGGTTGTCCTTAGGCAACCTAAGGACCACCTCCAGGTTGGAGAGATAGGCAGGATATATGTCAATGCCATTTGCAGGGAATCATAAGCAGGTGAAGACATCTGCTTGGGAATACCCTGAAGCAAATGGTGAGCCACTGTGTGAGAGAGAATCCTGGACTGGACAGGCTGTAGCCTGTTCCAGCAAAGCTGTTCTTATTGTCTTATGATAGAGACAAATATTCTTACTGATTTTATTTTAATTATGTTTCAATTTATGTTTTGCTCCAATATATGAATAAATTTAGAAGTTTATATTTCATACTTTTGTCCCTTCTGTAAAAGTCTTCAGCATTCTGATTCCACCTTCTCTTTATTTTCTCCTAGTCATACCGTATTTTTTGCCCTATAAAAGTACGGGGAAGTTTCTGTGCATCTTATAGAGTGAATACAGCAGTCCCCGCTACACAGATTTTCATTTAGAGATAAGATACCTGCAGGGAGCCTCTCCCATCTTGTGCTGCAGCAGGGATTCCACAGTTCCAATGACCCAGTTTGCAAAGAGGATTCTCCAGGGTGCCTCTCCCCCACCCCTCCCCTTCTGCAGCTAAGATTCCCCTGTCATAAATCACCTAGTTTGCAAAGAGGTATCCACCAGCCTCTGCCCTCCCCTTTTGAAGCCTGGATTCAACAGCTCCAATTACCTTGTTTGCAAGCCTCCCCTTCCTCCACCATAAAACTTTAGGCTAAACTTTTTTTCTTGTTTTTTCTTCTTTTTCACCTCTAAATACTAGCTGCATCTTATAGGGCGAAAAATGGTACAGTATATTGTTCATCCCTATTGGTCATTCTGCTTTTGCTGTTTTGCCCTATAGCTTAGAAGTGAATAGTAGCAGAGGGTCCAGAGGCAATACCTACACCACTTCTCACCAACCCAGACCCCTGCAGGCCACACACCTGTATTTCTCTGTGGGCTAAAACAAGACATGTGAGATCCTGATCTTTGTTTTGGCTGAGAATCACATGCCCTGGAAGCTTCAACTATGTATTTTTCTTTGAGAAGAAATAATTAATGGTGATGGCTGGGGCCCTCTAGACTACAGCACGGTTTCAGTGGTCAGTCTTGGTGGGCCAGGTGGGCCTATGAGATGCACCATTCTGACCCTTGCTGTAACTTGTGACACCGAGAGGGAAAACCCTAGTCACTATGTATTATAGCATTAGATCCAGAGTGGCACTGCACCACATTTATGATACAAGTTTTTTAATTGATACAATTTAGATTGTGGGTCTTCTGATGGCAATTTTAGTGTGATGTTTTAGTATAAGGTTTTTATTTTTGTTTTAATTATTTATTGTTGTTTGATGTTTTTAACTGTTTTAATTCCTGATTGTAAGCCGCCCAGAGACCTTTGGGTAGTGGGCGGCATATAAGTTGTAAAAATAAAAATAAATAAATAAATAAGTTTTGTAAAGTACAGTATGACCCCAGTATCCGCTGGGGATTGGTTCCAAGCCTTCCCATGGATAATGAAAAATGTGGATAAGAGAGAAAGCTAAAATGTCCCCAAAACTGCTGTTTTGCAACAGTAGCTTGCTTTACAGTTGCGACAGTAGCTTGCTTTACGGCTGCTGAATTATTTATTTATTTTTTCCTCTGCCAACCGTGGATAACTGAAACAGTGGATAATGAATCAGTGGATACGGGGGTCCTACTATAGTTTAAACTCTGCTATTTGATCAACTCTCCCATAGCAGGGCTGCCATGATCCTTTACAAATGCTCATGTTGGAAAGGGGCCCTGGACGTTTAAAATCTAAAAAGTCCTGAAGGCCTAGAGATCCCTATATCTATCCTAGAAAATGTTGGAGATTTTCAAAGTGACTTGCTCCAAAGCCAAGACATGACTCAAAAGTCCTTGGCAGTACTCCCTTTCCCTCACTATGGTGCTGTGCCATAGGACAGCTGATACAACCCTACATGGCTTCAAAGATGATTTCTCTCAGCAAGCCAGGATTACACAATGCCAAGAAGACCACAGTGCCTCCTTTTTCTGCTGCCATTAACACAGTCAAGCCAGGTAAATGTGGACATTTTCAGTAAAATACTATTTTGTAATGGTATTTTAGTAGAGGTAGAGGATTCCCTGGTCCTTGCCAGTACTGGTGAAAGCAACAAGCAAGCAAGTTGTGGGATGACTCAGCAATATATTGGGGCATCAAGCCCTACACCTCTCCCGAGAAGATGATTCTCAGATAGAAAGCAGCTGTCAACAGTCATGTTGTATCTTGAAGCACAACAGATTTTATTATAGCACACATTCGCAGACTAACTCGGGAGAGGTATGAAAAGTTATCCTCACTTAGCTATCTGTAAAAATGTCATGCAATCTAGTTGCATGGTACTTAAAAATAACGTGTTTTTTTTTTAATACAGAGTAGGATTCCGTTTTATCCCCTTGAAAGCAGGGGATAAAAATTACTGGCCAAGCATCATATATGCAGACATTGTGTAAACACCTTTATTACACACCCCTGCCAAATAAATCTTACTCTTAATACATGGTCCTTCGAAAATGCTATCCTTATGAAGAAGAAACAAAAAGTGTACTTTGGAAGATTTATGCTTTTAGCAAGAATTTCATTTCCAAACTGTAATTACAGGGAAGTCGATACTCCCTTAATCCCATTTGCTCAATATGTACTGCTACGATGTACTTTCCTCTTAACAGATTTAAGGGGTTACTTTGTTTTTTTTTTTTTGTGTGTGTGTGTGTGTGTGTTATTCTTACCTTCTATTTTACTGCTCAAACAGGAATGCAATATCATTCAATCTTCAGAAAGAGATCAAGATGTAATCAAATATACAATTGGAATATGAGCACTCTTGGAAGGAAAATGAAAATTCCATATCTGCATACTCAGAGGATTATGCATCCGTCTCACCAGCTAATGGTATCAAACTATATTAAGCACACCTGGGGCTATTCCAGAAAGGTTTGGGGAGACATTCCCTAAACCCTTAGAGAATGAAGTCCAAGACAGATCATGGCTTGGCATTAACCCACAAAGTCTGGATCAAAAAAGTCAAGAAGCTATGATTCTAATCCCAGTTTATATACATTAAGTCACTTTGGGTTCCCAATTCCCTCGCAGTTTGCAAATTAAAAATGAAACCTCTTCAAACTTGAAAATATTAACATTTTATTTCCATTATGCAAGGACTGAATATGTTTATCAGCTCTGAAATATCATGTGCAAAAACATGAAAAATCCTTTTACTCCAGAATTCTTATTTTAGAATACTTACAATTTATTGGACTATCCACCTATTTCTCTACATGCTAAAAATTAATTTCTACTTGCTAATAGAGAATATTTTAATATTAATGGAGGCCATTGCTTAATTTGTATGTAGTACATCTATTCCAACAGCAAGGAAAATGGAAACATATTTGACTATACAGCAGGCCCAAAAGAAATAACTAATCCCTACAGGTCATCATAGAAGACATACCCTAATAACTAACATTGACTGCTTAAAAGCTATTCTGTACAAGAATCCACAGCCTCCTTAAATACTCACACTAAACTGGCCTTTGGATTATTTGCTTTGACCTGCCCTGCAGTACTTTTGGAGGATGAGCTTGGTGAAACAGCTTATGTACTAGAAGTATAATTATAACTTGTCCAACAAAAACTTTCACTTGGTTAAAGGCCGAGCCTAATCTACAGAATGCAGCAGTATCCTTAACAGAAAACAGTCATGGTCTTTCCATATTAATAACACACTAACGTTTAATATTTTACACTAGTTCAACTATTCTAACCTTCTGTTAAACAATTTTTCCAAACTCCAAGGAAACAGAAAATCAAAGATCCTCCTTTTGAGAGAGAGGGAGAGAGAGAGAGGCAGCACAAAAAACCAATGAATAATAATAACAGGACAAACTAGTCCATATTTTTACAGGACAGAGGTTGCTGCACTCTGTTTGGCAAAATGGACCTATCTTAGGACTTAAACACTGGGATCCCCTGGAAGGCAGACTAATGTCACAGAGGTACTCCATACCCACAACACCAATCCTGGCAAGTCATAGAGATCTAACATTTTCACACCCACTTATTTCCTTATGTGGCTGTATTTGTCTGCTTGGGGCTACTAGACTAAACATTTTTGTTGGCATACTCTGCTTGTTGATGTTTCTGACTCCCATTTAAAGAGCAAGCATGAAACCAAACCTTTTCCGAAAACTATTAGAAATAATTAGAAGACCACTGAAGTATGGAACAGGAGCTGAGAGGAATATTCATATTTCATGACAGGGTCTACAAGCAATGCTAATTAACCCCCATTAACATGAATCTTTCACTATCAGCTTCTGCCAGTTAACTTCCTTGACCTTCTCTAGCCTCCACCTTGTTACTCTATGGTGAGAGTCAGGAAAATAGACTCCAGCTGTTGTAAGCTGACAGGGGGGTAATTTCCATTTGGCCTTCATTAAGGGACAGAAAGCATCATTGAGACCAAATGTACAAGCCAGACTAGTGGAGGTTATAAAATATTCAAGTGGCACACATTTTTCCCTTTCATCTGACAGTTGGAATTAAGAAACTATATATCAGCCTGAACCACATAAAAATTAAACTGAAAAGAGGGCATTAGAATGTGACTTTGAGAATAGATGCCCTTCTGTCTGCCTGAGTGCTCCTTCATTTAGATTTAGATGAAATAAACCAGCTTGGGTGACGATTCTGGAGATTTAGTGAAAAGTTGTGGTACTCTGCTACTTCAAGTAGTCACAGAAATGAGTCATGAAATATGAATACGAATACGGTAAGCTCTCCTATTATAAACTCCTATTATAAACTCTTGTTTTTTCAACTAGACCTCAGAAGACCTGGGTCAAACTCCTGCTTGGCCATGGAGACTCACTGGGAGTTGGGGGAAGCACAGATAAATCACTCCTTAAATATCTTCCATACCTCAAAACCCCGACAAGGGTTATGCATCAATACTCTGGCTGTAACTTGATATCAACTTAATCTTACTGTCCTCTAAATTCCAACCACCATTACTGATGAGCATTCTCAAATACCTCTTCCAAAAGTTGTCTAAAAGGAAGCTTTACTTAAAAGGGAAAGACCTTTTGGTTGAACCTCAAAAAGGGTTCTTCGACGTTCTGAAATCAAACAATGATTGTCTACTAATCGTTCAGCTACTTATAATCACAGATGACACATGCTAACAACTGCTACATGAACCAAAGGCCAAAGCAAAGTAGTATATTACCACCAGCACTGTGCAGCTAGGCTAACCTCTGATGAAAGCAATCATGGCATGATGAAGGAAGAATTTCTCTACTTGGTCCAAAGCAACTGGCCATAAGAAGCACAACTACTTTGAAATTAAAAGTTCCATCAGTATCCATCCACATTAATATTCTCTGTACTGGTCCAATTTAGGTACATTTGCTGTTAAAACAGGCACATTGCTACCCATCATAATGAGAGTCAACCAACTCTGAAGTTTCTTGGTGACTCATAGACCTTCTAATCATAAGTCAATGTGAGCAAGAGGTACAAAGTATTATGTGAAGGAATATTTGTTTATATTTGTACTAAGTCTATTGACTGAGTCACTTTTAGTGGATATAACCTCAAGAGGAAATATTTTGGCAACAAGAGAGAAAGCAGTCACAACACAGACTGACAAATACTCTACAATGTTCTTCTTATGATGGGCCTGTGTTAAAGTATAGGGGCTGGAGCAGGTCACGATAACCTATGCAACTACATTAGTATCCTTATTACAGCTGTGTTGTGGGAGAAGAAACTTCAGTTCTTATTGGTTCCTCATTATTAACAGAGCATTTTGTTATCTTATACTAACTTTTTCTGATCTACCACGAGAACTGTTTTCTTAGGCCACAGCTTAGAAAAAAGGAGAAACACAACATTACAAAAAAAGATAGAAATGCACAAGATACCAAAAGCACCAACATTGTCTATTATTGGGAATCCCTGTTACAACTTCTGAGGTGGGTAAACACACACACACACACACACACACACACACACACACACACACACACACACACACACACACACACACACACACACACACACACACACACACACAAAGCTGGATAAACAATTTGTCAGATCACTCTTCTAAGTACAGTATAGTGCTAGATTACAAAATCTGGTGAATATTAACTACACTTTGCCCTAGGGGCACATTTGTGCTTGGATTGAAAATTTTCTGCAGTTAGAAATTTATGCAGGCTTGATCTCAATTAACTAAAGCAAAATATACAAAATGCCAGGATCTCCAACTGAGAACAAAGGCTTATACAAAACACACTTACTACAAAAACCATCAAAAATCTAACTACAGTGGTGCCTCGGATAACGACGGTAATTCATTCTCCGAGGTTAGTTGTTATCCGAAACACATCGTTATCCGAAACGCAGTTTCCCATTAGAATGAATGGGAAACCATTTAATCCATTCTGGAGCCTAGGAAAAGGCACAGACACCTGGTTTTTTGCTCAAAACTCTTTAAAAAGTGCACTTTAAAGGTACAGATGCAATTTCACCTGGGATAACCTTTTTACTGATGCATGCTGGAAATTCATTATCTGAGGCAGCCCATAGGGAAGATTTGTTATCCGAGGCAGCCCATAGGAAGATTCGTTATCCAAGGCAGCCCATAGAGAAAATTCGTTCTCCAAGGCAGACTTATACCTAGGAATTGCGATTCGTTATCCGAGGCAGCCCATAGGGAAAATTCGTTATCAGAGACAGCCCTATACCTGGAAATTTGCAGTTGTTATCCGAATTATTCGTTATCCGGGGCAGCTGTTATCCGAGGTACCACTGTACTCTAAACCAGTTGTCTTGAAAACAAAGATCTGCTGAAATTGTTTTCCCTCCAAAGAATTTACTGTTTTAGATTGTATGGACTCTTTTCTTCTTAAGCGGGTTTAATCCTCTGCAGGTGCTCTCCAGGTACACTGGACTAGAGTGCTCATAACTCTCAGACAGTAGGGTGAAGGTGGGTGATGTAAGCTACAATGTAATAAATCTGGAATACCCCAGATTGTGGGAGGTTGGTAAAATCAACCTTATATTTGGGTTGAATCAACTCTATTTGAATTTTGCTTTGTTTTCTGACATACTCACTTCTTTCAACCACAGCAACTTAGGCGGCTGCATCTCAACTGACATTGCACCTCCAACATAACACAAGACATTGTGCTTTGTCCCATTGATACGTGCTACTTGATCAGCTGCACGGTGGTCCATCCACATGATGATGTTTCTGTTGTGTACGCCTTATAAAACCAAAGAGAAGTTTGGATATATTTTTGATTTATATTTGTGTATGCATGTGTCCACATAGGGGCGTGTACACACACACACACACACACAATTTACTTTAAACATGCTCCATAATGCAACTCAAGGGAATGTGCAAAAGTTCTCTGCTGATCCCCTATGAAGAAACTTAACAGATGTGGAGCTGCATAATTTCAGTAAAGACATGCCGCTTCCTGAACCTATTGCTCTTCAATTAATCATGAGTGTGATCACAAATACTGGTTCTGCGCTTGTGCAGAGCCCAATACAGGAAACTGCTACAGCAAGACTAGATGCGGAGAAGTACCCAGCACCCAGTTGCACAATCGGGGGTCATGGCTCCTGGTTGTTTAATATATGTCGTAGCCCAGATGCCTTACCTTCTAACTTTATAGAGATTCTTCTATCTCCTTAGGCCCTTGTCTACTTTGTTACTCATTTACTTGCTGAACATGAGCGAGACTTCAAATTAACCTTAGCTTTTATTTTACAAAGAATCTATCATTCTGTCTCAGTGAATTAATCCAAGTCTCAAAGCTTTTTTAAAACAAGAGATGACTTCAAGAACTATATGCTAGGATTCCTCTCATTTATAGTTGACACTGCCCCTATTTTATTGCCTCTCCCTGTTTCAATAGCTTTCCTATTACATTTGTTTCCACTTTAATATATTTCTAGCCCATTTCTTTTTACATCAACTTCATTTTAGTGCATGAAATCTTTGTGTTCTGCTTATTTATTTAACATTTATGTACCTGATATGCTTATATGCCAGCCGGCAGGCAGTAGGCATAAAGCAGAAAATAAAAACAATTGATAACATTAAAGATTTACAAAAATAAAACAGAAATAAGTCAGCCGAAAAGAGTGTCAAAATGTTAAAATATTAATGTTAAAAGCCATAAATAAAACTGCAAAGTAAGTAAGAAGAAAAAGACAGCACCAAATGCCTGACAGAAAAATACTGTACCTCAGCCTGGTCCACACTGTAGCAGGGACTCCACTAGGTAGATTTGATTTATTTAAATGGCTTACCTTCAGCATTGACTGCCAAGGGTCGGAAATGGCTATCCAAAACAACAAGGGAACAGGTAGCATCAAAGCCAAGGCCTCGAACCTGGGAAGTATCTATCCCTTGGACAACTTTCTGCAAAGGACAAAGAAGATATACACCCTAACATTATCACATAGATGCAGACAGAATTAGGAAGATCTGAAGAGGCTTACAAACAAGCAATTTTGATGGAAACACAAACTTAAAAAAACTACTTGTCCTTTAAATACCCTCATATAAATAAGAACATCAAAGCTTTTGTAAAAACAGCATTAAAAAGGCAGTCTCTGGCATCAGCTCAGACCACCTCTTTATCTAGTCCAATACCGTCTTACTTAAATCATGCAGTTCTCCTAGTTGTTCCATCAGTTCTAGCTGGGTCCAAAACAGTTGGATTCAAGAAAGATCTTCCAAAATCTTGTTCAATCATTCTCCTTCTTTTGGATTATGTTCAGAATTGCATTATAGTAAGCTTCTGCTGACATACCAGTACGGTACTTTATATGGATATATTTTAGGGCATCAGTGAGCCAACAGCCAGGGTCATTTCCACCTATTCTTATTATAGCACTGAAGTGGCATAGAAAAGAAAGATGTGGAAAGATGTTCTTCTTGCCTTATTATTATACCAATACCAAAAGGGCCTCCCTGCAAACCAGAAGTGAATTGCAGATTGCCTAAAATCATTTCTGAGGCCTCTGACAAGCCTAGAAAGGCCCTCAGAGGCCTCAGAAATGATTTTTGTCAATCTGGAAGTCACTTTCAGTTTACCGGAAGTCACTTCCGGTTCGCACAGACACCTTTTGGGGGCTTCCAGAAGGCCCAGTCAGGCCCTCACAGGCCCTTTGAGGGCAGCACCAATCCTGGGTAAGTACAGGAGGCCTGAAACAGGCATTTCCCCCTTACCCTAAGGGGCCTTTTTTCATATACTGTGGTCCCGCAATATAGCAGGACTGCAGTATACGAACCGCGAAAGGGTGGGGGACCACTGTACCTTGTATTTCAGTTTTTAAAATGTATTCCTTTGTTTAATTGTTATGTTATCACATGTTGTAAACCGCCCAGAGTAGCCCTAGGTTTAGATGGGTGGTATAAAAGTCAAATAAATAAATAAATAAATAAATAAATAAATAAATAAATAAATAAATAAATAAATAAATAAATAAAATGAATCAATGAATCCTCAGGGGAGATGAGAAGACAATACTGTACAGTATTTATTTTTCCATTGCACTGAAATATTTCAACATAACTGAAGCAACTTCAAGATGATCGCTACCCTTTTGAGGAGCCCTAGTTTTATAGATTTTATTTTCTCAAGTCAACCTGCTTTTATTGTCAGCTCAGCTGTCAAACCTCTGTAAAATTAAATAGGCCAAAAGGGAGTGGGATCTGAGCATAGGACTCCATTTTGTTATTCACGTATCTGTTGTCCTGGCCCCCACCTGCATCTTCCTCTGCCTCCTCCAAGATGCCTGCTACAGAGCATGGCTCATTAATGTTTCAAAAAGGCTGATCAATAACAAGAGAACAGTGAACTGTCCCACTAAGAATTGCCAGGCATCTCATTCATATTTAAAGAGCCAACCTCAGAAGATTGAGCGGTTCAAGTCCTGAGCTTTTTCACAGAGTGCTAAAGGGCATCCCGCCCTGATGCTCACTGCCAATAAAAGTCATAATATCGACACAGAGATTGAGAAATCTTTCTTCTTCTTCTTTTTTAAATTTAACCAACAAAACACAACAAACAGAATAGAACAACAGCCTTTTATTTTGCCCCACAGAAACCTAGATTTTTTTTTCTGAAAAGAGAGCCCAGATCTTGGAAAGTGATTGCTTTAAAAATAATAAATAATTATCGTTACGGTTTTAAACCTCCCCAGTTTTTGCTTCTGTTTCAGTTACATTTTTAATTGCTTTTTAATCTCTTAAATCAGTGAAATAGCTGCTTTTGGATAACTTAAAAAACCCTCTAAATGCTCCAAGATGTTGGTCTCTGGGCAAACTACACTTTTCTGGACTTCTTTTCCTATGAAACTGAAATATTTTACTATTCATCCAAGTAGCTTCTTCAGTCTGAGAAAAGTTGGTGGCAGGCTTCCAAATTATAGTTCACCTTGGTTTTACACCACCCTAGTCTGTATAGGTTCATTAGGTGGGTGGTGGTCTGAATAGGCTCATTAGATGCCTTGGGTGTGTGAAAGTCCCACCTATGTCACCAATCATGGGGATTCTCTGGATACCAACAAGTGACAGGCCACTATGCACACAATATTGTCAAGGCAATCAGTACTGGAGTAAGATTTCATTTTTTTTGCCTATAGAATACAATACTAACGAATAAAAAGGGGGTTATTTCACTCCACTATTCACTCAAGACATACATACTTACTTACCAGAAGACATTTTGCTTAAAGGATGTCCAGTCCTTTGCCAAACGGGTGGATGTCCGGTCACAGCAGCTGATGGGGATCCAAGCACACCCTCTGTCCATCTCCATCTTCTTCTTATAAAAAATTCTGATCCTAGGGTGGTACTGGGCTGGATTCCTGAATCCATGTTGGTTTTGAGCTGGGCTCCCACACCCATGTGGCTGTTTCCTCTGAAACAGTTTGCTAGCCTTCCTATCTCATTCCTGCACCAGACACTTCCCTTTTATTTCTACAACAAGCAAGTTCAGCTTTCTCTTATCTCACAGCTCCAACTTTTCATTTATGCAAACACCGCAGCTTCTCCAGACTCATATAAAAGTCCTTTGATATAAAGTAGATTTGAACCAACCTGCCTCCATTTTGTGTCCTCCTGGTTCTTCACCTGGTTCTTGTATGGCCATTCATTCTCACTTGATACCTATGCAACCTTTACCAACAACAATTAAGTATGGCTTCCTGGTAGAAGTGTGAAGGGTTTCTGATTTGTCTGGGGATCAGTTTTCCACATAGATTTTCTTTTTATGATTTAGACCAATGTACAGCATTGTACATTGGGTGTTTTCCCCTCAAATCTAATATCTGTTAAACCTGGATATGTCTGAACAACTACTTGAACTCATTCATTTGTGGGAGTTTAAAAACAGATAATTGATATTTTGTCTTATTTCTCCAACTGAAAGACCTACCGGTAATATACTTCTCTCACCAACTGTCAATTTGAAACTAAAAGTACATCTAAACAGTAGGTGTTTAAGAGGCTCAGCACACCCACCACTCCTCAATTAAAAAGAGACATGAGCCGGTAACATTTTAACTTGTTTTTCAACAGAATCCTTTCAAATTTTGTATGCAACAGAAGACAGACATGGAATCCTGCTAGCAACAGAAAGGTGTGCGGAATCAGCAGATGCGTACATGAAAAAGAGATGTAACTGTGGGTGGTATAAGGCATAAATTATCTGATGCTGCTGCCAAACTTTGAACCTAACAGTGTGGTCCATTATACAGGTGTATCTGATAAGCGGAATAGGAAGGCCCACATTGTGAAAGAGGTAGACCAGAGATTGCCTGGTAAATGTCACCACTTATTTTACCTGGCTTAGAATGTCATATAGGCTGCATGCCTATGACAGAAATTTTCTGAAGTGACAAAGGAAGCAGAGAATTGTCCACCTTCATTAGGTAAGCTAGCTCACAGCTTGCAGCATGCAATTCATAGTAAATGTCAATGTCTGTACCTTTGTGACTGTACAACAAGCAGCCCAGATGTCATCAGAGGATTGCTCATAGTGGTCTGGTTGTGGTGCCCAAATTTGAATTGGCTGGTCTGCATAAGCCACTAGTGTCCCAAACTGGTCTACCAAAGCCGCACGGACACTTGCTGTGCCAACATCAATTCCAACATAGTAATTTACTGGTTCCAGGTCCTTCCTTTGCATTGTGAGCAGACCTTTGGAGGAAAGGAGACAAAAACTGGATTTTTAAAATACATTTTACTGAGAGAAAGCTTCATTGTTTAAAGCCACTGCTCACTTTCACAATCGATTCTTACTAAGGAAAATATGCCATTGAGGATGGGCAAGATGGCGGTGATCAGCCCAGACACCTGCTGAAAGCTCCGCACAGGGTCTTGGGTACCCCAGCGCTCCAGAAGGAGTTTTTAAGATCCAAGAAGATACTCACCAGAAGCAGAAGTTATTCTGGTTCGGGCCGAGCAAAAACTGGATTTTTAAAATCATTTTACTGTGTTTTTAATCTCTCCATCTGACTTGCAGCTAGAGATATTGATTCTGTTTTATGGATACCTCCAACAAATTGTTACCTAAGAGTTGTTTTTATAATGGAACTTAGCACAGTATGAAAAAATATACATTGATTTATCATCATTTTGCATCACTTCCAACTAAAGCTCTCTGAGTTTCTCCTGTAACTGAACTCCTGCAAACACATTATTTGATGGTATGATCACTATTAGACTGAAATATATCTGATATTTCATCTACATCCACAAAAGGTGATGCATTCATTAGGGTGACTTATTCTTGGTGGACCACAAGAACCAGTTTAAATTCTAAGCAGAGTTTCCCTACTGGACATAATCAACAAAAATATTAATATTTAAAAAATAGAAGACACAAAAGGCAAATTTATAAGACAGTGTGTCCTTTTAGTAGGTGGTCCCTTGGACTTGATACTAGATGCACATCCTCTCTGCACCAGAAAGAGCAATATTTCTTTTGGAGGTACCATCTGACTTAGCCATACCACTGGAGGCCCAGAAGAGGCAAAGGTATTAAAATAGGACCCTAATAAACACATGGTCTGTATCTGCAGTTTGCCACAGTGGTAAAAGGCCATCTCCTTGTGGTCTTTGTCTTGCCCCCTTATGTTGTATATAAGGTGCCCTCATATCCATGGACATCCTCAGTATATCGTGGATCTGATCCCCAGGAGATACGGGGATCCAATTGTAGTGACAAAAGGTCCACACTGATGACAAATATTTATAGTCCAATAACAATCTGCAGCAATACTATTAAAAGGCATCTCAGAGGAAACCACGATGCTTTATATTTTATCTTAGTGCGAATGTGCCAGATTTCTTTTATTGACACAATAAAAGATGAAAAGAAGAAAAGAGAAGCATTAGCGCATTTATTTTAAAATCCTGAACACTTTCCCCAGAGAACATAAGCAATCACAAGCTGGCAAAGACAAATAAAGAATGTCACTTGCCATCCAAAATAACCCGGAAGGTCCAGGTGCCTAGCTTTCTCCTGAGATAGTTACCAGGGATTTCTCTTCCACCTCCCTTCACTTGGTACAGAAGTATGGCAAGACTGGAAATGAAATAGTGTGATCACTTTAGAGTAATGCTGTGCTTTAGGTTCAGAAATTATTTGGAATTTGAAGCCAAGCAGGGGTAATTGTCAGTTCCCAAGCAGACCTGAGACGACTCCAGAACACTCCAAGTGGGTTATACGTAATCAAATCATGGCTCTGTGAAGCACTGAATAGCGTGTTGGTGCTTGCAGTTAAAAAGCTAAAGAGAAAGATTTTTTAAAGCATTCAGTACTTGTGAATCTCATTACGGAAATAAAAGTAATACTGCATATTAGCAGGATCAGGAAGCCCCAAGCAAAAGGAGATGGAGCACTCCAGCCGCAATGAAAAGCCCAAGCTCTCCTGAAACCGCAACCAATGGAGTCCCTGGCTAAGATCAACCAGAGAAATGTCCTTGCCCTGTAACTAGCTGCCATTGCACATTCTGTCAGCCAAAAAAAAAAAGGGGGGGTACAGGTATTGTTCTGTTACAGATTGGTATTTGTACTGCTTTCATTTTCAGCAGGGTAGTTGTGCACTGGGACCTTTGTCCTTTTTTTCTTTTAGGCAGTGGCAGAAGTAATGTTGCACTGCATTTCAGAATGCAATTACTGAGTGCCTGTACATGTGACCAACGGTATCTTGAGATTTTAGTAGGATAGGATAGTCTTTATTTACGGTCTTAGACCAAAGTAAAGATTTGAGTAGGGTAAGTCACATCAGCTACAGGAGCAGGGCCTGAGTCACGTGTGCCCCATTTTGTCCTTGACTTTTTTCATGCTTGTTGTTTTTAATTTTCAGCACTTTGGCTTTTACTTTTTGCTATGCTTACTTATGTTGGCACTGGGGCAACCTGAGGTATTGCTTCCCCTTTCTTGTTGAGTCAGCTGCACAGCAGAGGGCAAGGAAGGAAGGAAGGAAGGAAGGAAGGAAGGAAGGAAGGAAGGAAGGAAGGAAGGAAGGAAATAGAGCCTTGCTTGCACATTGGAGATCAGCCATCAGAGGTTCAAGTCCTTCATTTTTCCTCATAAAATTTATACACTCTCTCTGTGTGTGTGTGTGTGTGTGTGTGTGTGTGTGTGTGTGTGTGTGTGTGTGTGTGTGTGTGTGTGTGTGTGTGTGTGTCACAAACTCCTAGCTTCACATTTAATAGCTTGCCTGTGTGGGCATTCATCCCCATATTACTACATGCTGGTGCCAGCCCTTAAATCCTGCCTCTACATCACTACTGCTGAGCACTGCAATGGAGGAAAGTGTGTTAACTGAGGATAATCTCCATAAAATATGACTTGGTTGCCACTACTAATCTTCTCAGTGTGGACCTCTCAACAAGCTCTCCAAAATTCTTAGAACCAGAGTTTGAAAGCCACCAAAGTAAAGGATAAACTGCTCGACCTCTAATCCCATTCCAAGTCTTTAGCATAAAAAATACAGCAATGTAAGAGCTCATGAGAGCATTTCCTGTCAGCTGTTAAGTAATGCCTTTAAAAACTGGATAGAAAATTACCAAAGAACCAGGTGTTTTTATGAAAGTCATGGCATGCAGAGATTCTACATTAACTCCCTACTGAGATTATGTAACTGCTATTAAATCCTGACTCTGTAGTGTGGGCGCTGTTTCCTGCAACAGAGAATTTTCTTCACTATAGATCAGGCATGTCCAAACTTCAGCCCTCCAGATGTTTTGGACCACAACTCCCACAGTCCTTTGCCATTGGAAATACAGGCTTGGAATTCTGGGAGTTGTGGTCCAAAACATCAGGAGGGCAGAAGTTTGGACATGCCTGCTATATAGATCAAGCTCTCTATGAGTCCAACGTCCAGATGCAGATCATCTCCTCTGTTGGTGGGCAGTCTACTCCTACATATGTCTTACCAGAAGCCCCTCAGAATTCAATGGATCCACAGATCTGACTCTGAGGTATCTATGTTTCTATGAAAGAGTATATGTATGTATGTTGCTATAGGTTCATTGAAAACCAAACCAAAGCAGACCAAAATAAAACAAAACAAAAACAGATACAATGGAAACATCTGTTCATTTGTAAAAGATTGCATGGGAAGAATAAGTGTGTACAGGACTGAGCCTGAGTGTCTATGAGGATAAGGAAGCAAAGAATCCAATTTAAAATTTCTAAAATCTGATTAATTTCCTAAATGTTATTTCTATCTATTCTGATTTCTACAGATCATCCTACGATCCTGTTAAAGGCCAATCTTATGCTACTCAATAAACTTACTAACAAAGCAACTCAAAAATATTATTGCAATGCTTCCCAAATCTCACATGGAGCTCAACTCGTCAAGAGGCAATGCCACCATTAAGAACCTGCTTTTCAGTCCTTGACTGAAAGTCCCACATTACTCCACAAGGCACTGGCAAGTCAAACAAGTTCAAGCCAGCTTCTTTAAAATATCAATAATGCAACAGAAACTCAAGTGACAGCTGGAAAAGCTTTCATTGGAAAAGTGAGTATTGACAGAATACATATGAGATACATTCCTCTATTGCAGTTTTATAAAAACTGGATTTTCCTTGGAACCAAGTGGATCAGCTTTGGGATATCAGGATATAAAGATCTGGTACAAATTTTCCTTGCGCCCAGTCTTTGCAAGCAGATGGAAGGCCTAGTTCATTTACTTTGTTGTAAAACCTCTCTCATTTAACAACACAGGCAGGAGGACACCAAATTCCCTTCTCCCATGTTGGAAACTGAGTAAATGAAAATCCAGCCCCAACAACTTGTCTTTCCTTTCCTCCATCGGGAAATCTTCTAGTAAAAATAAAGAGAAGGCAGAGCATTGAGCAAGCTGAACTTCATTTAAAAATGAAGTCTTATTGAAAGAAAGAAAGAAAGAAAGAAAGAAAGAAAGAAAGAAAGAAAGAAAGAAAGAAAGAAAGAAAGAAAGAAAGAAAGAAAGAAAGAAAGAAAGAAAATGGGCACGACTCATTAAAATGCAAAAGCAAAGGCAAAACTCATCACAAGGCTTCTTGCATGAATACAACTTGAAAAACCTGCAACCATTTCAGCATGGACTACATAGTGATGAAATTAACAAGCATCCTGCATGCATCTGAAATGGTTGATGTGGTACTCATGGACATGCAGCTATATGCTTTCTGCTCCACCACTGTCCCAACTCTTTACACCCCTCTTACAGCTCCTTCAGATGCCATAGCCCCATGGATGAAAAAGAGCCTTCCTTCTAGTAGTTTTGAAGATCCTTTAATGAGTTGGATTAACTAATAAAGGTGAGTCATCAAGAATATCACCACTGACACCACTGACTACCTTTCTTCTCATATTAATCCCATTTCTGACATATTAGGCTGCAAACAGAAAGACAAGTACATTCTATTCATGCTGCCAAATAATGGTATCCATCAGTGGTTCCCAACCTTCTTGGCCTAAAAATCCCAGAAGCCTTTACCACTAGCTGTGCTGTGGAGCAATCTTCACAAAGACAGCCCATTTTCTCCCATGTGTAACCAAGCCCTGAGATTGCCTTGAAAAGAAGTCTTTAAACTTGTTTTCCACCTCTGGCTCAGCAGAATTCTCACTCAAGCAGCACCAGAATGTCACCATGACAGATGTCAGCAAAAATAAAAGTCCACCCAATGAACTGCAAGCTATTACAGCTAATAATTCTGGATTAATGAAGTGAATAAATAATACAAGATTGACATTTAGTCATCATCTTCTCTAGTTATAATCTCAAACATGTACAGATTATTTTAGCCAGTCAATAAATAATGCACAGTGGGTTTTTGTTAGTTTTTTTTTTTTACATTAATCACTTTTTTCAGGCTGCAGGAACAGAGCTAGAAATGTAAAGGTGCTTGTTTCCATGTTATTATGTTGCAAAATAACTCCAGGATTCACTGAAAACCTTTGGTTTGTTTATTCTTCTTCAAGGAGTGAACAAAAAACTGAAACAAAGTTGAAACAAAGTTTAATGACTATCCAGAAGATTAGTTACAAACAAGTCACAGCTCAAAACACTGAGTAAGAACACCATTCAGTAAGATAAATAATTATATGTGAATGACACAGAGCAATTATACTAAATATTTCTGGCTAGAATTCCATGCAGAGACGAATTTTCAACTGCTTTGTGTCCAATAACATTTGTGTCCTGATTACTTGAAGATTTCTTCCTTCTTTGCACTCCATGCAAGCTTTGCTGTTGTAGGAAGAGCTGAATTATATGTGAATGACACAGAGCAATTATACTAAATATTTCTGAGAAATGAGGTTTTCAGATTGTCCTTCTTTGTGTCCTTTACCATTTCTTCCTTCTTTGTAGTATATTATTTTCTTCTCCTTTACCATAGGCCCTATGGGCCCTATCGCACAGGTGAAAGAGGCGGTGAATAATGAAAGTCGTGTTTCTTTCTGAAGTCATCACGTGACTGAAAATGTGGTTCCCGTGTTCCCATGGACGTGGTTTAAGGATCTGCATTTTATATGTCCCCACGTCATTAACCCACATCTAGAAGCTCTGAGGGGAACTTCTAGTGGTGTGGAGCTTAGAAGCTCCAGTTCTACGGGAGCTCAAGCCGCGGCGGAGCGGCAATGGAATAAAGATGTGGGCCGTTATGTCAACATGAGGTGGGGGAGCAAGGCTGCCGCTGTCGACAAACAAGGCGGGTGAGTGGGCGAGAATGTCTCTGTGTGCTTGTGCGTGTATGCACACACGCACATGTGCAATAATGTGTGTGTGAAAGAGAGAGAAAGAGAGAATAAAGATATGCAAGCGCTGGCAGGAGCCAGTGCCAGTTGCCCTGCCCTTCACTTCCGTGCCAGCTCTCAACCTGGTACTGCCACTACTGAGCCCTCCTCAGCCTTGCCTGAGGCAGCCACCAATGAAGGGCTTCCCCGTTGATGGCACCCGAGGGAAAGCCCGCCAATGCCTGGCTTTTGCTGCTCCAGGCTGCCTGTCAGTCGCTCGCTTGCTCATTCACTCACCAGCCTCAGGATTCCCTTTTGCTGCTTCACCAAGAAGCGAGTTCCCTCTTCTTTCGTCACAGCCGGATTTCCACCCCCTGCATGCACACCTCCCCCTCCCCTGGCATGGCAACGAAGTCCCTGGCTGACAAGGATTTTGCCCGGGCACCTTCGGAAAGGGAAGTCCACTGCAGGGGCTGACCCACACCCTTGCTGGGAGCCCCTGGCTGCTGCCGGTTGGCCTCAGAAGAGTCAACTTGAGCTTTTCATCCTTGTCCCACAAGTGAACCTCCTCCTCCTCTTCCCCTCCGACTTGGCTGGCAGTCTCCCGAGCAAAATATTGGAGAGACAGCAGCTGGGGAAAACAGCAAGATAGAATGTTGCCAACCCACATAACCAGTAAACTGACAACAAAAACAAGGGGAAACGGGTTTTCTGCGCCTCCATTAATGTTTGCCTCTTCTAAAAATGTGCATTTTAAACCAGACTAAAAAATACTCACTCTCCATCTTGGTTCTTGAAAAACTCGCTGAAACCTGGTTAACTGGGCATTACCATTAAAAAAAACAACACTGGCCATGGGGACACAATTTTTGGAGCTGGTTTATCGGAAAAATTAGATCCGGATTTTAAAGACCATGGGATAGAGGTCTATCTCACTCATTCTTCTAGGTGTGGAGTCATCTCCCTATAAGGGACCCATCCCTTTCTGAGATGCATGACTTTGATATGCATCTCAGAAAGGGAAGAACATTTTGTGACTTCAATCTCAAAGTTAAATACAACCTTTAGGCCAGTGGTGTCCAAACTTCAGCCCTCCAGATGTTTTGGACCACAACTCCCACTGTCCTTTGCAATTGCCAATACAGGTTTGGAATTCTGGGAGTTGTGGTCCATAGCATCTGGAGGGCCAAAGTTTGGCCACCACTGCTTTAGACAATCCCAGGGAGATATCTTGTGGCACAAAAGGCTGTGAGAAGAAAAGGACACCAGATAGTTCAGAGAAGCTGCAATATCAGGGAAGGATCTTATTAAATTTGTGTGTCCTCCAGCAACATTTCCTGCCTATGGCACATGTCAAGCCCTCCTTGCTACACAAGATCACCTGTACTTCAATGGGTTGATGGCATATGAATGTATGGTGGTCAACTTTGTGCCAAATCCCAGTTCTGTTAAAGTTTATTTATTTATTTATTTATTTATTTATTTATTTATTTATTTATTTATTTATTATTTATCTTGTATCGCACCCATCTTCCCACTGGGAACTCTGGGCGGCTTACAACAATAAAACCAGGTAGTAAAAAAAAACACAAACAAAAGGCAAGACCCAAGCAAAGTTGATGCAGGGGGGACAAAAAGGTGGCAAAAAAAACTAACTAACTGGAAAGGTCGCCAAACGCCTCCCTGAAAAGGTGGGTCTTCAAGGCCTTCTTGAAGGCAGGCAGGGACTCTGTCAGGCGCAGCTCACTGGGGAGATGATTCCAAAGCATGGGGCCCACCACAGAGAAGGTGCGGTCTCGCGTATGTGATTTCCGCGCCTCTCTGGGTGTGGCCACCCTCAGTGAGCGCGCCTGCGCCAGTCTCGTGGGTCTGGACCCGGTTGACCTTTGAGAGATACACTCCGCCAGGTATTCTGGTCCCAGGCCGTGGAGGGCTTTGAAAGTCAAAACCAAGACCTTGAACCTGATCCGGAGGACAACAGGGAGCCAATGCAAGCGAGCCAGGATTGGGGTGATGTGCTCGTATCTACGGGCACCCACCACCAGCCTGGCCGCCGCATTTTGCACCCGCTGTAGCCTCCAGACCAGGGTCAAGGGCAACCCCACGTAGAGGGCATTGCAGTAGTTGATCCTCGAGATCACCAGGGCCTGCACTACTGTCCTCAGGGAGGACTCATAGAGGTACTGGCGGATTTGGGCGATCCTGCGGAGGTGGATAAAAGTGGCCCTGGAAGCAGCCATCACCTGGGCTTCCAGGGAGAGGGCTGAGTCCAGGACCACGCCCAGATTCCTGGCCCTGTCCGTAGGCTGGAGGGAAATACCCCCCAGCTTAGGGAGGGGGCCATTGTACCCAGACGAGACCGCCCCGAAGAACAGAACCTCCATCTTCTCTGGATTCAGCTTGAGCTGGTTATCTGTGGTCCATTCCAGAATGGCCTCCAGACACAGATCAAGGGAATGAACTGCCTCCACTGCAGACGACGAAAAGGAGAGATAGAGCTGTGTGTCATCAGTGTACTGATGACAGCAAACTCCAAATCTCCTGATGACCTCCCCCAGTGGCCTCATATAAACATTGAACAGCATGGGTGAGATTGCCGAGCCCTGGGGCACCCCACAAGGGAGAGAGAGTCCAAGGAGCCGACAAATCATCACCCAGCTGAACCCGCTGGGTCCAGCCGCCGAGGAAGGAACGGAGCCAGGCCAGGGCCTAACCACCAATTCCCACCTCCGCAAGCCGGACCAGTAGGTTACCGTGGTCGATGGTATCAAAGGCAGCTGACAGATCAAGGAAAACCAACAGGGAGGAACACAGCTGAGGAGATCCTGCAGGGCGACCAGGGCAGTCTCGGTTCTGCGAAGAGGTCTGAATCCAGACTGGAAGGGGTCCAGGATACGATTTACCTCCAGATATGACTGAAGCCTGACAGCAGCCACCCTCTCGACAACCTTGCCCAGGAAGGGGACAATGGCAATCGGACGATAGCTGGATAAATTGTCCGATGTCATGCCAGGTTTTTTAAGAGTGGGTTTCACCACGGTCTCCTTAAGATGGCCAGGGAAGCATCCCTCCCTAAAAGAGGCCGTGGCAATAGCGGAAACCCACTCAGGCATGTTCCCTTCGGCAGATTTAATAAGCCAGGCTGGGCAAGGGTCGAAGGGGGTGGCCGCTGGCCGGCAACAAGCCATAGCTCTGGAGGCCTCCGCCGGAGACAACAGCCCAAACTCATCCAAGAGGGGAGAACGGAGGGGTGAGGCTGCAGAGATCTCAGAGGGTGGGCTAGAGCAACTGGGGGGAAAGTCGGAGCGGATGGCCTCTATTTTAGATCTAAAGTGGGCTGCGAATTGCTCACTAGTGAAATCACTAGGAGGAGGCCTCAGCTGGCTGGGATTGGGCGAGGTCCCAAACCACCCGGAACAACTCCACCTGGCGGTTCGAGGCCTCGCCAATTCTCAGGGAGACATAAGACCTTCTAGCGTCCCTGATCGCGCAAAGGTAGCGGCCAGTCAGCTGCTTTAGTGCAGCCCTATTCTCTTCCGTCCGGCTTGCCCTCCAAATGACCTCCAGTCTCCTGCGTTCTTGTTTCATCGACCGCAACTCAGCCATATACCATGGAGAGGAGCAGTCTCCACAGCGCAGGAGGCGCTTGGGGGCGATCCGGTCCACCGCCCCGGTGGTTCCCACATACCACCTATCCACCAGGGCATCGACCGGATCATCTGCCAGACCGCCAGAAAGCTCCCCGAAGGCTTCCATGAACCTGGCAGGGTCCAGAAGCCTACGGGGTGGGCCCAGATGTATGGCCGGCACTCCCCGTGAGGCGGGGGGGCAATTGACAGGGAAAATTTTAGCAGGTGGTGGTCCGACCATGACACAGGCAGGGGCAAAATACCCCTGACCCCCAGACACGAATCTGACGGCATGGAGGAAAACACCAGGTCTAGGGTATGGCCAGCTCTATGAGTGGGGCATACAACATGCTCAGATAAGTTCATGGAAGTCATGGATTCCATGGATTCCAGAGTCGCACCAGAGAGTTCCTCCTCGGCATGCAAGTTGAAGTCCCCAACCACCAAAAGGCGGGGGGATCTCAACAAAGCAGCCGAGACGAACTCAGAGATCTCTGGGAGGGATTGTGCTGGGTTGCGGGGAGCACGGTTCACCAGCACAATGCCAAACATATCTCGCTGACCCACTGATAGATGGAGGCATTCAACCCCAGGACACACCATTATCGCAGAACTGCTAACGTAAAGGGATTCCCTGTAAACGATGGCCACCCCACCACCCCTACCCTCCGATCTGTCCGCCCACTGCACCTGAAACCCAGGGGGGCACATGAAGGAGAGGGAGGCCCCTCTGGCAGATTCTCTGAAAAGCCTATGGAAAGGTCTCAGTTCCATTGCTGGAAACATTTCAGAATACCTCTTAACACGATAGATAGTTTACCCAGGTAAATCTATATGGACCCTTCTCCCTTTCTGTTCCAGTTCATTCCCCTCATATACAGCATTTCATTCCACTGCTTTGTTTAAGGCAGCCTTTGGGACATTTTCGCCCCTTTGCTGGGTGAGTGTGTATGTGTGTGGGGGGGTGTTTGGAGGAGAGGCAACTGCAAACCTCAGTGTTTTCCTGAATCTATAATTCATCTCTCTTGTGCGGCATGAATACATGTGTGTCATTTTGGCTTCGGTATTGTATGCAGTGCACTAAAAGGCTTACATCAGTATTAAATCATAACAAAAGGGAAGAGGCTGACCAACTTATTAGGTAATCACTTTTAAGTGGACTGAAAAAATATTTAGCTACCCTGAAAGGCTAGTCATCAACAATCTCACTGTCAACCTGCTGTGATGTCACAGAAGTCTCTGGGGTCCAAGTACAAATATTTCTTACACTAAAGCTGGTCCTCAAGTGTTGAAGGTCTATTCAAATCAAAGTTTTGTATGGAACATCCTCTGAAACACTCATATGGCTCTCATGAGCAAATCTAACAGCACTGAATAGCTACTGTAGGGCAGCTCTGATTGCTTCCAAAAGACCACAGAATTTCAGCCACACCATGGGTGAATTTGGTTATTTACTTTCATTTGTACTATTAGCCAGTTATTTGGCAAAATTACTTACTTTTTTATATATGAGTCTACAAAGTGACAGAAGACCAACATCTGCATATTGGCTGCAACCCAGAGTGTTTCCCAGCAAACCCATCCTAGCAAGCCAACACCTAAGCAAAGAGTCTATAATTACTTGTGGCAGATACTGGAAAACCTAGGCCAACAGTAAATTCAACAACTGAATTGACATTTTTAAAAGCACGCTGTAAACCACAGTTTTGCAGACATTCTTAGCCCAGTGGTGAAAACGTTCTTACGAAGTTTAACCCATGTTGCTTTGGCCCCCTTGAATCATAATTGTAAATATGAACAGCCGTAAGTGATTTGTCATTTCGAACTTAAACATTTATGTTGACATGTGATACATTTGCAATTCTAAATTATTCTAGAAACTGTCTGTCACATCTGTTTAAGAGAAATTAGGGGATTTAACACCAGACTAATTTATTTGTTAAACACCGACCTATTACTTTTTTTTTCTTTTAGAGCATTTACATACTGTCTCAATAATTAAAGTTCACTGGACGTTTCACATTAAAATGTTCAGAACAGAGAAATGCAAAAATCTTCCTTTATATTTTATACAATTACAGTATAAGAGTAAAATAAAAACTGGTAACTGGGATAGCACAGTGTAAAGCATTTTAAAAGAGTAAGGCTTTACGAATGAAAGCCTCCATGAATAAAAAGGTTTTCACCTGATATTGAAAACTACTGTACAATGTAGTGAAAGTATCAGATGAGTTTCTGTTTCACAACTATCATACAACCATAGAAAGGTTCTGTCCCTAACATAATAATAATCCTGCACAGCTAATTTGGGAACATCATTCAGAGGGACTCAAAGAATGAATATGCAGACATTCAAGCATGTCTACATAAAAGCGGAATTCAAATGAGTTTATCCTCATTTAAGGGAGTGCAGCATTACAATTTAATACAATAATCTGATACTTGCACAATGCAAGATGCAGAGAGATGTTGACATCCCAACAACTACCATCTCTCGTGGTCAGCTCAGAAGAGCAGGGGAAAGAGAGAGGGATGCACGCGTGCTTCTGCACACATAAATGCATGAATACGGGAAAAACAACCGGCATTGTTTCACTGGCTACAAAGCGACAGTCCACCAGTCAAAGTCTGAACCACAGGCAACTCCATGCTTTCCACAAACAATTGGTGTGGATGAATTCCCACTAATGGGGGTGTATCTTCAATACACACTGGTCACTACCACCACACACACACAGATTCCAGGCACATCCTATCCATCAGCTCTGTAGACAACAGACCTACTACTGCAGTTCCCCACTGCATCCAAACAGGCAGAAATGTCAATCCCCTTATGTTTCTCAAAGCTACTGGTTTTTGGACAATGACTTGAAAGAAAGAAGGGGCAGGGGCGGGAACTACAATATCCATATTCCTCCCCATCCCATGTGCCTGCACAAAACACACACCGTTCTACTGCGACAACCCTTCAGGACCATAGTTCAGAAAAAGTTACTACTTTGGACTAGAATTCCCAGAATCAACCGGTCAAAAGTAACTATTCCAAGCTTCACCTAGGAGGGCAGACAGCCATGTGGAAGAGCCAAGAGGTAACTATAAAGGCAGCTTCAGCAAATGTCTCCAGCAGGCCACTGTTTTCTGCAGGGTTTTCTGGAAAGCAGAAAACCATGGAATAATGGGAGTCCCTGCCCCAAGAGGGCGAAAGGGAATGAAAATTCAAAGTTTGGTAAAAGTCAAGGTGAAGGCCATTCACAGAGATCCTGGGACTTGAACCCAAAGAACACAGACAATTGCTCAAATGTTCACCCCAGTGGCAATCAAATTATGGCTCTTTTGTCCTCATCTACTCCTTTGCCTAAAATTGAGTGATGGGTTCCAGATATAGAAGGATCACAGGAGATGCCCTGGACTTCAGGAACAGTTCATGTGAGGAATGTCTCTGCTCTGATATGTACACAAGTAAGATGAAGGCTCTCCCAGACTGAACCAACCAGTAGGAAAACCTGTGTATCAGAAAATGCTTGCTTAAAAAGAAAGGTCTTTTCTCTGCTCATGGAAGGACAACAAAGATGGGACCACCCTGATCTCTCATGAGATATTTAAGTCTGGGAGCAGTGACATAGGAGGCCCTCTTGGGTCCCCACCAAACACACATGTAACAGTGTTAGGACCAACAGAAAGGCCTCTCCTGATTATCTTAAAATGCAAGCAGGCTAATCAAAGGAGATGTGGTCCTTGAGATAACCTGTAGCCAAACTGTCTAGATTAGAACCAACACTTTTAAGGTCTTAGGCACACTCTAGATGGGGCACTGAGCAAGGAAATAGCTGGTTGACCCTACAAAAGCCAACTAGTCATTTCGGACCAGTCCTTCTTTCTGACAACCCTTATGACCATTCATTGCCATGAGGCATGCCTTGCAGTATGGGTGCCAACAAGACTCAGTGCCCTGGCAAATCACATCCTCAATCGACTTCTTCATGCTGTCTGAAGCACCATCTGCCCTGTTTCTATTCTATAAGATCCCTGCTCCCTAAACCAAGGAAACAGAGAAAGGAGGTAACCGCTCATCCCTTGGACTTCCATTACAAAGGACAGGTCACATTGAGGATGGTAGTGCAAAAAAAAAAAAAAAAACACACCTGATCTCCCACTTTCTTGTAACAAACAACACAAGAGGGACAGTGAAAGCCTTTACTGAATATCAGGTAGTCCTGAAAGAGAAAGCCACATGTAATGGATTGCTAAATGTTTACCTCGCACACACACCTATGCCTTGGGAAATGGTTCAACAGGCAGCAGAGTAGTCAACTAATGCATCAGCTCTATGTTTTGAACATCTTTGAGGGATGGGCCCTTTAGTTATTTTTTGGCCTTAAAAATCTCCTTCAGCCATATCCATTCAGAGAGATTATGGGAGCAGCAGCCCAACCCTGATTTACAGTGTCAATGTTCCACTGTTTGCAAGGAGCAAACAGACTAACAATCTGCTTGACTAATCTGATAAACTTCGAGACCAGGGATCCAGAAGCATACATGGAGATGGGTAGGAGATAAGTTCTGTAGGGAAGAGATGCCTGAGGCATAAAAGAGACCTGTGACCTGGCAGGCCCCAAGAGGGTTTCTGTTCAAGAAGCTGAAACACAATCCTTGAGAGCTCAGTGGTTTAGGGAGAGCCAGGGGTTGAGAGTTCGGTTCCCCACCTTGCTTCCTTGTCAGAGGCTGGACTGTAGGATCCACGGGGTCCTTTTTCGGCCATGCAATTAGAGATCTAATATTTCCAGAAATTAGGAAGCTACATGGGGTGGGGGTGGTGGAAAACTCTGGAGACAAACTGAAAAATTGGGGGGTTGGGGGTGGAACAAGGTTGCCAGTAATTCTGCATCTTTATCAGCACTTCTAAAATTATTATTCTCTCATTGTTGTCATCGTCGTTGTCATCCCTGTCTAGGCCAGAGACCTCTGGTGCTCTCTTCCCAACACAAGGAACCAGTTGCAATACAGGGTAAGATCATCTCCCTGGGATGCACCAGTTGGCCTTGCCATTTCATTTTTCCTTTTTTGTTCTCCCCTACTGTCTGCATGGGGAATTCTTGGTTAAGACAGGAAACTCTTAAAATGTATTAGAATGTATATTTTTTTAAAAAAATAGGATTAAGATTTGTAATCCTCTTTCCCCCATACCATGATCCACGGGTTGCTAGAGTCAATCGTAGCTCACCATATGGAGAAAGGGGGCGGGCGTGGGTGGGGGAGGTGGAAAGTTAAAGGCGGGGGGGGGAGAGATAAGAGCCAAACCCGGGTATGTTTTTCTGCTCAGAAAAAGGAACAGCAAACGGAGGATTTCCTGAAACAGGACGCTCTGGTACACAGCTAATTATTATTTGAGTTGGAAAGCAAAAAGGCACTTACTTGCCCAAAAGTGAAATACGACCTGAGCTAGCAATAGAACAAGAAGCGCGGCAGCTACCAGCAGAGCCTTTGCAGAAACCACAACTCTCCTGACAAGGCAATTTCCGGGCTGCGATGACGAGAGGAGAGCCGTTGCCGGAAAAGAAGAAGAAGAAGAAGAAGAAGAAAATAGCGATAAACACTGTATAAAGAAAAGCCAGCTCGGCTCGTAGCGCATGTAATGCGCTTCCTGATTGGTGCGCTGACCGTGCGCCATGACTGGCTGCGGGAAGGCTCTCTCCTTGCTTGCCTCGCGTTCAACGGGAAAAGGCTGCCGGAGCGCTGGGAGGCGCGGCGGGCGAGGGATCGCCCCGAGGCTCCTTCCCCGCGGCTCAACTGCCTTCGCCCCTAAACGGCTGAGAGCCACTTACCCGCCCTTCCGGGGTTCTAGAGGAGGTCGTTGCTTTGACAGCGCCGATCTCTCCGTTATTTAAAAAAGAAAAGAAAAAAGAGCGACCAAAGTTTAATTTATTTAACTCCCATAGTGCAATGTAAGAGCCCTCCCTGAACCACTTTTGTCCACATTAGCATTAAAAGGACGTGCTGCGTGCACTCAAGCTGGAACGGGTTTAGAAGGACCCTAGCCGGGCTTTCAAGAGAAGCGAGACATTTAAGGAGTAGTTTTAACCCGTTTCGCCTCTTTCCTTCGTGAGTTTCTATACCTGAGGAGGGAATCGAACCAAGATTTCCGGAGTCATAGTCCCTCATTCTACTCACCGCACTACGCTAGAGGCCAACAACGGAGGACTTTTCTCCCTCAAAAGGAAAACAAAGGGCGTGTGTGTTCAATTTATACTGTAAATATTTCTTGTGTTTCTCCTGCATGTGAAATTTAAGAAGAGGCTGTGTGGTGCATGAGCAGAATCCCAAATTAGGATTGAAGAAGGATTTTATTGGATTGCCAAAATAAAGCAATCTCACTTGAAACTCTCTGGGAAGTTTCCAATTTATTTATGCAGGCTACACATTGCTGCCACCCCAAAACTGGGGACTCATTTTACCCTCAGAAAGGATGGAGTGCTGAATTAACCTTAAGCCAGCTACCTGGAATTGAACCCCAGGTCTTAGGTGCAGTACAGCAATTTAACCACTGTGCCACAAGACTCCTTAAAGGTCTAACAAGAGGACTCTTCCTTAGGGCCTGCATTGCAGAGCTGAGAAGGACAGATGTTCGGAACTGTCATCATGAAGAACTTGGAATTGACAGATGGTTTGATGACTTACAGCAGGGGTGTCCAAACTTTGGCCCTCCAGATGTTTTGGACCACAACTCCCAGAATTCCAAGTCTAGATTGCCAATCAACAAGTACTATGGGTGTTGTGGTCCAAAACATCTGGGTGGCCAAAGTTTGGACACCACTGACTTACAGGTTGGTCCAGGTGAAGAAGGTTTGAGAACCAGTTTGATGCAGTTGATAAAAAGTCAGAACAGGATGCAAAAGATCTGGGTTCACATTCCCTCATGGCCACTGAAGCTCACTGGGTGTATGTGTGGCAATCGTAAACCACTCCTTGCTTGTCTCATATCCTTTGAAAAAAAAACTATTAGAGTCACCATAACACCAACTGTTTAGGACTTTGTACAGTAGTTATCTTCAGCACTACAATTCAAATGCATCTCTCTTTTTCCTATCCATCTTCCTCAAATCCCAAGTTTCACAACCATATGAAGCTATTGGAAATAGGGTCAAATTAACTATTCAGCATTTGATTGGGAGGAGGATGAAAAGATGTAGAAAAAAGGAGATTTTAAGAACAGTTTATGCCAATATGGACAGCTACCTCACATTAACCAGTTCTTACTGGGGTTTAATGCCAGTGTCATCTTCACTGACAGATCCTTGTCCAGATCCATAATGGTAGCTGTGTCATTCCAGTTCTCCAAGAAGGCCTTTAAAGGGGTCAGGGACATATTCCTCTTTGCTTCTTTCTTAAAAGGGCAATGCAATGAGCACGGCCTGCTCTGCACAGTTTATGGCCTTTCTCTCTTCCCTGGTTCCAAAATTAGGGTTGGACAGGCCAGAAGGACTTGAGGACTTGGCAACAGGAAAGGCCAGGAAGATTCATTTCTTAGAGATAGGGCATATTCTCCCTAATCTCCCTGGGGTTTTTCTTTCCCTAGTTGTAAACACTGCATATGAATGCATAGTAGTTCAACACATTGTCAGGATTCCGGCAAAGGCAGCAGGACCCAGTCTAGGGACAAGCTGCAGAACCAGGTTGCAATAGTCCATCCACCAAGGGGGCAGTCCAACAGGGCAGTAGTTCAAGTCCAGATGAGCAATAACCAAGTTCAAGGGGTTAGACTAGTGGTTCTCAACCTGTGGGTCCCCAGATGTTCCTGGACTGCAACGCCCAGAAGTCTTCATCACTAGCTGAGCTGGCCAGGATTTCTGGGAGATGCAGTCCAGGAACATCTGGGGACCCACAGGTTGAGAAGCACTGGGTTAGACAAAGTGGAGTCGGTCCAAGAGTCAAGGAGAGCAACCCAGGACAGCAGGTATCAGCAGGATCCAGGAGCACAAAGGTTAGCAAGGCTGGAACAAGTGAGGGGCAGAACCAGAGCAGGGTTGCCACACTAGGGATCTGTACTGGGTTTTTTGGGGGGGCAACTATGCAAAAACAAACAGAATGAAGGGTACTTATGTTAGATGTGATGGGGCAGAACAAAGAGGGCAAAGGCACCAGGGTTGTTCTTCACCAACTCCCCCCCCCACCCGTAGACACATCTCCTGAGAAAGCAGGGACAAGGAAAATTTTGTCAGAGTTTTACTGTGTGCACAGTAGGTATAAGCTCGGGTGTCAGTATTCTTTCCTACATTCAGAACAAGAACAGTACATGACAGCTTCCCCTTGAGAGGAGAAGAGAAGGCCAGTTCTATTCAGTAGAGGAGTTTCTTATCCACTGCTGAGAACAAAAGTAAGATATCTGACACAAACATGCAATACTGAAAGGATACATATACAGAGAGAGAATGCCATGTACAGTGTACTCCTGGAAGAAGTCATGACAGTCTCTCATGAGATTTCACTCAACATGTACATTGACTCTGGGAGCAGAGAGTCTTAGGAGCAATTATAATTCCATGCTGGATGCCAGACTCACCCGACAAGCCTGTGGTGGTGCAGAACGCACATGTGCTGCTTCATATTAAACTTAATATGTATTTAAGTTGTTCCAAAGGCCTTCTTTAGAAAATCTAATCATTTTTAACGAAAAATGCAAGCCCCTCCCAGACTCTCTCTTCATTGCTCATTCAATTTTGCCTGATGAATGGAGGTTCTTTGCTTCCTCGTTTTGTAAATGGAAAGAAAGCCAGCATTAGCAGTCGTATAAATCAATGTTTCCTCTCATTTGGCCCGCTGCCTGTTTGACCACCAATGTCAGAGAATTTAGGAATTCTAAATAAGAGGTGGCATCTTTGAAATATTCTCCCTTACAGAGTTGGACCCGATGTGACACTTGCTGGAGGAGAAACTCTTTGCATAAATCTGTCTTAAAAGGCTCACTTCATCATATTACTTCACTAGCACCAGTAGCCTTTGAAAGCTGAAGCCTGGGCATGTTGAAGAATAGAGGAAGAGGCCACGGAGGTGATGGTTCTATTAACCGTTGCTGTACGGGGGGGGGGGGCAGTCACATACGGAGACTCTGAAAGCAGTGGCAGTGTCATTACTGACAGCATTACCCCATTGTGGAAAGTATGTGTATCTTGCATTGTTCTGTTTTCATATCTTCAGCAGTTCCAGAAATGTGGTGCCAATGATAAGATAAAGTGTATCTTTGTTTCCAGTTGTCCTTAGAATATTGGCCATGGATCTGAAATGGCTTTAGGGATCTCTGTGCTGCTTTCTGAAGAAACCACAGCGATTATCCATAAATCAGAACAGAATGGGTGTTAGGGAGCCGTTCAGATTTTGCTGAAATGGGATGGATCGTGATACCAAGCCACAATTGCTGTCCATTTCCCAGGAAACCTAATCTCCAGGGAAGGCACAAGGGCCAAAAAAGAAGACGTACATACTATATTTCGGTAAATAAGGAGACTATACTTGGATCCAGTGCCACTGTGTATCATCTGTAAGAATCTGCCATGCTGGTTAGATACACAAATCAAAAAGAAAATAAGAACAACTCAGATAAACATTCAAAAAAGAAGAGAGTGGCACCTAGGCAAAGCATTGTTGTTGCTGTTTGCCATTTAGTTGCCTCCAACCTACAATGATTCTATGCAGGAGTGACCACCAAAATGTCCAATCATTTACAGCCCTGCTCAGCTTTGGGAAACTCAAGAAGAAAGTCTAAAAATTAACAAAGCCTGGCTTCCAGTACTAAAAGCTGTAGAGTTCAAAAAGTCAAAGCTCAATTATTCCCACCACCACCCCAAAGATGATCAGTTCACACAATAGAACAGCTAATGGCACGCATCTAGGATCGTTGCTACCCATGATTGCATTGAAACTTCTTAATCCCTTCATCACAATACAATGACAAACACCTATTTTTCTGCATAGGACAAGTTTCCTCAACTTTAAAACCCCCAAACTCACTCACTTTATAACCCAGAGCACAGAAAGAACTCCTAGTTCCCTGAGCTCCTTGCCCTCTGAAGATGCCAGCCGCAGAGTGTGGCAAAACATCAGGAAGAAAAACTTCCAGAAGATGACCAAACAGCCCGAAAAATTCACAACAACTTTCAGATCCTGGCCGTGAAAGTCTTCAAGAATACGTAAAAGTAAGGTCCCCCCCCCCGCACATGTGTGCTAGTCGTGTCCAACTCTACAGGCAGTGCTCATCTCTGTATTGAAGCCGAAAGAGCCATTGTTGTGAAAGTCCGTGGCTATGTGGCCGGCATGGCTGCAAGGAAACACTGTTGGACCCTTGGTGTATTGGACAATAATATAATTGCAATGGCTTTATCAAACATGTGTTTTTCACAGTATTATTAACCTTGCAATGCAAAGGAGAACAAGTACAGTATGGTAATATGATGGTCTGCTGTATTATTATCTTGCTTAGTATTCCAACTAGTATTTGATTCTTCTTAGTGTGTTGCATACATCTGTAAAGAAAATGGAACATTTTATTTTTGCACTGTTATCTAATCTTAGGGGGAAGAGAATCTAGCTAACCCCTATTGCCTCCCACTGACAATCAGTGGTTTCTGGAATCTTTGGGAAGGTTACATCTAATTTAAGACCTGCAAGCAATTTTTGAAAACAAACCCAAGACATTTCTGTTCTAACAAAGCCTGATTTGTGTGTCTACATAATTAGTCACTTGCCTGTGCTTCTGGTGCATTAGTTATCACAAAATATTCACATATGAGTGAATAAGGCTTGAGAATAATGCTGTCAAGATTTCACTAATGTGTGTTTACATATCTTTTTGTTCCCTACACCCATCCCCAATGATTAGAGGGCTGTTAGAAAAATGTTGTTAGTCACAATGCACAGTATTTTTTTATTGTACTCCCTGATTGGAAAACACACAGTAAGTGGCACTGAAAAGTCAGCTGTGTAATTTTATTCTAAAATGTAAAGCAAGCTGGGAAACACTGAGGAATCAAATCAAATGCTTGCAACATCACTGAACCCCTGAACTAACTAGAAGGCACAGAAGATTGGCAAAGTAATTAATATTGCTAGAATTGTAATTGCCAGCTGACGTTAAGCATTTTTAGCAAAGATACATCGTATTTGTATTTATTTATTTTTGCATTTCTAGACGGCCCAATTTCCCAAATAGGGACTTTGAGCAGTTTGCAAGAAAGCAAATGAATCAGCAATTAAAAGCAAACAAAACAATAAGCAGCAAATACAAAAACATAAACTAAACATACTATGGGACTCAGAACCTGGCAATAGGAAAACTAAGGGATGGCAAAAGAGAGAGAAAAATGCAAACTAGTTTTGAGGAGGTTGTCATCATCATCATCATCATCATCATCATCATCATCATCATCATCATCATCATCATTATTATTATTATTATTTATTATTATTATTATTATTATTATTATTATTATTATTATTATTATTATTATTTGCCTGGTGCAGCTTGTCAACTGTGGCGTCTTGGAAGGCCTAAGTCCTAAATCTGTCTGCCACTGACCATGTTGCCCTTTCATCCATTCCCAGACAAATCAGAAGCCCTTCACACCTCCACTGGGAAGGCCACAGCTAATGACCCATACCTAATGAGTTTTGGGAAGGATCGAATAGGTGGGACTTCCACACACCCCAGGCCATAGTAAATCTTATGAGCCTATTCAGGCCACCATCCACCTAACAAACCTATTCAGGTCAGGGTAGCATGAAACCAAGGTGAACTATAAATTGGAGTCCTTGCGCCATTTTTCCTTTGACTGATGAAGCTACTTGGATGAGTAATGGAATGTTTCGATCTCATGAGAAAAGAAGTCCAGTTGCCACGACTCAACCTCCAGATAACCTCACCTGGATGACTGAGTGGGATGGTAAACCACTTCTGAGCACTCTGTACCTTGAAAACCCTTGGAATGGTTGCCTTATATCAGACTTGACATGCAACAGATATATACAGGTATCCTCTAAAAGCTTCACTGATCAAGTGTTATAAGATTCAGAATCAGCAGTTGATGCTTAGATAGCCTTGATGGCAGGAAGTATCTTTTGTTACCTTTGTCTCACTTGCTAGGTGCAGCCATTTTTGAACAGGAAAAAAAATTCCATGCATTTCTTTTTGGTAAATCCTGTAATGTTATGTATGCTGCCATTTGATCCCTCCAATGAAATAGAAGCCCTGTAGAATTTGGAAAATAAATAAAAGTATGATGATATGAGGAGCTAGCTTTGAAGATGACTCAGAAGTGTCAGATAGTTCCAAATTCAGCTGCAAAAACTTTAACAGATACTGGTAGGTCGATTCACATCTTTCCAATTTTCCAGTTTGTTTTATTTTTCTACTGTAGTAGTTGCCTCTTCAGCAGCCCCCTTACTGAATCATGGCTTTGTATTTTGGCCAGGTTGAGTACACAAGAACATAAGAAGAGCCCTGCTGGAGCAAGCCAATGGCCCCTCTAGTCCAGCTTCCTGTATCTCACAGGGGCCCCAGCAGATGCCTCTGGGAGCACATGAGACAATTTGATACCTGTCTCCTGATACCACTGCCCTGCACCTGGCATTGAGAGGTACCCTCCTTTTAAGCCTAGAGATAACATGTATCCCCATCATGACTTGGAATTTTTGTTTTGAGAGGTGTTGGAGACATCATATGTATTGAGCAGTTCCACCTTCCTCCAGTCAGCCACCCATTAGCCTCCTTCCAAACACCTCCACACAATGAGCAGCCTGCTTCTTCCTCTTGCTCAGAACGGAGCCAAAACAATCCTTTTTTGCTGTTTTAAACTCCTTTGAAGCCTGAGCTCATTCTGAACTTTAGCCTTCCTGACCTTCTTCCTGTAAATATTGGCAGCTTGTTTCTGCTTCTCCTCAATGCTTTGCTTTCCCTTTTGTTATCTAAATATACTTCTTCTAAATCTCAGCTTCTCTTTCTAACTTTAGTGTTCTGACCCAGTATTTCATGAAGCACTGAATTCAACTGTCTAGAAGATATGTCTGATTATGCTCAGCTTTCCCTTTCCTCAATGTGTTGTGTTGTGTTGCGTCATTACAGTCCTGACCGACTCTTCGTGACCCCCATATCCATGGAGATTTCTTGTCAAGAATACTGGAGTGGTTTGCCAGTTCCTACGCCAGGCGCCTACAGCACCTGGTATTCCCTGGTGGTCTCCCATCCAAGTACTAACCAGGGCCGACCCTGCTTAGCTTCCGAAATCAGGTGAGATTGGATGTGCTTATGGCATCTAGGCACCTCTAATGAATCTCAAAAAGGACATGGGTTTCTTCCTATCAGACATCTACATCAGGCATGTCCAAACTTCGGCCCTCCTGATGTTTTGGACCACAACACAACTCCCAGAATTCTAAGTTTAGATTGCCAATGAAAAGGACTGGGAGTTGCGGTCCAAAACATCTGGAGGGCTGGAGTTTGGACATGCCTGTTCTACATATTAATGCCAGGACAGGGAAGGTGTTGCCCTCCCAATGCTGTTGGACTACACGTCCCATGGTCCATCACCATTAGCTACAGTGGATACAGCTGCCTGAAGCTGCAGTCTAAACATCCAGAGGCAATAAGCTGCCCACAGCAGCATAAAGGCTGTAGGAGCTTTATGGCAAATAACAGTGGCAACCTGGGGCTATACAATAGTAAATGGATTCAAAGCTAAACTATAATTTGATGTTCAGAACAGCCCCGTAAAAAATCCCAGGCTCCCACACTTCTTCCCCTCTCATTTTCTCCATTTGAGAATATCAAAAGCTTTGTTTTTGTTTTTGAATCAATGAAAATCACTTATTATACCCAACTTAGAATGGGAAACTGTGCCTTATTTTAAATGGATTCTGGTTTGTGTGAACTAAACATGTAAGAATAAACCACAGTAGAAGCTTTCAAAGTCTTTCTTTGCCAGTGTTTATGAAACACATATGTTTGCCTAGATGCCCTAAGCACATCTGATGTCGCTTGATTTCAGAAGCTAAGCACGATCAGCTCTGGTTAGTACTTGGATGGGAGACCACCAGGGAATACCAGGTGCTGTAGGCACCTGGAGTAGGAACTGGCAAACCACTCCAGTATTCCTGCCAAGAAAACTCCATGGATATGGAGTCACGAAGGGTCAATCACGACTGTAATGACACAACACACAACACATAAAATACATATAGTTTACCATTCTAGGAGAAAGCTTTCTAAATGTGTTTTAGTAATTATTTAACTAAATTTTTTGATATAATGTTATGAATTTGTTTAATATTTAAATGATTCTGTTTTTGTTGTTTGTTTATTGTTCATCATTTGTTTAGCTTTAATATTATGTTTAAATTATATAAATTGTCTTGGGTCCTTGGGAGAAAGGCAGATTAAAATATTTTAAATAAACAAAACAAAGAAGTAATTGACATAGGGAATTGAGTTTTGAGCTGGCCATGTGTGGCCTTGTAACTGTATGAATGCATCACATAGGTCGAATACCTCCAACATATTTTCCATACCAGCCTGTCTTTATGAATTGTCAAAAGGCAAACCAAAGAATTCAGCCTGTGCTGGAGGAAGTTACGGTTCCCCCTAAAACCTCAGGTGCTTAGCTTGGGTGGATTCCTCTCTGGGACTGAATGTCCGGGTCTTTGCAGTGGCTGGAAGTGCATTTGCACACTTAAAACTAGCGTGCCAGCTAAAATACTCCCTGAGAAGCCTGACCATAACATATGCCTTGGTTATCTCACATTTGATTTACTGCAGGATGCTCTGTGTGGGGCATTGTCCTGTAGGGGTTGCCATGCATATTAAAGCTTACAGGGCAATTTAAAACAATAGCAGATTAAAATACAATACAATGAATAACATTAAAACAGAATTGAGTTACAGGATGAAAATATGATTAAAATTAAAATGACTTCAAATCAATTGAGATACTAAAAAATCATTTAACTCAATGAGAATCAGCACATCCACTGGGATTTTACAACTAGAGGCTCTTATTTGTCAAAGACCGACTTCAATAAAAATAGACCTTGCCTGCCGCCAAAAGAAAGCAGAGAGGGCGCAAACCTGGCCACTCTTGGTAAGCAATGCCCGAGGCTGGACATTGCCAACAGGAAGGTTCCCTCTCTTGAATCCTCACCAGATGGTGGTGGGATGTGAAAAGGACCTCTGTGCCTACAGGAATCTTCAATGGATTTTTCAAATCTTTAACAAACTGCTGGGGACAGTGGCTGCATTGATTGTATATGTCGAACTATGACAAATGCTACACAAGAGAGAGGAGCACAGTTCTGTGCGCTGTTCCCTATTAACGTGGTTTTCACATTGAATGACACGGCTAGGCAGGAAGTGGCCATACCTTTTGATATTTTCCTTTTGAAGTAACTATTTTTTCTTGTGGTCTTATCCAGTGAACAATGAACATTTTCTCTCTCTCCTTGAAATTCCCCTTCAGCTTGGCTGAGATGGTTCATAGATCAACGGGGCGACCAAGGCATTACAACATTAGTCATCAATTAGTTTTTAACTCCTGTGACAATATATCATTTAACCAGCCTGTGGTGGCACTTTTGTTACCATGCAATTTTTTTAAAGGGCATCTCGATCTCTCTTTAAAGTGTGCTACCACATCCCCTCGTTGTCTCCCCCACAGACACCGTCTCCTTTAGGGACAATAAAAATTAGATTTGTTTGACCTGTGCAGTGGGTTCATTTAGGCAGGATGGATTTAATTGTTCCGCCGAGTCTCCCAGACAGCTTTTATGGAATGATCCAGACATGCACGCACTGTCTTTTGCATGGCTGCAAGCAGGTGCATATGGCCAAGGAGGGATGCCTCTAAAGCAAGGCTTACCATTCATTGCACAGCTATTGAAGTCCTCGGGGAAATTGCTTACTCTGAGATAGTGCTGGCATCTAATTAAGAGCTCACATCATTGCCGTGTCTTGGCTCCAAATAACATTTGTTTTTTCTCTTTAGTGTTCAAATTTATAGCACAATTAATTTTATGAGGAGATCATCTCAGACTCACATCTTTCTGCCTGAATTCATAAGGAATACTTAAACGTTTTGTCTTGTGCATTTGGACATTATCCTGATCTTAAAGCTCAGAAATGTCACTTATTTTGGATGACAACCTGACCTCTATTTATTTAGAACAAGTTCCCCATCCTTGGGAGCCTCGTGGCGCAGTGGTTAAATGCCTGTACTGCAGGTAAAACTGTGCTCACGACCTGGGGTTCAATCCCAGGCAGCAGGCTCATGGTCGACTCAGCCTTTCATCCTTCTGAGGTCGGTAAAATGAGTACCCAGCTTGCTAGGGGGGGCAATGTGTAGCCTGCATACTGTAATTAAAATTGTAAACCGTCCAGAGACTACTTGAAGTAGTATGGGGCGGGGGCATGGTTTTGCTGTTGTGGAAAATGGCAGCATAGAAGATTAGCTCTGCTCTATGCCCAAATATATTAGTCAAAATAAGCGTGAAGACTCGTAAATAAGATAATAGAATCACTTTGAACTACATAGTTATGGGAAAGTCAAGGAAAACACCAGAAGAAAAAAAAGCCAAAACTCACCTCTGCTGAGGAGGATCAAAGAGATCTGACCGGGACATCAGAGGAGTCCGAGAGCGAAGCAGACATGCTGGGTAAGAAGAAAAAAGGGAGAGGGTGGAAAAAAGCTGATGCACCTAGCGATGAGATGAGACTGCTTATTAAACAATTAAGAAAAGACTTACAGGATGATATGAAAAGTCTTATTGCGCACCTAACACAAACCCATTAAAAAAGTAGAGCAAACTGCTGATGCTGCTTTTGAAATGGCACAGGGATTGCAGTCTAGAAATGATGAACTGGAAAAGGAGTTGAAGCAGTTAAGGGACAGAGTTGTGGATCAGGAAAATAGACAAAGACGTCAGAACCTTCGTTTGAGATTTTTTAAGGAAAATGAGAGAGACAGTGATCTGAAACAAATAGTCTTGAACTGGTTCCAAGAACTCTGTCCCGATATGGAGATAAAAAATAGAGATGTGGACCGGGTACATCGAGTCAGACCTAACCAACAACCAAGGATAAGGGATATAATTGTGAGATTTGCCTCATATGCTGTGAAAGAAGAGGTGTTCGTGCTTTGAGTAACATTAAAGAACTGGCATTTGAAGGACAGAAAGTAGAATTGTATCATGATCTTGCACCAGAAACAGTGGAAAAACGTAAACAATGGCGATTATATACGAGAATTCTGCAGGAGAAGAAAGTGAAATACAGGTGGGGTTTTCCCTTCAAACTGATTATCTGGTACAGAAACACATCAAAGACTATTGTTTCAACTACTCAACTGGTGGACTTTTTTGAGCAAAAGAAGATTCCTCTTCCTGAGACTCATTTGACAGAGTTGAAGGCAGATCAGCTAGAGAGAATGCCGCTTCGCTGGAGAAAAACAGGAGGAAAAAAAAACCTTGAAGGATATTGGTGGAACATAGACTGGACTAAGCATCTGAACTTTCAAGGACAGTGTAAGAGCCGTTATCTGGAAGAGATGATAATTGCCAACATGAAACAGCTGCAGTTTGTTAAACAAACTCCCAGAAACTATGTGAGCAGGTCTATTAGTAATGAATAGAAAATATAACGTAACAGTAGTTAATAGTTAATAGTTCATGCGTAAATATGATTAAAAAATAAATTAGTGTTTAAGTGTGTAAGTAGTTAATTAAAAATAATAAGAGAAGTGAATATTGTAGAATATAGACATATGAATAGTATATTTATGAGTTAAGAGAATGCTGTGTTTAATATATTGTTATAATTAAGGGCAACGGTGGGCTGTAAGGCGGGGTTATCTCAACTCAGGAGTTTGTTTCAACTCCTGGCTCCACATACCCCGTTAGGCTCAGCTCAGACTTTTATGAGCTGGAGGTTTCATCTCATAGCTTACATTGGGGAGGGGAGGGGGAAAACAAGGGAAGAGGGAGAGGGAGGGAATAATGGAGAATGTAGCAAGACAATTCAATTTAGGCAAAGACGTGTGTAATTATAAGGCAAATCGTAAAATATCTCAAAGGACAAAACTGATTATTATCGCAATTTATATAATCCAAGTATGTAATGTTAGATAATCTCAATATTGTATCGTACAACACAAATGGACTAGGCTCACCAGTTAAAAGGTACCGGGTTATGAAAACGATTCAAAAGCTGGGGGCAGATGTTCTGTTTTTACAGGAAACACATCAAAAGAAGCAAGCAAAAAATATTATAAAGCACCCAAGGCTAGGAGACCAATATTTTGCAAATTGGACGAATAAATCAAGAGGAGTGGCTATAATCCTCAAAAAAAATTCAAAACTTGAAGTGATGGACCAAATAAGGGATCCTGAAAGAAGATATATTCTAGTAAAAGGAAAGTTTGAAAATAAACTGCTAACATTCGGTTCTTATTATGCTCCTAATACAGGACAGGCAGCTGTTATGCAAAAAATTGTTGAGAGTGGTAAAAAAATTTGCCTGGGGTGATATTATTTTGGGTGGGGACACAAATTGTATTTTAAATCAAAAACTGGACACAACATCCAAAAAAAGGAAAGTTTCAAGTGATGGAAGCAAAATTGGAAAATTAATTAAGAAAGCTGGTTTAACAGATGGGTGGAGACTTTTAAATCCCAAAATGAAAGATTACACATTTTTTCAAAAAAATATGCCACTTACTCAAGGATAGATCATATTTTTATCTCAGAAAATTTGATACCCCATCTAGAGAGCATATATTTTGCTCCTATCATAACTTCCGATCATGCAGCAATAAAAGTCACATGGTCTAACAAGGAAGTAAGAAATAAGCCTAGAATCTGGAGATTAAGATCCAACATATGTTTAAATACAGAAATCATTAAAAAAATAAAGGAAGATATAAAGATTTTTTATGAAATAAATGATAAAGAAGGAATAAAACCTGCATTACTGTGGGACACCCTAAAAGCATTTTTAAGGGGGAAATTTATAATGGAAAGCTCCAGATTAAAAAAAGAACGAAATAGATTGCAAGAACAATTAGAAAATAAGATAAAAATCTTTCTGACCAGCATAAAAAATCTGGATCAAACAAGGTATATAATGAACTAGCAAGAGCCAGAACAGAACTAGAGGCACTAGACACAAGTAAGACTCAGATAGCAATGAATTATTTAAAGAGAAATTATTATGAACATGGGAATAAGAATTCTAAGTTATTATCTCATGCAGTAAAAAAAGAAAGCAATAAAGAGGACAATTGTCTCAGTGAAAACTGAAGATGAAAAATAGTAACCTCACAGCAGCAAATAGTAACAACATTTATGGAGTATTATAGAAATTTATATAAGACAGAATTAACACCAGATACAAACATTAAGAAATTTGTAAATACATTACCAGTTAGTCAAATTACAGAGAAGCATAAAGAGCAACTTAACTCTCCAATATCAGTAATGGAAATAAAATCAGTTATTAAAAAATTTAAAAAAGGGAAATCACCAGGTTGCGATGGGTTTATACCAGAATTATATAAAATTTGGGAAGAGGATATTATAGGGCATTTGTTAAAACTGTTTAATTCAATAATGGAAGGTGAAGAAATTCCAAAATCATAGAGAACAGCTAGAATAATAACTATATATAGTAGTATGGAGCAGTATATAAGCAGAACACTTTGCTTTGCTTTATCTCATGTTCTTTTCTCTTCTTTTCTCTTCTTCTTTTCTCTGCAGTTATCAGCCTTTCCTTTCAGCTGACCTCCAAAAACTGGCCATGCACGCAGCACCCTTGGCCAACTCCCTTTTGAACTGTGAAGAGAATGAGATGCCACAATATATAGGTAACTAAATCCAGGACTTGGCTTTTCTTGATTGGCAGCAGCGAGCTGAATATCTCAGTGGGTTGGGAGTTAGATTTTTCCCACTGTGCTTCACAGGAGAAATGCCCAGCACACCTGTGTAGACTTGAGCAAGCTGCCCAGCCCTAGGATACACTCCAAGAAGGAACTGAGAAACCACTGCTGAGAATGCTGAGTCCGAATTGACTTGATGCCATGGAATTATTATAAGACTGTAAAGGCTGGGTGTTTCCCAGCCTCTTAAAGGGTGTTTCAAACACCATGCCTATTGGCCAGTGGGAATAGGATTGGCTTGTGACGCCTGCATTCCATTGTGATCCATTATGAATTTGGCCCGAACTCATCTGTACTTGCTTTTGTTCTTGCTTAAGATGGGTACATGTTTACCCTTTACATTCATGGGATCCAAGGGCAGCTATGCAGTCTCAAGTTTTAACCACATCTTAACCACATCTCTCTTAATATCAAAGGAAACCTTTGACTTTAAATGCTTTGAGATGATGCTGAATTATACCATGGACAATAAAAATTAAGAGCAGGAATTGCCTTACATTATGGAAGAGGCTGAACAGCATTGCTATAATTTGCCCTCCACACTAGATAACTGTCAATGGCTGCAGAGATAGACAAACATACTTGAAGCAATTTGCAGTGAGAGGGATGCAATTTTCTTCTTTATTTCAATTCCATGTGCCCAAGATCAGGGGGCAAAAAGTTGACCATGCCTAAGAGAGCAAACATTTAGAGATAAAACAGAAAAAGCACTCCTGGCAGAAGAACAGTCATTTTCTGTGCCTGATAGGACAGCCCCGGAAATTATTGACAGCCCTCCCCCATCCTACAAATAGCTTTTGATTGAACATTGTAATAATAGGTATCTCATGTTGTATCAACACCTTCAGTTTTTCACATATGAAAACCATCTCTCCTCCCTGATCTAAAAAGAGTTGCTATTTATACTAGAAACAGTGAATACCTGTCTGCTTTCCATTATATGAAAACATCAGTTCATTTTCATGTGACTGCCCAATTTGTTCAGTTATCCATTATGGGGCTGTTCTAGTTTCACCTCCATGTTTATGCATACATGCTAGTAAGCAATGTTGTATCTGCTCTCACAGAGTCTCAGAATATTGATAAATAAATGTTTTCTGCTGCACTTTGCAATGCTGTTATTAACATATATGCTTGTGTGAATTCCAAGTGAAGGGAGGAGCCCAGGGTGCTCTCCTTGGCTCATGCCTTCCATCCTTCTGAGGTCAGTAATATGAGTACCCAACTTGCTGTGGGGCAATGTGTAGCCTGCATTACTGTAATTAAACTGTAAACCGCCCAGAGACTACTTAAAGTGATATGGGGTGGTATATAAGCAGAACACTTTGCTTTGCTTTGCTTTGCTTTGATCTGCTAGGATGGCCCTCCTTTATATCATACAATTGAGAGATTATGTGGTGACACAGGAAAGGGCTTTTTTATATTTGATACCTTTGTTGTAGAATGTCCTATTGTTGAAGGCCTAACTGATGCCAACACTGGTTTTATCTTCAATGATAGGTTAAAATGGCTATTAACCTGAGATTTGAAAATTAGAAAGACCATGGTGTGGTTTTCAGTGGTCACCTTGTTGGTGTTTTTTTAATCTTAATTAATTAATTGTTGTTTGTGGGAACCTTTCTCTGAAGGAAGTGTTTTGGGGGGGGCTTCACTGATGTGCACACACTCCTGGCCTCGATGTGGCATTTCTGGAGAGGAAGTGACCTTCTATTTCCCCTGACCTTTTGCTTTGAGGCAGGGCCAAAGGGCTAAAGGGCACCTGCCTCCTATTAGAACCAATGTTTCTCTAAGTGCTCCAATCTATTGCTTGTAAACAGATAAGAGAATAAAAGGAATGCTTCTGAGATGAACATGTCAGTCTTTTGTCTGCATGTCTGCTCCGGTGCCTGAGACAAAGGCACCTCTGTGTGTGTGTGTGTGTGTGTGTGTGTGTGTGTGTGTGTGTGTGTGTGTGTGTGTGTGTGTGTGTGTGTGTGTGTGTGTGTGTGTGTGTGTGTGTGTGTGTGTTTCCATCCTTTTCTCTGCAGCCAAGGATTCCTCTAATGAATTCCCAACAAGTTACCTCTGACATATGGTGATCATTGAGTAATTTCCAAAAGTTTCTGCCCTTAACAGCTCAGCTGTGACTTCCTTTAGAACAGTGCTTCCCAAACTTGGATACTTGGATGTTCTTAGACTAAACCTCCCTGAAATCATGGCCACCACAGGTAGTGGTGAAAGCTACTGGCAGTTTTAAACCAAGCAGTTCAGGACCCCTGGATTGGGAGCCATTACTTTAGAGAGTCAATCCATGAAGTTTATTGAGTATCCTTGGGCCATTCATCCTGACCTACCTCACAGAACTAGTGTGACGATAAAGCTATAGAGGTGGACTGCACCATGACCTTGGAGGCTAGGCAGGATAGAAAAGTAATAAATGAATAATAAAAAAAATCTCTCTCCCCGTCCCCAATGAAGCCAAAGCATTGTCCAGGAATATTATTAGAGAAAATGATAAGACTGCAACATGACCACTCTCAAAGCTTCATTTTCCCCTACCCAGTCAAAAACCCTTACCTATTTTGCTGACCACAAAAATAGGCTGTTTACCTTGTTTCTAAACCTTATTAGGCAAGCCATTACAGTATCAAATTAACTCCTTAAGATGTGAGCGAGTTAACCTCTTCATAACTGTCAGATATGTTGTGCAGCTGTGTGTGGATTCTCCTTTGGATACTTGCATCAGGCAATAACCAATATGCCATTTTATAGTTCAGTACCTCTGGTCTTAGGCCGAATCCACCATTTGATATTTGGTGTGGCACAAGCTAGCACTGATTGCTTGATGTTTAAGCCAAGGTCCAAACAAGCTTGGAAGGCTTATCTTCTGATCTTGCTTAGGCATTTAATATGAAGAATTCATTTAAGTCAATTTAATTTAGGTTAATATTTATTACATTTCTATAGTAGGTTTCCATCCATTCCAATATTTTATGTCTTTACAGATGATAAAAGGAAATTGTTTTGAATATTCTATTACTAAGCAGTCTAGCATAGCGCCCAAACTATATTTTTAAGCAGATGTGGTTGGGGCTTAACCCTAATCCAAAACAAGGCTTTATAAACATCTCACCTAGGGTTAAGGGCTAGTTATGCCATGGCTACCCCACAAGAAACTTCTCACCTGTTCACACCTGAGTCACATCCTGGGAGCCACTGCTCTTTCCCATGTGGGAATAGCTGTACCTACCGAAAGAGTAAGAAATGCATTTTTGCTTTGCTTTTGTTTTTAAGAATTGGCTCAAATCTACAATCATATTACATGCAGAAAAGAACTTGACATTTGGAAATGTTGAATGCGGGACAGGGGTGGGGGTGGGGGTGGAGCCAGGTTTTCCCATCCAGAGGGCAAAGCAGCCTGTGAGTGCAAGCTCTTCACACCCATTAAAACTGTGCAAAGCCTCCGCTGAAGACATACGATACAATCCCTGAAAGTAATGTCAGGTTCCTTAGAAAATGAACACAAAGAACAACTGAACCCAACCATGAGAGCAAGGAAAGAGAAACAGCTGTCTTAAGTATTCAACACTGACTTTAAGAAGAAAAGAAGGCTGGTCAGCTGCCAAGTTTTCCTTCCCACCTCAGAAATCGTTTGGAGTTGAAGAGCGTATAAACAAATCTTACCATTCTGTATAATTAAGTGCTGCTCCTAGTTAGTGTCCAGATGCTAGAGTTTCAGCACAGAATTTGAACTTGATATGGTGGGAATAAGTTTTTTTTTTGTAGTTTCCCTCCCTCCAGACGAGACCCTTTGTTGTTCAGTATGTGCCTAACAGTTCACATGGCATATCTTGCCATATGGAAAATGTCAATGGTATATTTTTTCCTCACATTTTTCCAACATACAGTTAATTCATTCACATCCTTCTGTCAGTGGCTCCAGTGCTATTAAATAAAGAATGGATTTGCATTCAGATGGCCATAGTGCTGAGGTTCCCGGTAACATTAAAGGCAGTCTTATGACCAGTTTTAATAGTAAATGTAGGCAATCGCTTGGCAAATGGTACAAAGTACTCATTCAGCACCAGGGCAGATGTAAGATGGGATATTTTAACTGCAGCTTGGAAGTAAATAGCTACAAATAGCCTATTACTGGCACTTAATTCCTTTCTCAAGTAACAAAGGGATGACTAGTATGTAACTTTTGTATTGTAATGAATTATAACACTGTTTTGTGGCATAAAGGTTTTGTCACTTTTAAAGTTAACATATGTGGTATTACTAAATGGTGGAAAAGGAATATAACAAGAAGTTAATTGCAGTTTCTGCTGTATCTTATGCTGTTGCCCCATCTTGTCTTGTGAGTGCTGGAAGATGTGATCAAGAGAACAGGAGGCAGCTATGTTTTGTACCATAGATCAACAGTTTATAGCATTCTGATTTTTCAAAAACGACAACTAAAATGTTGCTTGCTCTATGTGCTTGTGAGGAATAAAGAAGGAAAGTGTCAGTTTAAAAAAGCAGTAATAATATAATGGTCACTGGACTTGTCAACCTTAGCAAACAGAAACTCACATGCTAAGAACGATCCTGGAGTTTGACACAAATTTGCAAAGGATCACAAGAAGTTGGGAATTCAGAGGAGTTAAGGTTTTGATTTCTAGTTAATTTAGCTGTTCCTGCTTACTTGGCAAGAGCCAAGTAAGAAGAAACAGACACAGATTCTTCCCAGTAAGCCAGGGCTTTCAGGAATTCTGTTTTACTGCTAGGTTTGAATCAAAGTAAAACAAGAGAGGGCTTCTCCCATACACACCATAAAATCACCCATGTTGTGAATGTGTTGAGTGAACTGGCCATGGCAGTGGAGAAGGGTGTTAATCCTTACCCTCCCATTTCCCCAAGGAAATCCCACTCACTCTCCAGTTTGTTAGTTTTTTCAAGGAAATGTATATGCTACCTCCTGTCCATATTGAACAAATGACTAACAAAATTTGTCTAGAAGAAAATTTATAGATCTGAGTTGCTGGAGGCATGGAGAGACATTTCATATGGATAACTGACCCTTCCCCCCCCCACACACACACCTCACTCCATGGGAAACAGCAACTGGAGAATGGGCTCCATTGGGGAAATGAGGCAGTGCAGTCTGTACCTGGACCAATATGTCTATGTGGAATTATGCTCCATTGAGTTTGATATGGGTTATTCCTGAGTTTCTATTAAATAGCAAACTGTCCAAATAAGAACATAAGAACATAAAAACAGCATTGCTGGAACAGGCCACAGCCCATCCAGTCCAGTATTCTGTTTCAAACAGCGGCTCGCCATTTGCTTCAGGATATTCCCAAGCAGATGTCTTCACCTGCTTACGATTCCCTGCAAATGGCATTGAGATTTTTCCTGCCTATCTCTCCAACCCAGAGGTTTTCCTTAGGCATCCATAATGATAGCCATTGATACCCTTGTTCTCCATGAACTTGTTCAATCTTTTCTTAACGCTGTCAGGGCTGACAGCTGTCACCACTTCTTCTAGCAGGGAGTTCCAGAGACCAGTGATCCTCTGGGTGAAAAAGTATTTTCTTTTATTGGTTTGATATCTAGCACCCAAAAGTTTCATGGAGTGCCCCCTAGTTCTAGTGTTGTGAGATAAGGAAAACAACTTTTCCTTTATCTGCTTTGTCCACACCATGTATGATTTTATAAACTTCAATCAGGTCACCTGTTAAGCGCCATCGTTCAAGAGTGAAGAGGCCCAGCCACTGCAGGCTCAGGTGGTAAGGAAAGTGTTCCAGTCCCCTAATCATTCTGGTTGCCCTCCTCTGCACTTTTTCCAATTCCATAATATCCTTCTGGAGGTATGGTGACCAGAACTGTACACAATACTCCAGATGGCACCTCACCATAGATTTATAAAGAGGCAAAATGAGACTTCTTGACTTATTTTCTATACTTTTCCTAATGATTCCTAGCATTGAGTTTGCTTTTTTCATGGCTGCAGCACACTGGGTTGACACCTTCATTGAGCTGTCCACCAGGACACACCAAGGTCTTTTTCCTGGTTTGTTGCAGAGAGTTTTGAGCCCATCAGTTAATAAATGTAATTGGGTTTTTTTGCCCCAACATGCATCACTTTGCACTTGATAATGTTGAAGCTCATTTACCACTGGTTTGCCCACTCCCCCAATGTCAAGAGATCCCTCTGGAGTTCCTCACATTCTCTCTCAGTTTTTACTACCCTGTATAATTTAGTGTCATTGTCAAGTGTGGCTACCTCACTATTTATTCCTACTTCAAGATCATTTATGAGGAGGTAGAAAATCATTGGTCCCAGTATAGAACATTGGGAGACTCCACTCTTTACCTCCCTCCACTTGGAGAAGTGTCCATTTAGTGCTACTCTCCCTTAGCCAATTGCTGATCCAGGACAAGACCTGTCCCTTGATTCCATGACTGGCAAGTTTATTAAAAAGCCTTTGGTGGGGGACCTTGTCAAAAGCCTTCTGAAAGTCCAGGTAAACAATGTAGAAAAAAAGAAGCCATATCCTTTGAGATAAGACAATGGGGAAAATGCAGAGTGGTTGGTTTGCCTTTGCTGTACAGCTGGGGAAAGATAATGAAATCTAACATCCCCTGGGGTAAAGCCTCAAGATGACTCCTAAAAGTTGCATCACAGTTGTGAAACCTGAAACAAGAGAGAGAGAGCTTCAAGCTTTCAACATTTGTCTAAAAATATATTTTTATAATTTTTCTCTTTTTTCTATCACACCCAGCTCTGACAAGGAGTCCTTCAGAACCTGAAAGCTACCACTTGTTTTTAAGACTTCAGTGGTTCAATAGGCATATTGCTGGCTAGGTAGCACAGTGGGTAGGAGTATCTAGTTGCAGAAGGAGGAATCAGAACTTGGATTCTCCCCAGGTAAAGTCATATTCTCCTGCTGTGGGCAGGATGTGCTGTCCCAGAACACCACCAGAAGAAAGGACTGGTAAATCGATTTATACAGTATCTATGGGATCAGCAGCTGCAGTTTCACTAACCCATGGTTTGCCACAGCTTTATATGCAGCATACAAGCATGCCCTGTTGTGGGTTTTGCCCCACTACTTGTGGCTTCTTTGTCCTACCCCTTTGTATACTGTGGATAGGGTTCCCTTGTATCCACAATTTAAGGCATCCACGGTAGAGTGTGGAACTGACATCCCTCCCATGGAGGTTCCCTCTGTATCTTAAAAATACTAAGAGGGGTCATCTGAATCAACTTGTTGGCTCATCATCATCATCATCCATCCATCCATCCATCCATCTGTCCATCCATCCATCCCCATTCACTACCTTACTCCACCGAGGTTTCATGTTGGTCATGAATTTCTGCGCTGTGTAGATAGAGAAGTGGGTAGGTGGGGGCAAGTTGCACATTTGTTGGACATAAGGATTTTACGCTGCATTCCCTGTGATGAAAGTGAGTAGAGTGCCTTCTGTGTAGAAATGTTGGGATTGGGAATGCATCCTGCGTGTTTGAAACTGAAAGTCAAGGGAAACCAAAACAGTTCAGGCTTTGGGACAATGATAATATGGCAATTACTGGTGCTTGAGCAATGAATAGATTCTAAATACCAAAGGACAAGAGAGTGAAAACAACCCATCTGAGAAGTGGAAATGTAATATGCTGAGTTCTTGAAAACTATCTGCCATAAATTTTTTATCTGATAGTGGGAAGGCAAGATAAAGCTGAAGAAAAGTGACAGAGGATTAAGAGGAACAGTAAACAATGGACACAGTGAGATGAGGACAAAGCTGGGAATGTAACTATAAAGTGCTAAAGGAAATCCCTCGGTATTAATTCAGTAACAGTCACTTACATGCTTGAGGCCCCAGCTTGATTGCTGGGGAGTTTTGTCACTAAGCAAGAGAAAGCTTTGAAAAGTTAAATTAAAATTAAAGCACAGTCCTACTGCCCAATCAGTTTCCACAGAATAGGCACAGTTGGAGGCTGAAATGCTATACGCATCTCACAGGCATTCCACGTAACTCTGTTGGATCAGTCTCTGTGCAAACAAGCATGATTGGGCTTTCAATGGCGCTTCATCATACTTAGTGCCCATTTTAAATGCTGGCTCTCAAACCTATTCCTGTTTTCAAAGGGGCATTTTTTTAAAAAAAAGTATAGACATAGAAGAGGTACAGGGTGGGAATTGCCCTTGTTCTTTCTGATGCATTTTGATGCATATTTTAAAAAATCTGAATTGTCTCATAGCTATCACAATTTGCATAATGTAGTTCTTTATAATGGCTTACACTGATTTTTTTTTCTCACGTGTTTTCTTGAAACTGCCACAGTTGTTAACACCAAATCCAAAATACACACAATAGGAAAGCTTGATCAAAGAGGTGCCAAAAGAAAACATGAAGAACATGTTTGTCTTGTAGCTGCAAGTAGCTACGCTGCCACTGAGCCATATTGTTTCTTAAAGTTGTGTGTGTGTGTTGTGTCGTTACAGTCGTGACCGACTCTTTGCGACTCCATGTCCATGGAGTTTTCTTGGCAGGATTGCTGGAGTGGCTTGCCAGTTCCTACTCCAGTTAGGCTGAGATCAAATGGTAGGTCTTTTCTGATAGAAATCTGTTATGACTGCAGATTTCTGTCAAATTCAAGCTTTGATCTGGCCTGAACATCTGGAGTAAAATTTTCTGCTTATATACCGCCCCATACCACTTCAAGTAGTCTCTGGGCAGTTTATAGTTTAATTACAGTATGCAGGCTACACATTGCCCTCCCTCCCAAGCCTGGTACTCATTTTACTGACCTTGGAAGGATGGAATGCTGAGACGCCATGAGTAGGCTTCCAGATCATTGGGGAAGGGAGAACCAGATATTTTCTTCTGGAACAGTGAAATCAAGGAGCTTAGGATATTATACTTCTACTAGTCAACCTGCAATCACTTTTGAATTGATTCTAAGCACACAGCACATTGAATCCAAAGGTCCTCTATTTCACTGTTGTGGTGGTTGGAGGATCCTAGATTGTTCACCAGGCAACACACTGTCATTTTCTTTGAGTGTGCATAAATGTTAAAAAATAAAAACACCTATCTGGCAGCACACACTTTTCTTATTTTTTAAAGCAAGACAGTTACATGTTTTCCACAAGGCAGCTAAATCCAGACAGCAGCAATCCATGTGTTTGGCTGAAAATCTCTCTCTCTCTCTCTCTCTCTCTCTCTCTCTCTCTCTCTCTCTCACACACACACACACACACACACACACACACACACACACACACACACACACACACACAGAGAGAGAGAGAGAGAGAGAGAGAGAGAGAGAGAGAGAGATGGACAGTTGGAAGCTCTATGGGCAATGTGTTTTGTGATCAGCTCTGTCAACTTAGTAGGCTAAATCATCCTATACATGTAGTAATTTATTATTGCTCTGTGTGTGTGTGTGTGTGTGTGTGTGTGTGTGTGAGAGAGAGAGAGAGAGAGAGAGAGAGAGAGAGAGAGAGAGAGAGAGAGAGAGAGAGAGAGAGAGAGAGAGAGAGAGAGAGAGAGAGAGAGAATTCAAAGACCTCAAACAGCATGCACAACCTAACCCAATATTCTTCGGCTGTGAGAAGCAAAAACCTAAAAATAATTTGGCATGTGCCACATGACTCTATTGGTAAGTGTTGGATTCTGCAAATCTGCGAAGTGTTATTGTACCCTGCAGAGGGCCTTTACTCAAAGCAAGCATTATCACAATTTTTCTCTCATTATCACAGTTTTTCTTGGAGATTAATGAGTGGAGCAGATATTGTGTTTACAGCAAGGATGTCACCAAAAACAGATGTGCCATGCAAATAATTTTCCTCATCATCATGAAGCATAGATTTCCTTACCATGTGGTTTGCTGCCATCATATTACAGCTGTCAGGAATAGAGATGGGCACAAAATGAAAATTTTTTCGTTTCCATTATTCGTTATTCGTTTCATTACGTAACGAAACAACAAACAAAAATTGTGATGAAAATGGAACAAAACAAACAGAACCACGAAAACTGTGTTCGTTACATTTCGTTTTCGTTAATGGTGACGCGCAATGAAATGAGCTGTTTTAAATGTTAAAAAACACCCTGGACATCCATAAAAATGCAGCGATAATTATTTATACTGTCTGATAATACCTACCAGGTGGGGGCCTTAAAACATGCATTTATGTCTTTTCTCAGATCGCTGTATTTTTTTTCCTTTAAGGGGAGTTAGGGGACATTGACCCAAAATGGCTCCCAGATGCCTAATATTGATTTCTTGGGTATTAAAACGCCCTGGACATCTATAAAAATGCAGTGATAATGTGATAATTATTTGAATTTATTACCTACCATGGGGTTGGGGTCCTTAAAACATTTGTTTTTGTCTTCTCCCATCGTGATGTATTTTTCTTTTCCCTTTAAGGATGACAAAATGGATGTCGCCACTCCAGCCACAACATGGAGGCAAGCCATGTGATGGGATCATGTAAATTCTTGGACTTCAACCAATAGCATGCCCAGGTTGCAGACTGGGCAGGTCTGGCAGCCACAGAGGGCATGAAAAGGTCTGGCAGCCCCTTCCTCCTTGCAGTCCCCGGTGGGAGTTAGGGTGGGATTGCTGTCTCTGCAACTCTAGCTTCAGTCCTGCAGCCTCCCTGTGTGTGTGTGTGTGCATACACACACAGTGAGTACCCTCCCCTGCCCTGCAGTGCAGTCACTCTGCAGCTGCCTTGCACCCTGGGCAACACCCGCTGCTGCCTTTGCAGCCTCCCTGCGTACCTAGTCTATACTGTGTCTCTGCCAGCATCAATTTTTTTGTGTTTTCCCTCTGGTCTGGGGCGTTGGGGGATGCCCCCACACAGAAATGCTTTAAAAATCGCGCAAAAAGCGGGTAGAAATGAAAAACAAAAAAACAAAAAACAAAAACGTAATTTTTCCAAAAATTCAAAAAAAAAAAAAAAAAACAGAAACAAAATGAAATGGACCTCTCAATGACAAACAAAAAACCGAAATGCCATTTGTTTGATTCGTACCCATCTCTAATCAGGAACATGGAGAAACAGGCGAACATTCATAACAATCCTGGTGATTGAACAGGAATTCTGTTGTGATGTCTAAAAGATCATTTGAGAGTAAAGTAAAACATTGCCAGGTATTCAAGCATTGTTCAGTTTTCTACTGTACATGACATAATTCTGAATATCAATAGTTCACTTCCAGATAATAGGGTATCCCTGTTATATGTAACATGTTTTATCTTTGTAATTATTAGACCACTGGAAGAGTGCTTGGGTCCTACCAAGGTCTTACCAAGAACAATGATCTCCTCCAAAGCAGAGATGCTCCTTAACATTAAGATTATCCTCATAGGGTGACCTAAAAAAGGTCAATGGCCGATCTTTAGCTGCAATTTCATATGGCAGTGATTTCTAAATTTAGGTCTAGGAAGAGTCCAATGCTGAGAACAATAATTTAATCCTGCTTCAGCATTTTTGAGTCCAAACTTGCATACCTGGTTCCTGTAGACTTCTCTGCTGTGTGTAACTTTGGGATGCTTACAAAGCTTTGGGTGGTTCTGCTTGTCCTGTTATTGTGCTGGTGGTTAGGTGACTCTGGGGTGTATTGGCCTTGGTGGTGGAAAGGAGGTGTCGACTAGCCAGAGCTTGACTTTCATGTGGTAACATTCCTGACTGTGCTTTGGCTTCTCTTTTTCCATTCTGGGTCACACAATTGTCCCATTACTACTGCTTTAAGCTAAGAAGGTACATACTTCACCACTGAGCTTTGCTTGTTTCAAGAAAGGACAATGTAGATCTCAACACATAAATGAGGCCACACAGGACAAATCACTCAATAAGAGCCCCCTCCTGCCACCAACGTTTATTAAAAATAGCAAACCTAAATAACAGTTGGGGATGACAAAGGAACATGACCAATAAAATAGCTCTCTGAAGAAAGGAGTCACATTTTTCCAACTTCTGTGTGCCTTCACTGGGATTATAGGCCATGTCTGTCATCATGCCATGTGGAAAATGAACACTCACACAGAACAGTTTATTATGTCAAATGAGACATCTGCTGCTTGCTTGGATGGCAAATTGGCAGGTCTTTAATATTGTCGTATTGATCCAAAAAGCAAGTAAACAACCAAGTGGCCATGGAAACCGCACACAGTTTTATCCTGTTACTTTACCCCTAACTGTGAGTTTAATTTTGTCAAACAAAGCCAGACTGGCAGCAACGGAGGACAAAGTCTTCTCCTTCACCAGAGATCAGGGGTGGCCTGGATGAAAACAACATCATTTTCTCCCAAAACATCCTCCTTACATTGTTTTTCTTCAATATTGAGGTTTAAGGTTTTTCCCCCTTTCTTGTTTACTATCATATTGGTTGTATTTGTCTGGCCATTTTGCTAAGGATGCAAAAGAGGGAGAGAACCCTAGGGGTTCAAAATATACTAGTGACTTTGGTGGTATGATAACATCTGTCTACTACTGTAAGGACTCTTGTGGCATAGTGGTTAAACTGTAGTACTGCAGTGAGGCCTCTGCTCACGGCCTGAGTTCAATCCCAAGCTCAAGTACAGTAGCTGGTTGACTCTGCTTTCCATTCTTCTGAGGTCAGCAAATTGATTATCCATCTTGCGGGGAGCAGGGGGAGAGAGCAAGCCATCTATAGTCTGCATAATTAAATTGTAAACCACTCAGGGAGAACTTTAAGCATTATAGGGCAGTCTATAAGCAGTGTGGTTTGCTGCTAATGTCGGAATGTCAATCCAATATTCCTAATTATTGCCTAGCACTCTTTCTTTTTCATTCCCATTGTGCAGGTACCTGAAGAATAGTGTCTCTGTTCCTTTCTCTCTCTGTCTTTCTTTTTTGCAGAGATTTGTATCTCATGAGAACCAGTTCTCCATTATATTGGTTAAGGGAACAGGACGTTCCTGGGTACTTTGCTTATGCAAGAGCAATAATAAATAATATGCTGTTCACAGCCATACTAGAGACTCGCTGCATGTCATCACATGAAATTATAAGTTTCCTTAATTTTGTTTGCAATATCTCATGCAAAAATAAGATGCCTAGTTCCACACTAAGCCTCTTTTTAAGCACAACACAAAATAAAAACTGTGGGAACATGATTTGAGAAGACAGAGGCAACAGGAATGCTTTTAGTCCTACAACACCTGGGAGGGGACGAGTATCACTCCTTTTTGACATCACTTTGTTAAGTGGAAGTTGTGCCCCTAACAACTGTTCATCCCTTTCTATTAGTTCTTTATTTTTCCATTTGTTCTTATTTTGAATTGTCAAATGGTTTTGATTCATTGTGTTTGTGTTTATTTTATTTGTTCTTTTTATTACTATGATTTGTTTATTTACCTCATGTTGGTCTGATTGATTCATTTTTATTTACTATTTTAAATTGTTTTATCTGTTTTTATAATTTGCCTATGTATGTAAACAGCCCAGAGTAGCTTTTTTCTAGATGGTTGTGGTAAATAAATAAATAAATAAATAAATAAATAAATAAACCATGTGGAGGGAACTTCTCAAATGCTGGTGGTCTGCAAACTCCTGCCTTCCCTCTCCATTGGCTGTGCTAGCTAGGCCTGTTGGGAATTGCCTTCTGACAGCCTGCAGAAGCTTACAGGTTGTCCATTGTGGCCTCAGTAAAAGGTCCTGTGCTCCTTATCCTTTCCCCCCATTTCCTTCCTAACATTAAAAAACAAAACAAAACAAAACATCCACATATATCCTTCTCATGAGATGGAAAATAAGTATTCCTGCTTGAGGGCAGGCACAGTTTCTCCCTGTTCCAGTGGTGCACTCAAGAACTGACAGGACTTTGCACCCAGCATGTCCCTAGCTACCCTTTATCTGCTTCTGGTATACCTGTTTTTGTTTGTTTGTTTGTTTGTTTGTTTGTTTGTTTGTTTGTTGCCTTCACTGCCTCTGGAACTGTGGGCAGTGGAATATCAGTTTTTCCACTAGCCGTCAAGTGAGGGTCTCTAGAAGAGACTTCTCGCTGAACATGTGGGACCTCCTCTCTACCTGCATTATTATCCAAAGGAGCCTTTGGCCACCAAGGGACACACAAACTGCATCTGGAAAAGATATTGGATAAAACTGAAGAGGGAAGGCAAGAGCAGATGTAAGTAGAAGCAATCACGTGGCCATTCTTGAGAGGAAAAAAAACCCCAAACAACCCAAGATAAAGTATAATTGAAAGGTGATTCCAAGAAAAAGAACGACCAACATATAAATACATGACACAATTTTGCAAGGCTTCAGAGGTAGGGATGTGCAGATTTGAAGACTGAAAAAAAGCATAGCCAACTGATACAGAAGACCATTTCACAAAATGAAATGCAAGAGACATCTAATAGGGGTTGTGTATCTCACATCTCTTTTTGCATTTTCCCCATGAATGTAAATTGGTGTCACATTATTTCATTCTTTTACTAGCACATCATTGGAAAATAAATCACTGCCATCATTGGAAAATAAAGAAATGCTATTTTTTTCTCAATTGATTGCCTCAGTCCATTTCCCCCAGTCTCTTAGACTGCAATGCATAAGGCAGAACATCCCCAAACAGGGCTCACACCCTGTTGATTGCTTAAATCAGTACAAAACCGATGTGCTCTTATTTTATTTGCCCATTTGGCTTGAACCCCAACTCTCTTCCAAAACTAGAGTCAAAGAGATTGAAATGAGTGTATCTGTGTTTTATAAAAAAGTACAAATAAAAAGCCAGTAAGCTCCAATGTTAAAACACAAGTCTATACGTGATAATAGTAAAACACAGTAAATTAAAAACAATATTTAAAAGCTCACCAAAAACGGCACCTACTTATTGCAAGCACCCAAGCAGCTATTGAAAGACCACATGAACAGAGATTTTGTTGAAGGGGAACAGGAAAGGGTACAGACTCCCTACCAAAAGCTCGTCTGGGGGCTCAAGAACTAATTTGGTATAGAGTAACAGACAGATTGGCCAAAATCTTCTTGTGCAGCTACATAAACAATGTACGTTTTCAAGTTAATAAATCACTGTAGACATTATCAGTTGCATGCTGAGTCAGATAACTATGTAAATTTCTTCAGGATATGTGGGCCACCCTGCCCAGAGTGCTCCTGCAGCTGCTCCTCACACTCATCTTCCCCCTTCCTGCAATCTGAGTCTAAACCACCAGGGGTTACTATCCTCCTGCTGCCACCTCCGCCAACTGCTGTTGAGCTGCTCTGTGGCCACTTCATGGCTCCACCGTGGGGACTTCTTCTGCCACTGCCCTGTGACCCACCCAAACTTTGCATCACAGAACCAGCATGTGACCTGTGCCCCACAATACCTGCTTTGTCCCAGGAACTGGCAATCCATGCTACATACACAATTAGAGGTACACTGATTTTCTTAATTTAAGATAATATGCCTTCGAAAGTTATGCCATTTGTGTTACACTAATATATCTAGGCAAGAGGATTTGGGCCATTACCTGTAGTTCTTTCTGTATTCTTCATCGATGAGTGCTCAGCAGAGATGGGCACGAACTGGAAAACCAGTGGTTTGTGATGATTCATAGTTCACGGCTATTCACGAACTATCAGGACCCCACCAAAAATGAACCTGGTTCATGGTGCATTTTCATGTTCATGCTGGTTCATGGTGCATTTTCATGTTCATGCTTTTGTCTAGAAACTGCTGCCGGTTCCGACATTGTCATGAGCTTGAGAGCTAGTAGGACTGGCTCCTTGCCCAGGAGGAGGTAGCAGCAACTTCTAGGCAAGGCAAGGAGGTGACAGGATGGAGGGGTGGGCTTGGCATCCTGTTCTGCCAAAATAAAATGAAGTGCCAAGGGGGAGAAATTGGTGCTTGACTTTGTTTCAGCAAAATGGCACCCACAGACCAAGCCATGAGCCAGTCTAGTCCATGATTTTCCTCCCCTGGTTTGTACTTTGGTTCATGCCCATTTGTGGTGCTGGGCCATCCATCACACTCTCCATAAACCAGTTGGGATGACCAACGGTGGCCCTCCAAATGCTTTTTCATAGCAATTCCTACTATGTCCTCACCATTAGCTACGGCTACTGGAGTCCAGCAATATCTGAAGGTCCCCAGTTGCCCACATCTGTTGTTACAGAGCATATCAGGCATGGCAACTGAGTAGTAAGGTTCTCTTTTAGTCTTCTTTGGAAATTGGTGGAGGAAATGCCATACTGTTTCCGCATATTTAGTATTTAAAGAGTGCCTTTCCTTCAAAAATTCCACTTATGTTTTTCCTTAGAAAACTGGGGGAAGTTAAGGCTTAAATGTTGAGTCATGCCATATTTCAGGGGGCCCTACATCTTATTGTTGGCCTGCAACTTCCATGTGCCTTTGCCACTGGCTGTGCTATAGCTGAACCTCCTGGAAGTTTTGGTTTGACAACATCTAGAAGCTTACAAAATGATCACTGTGGCCTCAATAAAAATCCCTGGGGATTTTCCAGTCTCCCCACACCCTCTGCTTTTTCCCCCTCATATTTTTTTAACTATTCAGTTGTCCCTCAAATGAGATGGAAAATATCTCTCCCTGCTCCAGGGTTGGCACGGTTTCTCCCTGTTCCACACCATCCCATATTTCAGCGAGTCCTACATCTTGAATTCCATTTGTCTCTTTATTAAAACTCCAATCCATCCTGTCACGTTTTCTGTTCTGTCACCACCCATAGAGCTGACTAATTCCTGACAGCAGGTTGACCAACTGCTCAGAGGCCGTCTTTGAAGAGCCATCTCCTACTCTTTGGCTTCTGCTCTGCTGACGTCTGTTGCAGAAAGCGAGTTCACCACACCCATGTGTCAGTGTAGATGGAACCAGTTCCCAGGAGTCTGTACAGGGAGGGATTTTAATTCCTGTTCCTAGAAACATATTTATTTTCTCTCCCCCACCCCATGTGTTAGCCTGAAGGTCAACAAACACCACAGTCCAGCACAATGAATTAGGCATGCTTCTTCAGCATGGGATTTAGGCATAGCACTAAGGCTAACAAATGCAGTAGAATCTTCAGCTTGCTTCTCAAGTCCCATGAAGGTAGATACCAGGATTATTGCAGAAGGTCTTATATTCAAACATCAACATCAAGTAATCCTTTGATTCTCCCATGGGAGATAAGCCTGTTAATATCCTATATGCAACACTGAAATCTATAAATCAGTGGTCTGGCTTGTTTTAGGACAGTTCCCTATGTATATTCATTTGTTACATGTATATCTTACCTTTTATCCAGTGATTCTGAGGTCCAAGAGGTGAATGACTCTCCTCCCTGCATTATCCTCCTCAACAACCCTGTCAGGTAGGCAACATCATTTGCTCATGGTTCAGTGGAGTCCAAGCTTAATCATTACCTTCTCATGGTTTTCATTTTGGCCAATGATCAATTCAGAGCTGCAGCTGATGCAAAGGAATTATAGAACCACACCATCAACTGAGGCCGCCATGTGTAAAGCCGATGGGTGGACAAGGAAGCAAGTCATACAGCTAGTTCCATCCCTTACAGTGAGTCACATGAAGTGAGCCATATGTTTGATATCTTAAAAGGGAGCCAGCCATATGCAGACTAACCAGGTGGGGAAGGTCTAGAAGGATGCACATACAGCAAGCAGCAGAAAGTGCTGTGTTTGTAGTGCACAACTTGTTTGCACAGCCCCCTTCACACATTTAGTCAGCACAGGAGCAATTGAGAAGTTTTGATCACTTCCAAGCTGATATTCAGGTCCATTCAAATATTTGTCTCCATTTTGCCCCCACTATTCTTTTCTATTGCTTGATCAGTCCATAAAAATGAATGTTATAAGTTTACCACAAGGGGTGCAGAATCTTTGGTCTACTGGATGTTTTGAACTTCATATCCTAGAGGTCCCAACCAGAATGGCCAATGGTAAGGGGCCCAGAATATATGAGCCAAAATCCTTTGGAGGAAAATGGTATTGGGGGTTGGGGGGACAATACAGACAAATGCTCTGGGATTGGGATGATCAAATTAATATTATTTTCCTTTGACTGCATGGCATAAACATCAATGTGAATCAGGCCAGATTCTTTATTTCCCAATCAGTACTTTTTCCTCCACCACTGGGGTTTCTGGTCCCACACCCCCAATTGAGTGGATACACATTAGGGCAGATGATGAGTCCATGCCTCCTATGGTTGAATGGGCAACTAGATGCTGGCTGTCCCAACATCCTAGTTCAAGGTGGGAAAAGAGGAAGCAAAGGTGCAATTGCAGGGGTGTCAATTCTTCCCAACCAGGCACTCCTTGACACTAAACTGGTTTTGTTTGCTTGTTTGTTTATGCTTGCTGCCAGAGCTACTGTACTGGGTCACTTAGGAAACCAAAGAGAAAGAGAGGAGGAGGAGGAGGAGGAGGAGGAGGAAATTGGCAATTAACTTGTTTACAAGATTTCCTGATGGAAGTCCATTTACTTTAGCTGACCAAACAGGAGTTAGAGAAGAAGAAATTGGCAGCTGGCCCTTGCTTTAGTTTGTTAAGGTAGCTTTACAGTAGCTGTGCCTTCTGAAAATCTGGATGGCTACAGTAAAGTGGCCTTCACAAACTGCAAACAACAGCTCATTGTCAATTTCTTCCCCTCTCTCTGTCTTTGCTGACTCCTGTGAGGTTGACTAAAGCAAATTCTCCAGGGAATACCTGTCTTCTGGGGTGTGAATTCACATCACATCACTTTGCATTTCTTCCCACAGTATAGTTGCAGTCTGAATTAAGGGGAATTGCATTTGTGTGTTCCCCTTTTGTTCACTGTCATGTGACATGATGTGCAATTTGTTGCCCAATTGGAGAATGTAAGGATGTGCAACAGACAGCCTGCAAAATGCATCAGATTGTTTGCAAGACTGTCCTCATGCAATTATATGGGGCAGTAGGATTTTGCCCTCTATGGGTTGAAGGTTTCTTACCCATGTGGCTTCCTGAATAGGGATTATGAAAATATCCATGTCTTGCATTTTCTCCTAGGATCACTGAATTTGTGGCACAGGGTTGCTACTTGCTAGTTTTTTTTTTATTCTTGGCAGGGCTTTCTCTGTGTTTAATGATATAGTACACCAAATGAGATTGGAACAGCTTCTTGCAGCCTAGAGACAAAGTAACAGGAGAGCTTTATTTGATAGATAAATTAATGCAGGCTACATTGTTCTTCAGACTGAATTCCTGTTAGAAAAGAAATGAGGTGGTGGAGGAGATAAGAACCTTAAGAAGTAGTAATAACAGTTCCACAACAGTTAGTCTGATGGGGACAAGGTTTCTTGTTTAAATCCTTACCTCATGTTATAGTCAATCTGCACTGTTTAATCCCAGCATTTTGCGAGCCTCCACCATCCTCTTCCATCTTCCCGGAAACAAGAAAGAGACAACAATAAACCTGTGGGCTTTATAATACTGCAGCAGCAGGTAAATTGGCAGACCATCATTAAAACTTATCAGATGTGTCCATTTGACTCCAACCTTGTCAGGCAGTAAATTCATTCCGGAGCGAAAGCATGTGCCTGCTGGGATATGCCTGAAGGGCTTCTGGGAATGAAGTCTGCCGCTCTCAAAAACTATTCCAGTTATTTCTGTGACTCAGCTGCTGAAATCAGGATCTTTTTGTGGTTGCCTGTTGGCATGCTGATTCAGTCTCTGCTCAGGCAGCACACCGGATACAGGAAAGAGCCACCTCACCAGAGAAAAAGCCACTTTCTCCACTGGTATTAAAAAGAAATAATCTGTGGTTAGTGATTTAAAACAACAGCACTGTATATTGGCATGAAATTTCAGGTGACACAGATGAACGTTGTGACGGATCTTCCGGAGCAGGAAAACCTGAGGAAGTCAACTATCCTTTCTCAGATTCCAAATTAGCAAAAGCTTTGAAACTTTATTCCGTCTCTCTTCTGGTCTGTCTGGATACAAAGAGAGGGCAGAGTTCCAAAAAAGAAAGAAAGAAAGAACTGCTATGCTTCACCTCATATTCTGCTCATATTCCTTCTTAAACGTCCTCTGCAGACTATGCCATGGCTTCACAAAACACGGAAAGGAGTCGAGAACATGAAGCCCACAGGATGGAGTGAGGTCTCCAAATCACCCTCTCCCTCACATCCCCACTTTTGGCTCATCAATATGGGAACACATTTCCTTGTTTTTAGTGGGTTTCTAACCATCAGGTCCTCCAGACTCCTTTTTTAAAAAACTAGACATTAGAGAGCACTGGTAGCTTTTTTTCAGTTTTTAAAAATTGGAAGGAAAATGGTTTTAATGGGCTGAGTCTCCAGATTCCAGGGATGAGCATATATATCCCCTGGAAAATGACCAGCCCAAGGGACTAGCTTAATTCAGTGCACCAGCACAGATAGGTTCTGGAGTGGCTCTCACCAACTGATCACCAATATATGTAGTATACAGCCTGCCCTGATGAGGGGTGACGAACAGATAGATTGCCAGGCAGATCCAGATATTTGTCCCTTTCTTGTAACCACTTGTTGAACAATGGATTTTTGGACTCACGTTTTTATTTGTCTTCTCCTTTTGGCACCCCTGAGGACTCAAACTTGATGGGCTGATAAGTTGAAATCTTTCCTCTGATACTATTGTAGCAATGCTGTGGAAACAGCATACACTGGCCAATGGTAAGCTGCCCAGGTGGCACAGAGAGGGGAGTAGTTGGGTCTTACTGGCAAATGCTTTGGTTCAGACCTGGAAACGGGGGCATGCAGTGGGGTTCAACAGGGAGCACCCAAAATGGTTTGAGGGCAGGCTTCCTTGAAGGAGGACCACAAGATCCATTTGCTGCAGGTAGTTCATTGCCCACCTGCTAAAGATTCTCATAGTCTTCTGAGGTTGCCCTTCTGAAATCCTCTTACTGGAAATCTGCCTAAACTGTTCACAAGCTAGAAAGAAAATCCATGTGTTTAGAGTGAAAGAAAACTCAGGATGCTAAGGTGGTTCTTCCACCACTGTCACCACCATGTGACGTAGGTTAACCTGAGAGGTAGTGGGTAGTCCAAAGTATTCTCAGTACTGGAAAATCTGAATCCACGCAACCTTCTTATATTTGTTGGCTGTATCAATATAATCATTTTAAAGTAAATGTTTATCAAAACATGGTCTATGGACTGCAGCTGGCCGATAGTAAAATCAACACCATCCACTAGCCACAGTGTCAGTATCATATCTATTCTGCTGCTATTCTTTCTAAAACTAAAATAGCTACTCTGCTTTGCCATGGAAAGGACTCTAGGGTGCAGAGCCATATTCTAACATCTTTCTAACCTCTGCCATTTCCAGAAAGTGCTTTCTGGGACTAATCCTGGAAAGGTAGCTTCCTCTCATTTACCTGGTAACTTTTTGGGCATGGTGGCTCAGTGGACTAAGGCTTCCAAAAACTGTAGGCTGCACAGTCAGCAGCTTGGCGGTTCGAATCCTGGGTGCCACGGAGTGGAGTGAGCTCCTACTGATAACCTCAGCTCCTGCCAAACTAACAGTTCGAAAGCATGTAAATGCAAGTAGATAAGTAGGTACCGCTGTAAAAAGCGGGAAGGTAAAACAGTGTTTCCTTGCAGCTATGCTGGCCACGTGACCATGGACTTGCACAACACTGGCTCTTTGACTTGAATACAGAGATAAGCACTGCCCCTAGAGTCAGATACGACTAGCATGCATGTGCGGGGGGCTTTACCTTTTCCTCCACTTGAACCTGTGTCAGTTCTTATCACAGCTAAAAACTCACTTTTTTGCACTATAGGCTTATGAAAACTGATCTCTATCTGATGCCTTCCTCATGAGATGGATTCCAATTCTCCCCATTCCCAGCCAGCACAGCTCCAACTTGGCTGGGCTTTTACATTGGACAAGAGCGACCTCTGATAGCATCTGTTCGTCTTACGTGCCTCACAGCTTTTGTCTGAAATTACGGCGTAACTTGATATGGAGACTTGGCATGAGATTCAGTCAATACATTAATTAAGTCCTGCTCACTGCCCAGAAATCTGAAGAAAAACAATTAGACAGAGGCACCAGCGGTACCCCTATTCAATTCAAATAGCAATAACGATCCAAATCAGCCAGCGTTGTTCCAAATTATCCATGTTTGAAAGACCATGGAAGAAAGGAAGCATGTTCAGCCCATTGTCTAAACACAAATCTGTCAGAAGCAATTGCTTATAAATATAATAGAGAAATGATGATATTTCAAGTGCTCTGGAGAATTTTTTTCAAAAGCCACAAAGTACTGGAGAATTTTAAACATGCGGGGGGAGAGAACAGTGCCTGGGAAAATTAGGGGATTTCCATTCCTTCCTGTTGAAAAATGTGACTGCTTTAAACTTCAGAGAGGAAAATGTCCTTGAACGGTCACAGATTTCCAGCTTCCTGCACCAGGCAGTCTTTCATTATGAAAGCTACTGATAAATGTATCTAGAAAAACAGGGAGGTCTCTATGCAAATATTAACCACATATTAATCATTAAACCAGCTAGTCAATGGAAACCCTGTTAACCAAAGCATGAGAGGGAGAAAGGGGTTTTTCAAATGCCCCCCCCCTTAAGTTGTCTTGGGGAAACTCCCTGAAGGAAAAAGGATAGAGACAGAGCTAGAGATACAGGTAGAAGAGGTAGAGATAAAGATATATTATTGAGCTTCAACAGTTAAGGAGGCACTGGTAAAGCTTAAATGTAAACATGGTTTTGACAACCATGAGCTCCACTGAAATTTAGATGGGATGGGATAAGGACATTCCTTTGTGTTCAGTTAATGATGCAAATTACACCTTTTGGCTGGATAAGATCTTGGAATGGTCAAAGCCATGTCACAGGATTTACAGAAGTGACTCATGAGGGTTGAACATCCAAAAGAAAAAGAACATTGGCAGAGAGATTTTTGCATTTTGCCAACTGGAATCAAATTAATAGTAGCACTAATACAGTAACAGTTATTTATAAGAACTGAAAAGAAACTAAAGCAAGGACTCCAACAGGTGTGACAATAATGTTTCTCAATGCAATCTGTAATGTTTCTGTCATTTCACTTCTCTCGGAATGCAGAAGAGTATCTACAGAGGAAAACATCAACTGGCCTAGGGCAGATCTATAAAAGAGATTAGCTCACAACTGCCTCATTCCTGTATTAAAAAGAACCATCTGACAATTGTTCAAAACACTTTAAATTAAGGTGTAGCATTTTGACTTTATTTGCTACATGAACTATGTATCAATAATTGAGCCCTGGGAAGATTTTAAATAGTGACACTCCTACTTGTTTAATTATTTTCTATGATGATAATTTTTCTACCCATTGTACCCAAATATCAGTGAATCCATAGCTTATTTGGATATACAGTATGTAGTGTGGCAGCTTGAAGAGTAATAGATTTTAATATACACTTTTAGAGATTACAATCCACTTCCTCAAACACATGGAGTGAAAGATTTAGCCACAGGTTTATGTACAAATGTACACTGTAGGGACAGAGACCAGCAAAGATGGATAAATGCCTAGAGAATGAAATTCTGAAGTGACAACAGGATTATTAATCCATGTAGAGAGTGTTGGCAATCTGGCCACAATGTTTGACTGCATATCAGATAAAGATAGGACCTTCTCTGAAGCCCAAAAATATTGAAGAACACATAACATGCCCTTATTTTATTTATTTTTCCACCTGAATCACCTTTTAGTTATGATGCAGAATCAGTAACTTTGTCCATACACAAGATTGTAAAGACAACTGTTTATTAATAGGTATTATGACATCAAGAGTCTTGGTCTACAATTGAACCTTTAGATGCAATCTGGAATATATGTATGTAGTTCACCTCAGTTGTCTTCTTCAATTTCCTTCTGTAATTTCCCCCCTACCTAGTCATTTTCTTATACAGGTAAGAAACAGAATGGCTTCCAAAGTGCTGAAGGAAACATGCAAAACATCGTTTTTAATTTGCTTTTTTTGTCTAATTTGAAACGTGTAACTAAAGTTGGAGTAGTCTTTTGTAATATATAGGAAAAAAATAATACCAAATTTCAGCTGAAAACCAATGAGAAAAGGAGCAACCTATCTTCACCTCTATTCTTCACAGTCTGCTCAATATATGGACTGACTTGCAATCCCTGTCAACATTATTTTGGCAACATGACCACCTTGGGATGTTTTTAAGGAGAAAGGCAATTTATTTACAATGTGTGTTGTGTCATTACAGTTGTGACTGGCTCTTCGTGACTCTATGTCCATGGAGTTTTCTTGGCAGGAATATTGGAGTGGTTATTTACAATATTTTAAATAAAATGTATCTCTGGTATTGATTTCTGATAGCAGATAACTGAAAACAACAACAACAACAACAACAACAACAAACAACAAAATCCAGGAAGACTAGTATTCCTAGGTAAAAAGGGGTATCTTGTGTTGATGTATGGTAGTCACTTGTTACATATTCCAGAAACATTCTGATTACTTTGATGAGAGCTGTTATCTAGCTAACAAAGCATCTCATACATTTTGTATTTCTCCTATTTTGGCCTTCTGTACTCATGTATTAATCCTTGCAACACTTTCTTTAGGAACACTTCGGCAAGTTAATATAAGAAATTGAAGATAAAATAATTATAAGAAAAAAGCATATAGTCTAAACATACTTGTGAGTGCACAAATGTACACACACAGTCCTGATCCTGTGTGGATTTGGGCATGCCTAATGTAACAGATTAATGGCTTAAGTATCTGTCTGGACAGTCAGAGGTTGGGAAAGTTCAGTTTTTCAATGTGACTTATGAGAAAAGAGCCAGTCCATATTTATTGTTGCTCATTCATTAAGCCATGTCCGACTCATGGTGACCCCATGGACCAGAGCGCTCCAGGCCCTCCTGTCTTCCACTGCCTCCTGGAGTTTGTATTGTCATAGGAAACTGCATAGTCTCATGTGCCTCTAGAGAAGGAAAGACTAAATCATTTCAGAGTACTTTGTTGTTCAGTCGTTCAGTCGTGTCCGACTCTTCGTGACCCCATGGACCAGAGCTCGCCAGGCCCTCCCTATCCTCCACTGCCTCCCGGAGTTTTGTCAAATTCATATTGGTTGCATCGATGACACCGTCCAACCATCTCATTCTCTGTCGTCGTCTTTTCCTTTTGCCTTCGAAGGAGTACTTACTATTGAGGAAATCTAGGAAAAGGTCATCCTACGTTGAAATCAACCTGATGGCATGCAATTATTTTTGTTTATCTTATTTAAATGGGTGTACTATTGCATCCCCCTACATGTCTATTCAGATTCTGTGGGGGCTGAGTATAACAGCATTCCAACGCTGCCTCCCTCTCCCTTCGAGGTTCCCGGCTGCTGCTGCCTTTTGCTGCCTTTTGCTGCCTTTTACTTTTAGCTTTTAGTTTTTAGTTTCAGGCCGACGCTGGCCAGCTGGGAGCTGTGATATTTGTGGGGGGTTGAGTATAACAACATTCCAGTGCTGCCTCCCTCTCCCTTTGAGGTTCCCGGCTGCTGCTGCCTTTTGCTGCCTTTTACTTCCGGAGCTGGAACCTGGTCGACGAAGCCGTCCCATTCTTGGGGTGAGTTCACCAGTTTTGGTGGTGGCTCGGCTCCGGGTGCATGGTCTGACCGGCAAGCTGGACTCGGTGGTGGTAGTGGCGACGGGGTTGCCATTTGACCAGGGTGGCAGACCGACCCCGACGGTCTGGAAGACTCGGGGCTGACTGACTGTGGCTGCCTCTGTGGACTCATCGGGGGTGACCCCTCCCCCTCCCCCCGTCCGCCTGCTGTGACTGTCGCTACCTGGGGGCCTCGTTGCTGGCTGGCGCCATCTTCCCACACACACCCGGTCAGCTGGGAGCGGTCATCATCTGGGAGAGCCCCGTGCTGAGGCTACCGGTGGGACTCGGGCGGCAGGCCGGCCGTCGGTGTTGTTTCCCCTCCCCTGGCTTGTCCGGGTGGTCGTCAGCTGGGGAACTGCCAGGCTGGGGTCGCTGATGTCACTCGGGTGGCTGGTCGACCGCCGACGCTTCCCTCCGCGTCACCCGACCATGGGGGTTGGTTTTCCAACTTGGGCGTCTACTGTGGGCTTGGTCGGCTGGTCGGCCATCGGCGCTGCTCCTCCCATCCCCCGAGTTACTCAGGGTGTCACCATCTGGGGGACCTCGCGCCAAGGCCGCTGGCTTGCCTCGGGCGGCAGGGTGGCCGCCGGTGCTCTCCCCCCGTTCTTGGGGGGGATTCCTCACTCTTCGGGCGTCAGGGCGGCTGCCGGCGCTCTTCTCCGTCCCCTGGCTATGGTGGCGTCGCCGTCGGCATTCTCTCCCTCCCCTGGCTTGCCCGGGGGGACTACCACCGGAGGGGTTTCCTATGCCACAGCCGCTGGCTGGGCTCGGGCGGCAGGCTGGCTGATGGAGCCCCTCCCCCACTCTCCCCCGGCTTTGGCTGGGGGGGTTGGCTTTTCCAGCTGGGGGGGTCCCGCCATGGTCTCTGGCGCCGGGGTGGCCGCCGGTGTGGTCCTGCCTCCCCCTTTTGCTGGCTTGGGGGGTGTAAACATCTGGGGGGACCCCCATGGTGGGGCCGTTAGGTCGCCTCATCATGGGCGAGTGTGAATTTCCATCTTACTCATTCATGAATCTTCCCCCTCTCCCGGTTGTTTTCCCTTCTGCCGGCTAGCTAAGTGCCCATGTTTTTGTTTGTTTGTTTGTTTGTTTGTTTTTTTGTTTACTAACTATTTTTCCCTATCGATGGTTGTATTGTACTTTGTATTTTACCAGCTTTGTATTGTTGTTGTACCTGTTTCTTTCTTTCTTTCTTTCTTTCTTTCTTTCTTTCTTTCTTTTTCTTTTCTTTTTTTTTAATTGGTGGTTGTATTGTATTGTATTGTTTGCATTGTGCTACTCTGCATTCCACTAGCTCTGTATTGTTATTGTATTTGGTTGCGGTGGTTTATTTATTACTAGTCTGGCTAGTTGCATCCCTGGTTGTCTGCATTTCCAGCTCATGGAGCCTGCAGGGTGCTGTATTGGGGTGCTGTTGGGCCGTGGGAGGTACGCTTGGGGCCAGCGGGTCGGTCGGATAAGAAGAACTCAGGACAGGCATTTACGGCCTGTCCCACATTCTGACCCGCCGGCTCACTGCCACATGTCAGGGATCCACTCTGTCCGTACCCCCGGTCTGTCCTGTTTGCTGATAAATGCCAGGTCGGTACATAACAAGATCCCTGTCATCCACAACTTGATTGTGGATAAGCGAGCCGACCTGGCATTTCTCACGGAGACCTGGGTGGGCGGGGGGAGGGGCTTCTCTCTCGCTGCTTCGCCCCCAGGGCTACTGTGTGCAGCATCTGGGCAGGCCGGGGGGTGGGGGTGGGGTGGCCATTGTGTATAGGGACTCTTTTTATGTCAGCAGATCTGCGATGCTGGTGAGTCCAGGTTTAGAATGTCTACACCTTGTGGTGGGACAGAGGAACAGGTTTGGGATAGTGCTCGTGTACCGTGCTCTCTGTGACCCTGCACTTTCCCTCCCAGAGCTCTCTGAGTTCATCTTGGCGGCACTTGTGAGATCCCCCCACCTTTTGGTGTTGGGGGATTTCAACCTCCATGCCGAGGCTGGACTGTCGGGAGCAGCTCTGGAGTTCATGGAGTCCATGGCCTCCATGAACCTGTCCCAATTTGTCATCGGTCCCATGCACAAGGGTGGACATACCTTGGACCTGGTTTTTGCCTCCACATCGGCGGGCTTTGATCTGGGGGTCGGGAGTTTGTTGACCTGACCCGTGTCATGGTCAGATCATTATCTGCTGACCTTCTCCCTGTCAATCGCCACCCCACCCCGCGGGGAGCAGGGCCCTTCCATCTGGGCCCGCCCCCGGGGGCTCCTGGACCCTGTGCGGTTCTCGGAGACCCTCGGGGCTGTGCCGGACGGTCTGGATGACAATCCGGTAGACTCCCTGGTCAAAAGGTGGTATGAGGAGGTGGCCGGGGCTGCTGACCGGATCGCCCCCAAGCGCCTGATCTGGTGCCGAGCCCGTTCTTCTCCTTGGTATACCGAGGAGCTGAGGGCTATGAAGCAAGAGCGGAGAAGGCTAGAGAGCAGATGGCGGAATGCTCGGACGGCTACGAACTGGGCTGCGGTTAAGGCGTTGACCGGTCGCTATTCTCGAGCGATAAGAGCAGGCAGGAGATCTTTTGCTGCCCTGAGAATTGGTGAGGCCTCGAATCGCCAGGCAGAATTGTTCCCGTGTGGTTCGAGACCTCACCAATCCCAGTCCACCTGGGCCTCCTCCTAGTGATTTCACTAGTGAGTCTTTCGCAGCCCACTTTAAATCTAAGATAGAGGCCATCCGTTCCAAGCTGGATGCCAGTTGCCATGATCCAGTCCCCGCTGTGGTCGGTACTGGGCCGCCTCGGTCGCCCTGGTTCGTTGAGTTTGGGTCTGTTACACCTGAGGATGCCTCCAGGGGCCTGGGACACTGCAGGCCTGCGGCTTCTCCGTTTGACCCTTGCCCGTCCTGGCTGATTAAGATCGCAGGGGGGAGCATGCCTAAATGGGCTTCACTAATCGCCTCAGCCTCCTTCAGGGACGGGATTTTTCCCAGTCTTCTGAAGGAGACGGTGGTGAAGCCCATTATTAAAAGACCTGGCCTGGCTGTGGACGATATGTCAAACTATCGCCCCATAGCCAATGTTCCCTTTTTGGGCAAGGTGGTTGAGCGGGTCGCCGCCCTGCGTCTCCAGTCGTTTCTGGAGGATAACCATATCCTGGATCCTTTCCAATCCAGGTTTAGGCCGCGTCATGGGACTGAGACGGCCCTGGTTGCTCTGCATGATGATCTGTTGAGAAGGGCCGACGGGGGTTCCTCTACCCTGCTGGTCCTTCTCGACCTGTCTGCGGCTTTTGATACTGTCGACCATGGTATCCTCCTGGAGAGGCTCTCGGAGGTGGGGATTGGGGGTCTGGCATTTGGCTGGCTCCGGTCCTTCCTTGAGGGCCGCACCCAGCGAGTGAGCTTGGGGGGTGAGTTATCGGCTTCCTGGACACTCTCTTGTGGGGTGCCTCAGGGGTCGTCCTTCTTCCCCATGCTCTTTAACATCTATATGAAGCCGCTGGCTGAGATCATCCGAAGATTTGGAGTCTGCTGTCATCAGTACACTGATGACACGCAGCTCTATCTCTCCTTCTCCCCCTGTGCAGTGGAGGCTGTCCAGACCCTAGATCGCTGCCTGGCCGCGGTTTTGGATTGGACCAGGACCCACAGACTCAGGCTCAACCCTGGAAAGACCGAGGTTATGTTCTTCGGGGGCGGCCCGGATGGGTACTGTGGCCCTCTTCCCAGTCTGGGTGGGTCCACCCTCCAGCTGGCGCAAAGAGTGAGGAATCTGGGTGTCGCCTGGATCCGGATCTGTCCCTGGAGTCCCAGGTGTCAGCCGTGACCAGGTCAGCCTTTTACCATCTAAGGCTTATCGCCCAGATTCGCCCGTACCTTGACAGGAGCTCCCTGAGGACTGTGGTACAGGCACTGGTCATGTCGAGGCTGGATTATTGCAATGCTCTCTATATGGGGCTCCCCTTGAACCTTGTTCGGCGATTGCAGCGGGTCCAGAATGCGGCAGCCAGGTTGGTGGTTAGTGTGTGCCATTTCAACCGCATCACCCCCATCCTGGCTCGCCTACACTGGTTGCCCGTTGCCTCCCGAATAAGGTTCAAGGTGTCGGTTTTGGTTTACAAAACCCTCCATGGCTTGGCCCCTGATTATCTGGCAGAGCGCCTCTCCTGACAATTAGATCCGGCCCAACCCACCCGTGAATCCCTGGCCCTTTCGCTCCGGACTGCCCCCCCTGAGGCAGGCCCGCAAGATGAGTACGCGTGGCCGCACCTTCTCGGTGGTGGGGCCGTCCGTTTGGAACAGCCTACCGAGTGACCTGCGGCAGGCCCCCTCCTTGGCGTCATTTAAGAAAGGGCTGAAGACGCTACTCTTTAGGGATGCTTTTAACAACTACTAGCTTCCTTTTTCTGCCCCAGCTCACTTACATATGTTTGGACTGCTGCTGTGACTGCCCCTGTTGTTGTCCACCTTTAGCCTTTTATCTTTTTATCTTTTTAATCATTTATGTTAACCGCCCTGAGTTCCCGTCCTGGGAAGAAGGCGCGGTATATAAATATAAAAATAAATAAATAAATAAATAAATAAATAAATAAATAAATAAATAAATAAATTCTACATAGCTATTCAGAAATCATCCCTATTGACTAGAATGAAAACCAGAATTACTCCCAGATAAGTCAATATTGAATTGTGCTTATGTGTATGTGTTTCTGCAATGAATCCTGCACCATGCTGAATGGGATCCTGGCACCAAGATAAAAACGTAACTTTTTGAAATGAAGCAAACACAAAGTCTAGGCTGATCTTGAGACTGAACTAAGCATTCCACAGCAAAGGAAGGCCGGTTAAATGCAGGCAGCATGTGTTGCACCTCCTCTTGAATACTTGTCTTAGTCAAGAGACATCTGTTTAAAATCCTGATCTTAATGGTGTAGTTAAGATTCTTCCACCATTTTCTGTATGTGCTGTTGATTGGGCCATTTTGTTTAGCCTTCTGCTGCCAGCATGGTATAGGAAATCAAACATGAGATCATTCATGCTTTGACAGTGCACACAGAGACATAATGTTTGCTGTGTGACCTTGGTCCACTCCCAGGCTCGCAGCCTGACCTGCCTCCCAGGGCTGTGTGAGATTAAAGTAAAGAGGAAGACAGCTATGTACACTACCTTTAGGTCTTTGATGTGACAACAGGATTAACGTGAAACAAAGAAATAACTTTATTGGCACCAATCCTGTTGATGTTCACATAAGCTTTGCATAATAAGTAATGGAAGCCAATTGTCTAGGAGCTAGGATACATCATGATCATGTGGCTGATCACATGCTCATTTGCCTTCCTGTGATACTCCATACCCATGGAACTTCTTCAGTTTGCCAAAATTATGCAAATCTTTCCTGAACACTAGTCAAATTGCATGCATACAGACAGACAGACAGACAGACAGACAGACAGACAGACAGACAGACAGACAGACAGACATGAACTATAGTGACTGCCTTGAGACCACTGTTATCATAGATAGACTGTTATATAAAATAGACTTTTATCATAGATAACAGACGGTGGTGAGACATGCATGCTACTGTGTCCTCCAAGGAGAATTTTCTTACCCACCTTATTCTTGGTGATGCTGGGGAAGTATTTGGAGCCACAGAAATGTGATTTGCAAATATATATCCATCCCATTTCGCACCGTCATGTTTTCCCCTGAGTTTTCTTTCAGACACCCAACCTACACAGACATCTCTACTATGAGTGGGAGTTGTGACCTGGCAACATTTGAGCCTACTGTGTCACTAAACTCTATTTCAACTTTGACATTCAGCTGTTGTGCACTGCAGTGATTCATCAATAGCCACAAGGTTTCCACAACTAAAGGACTGCTGGAAAAAAACTTCCAAGGCAGAAAAGAAGGCACAGTGGGAGTCACAATATATTTTCCTCCAATTATTGAGGAGTAAGAGCATAGTCTAGAGAAGTATTGACGAACCTATGGCACAGGTGCCAAAGGTGGCACTCAGAGCCCTTTCTGTGGGCACCCAACATCTCCCCTTCACAGCCACCTGTATTCAGGTTAAATTTCTGAATTGGCACTTTGCAAAAAATTAGTGGGTTTTGAATCATAGTTTGGGCACTCAGTCTCTAAAAAGTTCCCCATCACTGGTCTAGAGTCTACTGAAATAGTTCCCATGAAAGACACACTGTACCATTTCACCCATGATTGATTATAAGAAGCACTAAGTGAACATAAGATTAAAGTATTACTCTTGAGATGCTTTGACTTACAACCCCCACTGGACCCATTCAGTCCAAGGGTACAGAAACTGTGAGGTTAGCAGATCAAAATTAGAGTCCAAACCCTTGAGGCCTATGTGTATCATGAGACTTCCCAGTGGCTGAGCTGTGTTTGTCTGTTGAAGCAAAAACAAATCTGATGGCACCTCAAAGAATAGTAACAATAATTACATGACATCAAGTCAGTTCTGGAAGGCCTTTCCATGGTTTCCTTGGTATAGAGTACTCAGAAGTGGTTTAAAATTCCCTTCTTCTGGTGTACCATAAGACTAATAACTGAATACTGACTCAATTTGTCCAAAGCACAGGCTGGCTTTTCTCTTGTGAGGAATAAGAGGGAATTCAACTCCCAACCTCTGTCTCTGCAAGCTAGATACACAACTCACTGAATGATATAATCTCTTTTCATTTATTTCAGTGCCCACAGTGTTCATTCTATCTGTGCCTCTGAAGAAGTGGCCTATGGGCCACAAACATTTTAGACAAATAAATTTTCTTTAGTCCTTTAGTTTCCACAAGACGCCTTGGTGTATATTATGGGGCTGTTTGTTATTTTTGTTCATTATTGAAGAGAGTATCAGTGATTTTGTCCTAAATCAACACGTGGCCAGACTTCAATAACATTTTTGCTAGTCCTTCTGGATACAGAAACACTTGAAAGGGAACAAAGAATAGACCTTTACTCTCTCAGCTAAAAAGATTGCCCTCTAGGTGTCATTTGTGTGAAAATAGCAGAAGAGAGACTCATGAGTCAAACAATGCATGACATTAAGTGTGTAGCGTGAAGCTCTGTGTTTACTAAAAGTATTGTGACCTTTGGTCCTTCCCTCTTGTGCTGCAGACAGATTCTGCCTTGTCAGTCATGTAACCAATAGACCTATTTTGCAAATAAACAAACACATCCCTGACTGCCTGTTTGGTAAGGACAACATCTATTAGGATCACAGTGAGAGAAGGGAAGATTTAATTTAATTTTCCCATGCATTGTGTGGCCCTAATCTAGATCAGGACTCCACATGCTTACTCTAAAAGTTCATATGGACTTGCATACCATAGATGTAATATAATGTCACATGTGCGGTCCTTAGCAATCTTGACTGCGGTTGTGCAGAGCGTTGAAGCTGCATTGCACCCTGTTTATTTGCCAAGAAATGCAAATATTACAAAACCTTATGCTGCTTCCTTTGACTTCCATATATACAAAATTAAATCTAGCTAAGCACTGAGCTTTTGAAATTCCAGGTCTCCATACCTTTTGGATCTAGCCCATAAGGAATGGGGAAAGGGTCTTTTGTGTTGCACCAATGCAATTGGGAAGTGCTTTCTGCCTCTTGACAAAACTATTTTTCCAGCTACACCTCCTCCCTTAAGCTGTGTACCTTGGTTTTCAGAAGGAGTATATCTCCATGCAGCTCAGTCTGGATCCCTGTTCAAAGATGAATCTTTGAATGCAAAGATTCCTGTGCATGCCTATCTCAGTTGGGCTGCTCCCAGCTGTCTGTATGTATGGATAAGTGTTGTCTGCTCTCTAATCTGCCAGGCCTCTTTTCATAAAATAGTCTTGCCTATAACAAGTAAAAACATGCATTTGTAGCTATGTGTTTTGCAGGAGGTGCCAGTATCAAGAATATACATATGGTCAGTATCAAACAGTTACATTACCAATGAAGAACATGTGTTGAGCTTGCTTGTTTCCTAGATGTTTGCTGTTAAGTACAGCTACCCAGAGAGCAATAGTTGATTTTGTACAAGTAATGTGAACTTACCAGGACTATTTAATTCCTTAACAGCAGAGACCAAATGATGTGCAGTTGGGGGAATCAGGGAATGATGGATCTACTTGTGATTTTTCAAAAGCTGTGTATAACCTTTGTGTACAGCCTTCTGAATTTGCTACCTCCTAAATTTTTACTCCACAGAACAAAGCCTTTGTTGGATTTATGATGCACTAAGAAGCTGGGAAGCAACAAAATGGAGGGAACAATGGGATGAGTGATGGTGGTAGAAAATGTGCAAGGAAACACTAGACAACCAGCTTAACTCATAAGTAGAAGTGGTGCTCCCTTGAGAGTCTTTTCCTCATAGCCGTCACCTCTCTATCTTGCATTTGTTCTTTATTTTGCTACAGGTCATTGAAAAATAAACACTAGCTGTTTGCAGTCGCTGGATTGTTGGACACAACCTGTCCTTATGATTATTTTGACAGCTCACAGTTCTGATGTACCTTGGGTTTTCCTGGCCTCTTTGCTTAATAATGACCTCTTTGTCTCTGTCTCACACTTGACTCATGCACGTGATTAGAGAGGTAAGTTTATCTGTTGTTCCTCTCTGCTGGGTATCTTGGACTCTTGCTCGGCTGCTGCTTATCAGTGTTGTTTGTTGTCCTTGTTTGTGACCACTTGACCTTGCCTCAAGTATGCAATGCTTGATTGTTATGTCATTCCTGGTAGGGCTTTTCCAGGCTTATTTGGGGCTATCTCATGTTGTGTTTGGCATTCGCTGTCTGCAATCAGGACACACAGTCTCATGTCTCTTAGGAAACTGTGCTGGGTGTGTGTAGGTGTGTGGCAGCAGTGTGGGGGCACATGCTAATTCTAGAAAAATGCATGTTTTCCTTAAGGTTTAGTATGCATACATCTATCTACATACTTAGCAATATGCACTGATTTTATACTATTTTTGCAATTGTGTTTTGTGATGGCCACGCGGCTCACCCCCCTTTTTGCTTTGATGATTTTATACTCTGTCATTTCCAGGAGCTTTTCTACATAATGTGAAGCCTTTTACATTTCTCTGACCTCTTTCTTCTCCTGCCAGAGTGACGTGGAAGAGCTGTAGGAAGGCCATGATGTAAAACACTTGTACTCCAAGTAACACATTTCTGCACTGACCCAGAATCTGCTTGGGCAGCAACCATGTTATAACTGGCTCCTGTCTGTTCTTATATAACTTGCACATTACCTTCAGCCTGCTCACCTGGAGAACATAGGCATTCCTCTTAGAGAGAGGCAAGCCAAAAATCTATATACCCTACCTATCAAATTGAGCCTTTTGGATTGGACCCATAGGACCATTCATGGGCCGTTGGCCTGATCCAGCATGGCTCTTCTTATGTTCTTATGTTCTTATGTTTCATTGAACTTGAAATCCGCCCCTTCCCCCAAAGATGTGTCTACTCTTCCCTTGGAGAACTCAGACAGACTCACATATGGGCATGTGCAGATTTCAGCTTCAGTTGACTTTTCCCTTCCCATCAGTCGTTCAACAGTGACAGATAATATAAACATTCAGAATATGTTTTGTCTTTTCTATTTCAAATGATTGACATCTTGCTCATCTTTATGCTCAGTTGAAAGCTAAAGTTCTAGTTCATATATTTCATGCCCTATGGACCTTAAAGGATACCTTTCCTGAAAGTAATTCTGGGACATCTATTCCATTTAATATGAGAAGTTCAGTTCTAATGACTCCTTCCAGTCAGAGGTATGGCAGATTAGTCACTGAGACATGGGCTTTTCCGTTGTGGCACTAGGGTTCTATTTTTGTGCTGTTTTTAGCATTTTAGGAAAACATAGACGTTTCCTCTTTTCCTTTGCTCTAGGTGAGTTGATTTCCCTTTATCACTGATACTTTTACCACGAACAACATGGTGATGGGGATGTGCTTGTTTGTGTGTGTGCTTTTTGCTCCATATTTTTATTTTCACTTTGTTGTTGTTGTTTAGAATGAACACATTCTTCTCACATTTACATTCTTCCCCCCCTTTTTTCCTTTCCTTTCCTTTCCTTTTTGTTATAAGAACCCACTAAAATTGATAACTACAGATACGATTATCAGACTACATAGAAGTTCTGTGGAAATCTTAATACTTCAGAAAAAGCCCCCCAGTTCAACACATATAACATCTGGAAGAAACATACTCATGTGTGCAGCGATACAGATGGCAAACAATTATCTGATAGGAACAAGACATCAGAAATGTTACTTGTATTTTTAAAAACAAACAAACCAAGAAACCTATCTCCCAAACTACATAGCTAATGGTCATACTGGTTTGGGGGGGGGATCTTCTGAATTTCAGTCCAGGAAACAATTTTTCAGAACTCCAAATAGAAACCCCTGCCATGATGGTGCTTTCTAGCAATAACATTCATATGGTGTGAACCAATCTATGAACATGGAAAAATCTGGATAACGGACCACAGAGGGCTCCAGGCAACATCTATTTTGTATTGGCTGGTCAATCAAAATTCGTTTGACTAGTCTGGAATAAATTTCAAACCAAACAAGTTCTAGAGACATGTAAATAGTGAGATCATTCTTTCATCTGTGACTGGGCTAATGTGTATGTGTGTGTGTGTTTGTGTGTGTGTTCCCGCCCCTGCCCCCCCTCACAGAACTGAGCAAACATACCTTTGAAGAAGAATTGCAAAGTGTTCCAAGGGTGTGTGTTGGGGAGACATTGATGGCAGGCCAAGGATGCCATTTGTAAGTGATTTTTCTGTAATAGGTGAGCAACTTGAAACACCTGTTTTTTTCCAGACCTCCAACAGGACAGGAAGTGGCTTTCAAATGGCTTCCACCGTACTGCAAATGATTCATCTATCTTCATCTTGTGTGGGCTTGCAAGAGTGGGCGTTTCCTGAATCAGCACACACATCTAAACAGTGGGATTCAGGAAAGCTCAGGACCTTATCCAACCTCACCAAATAAGTGTCTCCTGCTATCTGCAATTAACTATCATTCAGTCACATTGACTGGGCAACCTAGAAGAGACGTTAACTGGCCAGTTTTTAGGCCACCACACATTCCAAGGTGCTTTTGCATGGGATAAAATGATAGTATGCACTAAGGCTGGGAAGTCACTTTGTTTGAAAATAATGTTTATTTAGTGGAGATGTTTATTTAGTAAAGAAGATTACAAGACAGTTTCTTGCTTGAATGGAAAAGAAAAGAAAATCAGTCTGAAGATTACTCTTGAATGCTCTATTTTATAATGTCAATGTTTAGATAGCCCTGTTTATCCGTTGGGTGGCAACGCTTCATTTTGGTATTTTATTTTCAATAGGTACCACCTAGATGGTCTATAAATAGAGGCCATCCAATAGGTGTGTAAACATTTGGGGGAATGGAGGGGAGGGATAAGAACTAAGGTTTCCTCACTCTTGCCATATCGGTAATCTCCTGTATATATTAAGGCTTTAATTAACAATAAATGCAAAAAAATGAAAATGGTTTGCAGCTCCATTTATTCTAAATGTTAATATCTCTGTGACACAAGTCATCCTGCTTTGTGAAAAGAACAAACAGTATCCCGCAATGTGTCTCAAAACAGCCATTACTTCCAAATCTGTGGGAGGGGAAAAAATAACCTTTCAAAACAGAAGGAACATAGTTCTCCTCAGTTTCTCAGAACTGTCTGCATAGCTCTCACTCATGATGGAGGATAATGTGATAAGTGCATTAAATATGCCACTGCCACTGCCTCCATTGTTGTAATACTGTGTGTGCCCCTCCCACTCCACAAACGGAAAAGCTCATGCCGATAGCAGGTGCATGAATGTGGGGAGACGTTGTTAAGCAAAACAGCAGCCACCTAAGTTGCAAGGGATATCCAAAGTGAGACCATGCCTGGGAAATGTCATCTCTCTCTTTCTGCCTACAGTTCTGTCTCCAAGGAGAAGAGAGCACATCATTGAACTGTGGCAAGTACCTGCATTTCCTGCCTCTTTCTTCATGGAAAAATCAGAGATTGAAATCATACGTATGAATTTCTTGCCTTTCCTTAATTGGAAAACTGGTATAATAGCACTGCTGGTTCTAAAATGTCTAAAATGGAGGAAGAGTACTTATCTCGTTATGTAAAGGTGAAGGCAAAGGTACTTAGGTCCAGTTGTTTCCGACTCTAGGGAACGATGCTCATCTTCGTTTATAAGCCAAAGGGCTGGCGTTTGTCTCTGGACATAGTTCCATAGCCGTGACTAAGCGTGTAAGCTTGCAGAATGCTGTTACAATACCTTCCCACCAAAGTACTGATTACAAAGTACTGGTACTAATTTATCTGCTTTCATTTTTACATGCATTTGAACTGCTAGGTTGGCAGGAGCTGGAACAAGTAACAGGGGCTCACTGTTGACCTTTTGATCAACCAGCCTAGTGGCTCACTGGTTTAACCCACAGCACCACCCACGTCCCCTTATGCACCAGTGGGGAAAACTTTGGTCCTCCAGATGCTTTGGATAACATGTGGCACAATTCCTTAAAAAATAGTTGGCCTTTTGGTTCTGTTCAGAGTGACTAACATAATTATGAATAGAGCCTTAAATCCTCTCAGGCGACTCCCCAGACTCTTGTTATTTTACAGACCCTCCACTCAGCACAGATACCTCTCATACATTATTCATCACACAGGTAAATGCCACAACATGTGGTTGAGCACTACTACATTAGCCAAAGCCTGGTGCCTGTACTATTAACAGTGAACATTTGGAGACTGCTGTTGCCTAACAACATTAATTCATCCTCTTCCCCCTCCCTCAAACACATACAAACCACAACAAGATGTTGCTCGGTAATTTCATATACTGTAATACTATCCAAGATATTTTGCTGGTTTTGCTTCTGTTAGCGCAAGCAGCAGGGTTTCACAACTGACGGTCAAGTGCAATTACAGTACTTACCGTTATTGTTCCAAAGCTCCCAAAAGTATTTAGATGCCGACACAATACGGTTTTTAAAGGTAACTCTATTTCAACTAAAGTTACTTCTAATTCCCCTTTTCTTAAAAATAATGTTTTTGTTTCAATAAAGCAGCATGAGGCATAGCATGAGTTGGCATACACTGTCTTGTGATATTCTGCTTGCATCATTTAGTGAAGCCACACTGTCCTACCTATAACAATTAAGAACGAAGTTACACCATGGAAACGCTGAACTTATCGTGGGTTCTGTTATAGATAGATAGATAGATAGATAGATAGATAGATAGATAGATAGATAGATAGATAGATAGATAGATAGATAGATAGATAGATAGATAGATAGATAGATAGATAGATAGAGGTACCTCTGTCATTGGAAGGAGGAATTCTTTGCAAGTAGGTCGTTACTTGTAACAGGCTTCTTCCAAGGTCTGGCCAATAGCCAAGCTCTTGACCTTTGATGAACAGCGGGTTAGTCTCTCTCAGGAGCAGAAGGAGGCACTCCAATGGTATTGACATAAACATCTGTAGGTGTTGCTACATGATTCATCTTTAAAGCAGAGCAATACTTGTTCCTCTCTTTCACTTTTGGTGCAAATATGAGCGTCAAGGCCACCTCTTTAATAATGGAAAGAATGGATGTAAGTCAGGTTCGCTCAAGAGGAGTCATGGCCTGAGTCCAGTTCTTGTTTTGACTTCACTTCTTTCAGCAGGGTTGGCTTTGGACCATCCCACCTGCTAAGGATCAAGAAAAATTGAAAGGTTAAAGGTTAGCTTCATTCAATATGCAGGATTAAATGAAATCTAATTTTTCTTTCCTAAAACTGGGTGTATTGCTCTTCAGAGCAGGAGATACATGAGGAGTTTGTACTGGCCTGCAGCCAAGAGGAAAAAACCAAGACAGCTGGAAGCTAGAGCAATATAAAAAGCTGCACATAAAGATTTTCAGATTTTCCTATATGATTAATTTTATCCACATAAATGTGCAGTTGTTGCCTATGGGTTCCTTCAAGGATTCATACACTTGAGAACCAAGGATCCATACACTTGAGAACCAAGCCTGAACTTTCTCTGGGAGGCAAAAGATGATGAAATGGAGGCTGTGTACAGCGTGAGAGGGAAAGATTCGCTGGAAACAAAACAAGCAAAAGTTGAGGGCACCAGGAAAAGAGGAAGATCAAATATGAGATAGATTGATGCCACCCAAGAAGCTACAGCATTGAGATTTTTGGAGCTGGACAAGGTTCTTAAGGACAGAGTATTCTGGAGATCACTCATTTGTAGATTTGCCATGAGTCGGAGGCAACATGACAGCACATAACATTAGAACTGGGTGCCTCTACCTCTCAAAGCAATGTAAACAGATGTAAGAAAATCACGTTCTTTGTCCAGATAAGGCACCAATTGCCAGTGTAAGTGTGCATTGCCATCAATCATTATTAATAATAAATGGATTTTGTACATTAAGCCCTGTACAGTAAACCCCCACCTATTGCAGGGGTTAGGGACCCAACCCAACCCGCAATAATTGAAAATCCACAATATGCGGATGCTGGGTCAGGTTGGGACTGGGCGGGCTCTCTGGGGGGCTCTTATACTTACCCCAGGCCTGGCGCTGCCCCAAACAGGCCTGCAAGGGGATTTCCGGTCACCCAGAGGCCCCCAAAGTGCTTTCTCGTGATCTGGAGGTCATTTCTGGTTTACCGGAAATCACTTCCAGTTGGCGGGGAAGCATTTTGGGGCCCTCCGACGAGCCTGGGAAGGCCTTTCTTCCTTACCCCAAGGGGACTTTTTTCATATACTGGGGACCCGTGATATACTGGGACCACAGTATATGAACCGTGAAAGGGCAAGGGACAACTATATTTATAACACTACAGGGAGTAGAATATCATACTCAGTTTCTGTATCATTTGATGCAATGAAAATGAAAAACAGCAGCAGGATAAAAATGCAAAGGTGTAAAAAGAGTCTTCTTACAAGGCCTAGGAGAATAAAAGTGCCATTCACTTGACACTGAAAAGACCCCAACATAGGCAGGAGGCCGTTTCTCAGTAAAGGGCATGCCACAAATGAAATGCCCCAATGAAATAACCTTTTCCCTTTTTCATTGGCTTCCACAGGCTGTGGATAAGATAGCCATTAATAGATGCTTCCAGAAGTACAAGGACTATTCTGCTTCTCATTTCTGGAACCCAAAGAGGAATGGCGCTTAATCAGGAATCTTCCTAAGTTTGTGTAATTCTCAAAATTGAATAGCAAAAAGGAAAAATGGCCACTATAGAGTTTGCGGATGACACGAAACTTTTCCGGGTAGTAAAAACCAGAGAAGATTGTGAAGAGCTCCAGAAGGATCTCTCCAAACTGGGGGAATGGGTTGCCAAATGGCAAATGTGTTTCAGTATAGCCAAATGTAAAGTAATGCATATTGGGACAAAAAAATCAAAACTTTATCTGTCAACTCATTGGCTCTGAGCTATCCATGATGGATCAGGAAAGAGATCTGGTTGTGTTGGTGGACAGCTCCATGAAGGCATCTACCCAATGTGTGGCAGCGGTGAAGAAAGCCAATTCCATGCTAGGGATTATCAAAAAGGGGATTGAAAATAAAACAGCCAACATTATAATGCCATTATACAAAATGATAGTAAGGCCACACCTGGAGTATTGTGTACACCGCATCTCAAAAAAGACATAGTGGAACTGGGAAAGGTGCAGAAGAGAGTGACTAAAATGATTACTGGGCTGGGGCACCTCCCTTATGAGGAAAGGCTAAACTGTTTGGGACTCTTCAGCCTAGAAAACGGTGCCTGAGGGGGGATATGATTGAGGCGTACAAAATAATGCAGGACATGTGTCAAGTGGGTAGAGGGACACTCTTCTCCCTCTCATAAAATACCAGAACTAGGGGACATCCACTCAAATTGAGGGCTGGGAGAGTAAGAACAGACAAAAGAATTTTTTTTCACCCAGCACATTGTTAGTCTGTGGAACTCCCTGCCACAGGAGGTGGTGATGGCAGCTGGCATGGATGCCTTCAAAAGGGGATTGGGCAGATTCCTAGAGGAAAAGTCCATCACAGGTTACAAACCATGATAGAGATGTGTAATCTCCAGGCTTAAAACCGGGGTACTTCAAGGACCAGATGTAGGGGAGTGGTATGAGGAGACAGGTATCTAGTCTCGTGCACTCCCAGACGCATCTGGTGGGGCCACTGTGAGTTACAGGAAGCTGGATTAGATGGGCCTTTGGACTGATCCAGCATGGCTCTTCTTATGTTCTTATGTTCTTATGTACATCAAACCTGGTTAGATATTAAGCAATTTCCCATGTGCCATCTGCACACTGAAGTCAATTGAATGAACATGAATGCAGTGGCTCCTTTTTTAACTTGGTCTTCTCTTCTGTATCATATCAGGCTGCTGAGGGTGAAAAGGAAACAAAAAAAAAATTAAACAGGCACATTAGAGGGTCAGCTTAGGTTTCTGAAAGGCTTAATATTAAGTGGGTGTCTAGAACCTCAGAAGCCATGCCACTGCTGAATTAAATATTGGGGGCATGCTATCACACTGCAAGGTAGACTTCTTCATTAGTAGCTTTTGTGTGGTTCATCTCTCCCCTTACATCAAATGGTGTGGATGGTTTATGCCATGGTCTGGAAAAGACTAGATTTCTTTAAAAAAATCTTCAAGTATGTGACTGTTGAATCCTTTATGAGATAGCTTTGCTATGCAGAAATAGGACACAGACCCTTTGTGGCAACTTTGATTTTAGATCAAGTATGACTACAAGAGTTGAATCGTCATACATTATTGCTTGCTGTTATTGTTGCTGTTCTTGCAGTCGTTTTAAATAATGTGGTGCTTTGATTTCTTCTGGGCTGTTTTAGATTTTTAATTCCGTCTGGTTCTTTGTTGTCTCCCTCCCTCCCCTCCCTCCCTCCCTCCCTCCCTCTCTCTTTCTTTTTCCCAGTTGCTTTTTGTCCCTGCTGTTTTTCTGATTGCTGTTTTGGTTTCTCCAGATCTTTAGGTGTTTAATTTGCAGGGTTTTAAACAACATCAACTTGCTGTTTTGTTTCACTTGGGCACAGCTGTCGTGAGGGGTTAATAGCCCTGTGCTGAACTGTTTGGTATTAAGAGCCTTTGCCACTTGTTTCAGTGAAACCTTCTCAAGGATACGATGACATCTATCCCTGGTGTCTGGGAAAAGCTTGAGCTAATCATTTGTGTGTGCCAAATTGTGTTTTTGGCAGATTGGCCAGAGAAGATATGTTTTTCAAGAAAGAAAGAAAAACATGTTCTGCCTTTACCTCCCAAGTCAGTGTTGGCTTGGGATAGTCCAATTTGTCAGTCTAGGAGCATAAAATTATTTTAAAGGTCACACGGCCCTACTCAAACTGAGTAGAAGCAGTTGTCGTCTATGGGTTTTAATGGGTTGGTACACCCATGAAAACATCACTGTCGGAGAATATTATGGTGGAGAACATTTTCAGCCCCAACGTGCACATCCGATGCCGATGCTCCCATCCAACTCTTCCCTGATACAGGTATTCCTTCCTTTCCTACAAACAGCAGCAGAGAAAGAACCATACACATTACTGAGGGACAGAATGTAAAACCTTTTCTCCAATCCTGTTCTCTGGGAATCCTGGGACACAGCAGCACTCTTCTCTTCTCTCCAAACTGGATGGTAAGGGGAAAGGGTGCAGAGCCAGAAGTTTGTGGACTAAATAAAGAGAACATTCATATGATATAGGCTCTGGGCTACATTGTCTAGTTTCAAAAGCTTAGTAAGCAGTACTGGGAGGTGGGTGGGTTTGCTTAGTATTTGGATGAGACTACTAGAGAAAACCATCTGTCTCCATGTAGGGCTTCCTGAAATCCTGGAGGGCCATTGCTGCCACTTAGTATAGGGCTGGACAGACCAATGTTTTAATGCAATATAAAGTAGTTCTTGACTTGAAGCATATATGGTTGTGGCATTGTAAGATTTCCCTCCACAGTGAATTCACGTAACCATTACAGGACTGCATAGATATGAAGATGGTGGTTTCTTTTTAAGCTTGGCCTGTGGAGATGCTGTAGGAGTATCTTTTCTGCCTCACAGCTCAGCACTACCATGGAGATAGATAGAGATAGATGAAGCCTTTCATGTTAGAAGCACATGTGAAGGGGCTGTGAGATTTCCTAGACTAACCTGGCCCCCTTTACAATACCCCTCCACAAAGCACATGTTTTAAGACTGTTAGAGGATGCCTTATATGTGAAGCAGTATCTGCACACAGAGCTTTTCCACTCAAGAGAAGATGTTGATTACTCTGGGATTACTTCTCATGTGGAGAAATAAACCCTTTTGCACACTTGGGGGGTGATGCTAGCAGCAGATGTATCAGCAGGGGAGGACAAGTTTTGCACATGCAACCCCCACTCCATGTGCTCGTAATGCTCTTAATCTTGCTAAAGCCAAATACACATTTTGTGGTGTGTGGTGTGTCGTTACAGTCGTTACCGACTCTTCGTGACTCCATATCCATGGAGTTTTCTTGGCAGGAATACTGGAGTGGTTTGCCAGTTCCTACTCCAGGTGCCTATGCCTAGATGCCCTAAGCACATCTGATCTCACCTGATTTCGGAAGCTAAGCAGGGTCGGCCCTGGCTAGTACCTGGGTGGGAGACCTCCAAGGAATACCAGGTGCTGTAGGCGCCTGGAGTAGGAACATTATGTGGACACAATTTAATACCTAGCTCTGTGAAGATCCGTGTCAAATCTCCTGCACCACATGCTGGTGCCTACTTGGGATTTTCAAAATGCCAAGAAATTGCCTCGTTTTGCAAATATTGTACCTGTCTGTGAAGGAGCTGACATTGCCCTGTTGCCACTTATCACCTCAGGAGTCTTTCATGGCAGCAAAAAGTTTTTTTGGGCAACCACAGAAAGTCGCCTTTTGGATGAGAACTCAGACACAGTTTATTATTGTGTCAGTTTCCTTGGCAGCGACACATTCTCCTCATGGGGTGTGGTGGGGAGGAATAGCCTGCACATCTGTCTGCTCTGTACAAAGTTTGCATTTGAACAGCAAGGCCACACAATTAATATGTAGCATCTGGCTCTGCTAATAGGGCAGCATCTTGTCCAGCAGTTCCTCCTGCCAAGTAAGAGAGTTCTACTGTCTGTCTCCAGGGAATTCTTTGGTGTTCTTCTCTCAGACCCTGCCTTCCAGCTGCATTGTGTTTCCCACAACAATCTAATGAACCAGAAGAAATGAGGGAGGATCTGTTGACACAGACAGCAAAAGGCAGGACAAGGGTGGTGGTGGTGGTTATGTGCCATCAAGTTGCCTCTGACCCTATGAATGAGTGATCCCCAAAATGTCCTGTGTTAACATACCCTGCCTTCAGCTCTTGTAAACGAAACTCTGAGGTCCTTTTAAGGAATCAGTCCATCACATATTGGGTCTTCCTCTTTTCCTGCTGCCTTCAACCTTTCCCTCTATTATTGTCTTTTCCAGAGAACCTGCCTTCTCATGATGTGTCCAAAGTCAGTCAGCCTCTGCTTCAACATTTCTTGCCTCCAGAAATCATTCAGGCTGGATGTGATCTAGCATCCTCATGTTCATCTTCCTGGCGATCCAGGGTTGTCTGCAAAGCTCTTCTCTACCTCCACATTTCATAAAAATCATCCCCTCCCCCGTCTGCTTTCTTTACTTTCCAGCTTTCACATATCCATACAGGGTAACTGGAGATACAAGGCTGACCTTGGTCTTGATCTTGATCTCTAGTGACACATCCTTACACTTGATGCTCTTTGGTAGGGTGGGGGATTTCAGGTTCTGCAAAACAAAATCTTTTGACAGGAAGCTATTGGGTCACATGCTCCCTTGAAGCCAGGGGTGAGAAACCTCAGGCGTTGGGCCTCAATCTGGGCCTCAAGGGCTCCTACATTTTCCTTGAAGGCCATGCCTCTTTCCACTTGATGCTATTACTTGCTAGTTTCCTAACCTTTGCATGTTTTGACTTCTATTATAAAAGTTGAAAGGCCATCCCTGGGGCTTTCAGCTTAAACCTCATAGGCTTTTTACTTGCTCTTTTGCCTTTATCCCACTCACTAGGGAAATGTGAGCCTTGACAATTTCTCTAACAGAGCCTTGTGGTTAAACTGCTGTGCTGCAGACAAACTCCACTCATGACCAAGGCAAGGCTTAATACCAGGGAGCAGGCTCAAGTTCACTCATCCTTCCATCCTTCTGCAGTTGGTAAATTGAGCAGTCAGAGACAATGTGTAGAATGCATTATGAACTTGCATACCACCCAGAGAGTGACTTAAGAACTATGGGTTAAAAACAAAAACAGCACACTTTCTCTGCTTTCTCTGAAACTGGAATTCAGCTGCTCTGTTGAAAAAGTTTCCTGCCCTTGCTGTCTGCTTACACTGGGAATACATGAAGCCACCTTAACCCAGGTTTGGCCACTAAGTGTTGTCTGCTATCATTGAGAGCTCTTCAACAGGCCTTTCCAGAAGATGTCACTCCTGTTATTTGCGCCCTGATCTCAGTCTTCCACACACAAAGGATGTGCTCTACCTCTGGCTAGGGGTCCTTCCACAATGTCCATTTGGCATGCCACTAAAAACCTTGACTACATGGTGGTACATGACAAGAACCATCACTTAGGGAAAAAGAAGAGGTATATGGTAAACCATCCAAAAACTCCAAGTTTTGTTCTCAACATCTCCAGAAAGCCTCCTGAAATCTGGAGATTTCCCGCCTGTCACAGTTGATGATCATACTGGGCAAAAATGAATGCATTTTCTAAGCCAGCAGTGGTGAACCTGAGTGTTATGGGCTGCACCTTCTCCCAAGGTCCTAAATACAGCCCTGGAGCAGTTTTGGGGGTAGTGGTGGTGTTCCACATCACATACTCCCCATTTTAAAAAATCATTAGTTTCAAAAAGCTCTCTGGTGACGTCTAGGGGGGTAGGGGAAGGACCCTCCAAGGCATGCGGAAATCTCCCAGAAATATTTGAGTTGTTCATCTGCCTTCACACACTCCATTTTTTTAAAAAAAGTCACTAGATATGGGGTTTGGAGTGAGTGGCACATGAGCCCTCCATGGTCAAGGAATGAGCATGTTCAGGCCTTGGACATCTGTAGGTTAGCCAACCCTGTTCTAAGCGGCACCTTCTGCTCCTGGTGAAGAATGCCACCCAGGCATTTGAGCAGAAATCTGTTCCCAAGTGGTAAGGGGAAACCTGGGGGGCATGGGCAGGTGCTGTCTTAACCAGTCACAGGTCAGATTTAAATAACAAAGAGCAGCTTCACGATCAATAAATGCATTTTTGTCTGCAAGCTTTGGCAGAGTAGATTCTGTGTCACTGGATACAGACAAACAAAGCTACTCTTCTAGAGACAGCTGGAATGGAAGGTTTAAGGCCACTTGGATGCCAGAGTAGAGTAGTGCTAGATTTGGATTTGGGAGATCTCTATTGAAATCCCCAATGAACAAGTAACTGTAGTAACACTAAACTGTTATTCTTGATTTGTCTCTCAGAATGGTTGTTTTGATAAAGTTAGAAGGAGCGGAGACAAATATCCCATGTTTAACTTTTGGGAGGAAAAGTGCTGTGTGAATGTAACAAAGAAACAAAGTTATGTGAGGCGTCTGGTTCCCGAAAGAATTGTCCCACATAGCAAGAGGAACATGCCATGGCATCTCTACAGTATTAGAGAATACTCAAAGCTTAACTTTTAGGCTGTGCTAAAAGTTAGGAGCACAATTCAAAGTACTGGTTTTAATCTATAAAGCACAGGTGTTAAGATGATCAACAGAGGCCCTTGGTCTTACCACCTTCACAGGTGAGTTGGATGGAGACACCAGAGAGAGGAGGCCAGGCTGGTCTTCATCTTTGCTGTCCTTCCACAAGCAGGGAAAGAGCTTTCTTTAATGGCTCTGTACAAGCATTCTAAACCTTTTCCTGCCCGTGGCCCTTTTAGGAGCTTTTCTCAGGGGCATGCCCCCCTCCCCCACCACTTAAACAAGGATACAACATGAACAAATATTGTTTCAGAAACTTTTCACATTTGCTAGTCTTTGGACCTCTTCAAATTTTCCACCCCCCAACCTTTTCACCCCAGGGAGGGCAATATGGCCCCCATTGAGAATGGCTAGTCTAGGAGATTAAGAACAAGATGGCAATCTAAAGTATAGCAATAGCACAACAGTTGCTTATTATGGAGAGCACCTGAGCTTTGGTTTCTCTCCTCTTTTTCTGAACACAATGTACCTGCTGTCATTCTTTCTCTCTTGACTAGTAGTTTCAATAGTCGAGGCATCTGGCTGCAGAAGGAGCTGGATTAGTCACTTATGTCCAAAGACTGGACATAATGGTCTATCCATAGGGTCCCTTCCAGTTCTGCCATTTGATGATGAATGATGATGATGATGATGATGATGATGATGATGATGATGATGATGATGATCCTTTATGTAAAGGCCAGAACCTGTTTGGGCAGCTAAATCCAATGTTGCTTTTAATCAGCTCCAAAGGAAAACAGAAATGCTGCCATATACTGTGCTAACATTGGCTCACTTTCATCAGAGCTTCTCTCCCCCCACCCCCTGAAAAATGTAGCATCATCCTTGAGTCTCTTGTGCAGTTCTTCAGTTTATATACCATGAGGTCATTCAGCTGATAAAAATAATACCATGTGCCCTGTAGTTTAATGGATGCAGAGCTCATGGGAATAAATTGTTGACTTTTTCCTCTTAGTACAGAGGGTGACACCTTTTGCCAGCTGCCTCAACCCGTACCTGTTTGCTCTGAGTTTACCTGTACCTGATGGCAGAAGGGTTGAATCTTCCCTGCACTAACATGCTTTTCTGCTCAATCCCTGCTACTATCCAATAACATTTGGGGTGTTGGTCTTGGATGGGCAACTAAATAAGAGCTATTGCTTTTACAAAAGAACTGGTTTGCTGATATGGACCAATGCAGCTAGTTGCCTTTTGGCTTCTCCACGAAGGTGTGGCATTTATGGATTCTTCAGAGAAGTCTGTCATGATCAATGCTTGCACTTCATCACTTAGGACTTACTCCACTGAATGCAGTTTTAAGATATTACATATTATGAGTGTTAACAGTGCTTTGATCTCTTAATCCAGTGAGCACTGTTCTCTCTCTGTGTGTGTGTGTGTGTGTCTCTTTTTTTGCAAGATATCTCATGATGATTGGTATTAGAAGTGCATATTCACTCTGTTAATCATTCTCTGGATGAATCACCTTGATGCATTTGTAAGACGACCTCTGGATAAATTGCCCCAGAATGTCCTTCCATTTCCCGATGCAAATATTACTGTCCAATCAATACGGTACAGTACTACTGCGGCCAATTTTTAAGGTTGTAATCAGGATCCTGGGAACATTAGTGATTACTAATATCCTAGCTAGTCATTACTATTTAATTAACATCAAATGCACCTTTTTGATGACAAATTCTGCTTATTTTTAAAAGATGTGTCAAGCTGAATAACAGAATACACTCCCTGTAATTATTTATGAAGCTGCCACAGACAGTTTGATGGTTCTGGAGAGAAAAAACAAGTTATTTTCTAAGGATTTAAGACATTTATCTTGCAATTATTGATGTAAATTAAAAGGGAATAGAGACAGCTGTCATATGACTCTTCACACAGAAAACAGGCAACCATATTATGGGTTAGAATGTGGTTTTGGGGTATGGGAAAAAAACAGTTTAAGCTTCTTAGATGAAGCTCATTGGGTGTCCTTGGCTAAGGTCACATATTTTCATCCTGACCTACATCACAGAGATGTGGTGAGGCTATATTTCATGTCTGAAGTGTTTGAAGAAAGGGTGAGCATGGTAAATACAGTAGAAGAATGTCCAATAATTCATTTGTTTGCTTGTAATAATCAGCTTGCTCATGATCATTTCATTTCATTTCATTTCTAGGCTCATTTGCCGACCTTGAAAATGATGCAGCTTTAGATGACTGTCTCCCTGTTCTAACTCTTTCTCAACAAATGATTTCACTGTATTCAATGGTTTTTCAAAGTTTGCTTCCATGCTACTTCCCTGACAATGAATTCAAAGCACCAAACCGACAAAGCTAACAGTATTTAGAGCAATCTTCTAAAACCTGAATTAATAAACAAGAACAATGACAACAGTTAGGAAAACAAACAGAAACAGAATCTGAAAAACACTGCCAACCAACCAACAAAAAACTTCTTAACAGCCCATAAAACTATTGAAAATTTTAGTCAAATGTCTTCTTAAGATCCACACCTTTACATATTGTTTAAAAATGGTATTATGCTATAATCTGAAAAAGCTACTTTAGGACAGGCTTGATTTGATCTAGAACCTAAGTGTATTTCCGGTAGTACAAGGTATCTGCAAAGCTGTCCTCCAGGACTTTATCTCAAATGAATCAATTCTGACCATGTTAACTTTCTTTTGATGTTCAGTTTTCACATCTATATATAATAAATAGGAATGCCATGGTGTGCACAATCTTAGCCTTGGTCTTTGCTAGCACCAATATCTTCCTGGTTCCTTCATTGGTTCCCTTTTGAATCTCAATTTAAGATTCCACTTTGAAGATACAAGGTTTAACAACTTTGATTTCTCCATCGTCAATATTATACAATGCCTCAATTGTCCTTATCTTCTTAGCATTCAACTGCAATCCCACCCTTTCCCTTTCTTCTATAACCATTCAAACAAGTTGTATGTAGTGCTATCCTGAACTTCAATAAAGACATTTCTACTGCTCTCTTGAACAACAGTGGAGAATTCAGAATACCTCACTAAACTACAAATCCCAGAATTTCATAAGATGGAACTGGGGCAGTTAAAGTGTTGTCAAACTGCACTAAGTGTGCAGTGCTGAAGCTCATTACCATGTTTTAAAAGGTAGCCATTATTCCACTTGCTATAACATCTACCCTTGTTACCACCCTATTACCACTATCATATGCATTGTGTATATATACCTGTGGCTCAGATTTGTGGTACATGTATCTGAAGTACTAAACTACAGTACACCAAAAACTCAGAAAGAAATACAATTTCTAGTCTTAAAAGGTGGCACAATACTTCTGCTGTGCTGTTGGTAAAACAGGCTCTCATGGCTACCCAACTGAAAACGGTGTACTGCAAATTCTCTCTGCATGTGCAGCTTTGTTCAAATTCCCTGGCCATAGGCATCTTGATTAGTCAGTGACAATTGGTCATGATAGCTGTGAAATCCCTGCCTGTAGTAGTTGAAAAGAATATTTCCCACCCACCCACCCTCCTTCAAGATTAAGGACCAGGGCAGTGGTCCATGGGATTCGTGTATTCATGCCATCTGAATGTGTAATAGATAAGAAGCATTTTGGGCACAGGTAAGGTTGGCAGCAGGGATAGGATGAGCCTTAGCACTTCAAATATGGTGGACAACGATGCTCATATGAGCCTCCACATGATGATGCAAATAACTAAAAGCATGCTAAGGATGTGGAAGAGATGTATAGAAATACAGAAAAATACCTGCAGGACACACACTGGCAAAGTCGGAGAAGCAAGAAGGAAGAGCCATATAAAAAATAGTCACATGAGACTTCCCCTTGGAAATCATGGATCTCCCAAAACCACATGGCTTCAGCAATTATCTGCCTTCCAGGTGGATTGTTGCTCATTATGCACTGCCCCCTTTTTGCAAGTTCACTTTCATTATGTAGTGAAGCATCTCCAGCATACAATTCCTTGTGTGACTCGTCTCTGTCTTGTTTCCACCTGGAGGCACATACAGATACTGGACAGCATCCTCTGAACATTGATTGAACACATATAGGCTGATGACAGAGGGCAACTGATGCCAGTAGCAACCCGCTAGGGAAGGGACAGCAGGATGAGATCAGGTGCCCTAGGCTTAGGTCAAAGATGGGAAAATTCAGACCCTGGACAGCTCCAAGGCCAGAAAGCACAGCCTCCCTTTCCTATTTCTCCTATTCCTTCACACCTCTTTCCTCAACATCCATTGGAACTGGATTAATTCTTCTTCTTCTTCTTCTTCTTCTTCTTCTTCTTCTTCTTCTTCTTCTTCTTCTTCTTCTTCTTCTTCTTCTTCATTATTATTATTATTTTTTAGGATTGTACAGCTGTAAGGGATGCTATGAATCACTTAATCCAACCCCTGTCAAGGAGACACATTGGGAATCAAATCCCAGCCTCAGGCTCCACAGCCAGATACCTATATCATAGAGCTATTGGGCAGTTCTCATGGGGAAGGTCTGTGGTATACAGACCACAGTTTCTGCATGTTGAAAGACTATACACATTTTCATTGGACCAAGTGTCTTTGAACTCCGGCGCACTGCTGAATAAATATGCCTAGGACTGCATTGTATAATTCCCAACCTTTTAAAAGAGAAAGGGGAGGGTTCTATTTCAGTGTACTCTTCAGAATTCCTCAGCTAACATGACCACAGATCATGGAGGCTGATGAATTCTGGGAATAGTGATACCCCAAAATTAATTTTCTCCACCTCCATTTAAAAGATATCATGGCTGAAGTCAGGGCTTCCAAGATTCTACTGTTGCATTGCACCGGGTCATTTGCGCTGGGTTCAGATACCTCATGTCTGCATAGTTATCATTTCCTGCACCATTAGAAGCCACAGGGGCTGGCAGTGAAGATGTCTCTGCCCTATACCTATTATCACTCCTATGTACCAGGTGCTGGGGAGTGTGAGAAAAAGGATGCCATTGTACTCATGGGCTTTCTTAGGCATTTGGCGGCTTCAGAAACAAAATGGCAGACAAGACAGAGTCCCCCCACCCCAATCTACAATGACTCTTACTGTGCTTTCAGAAGCATTCACACCCTTATATAATGTAATGTAATGTAATGTAATGTTAATTATATATTATATTATATTATATTATATTATATTATATTATATTATATTATATTATATTATATTATATTATATTATATTATATCTGGAAGTTGAGTCATGGCTACTGGACTTCTTTTTTGAGAGATAGAAATGTTTCGCTGTTCATCCAAACAGCTTCATCGGTCTGAATACAACTAGTGCAAATCCTCCATCTTATAGGCAGCTTTGACCTCTTGTCACCCTGGCCTGAATTAGGCTCATAAGATGAACAGTGGCCTAAATAGGTTTGTTAGGGAGACAATAGTATCCTTAGCCTTAAGGTGAACAATGGCCTAAGTGCTGAAACCGATCAAGATTGGGTCCTTAGCTATGGCCTTGGTGGTGAAGGCTTTTTGATTTGCCTGGGGACTTTGGAAAGCACAGCCTGATAAGTAGCAGATAGACTATGCCGAGCCCACCACCTCTGTTGAGGGAGGGGTTTTCAATGCTCATATGAATGGCCTCCCTTACTCCTCTTTCAAACCACCGCTCTTCTTTGTCTAATATGTGTACATCCTCATCTTTGAAAGAGTGCCCTTTGTCCTTCAAATGGAGGTGTACTGCTGATTCTGGTCCTGACCTGTTGCCCCTCCTATGTTGGGCCATCCTTCTGTTTAATGGCTGTTTAGTTTCTCCAATGTAGAAGTCTGAACACTCCTCACTGCATTGGACCGCATATACTATATTGCTCCTTTTATGGTTTGGTATCGGATCCTTTGGGTGGACAAGTCTCTGCCTTAGTGTGTTTGTGGGTTTGAAATAAACAGGGATGTGGTGTTTGTCAAAAATCCTTTTAAGCTTCTCCGACACTCCAGCCATGTAAGGAATGACCAGGTTCTTCTGACGGGTCTGGGTCTCAGCCTGATCCCTTGTTCTTCTGGGATGGCCCACTGCTTTGTTGAAGGCCCACTTTGGATATCCGCAGGCCTTAAGTGCTGTCTTCAGGTGCCTGTCTTCCTTCTTCTTGGCTTCTGTGGAGGTGGGGATGCTCTCTGCTCTGTGACTTAGGGTCCTGATGACTCCTGGTTTGTGCTGTAGTGGATGTCAAACAGTAAGTATTGATCTGTGTGGGTGGGTTTCCTGTAAACGTCTGCTCCCAGGCCACGGTCAGGTCTCATTATGACTGCACAATCCAAGAAAGCCAGCCTGTTGTCTTGGGTGTTTTCCCTAGTGAACCTAATATTAGGGTCCACTGCATTGATGTGGTCTGTAAAGGCCTGTACTTCCTGAGTCTTGATTTTCACCCAGGAATCATCTACATACCTGAACCAGTGGGATGGTGTTGTCCCTGGGAAGGTGTTGAGTGCCTTCTTCTCCACTTCTTCCATGTATAGGTTTGCAACAATTGGTGACACTGGGGAACCCATGGCACAGCCATGCTTCTGTCTGTAGAAGTCCCCTCTGTACATGAAATATGTGGTGTTCAGACACAGGTCCAGGAGCAGGCATATCTGGTCTGGGTTGAGGTGGCTTCTGGAGGTGAGGGTGCTGTCTTCTCTTATCTTCTCTTTACCATTGTTAGTGCATCAGTGGTGGGGATGCTTGTAAAGAGCTATGTAACATCAAAGGATACCATGGTTTCATCTGTATCCAGTTTCAGCTCCCTGACTTTAGAAACAAATTCCTCTTAATTGTGTACGTGGTGGTCCGTGAGTCCAACCAGTGGGGCTAGGATAGTCGCCAGGTAATTTGCGATGTTGTAAGTCACTGAATTTATACTGCTGACAATAGGTCTGAGGGGAATTCCTTGCTTGTGGATCTTGGGAAGTCCATAAAAGCAGGGGACAGTCTCTCCGGGATATAACTGGTGGTAGGTCACCCTGTCAATTGTGTTTTCTTGCTCCAAGAGTTTTAAGCATTCTATTACTTTCTTCCTGTAATTGCTGGTGGGGTCTCTTTTTAGTTTTTCATATGTGTGTTGGTCATCTAAAAGTGTAATAACCTTCTTGTGGTAGTCCACTGTATTGAGGACGAAAGTGCACCTTCCTTTGTCTGCAGGCAGAATTGTGATGCTCTCATCCCTGCTGAGGGATGTCAGAGCACTTCTCTCTTGGCTGGTGAGGTTGGATGGTGGTGGTTGAGCACTGGAGAGTGCAGCAGAGACTTTTATCCTGAGTAGTTCTGCTTCTGCTGCTGGCAGATTGTTGCTGTGGATGGCCGATTCTGTAACTGTGATGAAATCCTCAACAGGAACCTGCTTGGGTGTGATGGCAAAATTTAGGCCTTTGGCTAGGACCTCTCTCTCTGTCTGGGTGAGTTCCCTGTTTGAAAGGTTCTTCACCCATTTGTCCTTTACATCTCCTGTCACGGTCCCCTCATCCTTCTTTCTCCTGCCAAACTCTTTTGCTGACTGATTCCGGGAGAGGAGAAGATCAAACTTCTTCATTTGCCTCTCTTTGCTTTTGCAATGCTGAGCCAGTTGTGCTTTCTGGACTAATTCTATGACTGCATCCACTGCTGGTTTGGCTAGGGTGGAAAGTAGTTCTTGGTGAATGTGTTCTCTTCTGTGTTCCAAAGTGTCTAAGGTAAAGTGGACTTGTCTGATCCTCTCATTGAGCAGTTGTTCTTGAGCTCTTTGAAGGATATTTTTAGCCCTGTGGCTTCTTACTGTTGATTGTAGGTGGAGGCTTGTTGGGGTGAGACTTTGTTGTCTGCATCTCAAGTTGAAATGTAAATGGTTCCTGTAGTCTGCTACTTTTCTTGCTGTTCTTTCATATTCTTGCACCAACTTCAGGGCATCTGCCCCAAATTGCATAGCAATATGTCTGTGAAGATTCTCAGTCATCCAGGTGAGTTTACCCACACAGATCAATACTTACTGTTTGACTCTCAGCATCCGCTACAGCACAAACTAGGAGTCATCAGGACCCTAAGTCACAGAGCAGAGAGCATCACCAACTCCACAGAAGCCAAGAAGAAGGAAGACAGGCACCTGAAGACAGCACTTAAGGCCTGCGGATATCCAAAGTGGGCCTTCAACAAAGCAGTGGGCCATCCCAGAAGAACAAGGGATCAGGCTGAGACCCAGACCCGTCAGAAGAACCTGGTCATTCCTTACATGGCTGGAGTGTCGGAGAAGCTTAAAAGGATTTTTGACAAACACCACATCCCTGTTTATTTCAAACCCACAAACACACTAAGGCAGAGACTTGTCCACCCAAAGGATCCGATACCAAACCATAAAAGGAGCAATATAGTATATGCGGTCCAATGCAGTGAGGAGTGTTCAGACTTCTACATTGGAGAAACTAAACAGCCATTAAACAGAAGGATGGCCCAACATAGGAGGGGCAACAGGTCAGGACCAGAATCAGCAGTACACCTCCATTTGAAGGACAAAGGGCACTCTTTCAAAGATGAGGATGTACACATATTAGACAAAGAAGAGCGGTGGTTTGAAAGAGGAGTAAGGGAGGCCATTCATGTGAGCATTGAAACCATCTCCCTCAACAGAGGTGGTGGGCTCCAGCATAGTTTATCTGCTACTTATCAGGCTGTGCTTTCCAAAGTCCCCAGGCAAATCAAAAAGCATTCACCACCAAGACCATAGCTAAGGACCCATTCTTGATAGGTTTCAGCACCTTAGGCCATTGTTCACCTTAAGGCTAAGGATACTATTGTCTCCCTAATGAGCCTATTTAGGTCACTGTTCATCTTATGAGCCTAATTCAGGCCAGGGTGACAAGAGGTCAAAGCTGCCTATAAGAGGGAGGATTTGCACTAGTTGTATTCAGACCGATGAAGCTATTTGGATGAACAGCGAAACGTTTCTATCTCTCAAAAAAGAAGTCCAGTAGCCATGACTCAACTTCCAGATAAACTCACCTGGATGACTGAGAATCTTCACAGACATTTATATTATATTATATTTATATTATATTATATTATATTATATTATATTATATTATATTATATTATGTAATTCTTAATTCCCTTTCCAAACTGTGGTTCTTCTCAAGCTGTCTTTCAGTGTAAAATAGCAACATACACATGAAATTATGAAAACGTCTTAGATTTAAACAGCTTTAATATAAGTCAATACAATTAAAATATGGCTTCAAGGATAAAACAGGATTCCAGACAAATATCCATAGTATATTTCATGGGTACATGTATGTGCGCACACACACTCACAAAGAAGGAGAGAGGAAAAGGTTTTGTTGAGGTAGAAAAAGGCAGGCAAACATTCATGATGAGGGACAGGCTGCAGACTTCCTTCAAGAACGTTTCTTTAACACTGTATGCCACTTCTGTAGAAACCTTTGCTAGGGCAGAGGCAACAATGTGTCTATGGAGCACTTTACAGCAAGGAAGGGAATGGTGTTGTTTATAAAATGTTATAGGATTTTGCCTCCTCTCACACTCGGTCAGCTCTTGGCCAAGCTGGATAGGTAGGATGTGTGTTCAAGCCCAACCATATCTGGAGCATAACAGGTTCTGAACTTTGACCTACAGGAACATGTTATGGATGTGGTGTAGATTGCTTCTTCTTTTTGTATGAATTAATTTGGAAAACTGAGGAAAAGCAAACTACCTCAAGAATGAAAACAAAAAAACCTAAAAACTACAACTAAAGACACTCGAGACATTTGTTTACCTGGAGGAAAACATCCCCCATGAAAACTTCTCTTGACTATCCATCAGCTTGGTCCCTAAATATAAAATAAAACATCCACAATGCATAAACTTGAGGAAGGTGGCTCCCTGATCTTTTAAAACTCAGTCACAGGCTTCCTTTTCTGCATCAGAGAAGAAACCTGCCCTGTCAGATGCCAACCAAGCAGCTGCTTGTTTTGTTCTTCATGTTGCTAAGCAACATGACTGTTTTTGCTTATTTGCTTCCCTTGGGTTGTTTCACAACACTTCGTAACAGACTCCCCTTCCCTCCTTTTTTTTGCTACACATCTGGTTTGGATTTTTGGATTTCAAAATACTTTGGGGTTTGTTTGTTTGTTTGCACACTGGGCTGTCCATAGTCTAGTCTAGTCTATCATTTGGCCAAGTCGCAAAAGGTAAGGGCACCCTTACAGTCCTGTAAGTATTCCTCTGAGACGGACAATTTAGACCTTAAAGGAAGCGGTAGTGCTTGTTACAGAAGCTTGTCCCTTTACAGTTCCTAAGTTAAGAACAGAGAACAATTTAGTTGCCAAAATAAATATAGTGGCTTCTATTGTTCCTGATGTTCTTATGTGCCATCAAGTCAGAATCAACATACAGCAATCCTGTCAAGGCCTGTCAAGGTAAGTGATACAGTTAGTGGGTGGTTTTTCTAGTCCCATACACACACATTCTGTGAGTTCACATAGGCATGCAGGGATTGGAACCCAGGTTACCTGAATTCTTGCTTGTCACTCCACCCCCTATTCCACACTGGACATCTCACTACTATGGCAACTTTGTTAGATGGGGTCATTTTGCTCAAAATAAAAAGGAGCCCATGAGGCATACCAAAAATTTGTTATGGACCCAAACCTTAGGGTGCCAAGTAGTGGCCCTCTAGATATTAGTAGACTGAATCTCCCATCAGCTCTGCTTAGAATAGCCAAAACTGAGGGATGATGGGTGTTGCTGCACTCTGACAAGTAGAAGGCCATACGTTCCCCATCACTGAATTACTAGAATAATCACAAAAAGCAGAATGCACTAAGTACACACCAGTCATTTTAATACCTCTGCTGTTATGTAGATATAAAAATCTAATTCCTCTTCCCAGTATGCTCTCTACCCTGTTACAGCAAAGAAGAATTAGAATTAGAATTAGAATTAGAATTAGAATTAGAATTAGAATTAGAAGAAGAAGAAGAAGAAGAAGAAGAAGAAGAAGAAGAAGAAGAAGAAGAAGAAGAAGAAGAACAAGAAGAACAAGAACAAGAACAAGAACAAGAACAAGAACAAGAACAAGAACAAGAACAAAAGAACAAGAACAAGAACAAGAACAAGAACAAGAACAAGAACAAGAACAAGAAGACTGAAAATGGGTTCTTTTCTGCCTTTTTTATTTTCTCTTTTTCATTTTTGGTTTGGATTTGCTTAGGGTATGACCAATAGATTACAATATGCAGACTACACATTGCCCACCTCAGCAACATCGGAAGGATGGAAGATTGAGTCAACCATGAGCCATCTACCTGGGATTGAACCCCAGGTTGAGAGCACAGTTTTTGCTGCAGTACAGGCATTTAACCACTGTGCCACTAGGCTCCTAGCACCATAGCACTAAGTTAGGAGAAAAGAGTTATATATAAATAATATATATTAACAAATTGGGTTGCAAGTCTAACCCTTACCAGTGCAAGCTGAAAGCAGGAAAGAGGAGGAGGATTCTCCTTTACACCATGCCCTACTCTGTATAGATATTATTTGGACCCATCCAACCACTGTCCCAAAGGATCATCGTAGGTGATAACACAAGGGGAAGTTCAAATCCTGCAGTCAAAGCCTCTGCTCAGAGCCTGAGTTTGAATCTGTTGGGGGGGGGCTGAACCCGAAGATAACGTTTAGGCAGGTGTGCCGTCCTCCATTGCCCCACAAAGAGGGGACATGGGGATGCAGATGGTCCTCACCAAATTAGAAAAAAAGAACATGATGCCTGAGGCCGATCAATCAATGAAAAGAGGAAGCAAATTAATTGGATGGCTGAAGAAGACAACGTTGTGGAAGGATTTCTAGTAGAGGAAGGGGGAGAAACCACAGAGAGGGGAGGGGCCTCAGAGGTGGGAGATATAAAAGGGAAGGAATTGTGGGAGAAGGGGAAAAAGGAGATGAGAGTGGAGATAAAAGAAGGAGCAGAGTGACAGAGGCAGAGGAATGGGGGATTTTCACCTTTCGGGAGGTGATGGGTCCCTGGGATAAGGCCCCCTCAGAGGGACGTGGATGGGCCAGCTGGAAGGTGCCAGCGGTAGATTGGGCATACCACCCCTGCTGTGGGACACTGTGCAGTGGCTGGGGGCTTCACCTGAGGAGGCCGACCAACACAGAGCGATTCGAGAGACTGCCCAGCCATCAGGACTATTGACTTTGCAAATGGACACAATCTAGGATATGCTTTTTGCTAGATTTTGTTAATTGTTGGATTTTGCCTGAAACCACCACCAGCTGTAAGCAAGGGGAGAATGGGGTAAAGCTGCATGTGGCACAGAGGGAGATGGTTTTGGTGCTTGAGTGAGCAGAGCAAAAGAAAACCAAACCACAAAGTGCACTTGATGTTCAGCCAGTGTTATAGAAAATATGTACAAGACATAAGGTACATTGAGGTTCATCTAGAACACCTCCATTTGAGCTCAGAAAGCTTTGTAGACACCCCAGCAGGTTGTACTTACACCACAATACCAGCACAAACATGGCAGAGGCCCTTCCACATCAGTCCTCAGAGAGATCAGGATTGGAACCGATGCTGACATAGCTTGGGGAAGTTTTAGTTTGGCCTGTGGTCCTGCTGGGCTCCTTTTTTTCTGGAGAGAATAAAAGTGGATAATTGAAGCTCCTAGAAACCTCTAGAAGGGGCAGTTTGGCTTTTAAAGGAACCCTTTGCTGTTTAAAGCCTCAAAATAGCCATTTTTCAAAATATGAAGCAGACTTCTAACCATTTCCAGACAGCTCAGTGGTTTAGGTACCTGGCTGTGGATCCAGAGGTTGGGAGTTGGACTGTCCACTGTTCGTCCCAGGAGAGCCAGCCTGTGTGGCCTTGGGCAAGCTGCATAGTGTCACAGTTCTCCCAGAAGAAAGGGACGGTAAACCACTTCTGAATAGTCTGTGAAAAGAAAACCCTGAAAAGGGACCTTATAAGTCAGAAATGACTTGATGGGTGTGTGTGCATACACATGGACCTATGCTTGCAAGGAAGGGTCTCAATGGTAGAAAATTGATTCTGCTCTGGAAGACCTAGATAACTGGATGCACACTTTTTTTGTCAAGCAGTGACATGGTTTAATAGACAATGTTTTGGATTTGGAGTTGGGGTATTCAGGTTCAACATTCCTCTGAGCCATGGAACCCACTGGAAGTTGAGCCAGACAGATCTCTCTTTCATGTTCTAACCTACCATACAAGGTTACTGTGAGGATAAAATGTGTCAAAGGAGACCTATGGGGGAAATGTGGGATACAGTCAACTAATGAATAATATATATAATTGCTTTTGATAAGATGCGACTTAAAAACAGTCCTTTTAAGACCAAGAAGCATGATCAATAGATATATTGGCAGAAACAGTTCAAGGTATTGCACATCAAGGGGAAAAGGGGGTAACATCTTCGAAAGAAATATAAAGATGTTCAACACATAAAATGAAAAGCAGAAGACTTTGAGACGGCTGAGCCTCCAGGCATTGAAGTCTACATTACAGCCCAAAGAGCTCCCATTTAACATTCAGTTGCTGATGGAATAAGTATTCCCTTTGCTTATTTTATTTCTTTAAAATATTGTGTTTGTTTCAATAAAATGCACAAAAGCACAAAAGAAAAAAATTAAGTGGGGCAGAACAAAGAAAACGAAGGAAAGCCCAAGATGAAGAATGTGCAAAGTCAAGCAAAATTCTGACAGAATTTTTGAAAAGAGGAAAAGATTCTGAACCCTTAACATCAAAATCTTTGATGAGAGAGAATGAAACCTGCTCTTGGTGTATCAGTGAAGTCAGAGTCAGAAGCTTGTTGGAGTCCCTGAGTAGAAGCTGTTAAACTGATACTCATGGTAGAACCATTAGAAAATATTGCTGATAATCAGGATGAAAATTCAGATACAAGAAGTGAGGCTGTTCAGTTGTTACATCGGATTTTAACATTTGAGTTTTTGGTCCTTCTTTGGTTCTGGAATACTGTACTGTACGTGCCAGGACTGACCTTGTTCAGAAAAGACTTCAGGACCACGCCATGAATTTCCATAATGCTGCTCAAGATATTCAGGCTTTACAAGAGTATTTCCTAGAAAACACTGATGCCATATGCAAGAATTCTCTTGAAGAAGCAAAGGAACTCTGCAGTACTTGTGATGTCCAAGTTGAGAGATGGCAGAGGAAGGAGAAGAAAATGCCTGGAGAAACAGCAGAGGATGTAGGGCTCACAGCAGAAAAGGAAATGCTACGACTGATGAAAAGTATGATTGACAAAATACACACAGAATTTGGGAGACAGATTCATCAACTTGAAGAAACTGGATTCTAGTTTGGGGGTTCTTTTAGACATAAAGGGACTGATGTGCACAACTAATGAAAATAGTTTGAAACAGAAATGCATTCTTATGGGAAGCTTTTATGATACAGACTTGGATGTCTTGGACGTGTTCAGAGAAATAATGGATTGCCAAATGCTACTCAAGACAAGGGCTGATGTCAAGCTTTTGATGCCAGAGGACCTACTTCGCTTCATTGTGTAGTATGGGGATAATGTATTTCCAAATCTGAGAGCTGGTCAGATCTTATTTACTGTTGCAACATCCATTTTAGAAAGTTAAAACTCATCATGTCTTTTAAAAAGTTAAAACTCATCATGTCCTGCCTGAGATCATCCATGGGACAGGAAAGATTGTCAGCCTTGGCTTTGCTGAACGTGGAGAAAGAGGATCATAGCTTGTTGGATGTAGATAATGATATGGGGCAGGTTTATTTGTTGAGAAAATATTGTATGTGTCAGGAGGTGTATGGAAGAGGAAGAAATACAAGTTCTGTTAAAAACATTAAGAATAAATAAAAAATAAAGCTATTGTTAAATGGTAGGAAATTTCTGTGCAGGGGAACAGATATCATTGCATTATTTCCATTTCTTATGTTATTTTTAAAAAACAGCCATATACAGGTATGTGTGTATGTGTGCATGTTTTTACTCTTCACTTTTCCTATACCCATCTAATAACCATTCAAAGTTTTTTTAAAAAATAGCTGAATGTATTTATTTATTTATTTATTTATTTATTTATTTATTTATTTATTTATTTATTTATTCATTTATTCATTCATTTATTCATTCATTTATTTTAGGGTATTTTTTACCCAGCCTTTCACCTTGAAAAGGACCCAAGGTGGCTTACAGTAATAAGAAATAATATACAGTCCAGTACAATTAAGACATATTCATGTACAGTATATACAACTACAGCATCCTACAGCATCAAAAGACAACATTACATTAAAGCTACCAGAGAATGCGAGCAGATAAAAAGAAAGTAAAATTATGAGTTATGAGTGAGGAAAACTAACATTGAGAACATAGTGTCAATGCAATCACAAAGTCAATAAACACAAAGTCTATGTGTTCATGTATGATAGATTCATATAAAAGTCACATGATGGGTAGTCCATCATTCAGGGAAAGCTTGCCTGAAGAGAAACGTCTTTGCCTGTTTCTGGAAAGACATCAGAGATGGGGCAGTCCAGGCCTCTAGTGGGAGAGAGTTCCAAAGTCTAGGTGAAGCAGCCAAGAAGGCCCTTTCATGTGTTCCCAAGAGACATGCCTGTGAGGGTGGCGGGATGGAGGATGGTCCTGATGACCTTAACACCTGATGACCTTAATACCCTTGCCGGTTCATTCTATTGATTTCACAAATTTACCAGTTATATAACTGCACTATTCTACCATGTTCATAACATTTCTAATCCCCAGATCTTGAAAACACCGTGTTTAGATCACAAATACACATATCCATTAACCACCATGACAAGTGGCCATGTTGTCCAGGTAATTATACAAGCCATTGTCCAGAAATGTATCTTTTCTGAATGCAGTCCTCCAAATCAGGCTTCATCTCCTTTTGAAAAGGGTAGTTTCTTTGAGATCAGTGAGAACCATGCCAGAAGCCTATAAAACCAGCTTCATCTGAAGGACCAGATTGAAACATGCCCTGCTTGGACTGCAGAGATGAGGTTATAAAGCCACCTTACTGTACATTCTAAAAAAGCAAAAGCATTTATAGAACAGGCAACAAGTTTCAGATCAGTTCTGTAAATAATACAGTATAAGACATTGTTGTGGCATGGTTCAAGCTTTGGTCTGTCAGCCATGTGCTCATGAGAGTCTTTGACAGGAGATGGAGGTGATGCCAAGATGGATCCGTGTTCCATTTAAGACAGGCCTGCCCAAAGTCCGGCCCGGGGGCCAAATCCGGCCCTTCAGGCCATTCTGAGTGGCCCGCGGCTGGCTGGCCCGCCCCTCCCTCCCCCTCCTTCACCCCATGTTTTTTTTTTTTTAAAAAAATCTTCCGCCAACACTGACACCACTGGAAAGCTTGAGGGGCTGGGTGAGCGGGCTGGCCGGTGAGCACCAGCACCACCAGGAAGCTTGTGGGGCTGGGTGCGTCCACTGGGAACCTTGTGAAGCTAGGCACCCGCCTTCCTTCCTGCGGGTGGGGTTGCAAGGGGTCAGTGGGTGGGACTTATGGGTCAGTGGGTGGGGCTTGCAGTGGGGTGGCAGGGTCAGGGAGCAACCGGCCCCTGACACATTCTTAGCCACCAAATCTGGCCCTCCTTACAAAAAGTTTGGGCACCCCTGATTTAAGATATCTACATGGCCCTTGAATTTAGAAAATTCAGTTTAATCCAGAACTTGGAAAAGCAACTTTTTTTGATAACAAACAAAGAATGCCCCAGCCAGCGCAGCCAGTGGCCATGTAGGTAAAGCCTTCTGGGAGTTGTAGTAGAAAAAGGTAATTTTCTCCAGTCTTTGGTTTGGTTACTGCCCCATTGGCAACTAAGGCAAAGATGTTCATTTTCAGCCACGTAGACATCCCATGTTTGCATTCTGAATTTCCTAGTCCACTCTGGAGATTTAGCAGAGGCACATGGTTGGGTAAATTCCTGACTTTCTGGCCATTCCTCCCTTTGAAAAGACTACATCTGTTTTTAAGACTATGGCATGCTTTCATCTCCACCTGCCACCAAAACATATTTTTGATGTGATCACCAATTCTTTCTGTAAAAAAAAGCAGAACTGAATTTGGGCCTAGAATGTCTTGACGTTTGCAGTGAAGCTTGTCAAAGTGGCAGCGAGAGGACCGGCGCCTTCAAACATTTGTAAGGCAATTATCAGCCATTGCTGACAAATGTGACTCTGCCATTCTGTCACAGGCTTGTTGTGATCCAGCCGAATATGTGTGGGAAAGGTGGGGTCAGCAAAAATCCTTCACACTGTGCTGTCACTTTTGCTCTCAGATTGTACCTCATAAAAGCAACCGGTATTCCAAGCACTCTTGTCATGCTTCTCCATTCTCCTTTTGTTTTTTCTAGAGGTGTGGTCATTCCTTTCTCTCCACCCTCTGTCACCAGTCTGAGCCTTGGAATGCTGTCAGCAATTTCTTTCCACACCCCAGGAAAAAAAGAAGCCTGCCCAGAATGCTGTCCATCCTGGTGGAGTGAGCTCATTGTGAATTTTCCATTCAGCACAGCACTTCTTGACTGTTTACCAAGACTCTCCTTCCAAATGGTTATTTTAAGCTCCTTGTTCGTTTCTTCTTTAACCTATTCTTAGTTCCATTTCCTTTAGAAATCCTACGTATGTGGACCTGCATACATTAAGTATTTCGACGTTAGGGTTTGCAGAGCAGAGGGTCTTAGAAAAATTGATCAGCAAAGGAGAAAGGCTTTGTAGATAATGCAACTTCCCATTTTATGCATTGCTCATATAATTGCTGCCTTTCTTGGCTCCTTTTCCAAATACAGGCAGGAATGAATGGCACTCAGAAATGACTGAAATGGTAAAATAAGTTTTCATTTGGGCCTAAGAGGTTTGCTCATCAAATATAGGAGAAACTAAGGCATAAGAGCCAGATGTTCCATGTACTCATGCCAGTGTGGACCTTATCAGTGCTACTAAAAATGTTCAAGTTTGATGGTGACAATGACTGCATGTTCTTCATTCTCTTTGGAAACTTACATGTGGAACAGTGGTACCATCCCACCTTTAGGGAGGACAGCTCCCCATGTGAAGACCTGCTCCCCCTTTTTTGGTGATGTTTGCTTTCTCTTCTGGTGACAGAAAGTGGCCATCCTACCTCCCTATCCCAGTGGCCAAGCACAGAAGGGATCGGATTTGATTGGTATATGTATCTAATTACACCACTCTCATTAGTTAATTAAAATGGTATGTGGTCATTTTGTAAGAAAAGCTGCAAACCACACACACTGATGGACTGTAACTACTGATGGACAAATCTGTATGAACTGTATGGGGTCAGACCCGAGGAGTGGACATTCTGAAAGCCCTGTTCAGACTATTCCTCTTAAATAACAGATTGATGCCTATCTAGATGTTTCACCATAACCACAGTGACCTCTGTTTATTCTCTTTCTGTATATATCCATTTTCATGAAAGCGGATCAAGGTACAATGCATTTCGCTATTGATTTACATCTCATTGTTTTCCTGGTGATATTTCCCCAGGTGGTTAACTAGTCACATTGTTGTATAGTATGGTGTACTGTGGTGAACAGTAGTGCTCTTCCACTCCAATTTTGGTAAGCATGTGAAGTAATACTGATGATATTTGCACATATTCATTTAAATACACATATGCAAATGTAATGCAAACTTTTTTCTAATACTGTATTCTCCTCCTTGTTGGTGTTCTTTCCATGTCCTCCTTTTAGATGATGGAGCAGTACCCACCCTGTATGGGCATCTTCTGAAGAAAAGGCCTTCTCAGATGTAGTAACAGAGCTACAGAATGCGCTACAGGCAGAAACATGCCTTTCACCAAACAATACAGCCTTCTGGAAAGCACAGGCAAGGACCTTTGCACTTTCTTAGACCTGGCGTATGTGTGTTTTGCAGTCCTGCTGCTCTAAAAACATTTCACACCATTTTTATTTTTAAATGGCTTTGAATATCATTGGTAAGCCACCTTTAAAATTGCAGAATGTTGTGGTAAATGTGGTAAATTGTTTCAGATAAATACATTTAAGAAATGGGCTCGATTCTCTAACCGGATTCTCTCTGTGGGGACAAGACATGTGCAATGAGGAGGTGTCCACTTTGTTGCCATTTCTGTTGTGCTGTATATATGAACAGAGGCTAACTGAAGGGAAACCCAAGGCTCTCCTTGGGATTTTGAGCCCTAATACAAGTTCCCAATAATGTCAAGAGCTGCCACAAACACTCTGCCTTCCGCCCATAGAAGGCATTGGAGGTAGGTGAGGTTAGTGGCCACATTCTCCTCATGCATTTACTGTATGGAGTCAGAGAATGCCTGAACAGGCCTAAAGCTCGGGCCAAGTCATACAGTTATTGGCTGGTAACCTGACATGCAGATACCCCATGCAAAAGAGTCTTGTTTATTTATAGTTCTTCCCTTCAGTAAAAGTATAGCAGGCAAAGCCATGTGCGTTCATGTGCAGCGGATCACCTGTGTTCATGGAAGCATTGTGATGTAGGCTGTAGTCCTACTTGTTCATTCCAAAAACTGGATCTTCAGTCAGTAACTGTCTAAAAGATGACAAGCACAGTTCTCTGTTCGACTAAGGAAAACGTCTGGGGCAAAGAAAGGGAAAATGTACTTTGACAAACGTGCACAAGTCCACAGACACACCACACAGGAGATGGGCTAAATTCTGGCTCTACAAATCAACTTTCAATTGCGGTGAGCAGTGAGGAGGCCACATCCGCCAGGTCAAATGGACAGTGTCGCACCTCCAGCTCTCTGGTACTGACATGACAGCAATACTCCATATGAAACTCAAAACATGCCAACACCCTAAGTTTCAGGAGCAAAAAAAAAAAAAAAAAATCTCCTTTTCAGAACACACTGTTCTCTATTCAGTGTGACCACAACAGGGACCAGCGCCAATGAGCTGAACTAGAACAGCAGCCTGTGGAATGCCAATTTGGGCTGCTGCACGTGTCTGAGGGAATGCACATGAATGCAGAATATTCCTAGAGGAAACTCTTCTTTGTGCCAGGATCCCACTATGCTCTTGGCTGCCGTTTTATTCAATCTACATCCTAGAAGGGCAGGCAATCATATAAGCTTTGTGTAACTAATCATATTAACCTCAGTCCAGTTGCCTGAAAAATCTCAATCTCATGGAAATGTGTCACTTTAAAAAGAGTCCCTTGTCTCTACGTATACACGGATGCCTAGAACCTACGATTCCTGCTTACTATGTAGGGAAGTGATTAGAGATAGGTAATTAAATGAATAACAAACCTAGGGGTAAATTTAAAATGAAACAAATGGAACTGAAAAAAATTGGTTCAGTTCGGTTCGGTTCATTAATGGGAGGTGGAGATGTCTCCTACCTGGTGCTGGTCCAGAGGTCTGGTCTTCCTGGCTTCAGGGACAGCGACCGGGGGCTGATGCTGTGCCACAACTGTAGGGTGGCCATGTGGTTGGCAGTAAAAAAAATAAATAAAATCAAATTTTAAAACATGGAGTGCCGACCTGGCCACAGGGGTTGCTGTGTTGGTGCCCTAAAATAAAGAAAAATATTAAAAATAAAACCAGTGCCAACCGGTCCCAGGGGCCATGTGGTTGGCACTTGAAGAAAATGACCAGAAGTTGGAGGAGGTGCCCTTTCCAGCCTCTCCTTGCAAGAGGAGATGACCCGGATTGGGGACAGCCCCGTAGCTGCTCCTTGGGTTAGATCCGTGCAGCTTGTGGGTTTTTGTTGTTGTTGTTGTTGTTGTTGTTGTTGGAGGGGGGCTTTTGTTTCCTTTCCAACACATTTAATTGCCCAGGGAATCTGGGCAGGTTGGGTTAGCGTTCTCTCTTAAAGTTGGTAAAGGACCAGATTTGTGGCACTCCCCAGCAACAACCAGGGGGTTTCTTTAAAAAAATCAAGTCCCCGTCCCTTCCCAATCTAGCACAGACCTTCTCTCCGGGTTGCTTCTGTGCCTGCGGAATCCACAACCCCCTCCTCTCTTGCTCCGCTGCGGCTGTCCTCCTCTGTGGAGATTCGAAGGAAACAGGTGTCTCCTGGAGCCGCGCAGGACTGGTGGAAGGGTGCCTGAGGGCTTGACTAGCAGATCTCTGGGCTCCCCATCAAGCCGCAAAGGAGCAGCTGTGGCAAAGGACCCAGCTCCTCAAACACATCCGTTTTGGATTGGAGAAGAACCGCAATGGGGTTACTGGGCGAGGGAAACAGCTTTGGCCTTTCCCAGTAGCGATCAGCTGGCGCGCGCTGGGGAGGCAAAAAAAGGTTTAAAACCCCCTCCTTTTCCCCTGCAGAAAAGGCAGGAGGTTTATACTTTTTGTTTTTTGCCTTCCCCAGACCGCCTGCTAGCTGATTGCCATTGGAGAGGCAAAAAGAAAACAAAACAAACAAAAAACTCCAGCCTTTTCCCACCCACTGGGGTGGGAAAAGGCGGGACTCCCCCCCATTCCATTGGCTCAATGCATTGGTTCAATGCATTCCAATGAGGAATCACTGGGGTGTTTTTGTTTGTTTGTTTGTTTGTTTGTTTGTTTGTTTGTTTGTATTACCTCCCCCAGCCCATGAGACAGCTGGTGGGCACTGGGGGAGGCAAAAAGATAAATTAAAAAACTCCTGCCTTTTCCCTGCAGGATTGGGCACTGGAAATGGCGGGATGTTTTTACTTCCTTTTCTCCATTGAAATGCATCGGCTCAATGAATTTCAATGGAGAAATTTCCCCCATTGGAATGCATTGGGTCAAAGCATTCCAATGAGGAATCACTGGGGCTTCCCCCCCTCCCCCAGCCTCCAAGCCAGCTGATGGGCGCTGGGGGCGGGCAAAAAAACCACAACACCTTGAGTTTTCCCACCCCATCGGCACAGAAAAGGCGGGAGGTATTTTTCTTTTTCTTTCTTACTTTTCTCTCTCTCTCTCTCTTTTTTTTTGCCTCCCCTACCGCTGGCGCAGGGGCTGGGAGAGGCCAAAAACAAGTTTAGAACTCCCCCCCCCCCATACAAGGAAGAGGCGGGAGCTCCAGCAGCCAACTGATTGGCCACATCACACACATAATGAAACGAACTAAAAAGAAGTCCAAAATGATTTTTTAAAATTCATTTTGTATGAAACGAACCCCCCTCTCCCCAAATGAAAAATGAAACAAAATGAAATGGATTTTTTCATTTCGTGCCCATCTCTAGAAGTGATAGCTGAACATTGAAGAGGGCTTACATGGGGAGTGGGGGGAGTTTTGTTTGAAATGTGATGTTTGAGGTGAGCTTTGTGGATACTATGGATTAGCAGGAAGACAAGGAAGCCGTTACCCCACGTCCACTTTGTACCGCAACAAATTAAAAATGTGCAATAAATCTTGTTGCGATCAGGTGGTTTTGTTGATGTTTCTGCGACCCCAAGGACACAATTTATTTGTTACATAACTTCTGTGACCCCACAGATAGGGTCTGCATCGAAGTGCATTTTGTTTTATTTACCCATGGCACCATTTTAAAAAAAATTAAAACCCGATGGGTAGGTGTATCAGTATATCAATTTTCATTTGTCATTTGTCGAATTTTGGATACTTCTTTTTTTGGCTTCTTTCCGTGCATAGTGGCTTCTCGTACTGTGTGCATTTACTGTCATATGGCTGCTCCAAGTAGTGCCACTAAGTGGCCCTATGGCGATGGAACAGTTATGCTGAAGATTAAACGGCACCCCATGGCGCATGTACCAGTTTAAAAACTGCAACGGAACAGCGACAAGAATTCCACCACCCCGAGGCCAGGTACAAGGAACAGGCACTCAGGGGGCGTGGTTGCACTTTATTTTGCTTAAAGCCTGATGGGCGTGGGGGAATAATTTTAAGATCCACATCTCAGAGCACTTTCCAGATCAACAAAGTTGGTGTAGGGGGGTCACAGCCTTAGTGGGTGCAAGGTCAAATCAAGCCTAAAGCAAAAGTGACTAAACTCACACCACTGAAACCTCACCTTGGGCATATCATGAGAGGACAGTAATGGCAGGAAACGTGGAAGGAAGCAGGGGACAAGGAAGACTGGATATGAAATGCACTGAATTGATAAAAGAAGCCACAGCCTTCATTTTGCAAGACCTGAGCAGGAATGTTCTTAATAAGATTTTTTAAAGGTTGCTAATTCATAGGGTCAAATCAAAACCAATTTGACAACACATAAATCAGTGGTGCCTTGATGAACCTGGAAGTGCAGTTGCTTAACCTGGCAATCCACACAACATTTCCACTAAATAACCAGAGTACACAAAATGCAAACAATTAGATTAGTGAATCTAAACAACAGAAGAGCAGGGTTTTTTTTACAGTTCACAGTGCCTAATTTCCGATTCAAATCCAATCCATTCTCAAATACTGTACTTCACATTGCAGAAGGAATCACTTGCAACAGCATACCATTCTGGAAAAATCCATTTCCCTCTCTCTCAGGTGTATTGAGGACTGCAGCTAAACTGAGAAAGAACAGGAAGTCAGGAACAGGAGGTGGACAATGATGCGATCCCTATTCTTTGCAGAGTCCTGTGATTGCCACCCTGTGAACCTTGGCTCAACTACATCACTGATAACATACTAAAAGCTGACTTAGCTGCACAATCAATATACAGTGGACCCTTGTATAACAAACAGTTTGTATAACATAAAATTTGTACAACATAAAATATTCCAGAAATGGGAAATTTGCTTAACAGAATTGCCTAGGGGGCAAATCTGTACAACATAAAAATGGGATTACTCCATTTTCAATGCATTCCTATGGGAAATTTGAATAAAGGAAAATTTCCTTAACATAATTTTATTTGGAACGAATTAATTCCTTTATACAACGTACCACTGTAACCTATTGTAACTGAAGAAGCCTGTTAAGCTGCCTTGAAGACTAACCATATTTTCAGTGGCATGAAGCTTTGTGGACTCAAGCTTTCTGCACCATTTACAAGAAGTATTGTATTGTCTTGGATAGAAGATTCAGGCCATATTGTAGGCCAGAGCTGTAGATGGTGGAGTCAGAGGGGAAATTAAATGCAGAAAGTGCTGACTATGACAATTACAGTTACTAACATTATTTTTACTGTCAGTACCCTCGGCGTTTTAACAGCAGGACTCATTTTTAGCTGCAACCCACCAACACTATTGGAAATTGTTAAAGTGTAACCTATGAATGAAATATACAAGATGCAAAGAACAGCGGATGGCATAAATCAATGTTATCATTAAGTAGAAGGAAGCAGCCACCTCAGGCTGCAGATCTGGAGTGCTGCAACGAAGGAGCACATTTTGATTTGCTTTATTTGTTCTTATTTTAACTTTACTGCTAATGAAGTAAGAGAAATATATGTGGTTTTAAATACCTCCTGCGCCAATAATTTTGCATGCAGTAACAAGAAGTTGTACGATACCAGAAAGACTAATAAATTTATTATAACCTAAGTTTTCACTGGGTAAGAAAATATATAGTCCCCATTTAAGAGAATTTCTAATTTTAGGCACTGCACATCTAAAGTTGTGCTTTCTGCTGTTCTGCCTCAGGCAGCGAAATGCCTTGAGACAACCTTACAGTGTGGCTACTACATGGATCTGAATTCAAATATTTTATCTGGTCTTAACTTACTATTTTCAGACACTCTGTCAGCCTCAGTTTTGACAGATGATTCACAAAAAATAAGTAAGCCAGAACAGCAAAGAAAGAAAGAAAGAAAGAAAGAAAGAAAGAAAGAAAGAAAGAAAGAAAGAAAGAAAGAAAGAAAGAAAGAAAGAAAGAAATCATTATAATAAAGACTAGTGACTAAATGCAGAACATTTGAACAGTTTAAAATTCTTGAGCAGCTGGAGACCTAAATTTGTTTTCTCAATACAGGTGAAATATTTATTTTCTTAATATTTTTATACATTTCAAAGCTATCGTTCAATGTAAGGCTTCTGAACTGGCTGGGTTGCTGGTGGTCATAATGGCCAAAATCCTTCTGTCTGTATGGTTATGGTACTGTATTGTTAATGGTGTAACCTTTGGAGACAAAATGCCTCAACTTAAGCAATAATTGTAGATTCCATCTCTTATGCACCAAATCAAAATTTACCTCCAAATGTTAAGGTAAAGAATTAGCATTATGGCATCATAATTATGCAAGGTGATTTTTGTCCAGGGGAGCCACTGAAAACAGAACAGATAAGTATAAGATAGCTATCAGCAAAAACAAATGCAATCAAACTTGAGTGTAAGGGAATTGTACAATAAAATCCACGAGAACAAAACAATAGTAAGACTACATTAGATTAAACTGATTTGTGTAATGTCATCCCCCTCCCCTGCTTAAAAGGACCAATCTCAGTTCTGCAGGCGACACAACCTACAGCCCAAGGGCTGATTTTTCCTGTCTGTCAGTTAAGATTTTGAATTGGGACAGGCAGTTGAAGGGTCAATACAGCATGGGTGAGAGACCTTCTATAGTTTCAACTTGTCTTGGACAAACTGTGATAAGCAGGAAGTCAGGACAACCTAAGGAGGCTTTCTACCAAAAAGATCCTGCTGACCCTAGTGAGCTACACAGGAGCCTAGTATTTATTAAATACTTTTAAGCAACTGGAAATTAGCCCAGAGGCAACTCAACATTAAAAGAGGGAACAGATGCATTGGGCCAATTTGATGGTCTTTGAAGGTGTGCGGTGTATCTGTTCCAATGTCTTTCATGCCTGCTTCCTGCAATTCAAGCTTTACTCTGTCGGTTGTTCCTATGGACACAAGGAAAACACTCGCTGTAGGCCAAACGAATCAAACCAGAGTCCAAGGGAGGTCCCTGCTCATTCCAAAATCCAACTGGACTGAAAAGAAAAGGCCCGGCCCGTGCCAAGCTTGGCTGCATAAACCAAAACACAGCTCCAGCCCCTGGAACTGATTATATTATGCACATGAAAAGCAGTGATACGTAACATTCTCCTAACCATCGGGAACTGATGCTTCACAATGTACACGCTGCTTTGGCATCCACTTAGCCTTTGTTGGTGTGTGAGTGTGTGTGTGTGTGTGTGTGTGTCCGTGTGTGTCCGTGTGTGTGTGTGTGTGTGTGTGTGTGTGTGTTTGATTAGCCAAGACACATTTCAGTAAAGAATGGCATGAGCCAAAGTTTGTGACAAAGCTTAACATCTTCTTAAAATATTTACTTTGAAGATGAGCTGCCACTCCTGGTGGTTTCTTTTGGCCACCCTTTGTTTGTTCACCCTTTTTGCAGGAAAAATGGGAACTGGAGGAGGGAGATGATAGCCACAAAGACAGGATGGGGCTCTGTGTCTAAGGAGTCTATATGTGTTATAATCCACCCTGTGCAAAGTGTTTCCCATGTTTGCCAAAGCTCTGTTAAGTGGGAAACCCACCATGATCCAAGGCTTATCTACACAATGTGGGAACGGCATGATATTCCATGCTGTGGCTAGGTCCAGCTTTACTCTGACCTTGGGACTGCACGGCTGTCACTGGCAAGGATTTCTCGGAGTTTTTTACAATGGCACCCTTTCCCTGCCACCTCTGTTAGCTGTCATTAAACTCGGCTTCATCCCAGTTCTTTCTTTCCCACCTACTTCTGGCACCAGCCATCTGTTCCAATCATTATTCCAAGATGTAGACTCAATGCCAATGGAATATTTCCCCCCAATATAAATCCAATATGGATAATACAATTATTACTCACTCTGCTTTCAACAGTCATGACTTTTTTGTTTTCCCTTGATTCATGAGGAGCTTTGGAGAGTTAGGATGTGATCAGATGGGCATTCAGCCCCCTGCTTGGTGTGCTGTGGGGAAAGATTGGTTCACTGTGATTCCGGTGATCATGCAAAAATTGTTTTCAGAATGTTCCTACTAGGGCATTTTTAAGCCCCTTTTCTGAACAAATCCCCCCCAATTCTCCATCCTTGCTATCTGAGGATTTCAGCGAATAGCAGATAAGTGCTTACTAGACAAAGCTGATATAATGCAGTTACTGCCATCTCTACACCAAATAGTCAATTAGCAGATTAGAATTTTAAATGCCACCAAAAACTTGGTCCTTTTATAATTGTCATAATTCCAAGGCACTTCCAGCATCCAAATTCAACATTTTGTCCACAGTTTTCAAGGCTAGAATCTGCTGCCTCCCCAGACAGGTGTTTCAGAGTTCAGCAGTTATGATACTTTTTATTTCCAGTTGGGGAATGTAGCTTAAAAAAATAAAAGCAAATTTCCACACAGAACCAGTCAAACCCCAATTTTCCATGTCATTTATGAGGTCTCAGTGCCAAGACTGATGGACCTAATTAAAACTTGCCACACAATCATATGGTTAACTTGGACTAGTTTTGAACTATAAAAATGTGCCATGGGTTCAAAGTCAAATGTTGTTTTTTTAAAGACTGGTCATTCTTCCTTCTATGTACTTTTCTAGACAACAGAACTGGTCCTCTACATGTCTGCGAAGATTCTCAGTCTTCCAGGTGAGTTTATCTGGAAGTTGAGTCATGGCAACTGGACTTCTTTTCCTTGAGAGATAGAAATGTTTTGCTACTCATCCAAACAGCTTCATCAGTCTGAATACAGCTAGTGTGAGACTATTGTCTATCTAACAAGCCTATTCAGGCCCTTGTTCATCTTATGAGCTTATTTCAGGCAAGGGTAACAAGAGGTCAAAGCAGACTATAAGATGGGGGAATCGCACTAGCTGTATTCAGACTGGTGAAGCTGTTTGGATGAGCAGTGAAACATTTCTATCTCTCAAGGAAAAGAAGTCCAGTTGCCATGACTCAACTTCCAGATGGTCCTCTACATCAACAATTCTGAAGTTAATTCTCTTGCACTTGAGGAATGCAGTAGCCATCCTCATGAATAATACTGGCTATGGGGACATGTCTAAATATGAAAGTGGCAATAAATGTAAGCTAACAAAGAGTAGAATGCCACAAGAAAATGTAATTGAAGCTACTAGAAACATTTATCCACTTGCCGAACAGTAAGATACTCTGAATCATTATGGCTTACTTCTGAATAAACCTGTTTAAGAAAGAAAAAGACCCAATTTAGGGATCATAAGTGCACTTCAAGCAAAATCCAGTTACAATTAAAAGTGTTAAAATGAGTGTATTTTGCCTGCCTAAACAGAAATATTAGAGCAACCACTTAAAAGATAATTGATAAATGCATAAAAATTATTACCATTCAGACTCCAAAATCAGTTAGCAAAATCCGATAAAAGTTTAAACATTTTATTGCGTTAATGATATCCATACCTCAATTTACAGCAAACGGCAACCAAGAATTTGGCAGCCTTCCATGCTATTTATTTAAAGGTGATAATGCATTTTAGAAAAGCACGTGTAGCCGAATATATATTAAGCACCAGGGAACTTGCAGAGATTTATTATGAAATGCTTTTAGACTGTCTGTACCCTGGAGCCTTTTTTGTTTTATTTCTAGAAATGAAGACAGAGTAATCCATCATTTAGAGACATCAACTAGTTTGACATGATCTCTTTGTATTCTCCCTCTCCCTACTTTTCAGTCATACTGGGGTAATGATAGCAAGACTTACTCAAAGAATACCCGCAGATTGGTCTCAAAAGCTTGATATGTTTGTACATCAGTGGCATTTTAAGCACTTATGGCTGCTTTATGTCTTGGTCATGTCTATTCCAAGAACATCCTTTCTACCCAAGAGCTGTTGGGACCATACAATTCTATCCTAGCCAGCTAACTGTCATTTTCCCACTATGTCATTTCTACCCACATTATTATTATTATTATTTTTTGGCCTTTCTGTTGTGAAATCCCATAGCAACTTCTGGCTTCATGTGAGGGCCAGATGGCTCTTTTTGAATTATTGGCCTTATCTCATTTGGGAACTAAAACCCAAAGGGAAACCTTATTTTTGAAGCCGGCTATCTTAATTTTTTTCCCACCAAGGAAGTGAGGATGGGAGCTGGAGCTAAAGGTGTGTTCTTGGACTACAACTTCCTGAATTCGCTAGACAGTTCAGTTGTTGTCCAAAGACACACATCTGCACACCTTTAGTTGTACTTTAGGGACAAAGCATATGTGTTCCACATAGAATGTCCCTGGTTTCCATCCTTTGTATCTCCAGATGCAGAATAGGAAGACCTCCTAACTCCAGAACAGAAGACCTTCTGGCAGATGGTGTGTCTTTGACACTGAGTTGGATGGACCAACCATCCAACTCAGAAATGACCTTTCTCTTCAGGCAAGCTTTCCCTGAATGATGGACTACCTACTATTTGACTTTTATACGAATCTATCATACATGAACACACAGACTTAGTGTTTATAGACTTTATGATTGCACAGGCACCATGTTCTCAATGTTAGTTTCCCTCACTCATAACTTTACATGGAATTTTACTCTCTCTAACTCCTCACATTCTCTGGTAGCTTTAATTGTAATGTTGTCTTTTGATGCTGTAGGATGCTGTAGTTCTCAATACCTGAATATGTCTTAATTGTATTGAACTGTATATTATCCCTGTAAGCTGCCTTGGGTCCTTTTCAAGGAGAAAGATGGGATAAAAATACCCTAATATAAATAAATAAATAAATAAATAAATAAATAAATAAATAAATAAATAAATAAATAAATAAATAAACCATCACAGTTTGTACAAGGGAGCTTTCTGTTTTTCTAAGTAATCATTAATTCTTTCAACACATCTAGCTCACTCAGGATCTCTGCCTGATCAAATGGATGCCAGCTATAGAAGATATAATTGGGAAACAGGGACCGAGGATTAGTAATAATTTTCATTCCAAACAGATTGAGCAAGCAACTAAAGTGAATGCTACTGGCAATAATTCCTCTGGGCTTGGCTTAAAGACAGGCAGGCTCGGAGCCACCTCTTTCTGCCATCTGAATGGCTGCCTGCTAATGTGTTAAAATGTCCTGAAGACCCCAGCCCAGGTACATCAGTGGGTGAGTAGCTAATTGACATCCTGCTACTGGTGAACCAGGGACTGAGCGGATGGAACCGGGAAAGAAGAAATACCATCTTCCTCTTAGAATTACAGAAATGAAAGGAGCTCTATGGATCAAGAGAGAGGAATCAGCCTCCCAACCTCGGGTTCCGCAGTCAGAGACCTAAAGCCACTGAGCTATCCAGAAGCTCTACTGTAGCAGGAAAAGGTACTGTGGCAGGCCATCTGGGAACCATGGTCCCCCAAAATAATGTTTCCAAGCTATTTGTATTAGATGATCAAGTGGAGGAAATGGAGATGTGCAGTAGCCTTGTCAATGCCACCGAAGCTGCTCCAAAGTAAAGCAGCGATGCTCTCATTTCTGGATTTTCAAAATGCTTCTGGATGTCTGCAGGTTTTGTTTGTTCACAAAATAAAAGCTAACAGAAGTTAGCTGGGTTATCCCCCTGTTCAGATGTTAAACCTCTGCATGACAACCAGCCCCAAACTTCAAAAGCTTCAAGAAGACCAATAGAAACAAATGTAGCTGGAAACTGTTTCACATAGTATTGGGCATTTTGCTTGGTTTTTCATACCAAACTGGTAGTCTGCTACTGGAAGTCACCTAGATCTCCTGTATAATTCTGCAACTGTAGGGTCCGCATTTAAGACTACTGTACTCCCCCGCTCTCTGTGTGTGTTTTAATTTCACTAGTTCAGCCCTGGTGTTTGCTGCTTTATGTTAGCTATGTGATGAGCCACTGGGCCTCAGGGTTTTGATACCAGGCCAGCCAAGTCCTAATAATCACTGCTGTTCTGCTTAGATGATTATTTGAGCAGCCTGAAATTATCATAAATGTGATAAATAATGCTTCGAGCTATGAACTGGGTATTATGCTAAAATATTTAAAATATGTGTTAATCATAACCTTGCTTGACAGAAGCAAATATATGTTAATGAGACAGGGAGAGGGGGAGGGGGTGAGTGAGTGAGTGAGTGAGTGAGAGATGAAAATGTTATGAAATTGGGTGCAATGATTGCCATCAATGGACTTTTCTGTAATGGGTATTCAAAAAGTTTAAGAGCTGTGGGGAAACCCAATATTAATCTCACTGAGTAGGGTACCTGGCTGTAGAGCCAGATGGTGAGAGTTTGATTCCCCACTGTGAATCCCATGAGAAGAGTCTATTGCAAAGATTTTAATTTTGGGTTAAATACCTTTAGCTATGCAACAGAAGTGTGTAGATTCACAGAGCAAAAGCAAAAGCAAAGTGTTCTGCTTATATACCGCCCCATAACACTTCAAGTAGTCTCTGGGCGGTTTACAGTTTAATTATGCAGGCTACACATTGCCCCCCACCCCCCGGGCAGGCTGGGTACTCATTTTACTGACCTCGGAAGGATGGAAGGCTGAGTCAACCATGAGCCTGCTACCTGGGATTGAGCACAGTTTTTCCTGCAGTACAGGCATTTTAAGCACTGCACCATGGGGCAGAAGAGCTTCATGTACCCCAGTAATCTACCCCTTTTCTCACTAACTGGCACTTCTATCCACCCTGAGACATTAATAGCAGAAAGAATAAAACATTTCACTTGCTTACAGATCAACAGCAAAATGATGAGCACATCTGATTTCAGCAACAGCCTTCAGTAGACTAAAAGAGAAGGAAAGAGCAACAAAGAGGCGTTGTTCACAAAAAGGGGTGCGGCTCTCTTTGAACTTAGAGGCAGAGATTGAATGACTGGCAAGTGCCAGATACATTTACAGTCATCCCAGCCCAGAAACATCCCTCCCAGCCACACCTTCTCCGGGAAGTATGCAAGGTTGTAAAAACTCCAACAAAGCCAGCGTATTTAGTTTTGGACAAACTGTACAGTTCTGGAGTGCCCCAAGAAGAAAGGAATGGTAATGAATTTTTTAGGACAACATACTTAGAGAATTTTGGAATGGGTTGCCATGAGTCAGAATCAACTTGTTGCACAAAATTATTATTTTAGAAACAAAATTATTATTTTAGCTATTCTAGAATCTTTCCCCCAGCCCTTTGAAGGTGCCACTTTGTAGGTAAGAGAGTAAATAAGAGCTAGTTTTCTCATTTGAATTCAGAAACACATCAAGTTCTTGAGTTACATGAAACTGAAGAGACACTGAAATAGCAGTTCTCTGGAGAAGCTGATACAGGACCAAGCAGGTTTGTTGTACTTCCCCACCCCCTTTCTTTCAGTAGACCCTGTTCATATATTTTAAATAAAGCAAGCATCATAAAGATATATATCCAAAGCTTTCCCATCCACGGAAATCTAAAGGCTTCATATTGTCCCCTGGAGAATGACATTGCAATGTACTTCATTTGGTTAATTCAATCATATGGACAACAGCGCACTACACAAAGCAACAAAATGCTGATCAGTGCAATGATTGACTTGCATAATATGCACAACTATAATGACAACCTGCCTGTGAGCAGTAGTCAGTAACACAACAACTTTCTTCCAAAAACCTGACAAAATTAAGCAAGTGGGGTGCTTAATTCTGTTAACATGTGGAAAGCAGAAGAGATAAGAAGGGAGATGACCTACTGGAGATATTAGAGAATCCCCTGAGATAGCTGTCCTCTGAAATATTAGCTAGCCCTTTCGGCTTGATGCCATCTGCAAATCTGAGAAGGAATTGGTTTCTTCGCAACCCTGGGACCAGGACAGACCCCAGAGACAACCTACTTGTCACTTCTTTCCACAATGACAAGGAACCATTGGGGAGTATTCTGGCCATGGTATTTTAATCAGCTACAAATCACTTCCAGTCATGAGCATTTTTACTAACTTTTTTGCAAGAACTTCAGGGGTGGGGAGAGGAGAGGGCTTGTTGAAAGCTTGATGAAATTCAGCTTTCCTGCACCCACATATTTCCCTTACCTGCCAAGCTTGCCAATCTATTGAGATATATGGTAACTCAAGTCTACCATGAGTTGCTTTTGAGAAATCCATCCTAGCTACTGGGAGTCACACCATTCTTTACTACATGCTCACACACCAACTGTGTGATGATAAATTTGAGAACATTTTCCACTGTTGATATTCAGCAGATGAGCTGGTAGGTGCCCAAATTATCTCTCTTTTTTATACTAAATATTAGCCTATTTGTACCCCACTGTAGTGGCTCAGGGGGCTAGAGTGCTGAAATGTCAGCTGCAAAGCTGTCCGCTCAGCAGTTTGAATCTCGGGTGCCATGCAGTGGAGTGAGCCCTCGCTGATAACCCCAGCTCCTGCCAACCCAGGAGTATAAAAGCATGTAAATGCAAGTAGATAAATAGGTACTGCCGTAAAAAGCGGGAAGGTAAACAGTGTTCTGAGGGCAGCCACATGGCCATGGACTTGCACAACACTGGTGCTTTAGTTTGGAAATGGAGATGAGCACCGTACCTAGAGTTGGACACAACAAGCACGCATGTGCGGGGGGAACCTTTATCTTTACCTTAGTAGTAGACTAAACAGGTATCAGTCATCCCTACAATGGAATTGCTGCTATATGCCATCAAGTTGCTTCAATTTATGATGATGCAACAATGGTGGTCAAGATATGTCAGATATATAAGGAGAGATTTTACCCTAGAGCACAGAGAAAACTCTTAGTTCCCTGAGCTCCTTACCCTCAGAAAATGCCAGCCACACAGAGTCTGGTGAAATCTCAGGAAGAGAAACTTCCAGAACACGGACAAATGAAGTCTCGGTAGAAGTCTGCAATTGTTACATTATTCCACACTGAACTGAACTGTTTTATGTTTCCTTCTGACTAGGAAAGTGTGGCTGGAAGCAGCATATATCGTTCAGAGCAGGTGGGCTCATGCCCTTCCAGGAGAAAATACCAAAGTGTAAGGTTACATCTCTCAAATTACAGTGCTCTACTTCAAAGCCCCATTCTCTCTCTCTCTCTCTCTCTCTCTCTCTCTCTCTCACACACACACACACACACACACACACACACACACACACACACACACACACACACACACAGAGAGAGAGAGAGAGAGAGAGAGAGAGAGAGAGAGAGAGAGAGAGAGAGAGAGAGAGAGAGATGCTGTACCTGGAGATGCAAGGGATAGAATCTGGGACCATTCGCATGCAAATTTACAAGTTATTTTGGGGGTGCAGGGGATTCATACACAGGATAAGGAAATGTGCACCCCCAAATCACCATAGGAAGTCTTTTGTCAATGGCAATTTTCCACTGCCACTGATGTCATCACTGTTACACACATGGAGCGGCACAACTGGATTTTAGCCTATGATTTTCTGGGTTTTTAGCCATACGGGCAGTATAGAAATCCAATAAAAATTAATTAATCATGTTGCAAAGCACTTTAGGTCCTATTATTAGGACAAAGGTAGGGACAGGAAACCCACTACTGAAGTATAAAATAAATGTATCCCTGTCTTCAGTACTGAATGCTTGAGAGATAATCCCTAGTGACAGTTTTATGTCAGAGTATTGTTTACAGTAGAAACAATCTCTGTTACTGTAGTTTTAAAGAGATATTCTCCACTGCATGCTGCTTATGCTAACATATAGAATAATTCTCTCTAGAAGGTTGTCAGTTACCTTTAGGCTAGGGACAGAATTTTAAAAAAATCATTCTCTGTTATAGCAATGTCAATTTTTAATTGATGCCTTTAAATCAAGTACTTTGCAGACAGTCATATTTTTTTTTCATTAGGAGCTTGTTTTTACATGTGGATGCTCCCAGGAGATGCAAGCCAATATTGTTATATCAGCACTCAGGTGCATTAGAGAAAGCAGTTGCTGTCAGCTTCTCGGGGATGTCTTTGGAGGGCACTCATTTCTCCTGGCATTCTTTTAGCTCACCTTGGTTTTCATTTGTCACTGAGGATAACTGTAAGAAAATATTTATGAGGAGATGTATAATGCAGGAACCTTAACTTCATGACCTGATCATGGGGAAGTGCCTGCTGCTTCTTTCCTCGACAAAACCAGTCGAGGTGTAGAAATGAAAAGGGATCGTTTATTCCTTCATATTTCAATCAAATGTATTAGCCTGATGATGAAACTGTGAATGTTACAGTGAGGAATGAAGTGGATTATCTAGCATCCTGTTGGGAAGAGAGAGGTTTCTTCTGCTAGGCAGAAGTGGAATGAAGTACACCATGCATCGATTCTTCTTAAGTAATTTTTCCTTGCTAAATATCATTACAAAGTAGGGCAAAACATTTATTCTCTACACTGCATTGGTATATTTAGTTGCATTCAGGAATAAAAGGACATTTTCATTTCTGCTGTCTCTTCTGGCAGGGATCAGGTGCACTAATGATGCCAAAAGAGGGCCATTTTTAGGACAAACTGCTAATGTTATGAGCAGGAGAGAGGGGCCCATGCCAATTGACCTGACCTTCCTTTTGTTCTCCCTAAAGCAAATTTTCCAAGTTCTGTATTGTAGAGTGGTTGCCCACATTCTTCTCATGTCTCTCAAAAGACCACTTTCAAACATTGGCTCAGAAACTCATCCAGGGACATTGGTTAAACTGCTATACTGCAGGCAAAACTGTGCTAATGGACCACCAGTATAGTAACGGTCCCAGTGTCCAGATAAGGGTGATCTACCTCAGATGAAGTAGGCAGAAGAGACAACAGACACTACTTGGGACTCCTTGGAAAGCATTGGGTCCAAGAGAATGCCCAAGCTATGCACCTCATACTTAATGAAGAGAGTTGCTTCCCCAAAGGAAATGGAGGTTCCTAATCCACAGACATTGGGGCAGGTGGGGGCACCTGCATGACTTCTGTTTTGGTGGGGATCAGCCTCAGTCAGTTTTCCTTCATCTGTGCCAGCATGGCCTTTAGGCAGTATTCAAGGGATGGGACAGCATCTACTTCAGAATCTTGAAAGGAGAGACAGAGCTAGGTGTCATCCACATATTTGATGAGAAGAAGCTCCAACACTCCTGATGACCTTCCCCAGTGGCCTCATATATATGTTAAATAACATTGATGAGATGATTGACCCCTATGGAACCCCATTGTTGAGGGTCCAAGGGATGGACATCATCTCCCCAAGCTGCACTGTCTGAAGGTGGTCCTCAAGGAAGGACTGAAACCAGGCCAAAGCCAGGCCTCTGATCTCTACCAGAGAAAGCCTCCCCAGGGGGGTGCTGTGGTCAACAGTATCAAAGGCCACTGACAGATTGAGGAAGACCAACAAGGACATTTTGCCCCATCAGTCTCCCTCAGAAGATCATTTTACAGGTTGAGCCATGCTGTCTCTGTGCTGTTGTTGAGACGTGGCCTCAACCCAGACTGGAATGGATCAAGAGGATAATTAACTTGTAAACCATCCAAGAGAGTGCTTTAAGGGCTACAAGATGGTATATAAACAACACTCTTTGCTTTTTCTTTAATTGTTCTTTAATATTTGAATAATATACTGTTTTTAGCTTTTAATGTGCTTTTAATGCGGTAAACTGTGTTGGGTTTCTCTCTCTCTTTTTAGGAGAAAAGAGGAACAAAATATTTTAAATAAATAAATAAATTTATTTGTATACAAGCATATTGAGATCTGTTAGCAAATGCTTCTCCATTTCATGAATGTAAAGTATATCCTGTGGTTGAGACCTAATAGCAGTACAACTCAGGAGGTTGACTGAGTTCTTCATCTCGTTCGCAGACTTCCTGTAGGGCTTCAAACAGAGCCATCTGACTCTGACTGCCCTTTTCTACATTCTGATTTTGTAACAAGAGGACAACAACATGTTCCTAAGAACTCATGAGGAAATATGCAAATAATATCTGTATTCAGATGTTTGTTTAGCACCTACTCATTAGATTACTGTTACCTAATAATGACAGGCAATTCACAGGTTAGTTTATAGGTCAGGCTGCACTTTCCATAAGTGTTCAAACTATTTCACATTACTTATCTCATTTATTTTATTTTATCTCTACAAAGCAGACCAGTATTATTATCTCCATGTTGTAGATTACAGGGAAGAAGGAATAGGGGCCTGGCTGAGGCAATCTGGTAAATTACCAACTGAGGTGAGAAATCAATCTGAGATTTTTCCATTCATATTTTTAACAGTGTATAATTCCCAGTGTATTATTCGGGGGGGGGGACACTATGCAAGTTTTCCTAGTCCAGTGGGAATTATCTCCTAGCAAGTGTGCTTAGTGTTGCAGCTTTATCACTAAGCTTCAGTACATAAGCAAAATAGGGTGTCTTCTGTACTTTTGATTAACTAGAAGACTAGCTTTCAGATATTATAACCATCAAACACATAAAAGTTATGCATTTATAATAAAAAGCATTTTCTTATTTCTTTTGTAGTCTAAAAACAAAACAAAGCACATCTAAGGTTGTGCCTCCTGCCTTCCAGAGCTTTCCCACAGAGAGAATCCAAATCTTTGTCCAGGATACTGAATGAGTCAATATTTTAATATATACAACAATTTTAATATATACAATAATCACCTCTGATTTGACATCAGCTGGGAAACGAGCCTTCCTGAAAGCCCCACTAGTCAGAGTCAGCAACGTGGATCTGGATGCACTAAGGGCCTAACTTCCAATAACCCTATGCTACTATCTACCTAGTACTAATCTTTAGTCAACACTGTACTGTTTATCTGGGAGTGACCATATTTAGAGCCTGGTTACAAATGAATTAATAACAAATAATATATGCATGTGACCTTCAAAAGTGATTTTGTGCGCATGTACTTCGTGTTTGACGATTACTTGACTCAGTGCCTGCCTACCTGACTGAATTGATATGGAGTCTTACTGCCAAGATACTAAATGGAATTAAAAACATAGAGAAATAAAATATTGCAAAATATAGATAAGCAAATTGATCTGAAATGGCTGGTTTTTTCAAAAATGAAGAAGCTTATGATAGGCCCTTCCTGGCATAGCCTTGAAAGCTCTGCTTGATCAGACCAAAAGCCTGTCCGACCGTACATTGTTGCTTATCTGAATCCCACAAGATGATCTGTTGGAGGGAAGGGTGGGGCAGCATCCTCCCTCTCATGTTCCCCAGCAACTGATAACAGATGCACCCTACCTTTGTACTAGAGGTAATTTGTATCCATAATGACTGAACTAGGAGTAGGTCAATGTTTTCTAATCTGATTTGTATCCAAATACCTGATCGTCCAACTACAAATCAGGACTGACCTGCCTGAGCTAATGTAGACTTGGCCAGAACTGATTTGGGCTCAAGTTCCTGCAGGTATTTGTATATATTTGTATGTTTTAAAATTGGGGAGACTACTCCCCATGTGGAAAACAAAGCACTGTGACCTGGGATGGTGGGGGAGACTCAACACATCTACAGTGGACCCTTGGATAACAAACAGTTTGTATAACATAAAATTTGTACAACATAAAATATTCCGAAGATAGGGGAAATTCGCTTAACAGAATCGCCTATGGGGCAAATCTGTACAACATAAACACGGGATTACTCCATTTTCAATGCATTCCTATGGGAAATTTGTATAAAGGAAAATTTGCTTAACATAATTTCATTTGGAACAAATGAATTCCTTTATACAAAGTACCACTGTACTTTGAAAATCTGATGGACAAACCTTCAACCATTTGATTTTTGTTTTTTTTTTTAACTTTCCATCCTTCCTTCTACTCTGTCACACTCAGGAAAACTATTTTTGAAGAAGGCGTAAGATATACCTTTTAGGTCCCCATCCAATAGCATAGGGTCACTTTTCTGCCACACATTTGCACATTACTAAGTAGACTGAAAATTCACTGTTACTTACCTAAAAGAAAAGGCAGGAAAATTCTAGAACATGGCCAGCTTAACAAGTGATGTGCCACTCTCATCTTTCCATGCCTGGATTGGTAAGGGCTGCTCATTCAGGGAAGTCTAGAGTCCCTTAGGTCAACCTGAGCCTTTCCTAGCTATCAGAGTTTCTAGAAGAGGTATTTATTTTCTTTCACTGGAGCTTCAGCTATCAATTTCTTTCTGCTTTACTAATTCTTTATTCATTTTAATTATTTCAATACAGCAACTCATCTCGAGTATTTTTGATGAAATGCCAGCTTTTTAAATCCAACTTCAGTTAGATTGGGACTGGTTATTTTATTGCTCCCTGCTCATTTTTATGCTTGTCTTCTCTGTTTTTTTTATTGTTCACCGCCCCGAGTTCCTATTGGAAGATGCGGCGGTATATAAATGCAATAAATAAATAAATAAATAAATAAATAAATAAATAAATAAATAAATATTATTTGCTGTCTAACCAATCCCCAATATAACTGGTGGGTTCCTGAATCAGTGCTTTCCTGCTCTGGGAACCTACAGATACACCTACTTCAACTTCTTTTGACACTTTTTCCTGAAGCCAAAACACTTTCCTAGAGGGATGGCCTTATTTTCCAAGCATTGTTAGTTTTGTCTTCCCTTATTGGATAGCCTTTCACCTCATGAATTTGTCCCAGTCCATCCTTGTGCAAGCTCAGAAAATGTCAAATGATGACACAATTTGACCAAAAATGACTCTGGCTCCTGATAGTAGCTTGAGGTCTAGCAATTCAAGAAACAAACAGAAACATCCAACAGTTAAGTCCCCAAATCTTGCGTTGCTGGAGATGCTGGGTGGAACATAATTTTGATAAATTCCACGCACAGTCATAGAATGAGATGACAGTGAAGGTCACTGGGTTTTTGAGTAGGCAGCTACCTATTTATGTGGCTCCCTCCTGTTCACCCAATATACAGTAGTAATTAACCTCTAATCAGACAGGTAAAGGGTCATGGATAAATGTTCTCACTTGCCTGTTCTGAAATACTGCCAAGTGTATTGTTTTGGAAAATTTTATCAAAACAGACATTGTAAGAATTCAGATTGAAAATGAAATAAATTTGGAACATTCCTGTCAAAATGCCTATAAAATATTATTTTAAAAGAACCTTCAATGCTACTTATTGCATCAATGGAAGTCAGTGTTATTTGTTACACCTTAAAAGGTACTTGCAGCTGCTAGAGGCATTTCTTTTTACCCCAGAGGTACTAGTTATAGGGAACTACCTTACTTTTAAATAGTTGCTTTCATATTCTGAGTCAGACCATTAGTTCAGAAGTCCGGTCCAAGGGACAATCACATGATATAGAAATAGGCCAGAGCTCAAGAAAGACCTTCTTGCTTCCCCCCCTCCTTGTCTTCCTACAGCCCTTCCCTTCCAGGGTTACCGAGCAGAGAGCCTTGGTTGGTTATGTCACTCCAGGACTTAAAAATGCTAAACTGCTGAGGGAGATGCTGCCGCATCCGAAGCCATCCAGACTCATTGACAATGCCCAAAACACAGCTCATTGCAGCTTCATCTCTGCTATTTTCTTTCATCCTGGGTGCCAGCTCTCAGATTCTCATATCCACTGTTGCATTTTGCCTGCAACATAATACATTTTTTTTCCAAATGTTTTTAGTTGAGCTTCATCAACAGGGTGAACTTTATTGGGAACCTGATTTCAAAACTATTGGACAACCAGGTAAATTACCTAAGCTAATGTTTTGCACGGAAGGGTATTTTGTAAGTGATGAAATTCCATACAAGGCCTCCAAAGCAATTTCTGGACAACTCCCCCCCCCCCAAAAAAAAGGCATTTATGATAATTACTGTAACTTTTATGTTGTAAACTGACTGGAGTGCCCTTTCTCCAGATGGGAGTTATGTAAATCAAACAGATAGATAGATAGATAGATAGACAGACAGACAGACAGACAGACAGACAGATAGACAGACAGATAGATAGATAGACAGACAGATAGATGACAGGCAGGCAGGCAGGCAGGCAGGCAGGCAGGCAGGCAGGCAGGTTGGTTGATTGGTTGGTTGGTTGGTTTTTGTGATCCATGGAGGCAAAGCAAAAACAAAACAAATTAAAAATTAGCCATCTTTGCTTTCCCATAGAACAGGAGATTTTCTTCTTCAGAAGCCACAATACTTCTCATACCTCTGGGAAAAACCAGAGGACATCTTCATTCCAGTTGCATTTGGAGGTGCTTGTGTGGCCTCTAGGTGGTTCTGGAGCCAGAAAAATAAAGCCAGACTCCCTTAAACTCCTAGAGCTAGGCTGTGTCCTTGTACATGTGACTTAGACTTTTTCAAGATGGATGCTGTGAGTTAGCCTCATTGCCTTTGCTACAGATTCCTGATTTGCATTTCCAGGCTTCGATGGAAATCCAACAGGGCTTAGTAGTCAGAGGAGGGGTTCAATAAGCAGCCTTTTATATACCCACACACATATATATACCCCTGCCAATGAATGGGAGCAAATGGGACTGCCACCTGCCATATAATATAAATGTTTGCCATCAATTTAAGACTTCTAAATGCAAAAATCAAATTCTTGAAAGCTCCCAAACCTCATCACAGTGTTCTTTCTTAACAGTAGGCCATAACAATGAAAGTTTAGTGATCTGTTGTCTGTGTCATATCATTTAATTAAAGCTTTCTACCCTTGTGGGAGAAAAGAATGCACAGCAGTGAAGATGAATTCTGAAATGACACAAGCAGAGTTATTATCCTGGATTTACTCATGATCCTATCAGAAATGTTCCCATAGTTGTTGGTATTCTTTTCTTTGGTGCCTTTTTGTGCATAGCTTTTAGGTACCCTTTTTATTTTTCTCTCTAGTTCTTTTTGTTCTGGGCTAAAGCTATGTTTCTCTAGTTATAAGCCATTATATCTGCTTTGCATGCATGGATTCAGTTAAAGCCACTTCGTTTTAATTTGTCTTGCTGGGGAGCTTTAGACAAGATGACTGTGCTGGAGGCTTGACATCAGAGACCCAGTTTTCATGAGATGGCTGTCACACAGCTGCATTCTCCTAGCCCTGAAATGCAATACACAATATTTACAAAGCACTGTAGTGGACATTAGTTCTTGTTATGTAGCACTGAGTTGCAAAACCAAAAAGACATCTTAAAACACAATGATTTATTGGCTCTTTTTTCTTTCAAAGGTTTTGCTCAAAATGTAACTCCTGCCTTTGTGCATGGCTTAATAGAAACTAGCACCACTGGATGAGATGTTTGCACTGTTCTTTTGCATTGGGGAGTGTGTGTCTGCCTGTTTATTTCCACAACCAAAAAGGTTGCTAGAGATGGTTTGTGTGTGCATTGCATCGTTACAGTTGTGACTGAGTTTTCGTGACCCCATGTCCATGGAGTTTTCTTGGCAGGAATACTGGAATGGCTTGCCAGTTCTTATACCAGGCGCCTACAGCACCTGGCATTCCCTGGTGGTCTCCCATCCAAGTACTAAACAGGGCCAACCCTGCTTAGCTTCTGAAATCAGGTGAGATTGGATGTGCTTAGGGCATCTAGGCAGCATGGTACTCTGTACCAGCTGAAAGCAAAGATACTAGTGAGATTATTTTTTTCTGCATTCCTAGCATGTTATTAATTGATTATCCCATTCCATGTAATTATCTGTCACTCATTGGGGTGGGGGTGAAATGGGAATAGAATGGAAATTCTAATATGGCCTTCCCCAAGCACATGGAAGTTATGTTACATTACAAACCCTAACTCAAAGATGACCTGTACCAGTTGGTGAGGATGGGTATTATAATCCATGAAATTAGGAGGGTGCCTGGTTTGGCTTAATAAATTGAACTCCTTTTGACTTGGTATCTATTGCATGTAGGTGTGTGACATGCAATTTAATGGTATTCATAATTCTTACTGTGACACAGAATTTGGAATTTAAGAGGTTGTGCATGAATATCTCCAAACCCATTTAAAAAAAAGACTTCCTAATCCTATTACTGAAAAAATACCACTACAATGTGAGCCAAATATTGTTTTTTCTTTCTTTTTAGAATCAAAAATTCTAAAAGTGATTCAGAACTTATTCACTCTCTACACTAGTTGCAATAATTATTTATACAAACTACCAGTACACATATTTGTGCTGCATGTCTTTTCAGCCTTGTCCTTGTGCTACTGCCATCTTCAGTGTTATGATACTGAAGACAAACCATAGTAGCTCTCATGTAGGGGAGATGCAGGTTCAAGTTTCTGCATAACCATGGTGATTTTTTTGGACCAGTTTCTATCTTTCAACCTAATCCTCCTCACAGGTTGTTGTGAGGATACAGTGGGACAGAGAACATCATGCAGTTGTTGAGTTTCCTGGAAGAAAGGTGGTCAGCTATTAATGCCATTTAATATTAAGGGCCATAACTAAATAACTGGATACAGTAATTTAAAAAATAATCTATTAATCCAAATAGCTTTTGTGTCATCTTTATTCAAGAAAGGTGGTCAGCTATTAATGCCATTTAATATTAAGGGCCATAACTAAATAACTGGATACAGTAATTTAAAAAATAATCTATTAATCCAAATAGTTTTTGTGTCATCTTTATTCCTGATGCCATACCTTTTGAAACAGCACATCCCTGAGTGATTGAATGAGTTGAAATGTAAAGGGGGGCAAGACAAAATTTAGATTTGCAAGCTGGATTTTCTGTGCAAAAATCACTACTGAAGATCAGGAAACAGAACCGAAAGAAACAGGATTCCGCATCTCCCCCTCCTCACTTGCCTACTGGGAAATTCCAGCTGACCCTCAATTGTTTAGGGTTTTTCTAATGTTTAGGTTAAATCTCAGATGTAATTGAAACTGGAGACTATAGCTTCTTTCTTGATCATTGATGATGGGAAACAGGAACTTTTACATTCTTGCCAATGGCAGACTGCAAAGCATCTGACCATATCAACCTGTCTGCTCTTGCCTCCCCCCCCCCCAAGAGTTGCTGTTCCATATGTTTTCAGATTGCTTCCCTACTTGGTGCAGAGGTGCAACATGAGACTTTTAAAAATAACAACCATTAAAATGCTGTGATCAGTCAACCCATCTGCCAATTGCCTCTCTGTGAATAATGCCCCTGCCTGCTGAAGAAAAACTAAATAATGCATCTTTAAATCAATTGTTAATAGGGATGCGGGTCAGAGTTGTTGCAGCTCAATCTGATGTAAGTGAAAGGCCACCATTTCATTGGCAAGCCCCATTAAGAGCTTTGTAAGATAATGGGGACAAAGAAGGCAAAAGGCACTTAACAGCCATGCTATACAACAGATACAGGGGATGCAAACAGTCAAGGGCTTAGATTCAAGTTGTGCTCATTTTAATGACATATCTGTGGTAGGAGGGTTTCTCTGATTAAGTCCCAGAGCAAAACAACAACAATAGGCTGTGCAATTAGGTTGCCTTGAAGCACCTTTCCTTAATAGGTACTATCATTGAGAGCTTACCTTACCATTATCAGATTCTAATGAAAAGCAACCTGCTCTGTTCTTAGCCCTTTATGGGGTGAAGGGGAGTTTTGTATAAGCAGATTATAACTGACAGTGAAATTACTTGACAACTGAGAGACATATGCCAATGAAGAAACTACTCTTAAAATACAAGAATGCTGGTTTAATAAGACCTCTGGCCAAAGGATTCTGGGATTTTCATAGAAAAAATGTAACTTTTCTAAGCTCTAAGAGCCTCTAACACTTTGGGGACATCAGCATTAGAGAATGATGTCTCCAGAATACATAGCTTGTCCTGGCATATTTCATCACTCCATAAGAATGTCATTTTGATTTTCTGCTCCAGGCACAGAAATGATTTTTGTGTGTGTGTTGTGTTGTTACAGTTGTGACTGACTTTTCGTGATTCCATGTCCATGGAGTTTTCTTGGCAGGAATACTGGAATTCCTACTCCAGGCGCCTACAGCACCTGGTATTCCCTGGTGGTCTCCCATCCAAGTACTAGCCAGGGCCAACCCTACTTGGCTTCTGAAATCAGGAAAGTTTGGATGTGCTCAGGGCATCTAGGCATCTACAGAAATGACTTGGGCTGTCTCTATTAAGGCATAACTGAACCTGCCATACTAAGACTGGAATCTGTAGGACAGTGATGGCGAACCTATGACACGGGTGCCAAAGGTGGCACTCGGAGCCCTTTCTGTGGGCACCCGACATCACCCCTTCATACCCACCTTTATACAGGTTAAATTACTGTATTGGCACTTTGCAAAAAAAAAATTAGTGAGTTTTGAATTGCAGTTTGGGCACTCGGTCTCTAAAAGGTTCGCCATCACTGCTGTATGATAAAGCTGCTTTGTATATGCTTGTAGGTTGAAAACAGGACAGTGATGAGATATTTATTTATTAGGTTTGTATGAAACCCTCCTTCTTCTCCAAGGACTCTCCTGTCTCATGCTTGCAGCAACCCTAGGCTAATAGAAAGTGGCTAACCTAAGCTCAGACCGTGAACTTCACAACTGAGCAGGGAACAGAATCCAGATCTCTGCTGACCAAGAGTGATGCTCTGTCCATTATATTACTTTGGCTAGAAGTCATGTCACAGTAGGAACAATGGATTGGATTGTCACACATGATTCTTACTGAAATCAGTAGCAATTATGATGAATTTGATCCACCAAGGTCAAGGGTTCTGTTGGGTTGCAGTCTAGTTAAAAGTAAGTCCTATATCCAGTTGGGCTTGGTTCATAAGAACATAAGAACAGCCTTGCTGGTACAGGCCACAGCCCATCCAGTCCAGCATTTGCTTCAGGGTTCTTCACCTGCTTATGATTCCCTGCAAATGGTTATGAGGCATATCCTGCCTATCTCTCCAACCTGGAGGTTGTCCTTAGTGATATGATAGCCATTGATACCCTTGTTCTCCATGTACTTGTCCAATCTTTTCTTAAAGCTGCCAAGGCTGACAGCTGTCACCACTTCTTCTGGCAGGGAGTTCCACAGACCAGTGATCCTCTGGCTGAAAAAGTACTTTCTCTTATTTGTTTGAGATCTAGCACCCAAAGGTTTCATGGAGTGCCCCCTAGTTCTAGTGTTGTGCAACAGGGAAAACAGCTTTTCCTTATCTACTTTGTCCACACTGTGTATGATTTTATAAACTTCTATCAGGTCACCTCTTAGGTGCCATCGTTCAAGAGTGAAGAGGTCGAGCTGTTGCAGCCACAGATGGTAAGGAAGGTGTTCCAACCCTCTAATCATTCTGGTTGCCCTTGTCTGCACTTTTTCCATGTCCATAATATCCTTCTGGAGGTATGGTGACCAGAACTGTACACAATACTCCAGATGGGGCAAAGGAGGGAGGGAGGGAAGTTAAAAACTGTGCACTTGTTGCATCATAACTTCTTTCACTTCAGGAACATATATGCACGGCCACATTGAACATGTCCATGTGCATATCTTTTAATATTTAAGCATTTGGTTCTCCAGAAAGACTCCAGGGAGGCATGATAAATATTTAATGGGCTTTAGCAGGGTAGTGCTAGACTGTGAAGCAAGGTGCAAACAGATCCACCCATCCTGTTGTTTCTGGAATCACATATAGCTATATATTTTAGTTTCCAGGAACAGCTTGTACAAATACTATGAACATTCCTTTTTAAATGAGGTGCCAAAGGTTGAAACTATAATCACCAAATTGGGTGTGACACAGGTGAAATGGCATTGTAATTGAGTTGACAGGTCAGCATTTTCATAAGTACTATATTTCATTGCTGGACATGCAGACAAACCTCTCCATTAAATTTTAGGAATTTAGAGCCATCAGAGTTGAACTAGTACTTAGGTTTATGAAAACAAACCATGCCCTTATTCTGTCAACCCTGTTGTCTTCTTCTACAACTCTTGGTCTTCCTTACATTCCCCTTTGCCTTTGTAGTGAATTCCTTACAGTATACAGCCCCCTCTGGGAAAAAAATACACAACATGGATAGCAACACAGTTTGCTTTGAATAGCCCTAATTTAATTTAGATACAATTTGGAAGATCATTGCAAGAAAACCCAACTATCTCTGTTAAATAAATATAACTCTATCTGGCAAAGCAATCTGAATTGTAGGAGATACTGTATTTGAAACTGTAGAAAGGCAAAATAAAATAAATAATAAAATAAAATAAATCAAGAGTTGATTTATTAATTATTTTTAAAGTTCATAGAATCATAGAATCATAGAGTTGGAAGAGACCTCAAGGGCCATCCAGTCCAACCCCCTGCCATGCAGGAACCCTATCACAGTATTTCCGACAGATGGCCATCCAGCCTCTGCTTAAAAACCTCCAAGTTGTAGAAGATGAAGAGCTTGATCCTCTATAGTCCCACAAGGCAAGAAACAATAGGGTGCAAGGGAAACCATGCTGATGGAACTCAAGATATACAGTGGCTTAACTCTGACACTTATACAATTGCCCAGATATGCCAAAGGAAGGATTGAAACAGGGCATAGAAGGGATAGGGGCAACATGGCAGAGGTGCACATTTGCACCATATTGTGGATTTTAACCAGAGGTCTCTAATGTGGAAAGGGCGAGCCATTTTCTAGAGCTCTTCCTGTAGGCTTTTGATTCCTCAAAGTTTAGATTTTTTAAAATTATTTTTAAAATTATAAATTTGAATTTTATTAATTTTTAAAATTATTACTATGATTATTACTTCAATGTTGACTTGTTACATTTTTAAATTTCAGCCTCAAAAACAAAAGCAGAAATATACCTTTAAAAGCACACACACTCCCCCACACACACACACATGCACACTATGACCTCCCTAAAGACAGCATTTTCGAAGTAGAAAAATAAACAGTACCTGTTACACTAAAAGAATAACACTATTACAGGCTATGACGTTAGCCAGCAAAAATAGTACCATTTGTGACCCATTACTTCAGAAAGGAATGTCCCACACTGAATGTTATTGTGGCCTTCTTGCCTAGCTTTGCTGGTATAGACACACACAAACCATGTACGTCGGAAGGCAAATTTCCCAAGTTATCAAACAGCCATAGATATTGGCAGCCGCATACTGAGTTGTGTCCCTCAACATGCAACTGAATCTGCCATTTGCGTGGCTGCACAACTCAGTGCTCCTTATGGGATGATCCTGGGAGAGGAGAATCAAAATTCCCCAAAATGCCTGCGACCTGATTACAAACATGGCTGAGTGGAAATCCTGTTGCTTAGCATAGTAAGTTACATCAGAGTAGCTCAAGGGTGATTTGGTGAGGCTCCTCTTCCTTCAGTTCCACTGATTCAAATGGTCCTATTCTAGCTGCATCTTACTTTAGAAAAGTTGTAACTAGAGTAAGCCTATTTAAAGTACTGTAGTAAAATTTCCAGAGGAATTGACTTACCAAATCTGTACTGATTCAATGAGCCTACTCTCTTGTAACTTATTATGCTAAACAATAGAATTGCAGATATGATATTATTTTACTCGGTGGAATCCTACTGATGTTTGTATAAGGTTTGCTAACATGATATAGCTAACCACAGCTAACTGATTCGGTGCCAGGGCCTCTCCTGGTTATACAATAAGGTCCATGACCAAGTCATGTCCTATATCTTTGTTAATCCATCATGCCTTAGTACTTTCTAGCAGCAGTGGCAAGTTACAGAAGCCTTAGGAAAACCGGAATAGAAATCTAGCCATTATGCATTGGTCTCTTGCTGTAACAAGAACTTTTAAGTATATTTATTGTTTTTTAATTGTTGCACTTGCATTTTGATAAAGTATGAGCCACTTTGGAAATTATTGGAGGAAATCTAGCATATAAATACGTAAGTATATGATGATGAAAAAACAACAATGATAATAACAATGAGGCGGCTATGTGGTTTCTGGTTTCCTCCATGTGTGGAGTTTCCTCTTCCTCCTGCCCCCTACTAGTTTTTTTCAGGATCTGGCAGCTGTTCCATTGCCATGTTGGCAACACCACATATGTCTCATAGTTCCCTGCCTTTCATTTCACACATAGCAGAAAGAGAAACCATTTAATGAGAAGATATGGGGAACATGTTTGCATATAGAAATATACTGCATATTTTGTGTAGAGAAACATCTCTTATGTTCACAATTATTTCACATGTTAAATGTTACCACGGAAAATACATTGTGCTAATCTGTTGCTACCAAGCAATAAAGGGTCTTTTGAAACCATAAAGACTAACATGGGTGTTTTTTGTATAAGATTTTGGAGATTATAGTTCACTTCCTCAGATGGTTGTTCAGAATTTTATGATTTCTTTCTACATGCCACATGACCTCTGGTTTCTCGTACCCTACCTTAGATGTATCTGAATAAGTGGACTAAAGTCCATGAACGCTTATGGCAAATCAAATTGTTAGTCTTCAAGGTGTCACAGGACTCACTGGCATTGTTTGTTTGTTTGAGTTACACCCCACCTTTCTCACTCCATAGAGGACTTAAGCAAGTTACAGATAAAGCAAACATTAAAGTTCAGTTTACTATTTGTTTTCAGTGAATTATTAGTCAAGAAAAGGTTTTGATATTACCAGTTATTGAAGTACAGACACCTAGAAGGACTTTTACCCTTTTTCTTTATGATAGTTGCCTTGCTTTGTATTGGTCTTGAAAAGCTGTTGAGGGGATAAATGATTTTGTTAAAATTCAGGAGGAAGAACGAGAGAATGAAACTAGTGTATTTCATACCTTCCCACACCATTGAAGTTTTATTTTGTGGTATCTTTGTGGAAAGGGTAAAAGCAGAAATTATGTGTAAGACTGATTCTGCACAGTGATGTGTACAATCCACAGATCAACAGAAATCTGCATGTATTCCTTGTCCGATCTTCATGTTCTACTATAAGCTATTTATGATATCTTTGGATTAATTCCTGCCAATGTAAGCCATAACTAGTAACATCCATTGGAGCGAAAGTTTGCTTTGAGTTTGTCATAATGGCAAAGTCCCATGCTCAGTGACACAACTGCAGGAGAGTTATGCCCATTTAATGCTCATATTCCCAGCCACAATAAAGTGAAGCCCATACAATGATAGATCTCATCCCTCTGTTGTCTACTCCCATGATCTAGAAAAAAAGGGGTGAGGAATATTTCGTCCACCAAGAATCTTGTGGAGGTGATGGAAGCATCTGAAGCCAGTGGTGCATATTTTTAAAAGCCCGTTTTAGAACCAGCTTCCAAAACTGAAGGACATTTGGAGCAGTGATTGGAGTCAGCCTGAGCAGTACCAGCACGCTCCCCATGACCATTGGGGCTATGTGCCAACACTTACTGAGAAGAAGTGGCAGTAATGTCTGTTTCCCTTCATTCACTGCTTGTCAGGCTCTATCTTGTGTCTACTTCTTGATGAGGTATTGGGATAATTCTTAGTACTAGCCTGTCTTCTGTGCAAAATATAAATGCATGCCCCACCCTTCCCATAATGCCTTGGTTCTGAGGACCTGTAAGCAGGCATTATCCAAGAGCCAGTTGAGAGGCAGCTGTGCTATGCCATTGGGCAGTCAGCCATTTTAAGGGAAGGGAGTAGATAGTGGTGGTATCAAGAGGGCAGGAGGGGATGAGTGTACAGCAGTGCCAGCTCTGCTACTGGCCCCATTGGACAACTCCAGAGCTGGAAGCTGTACTCAGCTATCAGCTCTGAGCCGGATGTCTTTTGAGTGGGAGTTCCACAAGTGAAAACATTCCTATGGAGAAATCCCTGTTCTGTGTACCTACCAGTGCAGCCTCTTGGGATGATAACAAACAAAGAACAGGTCCTCCATTGAAGATCCTTAGCTTCAGGCAGGCTCAGACTGCAGGAACTGCTATTTCAAATATCCTGGGCCCTGAGCCAGGATGTTCTAAGTCAAAACACAGGATGTTCCAAGTCAAAACTCACAAATGAGTTCCTGCCTCAAGAGCACTGACCGCAGATGCCCATTGTGGTTGGCAGAGGAGGAGATACAGCAGCTAATGCTAGGTCGAGCCAGTGGTGACAGGCAAAGCTGGGATTAAACTGGACCACCCACACCCTTTCAAGGCAGGCAGATAAGCAACAAAGTAAACATTCATATCTATATATCCAGAGATAAGCAGGCAGTCACTCACAGGGGAAGGTAGCCTTTGCCCCAAATTGGAAATTACCCTACTCTTTTATTTTCCATTCCCCATTTTTAAAATGTCCTTCCCTCAAGCTCCTGCCCCTTCCTCACAGTTTCACAAACCTACTCTCAAACAAAATGGTGAGGCTGGGGTTTCAACAGGAGAAGATACAGGAGGGGCCCTTCCTTTCCCTTTCTCTAGTATGGAAGAAGAGAGGAGTGGGTAGGCTGGGCTTCGCCTCAGCCTCAAAGGTGGCGTAATGCTATAATGAGCCACTACCCATTGCTCAGAAGGAAGAAGAAAAGAGTTAATAATGAAGGCCACGTTACTCCACTCTCTCCAGTGCTCTGCAATCCCTCATCAGACACCGGGAGGCGGGGTGGGGTGGGGTGGGGTGGGTTCAATACGATCCCTTTGTACATGGGCTGCCATTTGAGATGGACTCTTTTGTTACCCACCCGTGTGTGAGCTGGGATTACCTCTCTCTATTCACGCCTCACAATCTTTTAATGGGTTTGGGGCATAGCCCTTAAAAATGTATAAGCAGGACAGGCATTGCATGGATATTTTATGAGTGAGTCTGGGTGTGTGCTGCGTTCTTGAAACAAAAGACATGATGGTACAGAGCTGGAGTAGAATGCATATAGGCATGTCCTGCGTGCTGGATTTCTGAGGGCTTGTAGCTGCCCAAGGGAAAACAACAGCCAGGGCATGAGAAACAGCTCCCTGTTCCAGCAACTAGGTCAGTAAATGTTAGCAGACCTTACGGGCCACCCATCAGGCCACCCGTTTTTTCAGAAAAAAAGACAGAGATGGAAACAAAAATCAGATTTAGGAAATCCCAGCTTCCTCCTTCCTCTCTTATACTGTTTCACTTGAGGCTTGCATAGCACCAACTAGACATGGGCACAACTCGGCGAAATTGTCATTTCCGTTTTCGGTTATCGTTTCCGTTACGTAACGGAAACGGTAACAATAATTAAGCTGTCAGAACTCGAACTCGAACCGAAAAAAGAAAAAATTGGTCGGGTTTTTCATTTCCGTTTGTGGCATCGCGGTGATCGCGCAATGCGAAGCACAGAAAAAGTTTTTAAAAGTTTTTTTAAAAAAACCCGACTCCCGGCCAAAAAAGCAGGCGAAAATATGCCTGCCTGAGGCTTTGCCACCTACCAGAGGGGTGGTTTCTGGGGGGTCCCTGGCCTCCCCCCCCTCTTCTCCTGTCCTGAGCTGCTTGCACCAGGCTGGGGGGGTCATCCTCGTCATCTCGCCATGCCATGTAGTGGGGAGGGGAATCCAAAATGGCGACCACAATTTTTCTTTTGAAATCATGGTCAAAAAACACACCAAATCACCACAGAAACATGTGAAATTTATTTATTTTAAATGCCTGAATTTTAATAGTAGCAGCAGTGGGTTTTTTATAGCAATAAAATGTTGTATTGATTTTATTTTATTTTATTTTTTTTTTTTTTTTTAGAGCTGCCCATTTGGGCTGGGCATGGGATGGGACCATGCAATTTTTTTTTAACCATTCCACCAATGGCATCGCCAGGTTTTTGACTGACACTTCTGGATGTCTCGGAGGGCATAAAAAGCCGAGGCACCTTCCAGAAATTGCAGTCGGGTGTATGGATGTGGTTGAGGGAGGAGGGCTGGCTGCTGGTGCTGGTGTGATCCGATCGAGATTTAGGAGGGAGGCTGGAGGCTTTAGGATTTAAGTTAGGCAGGGAGGGAGGGAATTGAATTTAGAAAATAATTTCTTTGATTCCCTGCAGCTTTGTTTGCTGAAGGGAATAGCAGTTTATTCTTTATTTCTTCTCTGGCAGTTTGTGAGGATTTTTTTCTGATATTGGATAAAGGGGGAGGTTCGACTGGGAGTGGGAGGTGTGGATTTATTTTCAAAATATATTATATACTACCATTTATTTTCTATTTTCCCAACTTCAATTTGCTTGCACGCACACACATTTGGGGTGCAAGCCAAGAACAGAACCTCTATCCTAAGTGATCTCCTAACTGCCCACTCGCCCGTCTGCCCGTGCTGCCACCCGCCTGCGGCCTGCGCTGCCGCCCGCCCACTTGCCCGCCTGCAGCCGCCGCCCACCCATGCCCCCCCACCACTGCCGCCCGCCCGCACCTCCCCCCTGCCACCCGCCCCCCGCCCCATCCCCCGCCTAGGGCGCAAAAAAACCTAGCGCCGGCCCTGATTGCGGGACGCCCCTATGCTCTGGGAAGTCAAATCATGCTAAATCGCGGGGGAAACGACAAACGACAAACAAAACGACAAATTTTTGAAAAATTTTGCGACAAATGTTAACGACCCGAAACAGACCCGTTCTGACAAATGAAAACTCGAAACGTCATTTTTTCTGGTCGTGCCCATGTCTAGCACCGACTAGACTTAAATCACCAACCTGTGCTATTAGCTTGGGAGATCAGACGTTGGCTTCAGTCAAACCGACATATGTTCCCATCTGCCAAAACATACCTTTTTCTTAAGGAGTATTTTCACGCCATGCAAGGTTGCTTTAATTACACAGCGTGTCTGGGTAGATTGTGGGGCTAGTGGGTTGAGGAACACTGCTCATGAAGATGAGGGCCTAACTATTTCCAGATAACCAGTCACTAGAAAGAAAAGTTCCTCAAGTGCTAACCTTGTGCAATTATTATAGCAGGAATTCTTCTTTCCTTTCATTATTCATAAATCACAGGTGTAATTGCATTGGATTTGTACCCTATATTAGGTTTGCAATTATAATGAGTGATAATTCATAAATTCACCTGCCATACTGGGTGTAGTGTGAGTCACATTTCAGCCCACAAACTGCCTTCTTTCTTCCCTTTTTTCCTTTGGTTCCTCTTCTGTTGATTCTTCCTTCCTCTGGTCCCACCTCTGCTGATCCTTTTATGTTCACCATGAAGACACTTTCTCATATAATGCTTCATTCTCCTAAATTTCTCAAAAAGCTTTCTGCAGAAAAATAACACAGAAACAATCTAAGAGTACAAAGCAGCAATGGTTTGAACAGTAATTTTGCAAAACATATGATTCGTACATCAGAATGATTCCATAACAGGAATCACCACCTTCCCTTTTCCAGCTGATTGTCTTTTTCCTTACTTTTAAGTAACGCATGCAATCTCCCCACCTTAAAATCACTGTATTTTGCTTTTGCCTATCCTGAACCCAAGGTCTGTACATCACACCACAAATGTCTACATTTCCAAAATACAAGCTACATACACTCCTCCTTTATAAGAATGCATCATACCAAAAGACCCATTTGAATCATTCTGACTTGTAAAAATAGTAGCAGAGAGAGAAAAAAACTGATTTGTAAGTAAGAACAGCAGGACTAATTCAAGTAGTCTTTGTGTCATATGATCGGTAAAATGCACTTTAAATTCAGAGCAAATCTTGCATTATTTGGTCCTGTTCTTGCACTCTTAGTTGCTTTGTTTTCCCATTGAGAAATCAGGCCTTTAAACAAAGAGCGTGTTTATGGCCTGAGAAGGACCACGCCTCTTGAAAAGTACCTCAGATCGCATTGTTCCATGTCTCTTCAACACTCACGTGATTCCAGATCTAACAACAGATTGTGTGCATTCTACCGTTTAGTTCTCAGTTCCATATGCTGAACGTCCTTGTGAAAGCAGTCTCTCTCCACGTATTTTAAAACATGTGTTATCTTATGATAATCCCTACTTCTTCTATGTTGTTATGCACCATCAAGTCGGAACCAACTTGTAATAGGGCTTCGAGGTAAGTGCCAAGGTAAGTGAGATATTTAAGAAGTGTTTTACCCATTCCACTCTCCCAATGAAATTCCATGGCTGAGCAGGGAACCCTGGTCTCCCAAATTCCAAGTCAGTCAGTCTATTCCCTACATTATACTGGGTAACCAACTTCTATATCTCAGTGATAAAGAAAATTATTGTACTAAGCCATGGATATGCAGCTGATTACTAGCCACAATCTCTGACAGAAATCCTCTAGGAATTCATATGGAAGTGTTTCCAGACCCAGCTTCCTGGCATCTTTTTCAAACTAGAAATGCCACAAAATGAACCTTGAACCCCAGACACCGAAATGCTGTGCTTTAACACTAAATTTTTGCTTTAGTTATATATTCCCCATTGCTGTCTTCAGCTGTTTATCTGCTCATTGATGGTGACAGTGCCAGAACCGATGTTAACAAAGTCATAGATTTTGCATGCATATGGAATTCAACCCGCCTCTAAGTTGTCACCCTAAATTAATCTTTGAGCTCAAACCCTTTTAGAGATAATGAAATCCATTTCTGCTTATTGATAATAAATAACATCTGTAATTTGTATTTATGTGGTGCTTTTCAGATGTACAAGGGTCAGTAACAATAAATATCAAATGCTAATACACAACCCATGTAGCAAAACCAAACCGATATTAAGAAATCACAACAAATTTCTCTGTCATTCATATGTAAACTAAAGTAATGAGAGAATCTCACTAAGGTTAGTTTTCTCAATTAACTTATTCTGCATAAATGCAGATGTAGGAAGCTGTATTATACACATGGGAAGCTATAAAATTGCTTAGACATTTCATGCTTGTTTCAGTTATAATTGTTTTTTTTTTCATTGGCTTTGGTTTGTTTGCAGGATGTTTTTGCAAGGCAATTCAAAAAGAAATTAAACCAGAGCTGGAAGGAATTACTTTTCTAAATTCTGTCTTGCAGAATGTCCCCACTAGCAAGGCCAGTAGGAACCCCAAATAGGATTCTGTCTTTCTCAATATTTTAAAAGTATTGAGTGGTGCAGAATCCTGTCCTCAGACTCATCAGTGATTACTTACAACTGTCTTATTACAACAGTTTGACTGGGTGCTGGTCTATTTCCAGGAATAATTCAAAGAACTGGATATGATTAACGGAAGTCCTGTATTAACTTGGGGGCAGGCTATTTGAAAAAGCTTTCTAAGACCTGAGGAGATAATGTTGTCCCAATCTTCCTAATAATCACAATCATCCTTGAAAGAGAGGGTTTTCTTGGTGTCTCCTCAAAACCTCTGGGAGACCAACACATTTGTATTCAAACAGGGATTTGATGCGCTAGCTGGCTTGCTATTTGAGGGATCCTAACTTGTTGAATGCTGTTATTTCTTCTCAGGGTCTCACACAGACCTAGCCTTCTAATGGTGCTTCCATCTTTATGCTGTAATTGTTTCTGTTAACTTTTAATGTTGGTCAATTTGCATTCTGTCTCTCTCTCTCTCTCTCTCTCTCTCTCTCTCTCTCTCTCTCTCTCTCTCTCTCTCTCTCTCTCTCTCTCTCTCTCTCTCTCTCTCTCTGTGTGTGTGTGTGTGTGTGTGTGTTTAAGGTTCTTCTCATACAAGAGATACACTAGCTGAGCATTCTGTTTTGGGCAGAAAGGCAGGATATGAATTTGACAAACAAGAGAATTTGTAAATAAAAACATTTGATAAATAAATAATAATCCACTTTTTAAAAGGAAACTTTCAGTTTCTGTTGCACCCTGACTGGGATTCTTTCTCACACAGCCGTGTCCTGCAGAATGTCCCTGAGATAACATTTTGAGAAGAGTATAAGTAAAACCAAAACCATATTTTCAAATAATAAAAAAGAAAAGAAAAGAACAAATTAAAAAAGATAAAAATATAGTGGCACTTTAAGGATTAACTGTTGATTTTTTAAAAAAATCTGAGCTTTTATGGATGCATCCACTTTATCAGGCATGAAAAAATAGGCCATGACAAATAGTTATACATGGCATCAAAGCATAGATCAGAGATTGTGGTTGGTAGATAAGAAAGTCAGTGGTTATTCCTTATTATGTAATTGCTATTGAGTAATGCATGCTAGAAGATCCTTTGTGCTTTTAATTAAAACTAGTATCATGGTTGTAAGTTTAGTTAATGTACAGTATGCTTTGTTCAATCACAATTTGGTGCTCCTTCTGACAGGTTAGAAAAGAGAGAGGTGTAACAAAAATATTTCCTTCCAACCTGTGTTCAGTGACGGACATTAGTCTTTTCCAACAACACACTGGAGTGTGTGTGCCAGGGTTGTAACTGGGGCAGGGCAACTGGGGCTTCCCCCACAGTGTCAGATTTAGGGGTTGCTGCCCTTTCCCCAGACTTCTAAAATTGAACAATCACCACAAGAAAAGAGCAGAACATGGGAAGAGAGCAGGAGAAAGGTGGCCAGTATACCAGGCCCCATTGGGATCAAAGAGGGCAAGGTTCAGTAGATGAGGCCTCTGACCTTGACTTTGATGGGGAGACAGCATTCAGAAAGAGGGCTTGTCAAATAGGATTGAAGGTAGACCAGGACTTTCTGTTGGAGGGTAGATCTTTGTGGGTACCTTTTGCACGGCTTGTGCCAGGCACCAAAATTACTAGTTATAGCTCTCCAAAACCTGAGAAGCTGTTTTGCATCCCACTGCAAGTGATTTAAATTGTTCTTGGCCAGGTTGCCCTTCAGGCCCTGTAGCCCCACTCAATCCTGATGGTGTCCTTAAAAGTTGCATTATCCCAAAGTACTTCTCAGTTCTCACCCTATTTATCTACCTGAATGCCCGATCATCATTTTGCTAATTGCTTCACACTAGAGAAGGGCATGAAATGATTTTTTTTCATTTTGTTTCCTAATGAAATGAAAAACAAAGTGCCCTTAAAAACTGAAATGAAACACAATTTTTCATTTTTTATTATTTATTATTTCATGTTTCGTTATTTCTTATTTTGACAAGCGCCAATCTCAGCGTTTGCCAAAATAAATAATAAAAATAAGCACTGATCAGCTTGTGTGGGGGCCACACACCAGCTGGTTGGCAGGAAAAATAAAAAAAACCCCAACCAGCCTCCCCGTGGGAGATTAAAAAAAAAAAAAGACTGGCCTCCCCATGGAGAAGCTGGTTTGGTGAGAGATTTAAAAAAAAAAACAACAACCCACCAACCGCCCTCCCCATGGACCAGCTGGTTGGCTGGATTTTTAAAAATGCCGACCAGCCTCCCTGCGGGCCAACTGGGCGGCAGGAGTTTGTTAAAAACACACTGGCTAATCATCAGGAGTAACAAAAAAGCAACAACTCCCGACTGGACTTCCCATGGGTCAGCTGGTCAGTGACCCTCAACAGTGTAAAAATAATAATAATAAATTGAAAGAAAACAAAATGCAAAACATTTTTTTAAAAAAATCATTTCATAATAAACAAAAAAATGGGGGAAAGAAACAAGAAATGAAATGCCATTTTGGCATTTTGTGCCTATCTTTAGTTCACACATCTTGATCACTGTTATTCCAGATCCAGCACAGATGATGTATATTGGTATCAAGATCAGAAATGTGGGTGTCTTCCCTCCTCTGCACTCCATATGTCTGGCTTGTGTGTTGTTGTTTTTCAGGCACCTTATTACTTGATTATTTGGCAACTCTTTAAACCATTCTTTATCTTCTGAAGGTACCCAAGACTTTCTCAAGAATTAAAAGAAAGAATTATCAAAAGTGTGATCACTTGGAAACAAAACCCACAAATATCTGCTTAGGTAGTTAGGAAGACCCATTAAAACCTCAAGAGCTGGAAATAAATCACCAAGTCATTTTAGAACTCAGCTTTTAATATAAACTTATAACACCCTTGTTTTCAAACTGTCCCCAAGGCTTTGCTGATCACCAAACAGCCATTCTGAGGAATGTTTAGTAGCCAACCAAAAGCCAGAGCTTAGAAAGTTACTTTTAAGACAAAATGAATATATTGACATGCTTAAGCCATTTATAACGGAGAAACAGCATGGGTCTGGTGTGTTTTTTCCCTTTTGTCTTGAAAATAATTTTCCATTCAAGGAGCCCATTACTTGAATTATTGGTGTGATAGATGCCCTGCCACTTTTTAATATTAACACTACCTTCACAAACTTACATCCTCACAAATCCTATAGACTACTCCTGCTATTCCTGCATACAATTTTGCAATATTCACTTTCTACAAAGTTCTCTTTACACTGAAATCACCTTTACCTTAGTCCTTCTCATGCCAATATAGTGGGTTCAACAGGGAAAACATCAGCCTCCAGGAACAATAAAACAACTGATTTATCCTCCAAGGAGGAGCGTACACTTCCTAACAAGCCCAACCAAAATATACCTGGGAAGCAAACGTCCATACCCAACCTACCTTACCCCTTATTCCTGTTAAAGGGAACTCCCCAATTAGGAGGACTAAATAACCCATAAACTCTATTTCACCTGGCCGATTCCCATCGGCCAAGACACAACACCCCTCCCCACTAAGTTTGCACCTGTAAACATATGAAGTCTTTCCAATATGTGGGTTCCCGGTGGTTCCTCTGCAGACGACACAACAGTGGTGACCAACTCAGGCTGTCGGTCGTCCTCAGGCAATGACTGATCAACAAGGGATTGATTGTCACAATTACAAGATCCCTCTGCCAACCTCAGGGTGAAGTCTATCTAACAAAGTTGTAAGCTTATGGCCCATCAATAGCTCAGCTGGACTACAGCCTGTGGCAGTACAAGGGGTAATATATTGGGCTAGTAGAAAAAGAGGAAGCCTCCAAGGCCAATCGCCTTCCACGATCTGAGACAACACCTCTTTGGTTGTCCGGACCATGCGTTCTGCTTGGCCATTGGTCGCATGATGAAAAGGGGCCAATCAAATGTGATGGATGCCTTGGTTGACAAGGAAGTCCCAAAACTCACCCATGGTGGAGGCTGAACCATTATCTGTAACTATAATGACAGCCAAGCCATGTGTGGCAAAGAGCTTATGAAGTGCCCTCATAGTCACTAGGGAGGAAGTTGTGGAAACCAGAACCACCTCCAGCCACTTAGAATATGCATCCACTGCAATAAAAAAGACCTGGCCCTGAAACAGTCCAGCGAAATCAAGGTGGAGCCTGTCCCATGGGTCACAGGCAGATTCCCAGGACTGTACCGATACCCTAGGTGATACAGGGCATGATTCTTGGCACACCTGACACCCTGACACCTACCACTCTATTTCTTGATTAAGCCCTGGTCACCAAACATACCTATGGGCTAATGACTTCATTCTCACCACCCCTAGGTGTGATCATGAAGGTCCTTCAGCACCTTCCTCCATAGTGGAAGCAGAACTATCACCCAACACCAGGGATAGATTACTATAACGCTCTTTACATGGGGTTACCCTTGACCCTTGTTTGGCAACTGCAGCGGATGCAGAATCCGGAGGCCAGGCTGGTGGTTGGTGCAGGCAGGTTTGTCCATATCACCCCCATCCTGGCTCACTTGCATTGGCTACCCGTTGCCTCCTGAATAAGGTTTACGGTATTGGTTTTGGTTTACAACACCCTCCATGGCTTGGGACCTGACTATTTGTTGGAGTGGATATCCCAGAGGTCAGCTTCATCCCGACCGACCAGAGCTTTGCTTGCCTTCTCCCTCCAGGTGGCCACTCCAAGGGAGGCCCAAAGGGTTTCCACATGTAATCAGGCCTTCTCTGAACAAACTGCCCATGGAGATTAGGCTGGCGGAGTCTTTAGGAGAGCCTTAAAGACCTGGCTCTTTATGGAATGTTTTGGTAATTGCTGAGTGTATGACTGTGTGCTGTGTATTGGTTGTATTGTTTTGTCCCAGCCCTCTTCTTGCTGAATTTTATGTTATGGTGTTATTGCTGTTTGTTGTTTTTACATTTTATTCTTGTTTGTTTATTATGGGGTTGTGTTTCAGTGAATTATGTTGTAATTTGTTGTACATCACCCAGAGTTCCCGAGGGAAAATCGGGTGGTTAATAAGTATAAAAATAAATAAATAAATAAAACTATGCGCTCTTGGAGGTGTGGCTGTCCATTTGCACACCGCACCCTCCACAATTTGTTGTCACTTTGGTTTTTGAAATATGGCCTCTGAGGGGCTGCAAGGATGCAGGGTGGTGGCTCAAAATGGCCACTTGCACCCCTTGTAAAATGTGTTTGGCAATTCCCAGCGATCAATCAGTCAGGAAAAGTTAACAAGGTACCTGGTTTGCACTTCAGGCATAAGACTGAAAAGAGCTTGTGAAAGAACTGGAATTTACATATTTGGATGGATGGAGGCTCAAGAAGACAATGTTGAGGTGATTCCTTTGTGTTCTTAAGCCAGAATCGGGAAGAGGGAGAGTTAGTCACAATTAGATGCTCATTTAGGTGCTCATGCCCTTGAGCTTCCTTTTCTGGCTCACCTGTCACTAGCTGGGTTGAGACAAAAAGTAATCCTGTATTTACATGAGTCTGCTCTGCCCTTGGTGAGGTCCCTTTAGTCCTAATGGATCTTATTCATTGTCACCTGCACAGAGCACCCCCATTCTTTATTGACATCAATGCTCTGTGAATCACCGCATGAAGCGGCCTCACCAACGCTTGTTGTTCGAAACATTTGTGACACAGTGAAGCATCTGCACAAACCAAATGGCAAAGCCATGCTGCATTGCTTTCCTCACAGTGCATCAATCATGTAACAAATGCCACACGGCAGCTTTTAGGCAAAACTCCCACACACTTATTTTCATAGCACTCATTCTTTGTCATGCTTATTACTTTTTTGATGAGAAGAATGTGTTTACTTATTCACTTTTAGCACCCTATCCTACTCTGAACAAAATGCAATTTTATTAACTCTGTAAATTAGAAAGAAGATCCACTGACTCATGTAGCCCTGCTTTCCACCAGCAGTGTCCCATTCTACTCCTCAAGCCTAAAAGAGCCATGTTCCTAAACTAGCTAGAAATACTAGGTGGGGATTTTGTTTTGTCAGAAGGGAAGCAGGAGTAAAAAGAAAGATATGAGATAAGGAATGTGAGGCTGTTCCCACACATGAGGAATGTCCTTCCAGTTTATGGCATTTTCCACTTCATGGTAGGTTGCGTGATTGTGGCATGTGACCAATATAGTGGTAAGAGTTTGGACCTCTATAGTTAGTCTTATATTGTAGAATGGGAAATAGAGATGGACACTTTATTCATTTGTTTGGGATGAAATTAGTTTTTTTAAAAAGCATTCATTTCGTTCTTCATTTTGTTTCTTTAAAAAAAAAAAGCCGACTTGCCCCACCAGTTGGGGTGGGGTTTTTTTCTCTCCCCCCCCCAACCAGCCAGATCAGCACATTTTTTTTGTTTGCTTTGTTCCCTTAGCGCTGCTCAGCTGGCCCATGGGCCAGGTCGGCACTTCCCCCCCTTTTCCCTAGCACCGACCAGCTGACCCGCGGCACTTGTCAAAATAAATAAAAAACAAAACCAAAACATAACAAAATGAAAATTTCCATTTCGTTTCAGCTCATTTGTAAAGGGCTTTGTTTTTCGTTTCATTCTCTAACAAAAGAAAAATAAAAACAAAATAAAAAAAAATCCCATCTCTAACAGGAAATGATCCACCATGATCCAGTCACACACCTATCATGCAACGTGCTGGTTTCATAAATGTCATTTCCTGTTATTCTGCCCCCCCCAACAACAATAATAACATGGAGACATCAATTTTTCAATGAAATGTCAGTGCTGTCCAAAAGCAGATTTTAGGGGCTGGTGCTTTCTCTCGTGATACATTGCTCTCAATGGCAAGGAGCGGGCTGGCCACTGTGTTGTCTGTCATAATGCAGGGCCAGTGGGGCTGGTGGGTGGGTCTGTGTGTTTCAAGCTCCACCATTCTCTCTTCTCTCTTTTCTGATTTACCTGATGTAGCCCGTCGAGATCAGCAGGGATGATAATTTGTTGGTGGTTTTGCAAGACCCCCTCCCATAAAAATCCTACAAAATCTCAAGGATCTTTTCTTGATTTCATCGATCCACCTTTTACTTTCCACTCTTTCCACTACAGCTTCACTAGAAAAAAACACAAGTTGTCCTTTGGCATAAGGAGGAATAGACGTGTTGCTCATTAAAAGGAGGATGAAGAAGTATGGGGTAAAAAAAATAGCTGCAGCCAAAGAGGGAGGGTTGTTGTAATGGCAGCATATAAATAAATATTCCAGGACCATGGGTTTACAGAGAAGCCAAAACCAAAAGCAATGGGAGGCTTAATGCAGAATAAAAAAGTAAAGCAAAAAGGCATGCTTCTTATATACCACCCTGTAGTGCCTAAAGCACTCTCTGGGTGGTTTACAATTTAATTATGCAGGTCACAAATACCCCCCAGCAAGGTTGGGACTCATTTTACTGACCTTAGAAGGATGGAAGACTGAGTGAACCTTGAGCCTCCTACCTGGAATTGAACCCCAGGTTGTGAGTACAGTTATAGCTGAAGTGCAGCAGTTTAACCAATGTGCCATGAGGCTCCTTGGTAGGCCCCTGAATGGCAGGATTTGTCACAGATTCTGCACGCTTTGGGAGGTGGAAATGTGAGGTAGAACAAATGTTGTTTGACCCCCCAAAAAAAAAAACAACCTGAGCTGAATGTGGGAAACTGGAGAGACATTTTGAATGTGTGAACACAGCTTGAGTCCTTAACTATAGGCATGGATGGCTACTCTTTGTGTGTGTGTGTGTGTGTTTATGCCTCTATGAGTTCCTAAATGTATTTATCCATTTTAGTGGAAACAGATAAGAAGCTTGCACTCCAAAACTGTTAGGGTTTTTTTATACATGCCCCCAAAATGCTTTTAATAATATAATATAATATAATATAATATAATATAATATAATATAATATAATATAATATAATATAATATAAATATAATATAATATAACTTGAAGTAAAATATTATAGCTCAAAATTCAGAGACACAAGCCTTAAGCTGATCTAAAAGGCAGAGGATTTTTCCCTCTGCAAGATTCTCCTTTAAATTCTGCCCTGCAGATCTCTGTAAACTGTTGTCCATCAACTGTTGTCCATCAAGGTAACCCTTTCCAACGTTTTCTAGGTAAAGAGTACTCAGAAAAAGTCTACTGTTCCCTTCTGTACCCAGGGATTGTATAACTTGGCCAAAGCTACATACTCTAACTTTCTCCTGAGAGGCACAATAACAAACTCAGGTACTCAAGCCATTGAACTTTCTATCCAGGTGAGATAAGAGTTGAGAGGTTTAAACATTTTTAAAAAATCAAGAAAAGGGTAAATTGTTTATTTGATCATCTGTCCTCCCACCTGATTCTTAAAGCTCCCCATCCATCAAGTTATAAAAGCTTTTAACAACAACAACAACAACAACCTTTCAATACAGAGCTGGAAGGGATCTGATGGATCACCAAGTCCAGCCCCTCTCAAGGAAGCACAGTGGGGATTGAACTCCCCATCTCTTTGCTCCATATCCAGATGCCTAAATTATTTAGTTATCCAGCTGGAGTTTCTAATGCCTCTTATGTTCTTCCTTGTGAAGCATGCAGTTGTGAGTAGAGGTGGGCACAAAACAGAAAACCCATGGTTCAGGTTCGTCTGTTTCGGGCCCACCATTGGTTCATCCTCTTTTTCAGAGAGGCCTTTGGCGACCTTGTTAGCTAGTTTTGCTAGTTTGCATTTTTTCTTCTTCCCCTCCCTCCCATCGCTCAGGCTTGCCGCCATCTTGCCCTCTGTTGTCTGAGTTTTATTTCCTGTTTTACTTGTTTTAGCGCTGTTAGCCGCCCTGAGTTCCCTCTGGGAAGATGGGCGGGATATAAGTTCAACAAATAAATAAATAAATGAATGAATTTCAGTTCGGGTTCGTACGAATTTAAAAAAATCCTACAAACCCAAACTGATCCAAACTGGTTCGGGTCGACTTATCTGTCGGCAGTGGCAGTGGCGGCGGGGCGTGGAGGTTCCCGGCCCTGGCGGCAAGGGCTTTTTGAAGCGCTGGTCCCAAGCCAGTGCCTTGTGGTTTTGTTGTTGTTGTTGTTGTTTGTTTTTTAAAGTGCCAACCGTACAGCCCCTGAGGCCGGGTTAGTGCTTTTTTTTTAAAAAAATGTTTTTGTTTTACAGCACTGACCGCAAGGCTCCTGAAGCCGGGTCAGTACTGTTGTTTTTTTCCTTTGTTTTTTTTAAGCACCAACCGTGTGGCCCCTGGGGCCGGGTTAGTGCTGATTCTTTTTTATTCTTTTTTTCTTTATTTTAGAGCGCTGACCCAGCCACCCCTGGGGTTGGGTCAGCACTCCTTTTTGTTTTTGTTTTTGTTTTTATATGCCACCCGCACGGCTCCTGGGGCTGGGTCGGCCCTGGTGTGTTTGCTTTTTATTTATTTATTTATTTATTTATTTATTTATTTATTTATTTATTTATTTATTTATTTTTAAGTGGTGACCCACAGCCCCTGGGGCCAGGTTGGCGCTGATTCTTTTTTAAATTATTTTTTCTTTATTTTAGAACACCAACCCGGCCACTCCTGGGGCTGGATCAGTTCTCATTTAAAAAAAAAAATCTTTGGGGGGGGGTAAATGTCCCCAGCTGGGGGCTTTTTGAGGCACTGGCTTCGGCCCAGTGCCCCTACAGGCCTACGTTCCTGCCAGGACCAGGAGGACTGCAGCAACGAGGACAAGGTAGGAGTGGGTAATGAAAAACGAAGCAAACGAAACGGAAATTTCCGTTTTGTTTTGTTTTGTTTTTCTTTGATGGGTTGGTTCATTTTTCGTTTTGTTAGCTAACGAAACAAATAATGAATAACAAAACAAATTAAAAGCTCATTTCATGTCCATCTCCAGTTGCGGGCCTTTTGCAAGTATGCCTTTAGAGCAGGATGTTCTCCTGCCGATCTTGGACTGGAGGGGAGGACTATTTGAATCCAGAACCTCTTCTCCGTGAGAGGTGTGCTGCACCCCAGAGCTAGAACTCCACAAGGAAGGAATCCATATGGTCTTCCATAACTGCTTTGATCAACAGGCCATCGATCAAACACCCCAAATGGTGTCCTTTTCTACCCAAAGCTATAGTGGAAGGGAATCAAATCTGGGTTCTAGGATGGCTTTTCACCTTTGGTATAAAGGTTGCCAGACCACCAGGCAAGAAGGGAGTTTGGTTTCCTCCCTCTACCCTTATGCACGGAGGGACTTAAACTGGCATATCTTGTTCCTCAGCCTGTGATCTATGCAGTGAGCAACGTGGGCTTAATCTTTGTTGATTGTCCTCATTCTCCCATTTCCTGCCTAGGGGCTGTCTGTCTGTGTTAAGGAAATTCGTATATATTTGAAAGCAGCCAGAAAGAAGCCTGATACCTGCAGAAATTCCTGTCCTGCACAAGCATGTACCTGAAATGGAGACAATGGTTTTCTGGAGAGGCAAGCTCTTCCTATTTTGTTTAACTAAGGAAAATTTGGAATATAAGTGTCTAGAGGGAAATTATAACACACACTGTGGCCAAGAAATGGAGAAGCAGAGAAACAGCAGGAAATCTCGGCACTGGGGAGGGGTGAATTGTGCACACAACTTTGTCTGCTTTGTCATGCTTCAAGTTTATCCCAAACCCTCTTAATAACTTTAGTCTGTGGATACTGTGTGTGTTCCAGGCAGAGATAATCATCTTCCACCACCAATGGGGAGGAGAAATGTGGTACAGAACTACCTTTGAAAGTAAAGTACGCTATATGAATAAATAGTGTATGCATCCTGCCTGCTTCTAAATTTCATTGTTGATTTTTCTAAGGCTGCAACCCTAAATATATTCATTTACGAGCAAGCTGGAGCATACCTGTCAAGTTTTGATTTGAAAATAAGGGAAATTTTTCGACAGCCACCGTGAGGGGAGGAGGGGGGGGCAGCCAGCCAGCCAGCCAGCCAGCCAGCCAATGTCCCTCTGGCATGAGGGGAAGACCCAGGGCTCTTCAGCTGTAGAAGCAGCATGTGGGCAGGCGGGGAGGGGGCGAGATGGCAAGAAGCTGGGAAGGCCCATTCTGCAGCCGGGTCATCCGGCACTGGGACCTCTGAGCAGCAGGGCAGGCAGTGGGGGAATCACCACAGCCCTCCTGTTTGCTGCTGCCACACTAGCTCACCTCCTCTTTCCCAGCCTGGGTCCCTGCCTTCAGTTTGCCACGTTCTCTGGCACAGGCTGGCAGACGGGCAAGGTGAACAGCCAGCACGCCCATCATCTGGGGGAGGAGCAGGGGACCATGCCACGGCCTTCCCACCTTGAACTACTCTGCCTGGCTGAAGGGGAAGCGGCACAGAGACAGCACACCGCTTGCTTGCTCACTCACTCACTCTCAGAGCGGATGAGGGTGGGTGGGAATACGGGACATTTCGGGGAAAATAAATGATCCGGGAAGACAGTGGGGAAGAGTGAAAAACTGGAAACTTGACGGATATGAGCTGCAGTGAACTCAATGGGCATAATCCAGTTGGTTTTCATGTATTGTGAAGTTACTGGGTGTCTCTGGCTGCAGAAGCAGATGTTGGGAGTTTCCCCACTGTGCCTCCTTGAGAGGAGGTGGATCACATGATCCATAGGGCTCCTTCCAGCTCTGCAGTTCAAAGGTTATTCTTATTCTTATTCTTATTCTTGTTCTTATTTGGATTGTGCAATCTGATTATTCAACCAGTCACCTTGTGGAAATGATTTGTAAATACAACATCCACCTACTCAGACTTAGCAGTGAGTTACACAAGCACAACTGCTCAACAGGATTTTAGCCAATGCATCTAATTACATATATGTAGGATTGTGCAACAATGATCCTTTCCTTGGATTGTTGCTGCAAGCCCTTAAAACTGTTACTATTTGACTAATGGCTTAGGGTGGGAGTGATGCTGTTGTGAATTTGGCCAGTGCAATCACGGGGAAGAGGGTGTCTTACTATTAAGATGGGGTTTCCCCTGAGTAATGATGGCATGTTGGGGGAGGTGGAGGTGGTGGCAATTTAAAATGACTTTTAAAGTGCTTGCCTCGGTGGCTAAAGACATTTTAAACCACCTGCCGCTTCTCCCCCCAATGCACCCGGTGTGTGTGTTTGGGGGGAGCCGCAGGTTGTTTAAAGCAGTTTCCCATAGGAATGCATTGAAATCCATCCCTCTGGAAAGGATTAATTGACTTTCAATGCATTCCTATGGGAAACCGCTCCCCAACTTATGAGCTAACTGACTTCTGAGCATGCGCTCGGAATGGATTAACCTTGTAAATGTTCCACTGTGTAGTATTGCCAAGTCAGCATCATCCCATTGTCTTTCAGGCTCCCAACCTGAATCCTACAGGTGCACCTTTGTGATGTCATGGGGGAGGCAGGCTCTTCAACAACAGCTACAAAAATGTGAGTGTGGCAGAGAGACAATGTGGACACACAACAATGAATTTGAAAGCCAATGAAGGAGGGCAGCCAAGGAGCGGCTTCCTGGATTCTGTTGGGAGTTGTTTGCCAGCCGAAGAGTACAACACACAATGGGAAATACGTGCATTACTGAAAAGAAAAAGAGCATTAGTTTCAAAATCAAATGTAGACCATAGTAAATTGGACTTACTAGCAGATGTCTGTGATCCTGCAGTATGTCAGGATGAACCCATTTGAATCAAATGGAGACACAGAATGCTGAAATGAATCTTCCAAGTGCTATGAATCAGCTCTCCGGTTTGCACTAAAAAGCACCATAAAACACACACACACACACACACACACACACACACACACACACACACACACACACACACACACACACACACACACACACACACACACACACACACCAACTTTCACTAATGCAAAGGATCCAAAGATGAGCATTTTAATTGTGGGCTGTCAAGTTGATTTGGACTTCCTTGGCATTAGAGATACTAACATTGCCACAATAACACAAAGAAACATATGAAGAACAGGGGACGATTGCCACAGGTTGCATGTTACTGGACAACACTTAACAAGTGCAAACAAAACCAGTGGGTATAGTGTTTCCCATCTCACTTGAGTGTTGTAGGAAATGGCAGTGCTTTCATCTTACCACTCAGGGTTTCTCAAACACTCAAAGCATTGCTACAGCCATCAATCAGTTTTTCCTAACCCAAATGAGTGACTCAGCACCAGAGAAGAAACCTAGGACAGGTTTAAGCAATACCAGTGTTGCAATAACTGCTGTATCCCAAATTGCTTTCCATTTTATGAAGGTCATATCACAAACAGCCACCTACATGGCTCAAATATTGCAGGTGTGGGCTGGACCTCCACAAGTCATCAGAACAAGAAGGCATTGGACACACAACCTTAAAGTTATGGATGAAATTCTAGAAAGAATAATTCCCATGTGTTCACATATTGCTTAAAGTGGGCTTTACACTGCTATTTTAGCAGACCCACTGGAATGCAAAGGTCTGGATTAGACAGCCCAGAAGAAGTAATAGTCATAAACTGAAGCAATGGAGTGATCTTGTCCACTACTCTGATCAGTTATTTCAAATGAAAGAGGGCTTGTTTTAAGTTACCAGGTCAGTCACATCTCAGTCCCTGAGATTTCAGAGCCTCAACTTGGGACAAAGGGCAGGCATTGTGATGTCACAGAGGTTGGGCAGGCAAGGTTTGTTTTCCATCACTGCTGTCAAGGCGCACCTAAGTGGCTATATCACAACTAATGGGCTTAAAGCCACTGGATTTTATCCTCTGTTTTTAAGGCAATCTAATGTTAGTATTTTAATTAAGGTTTATAAAAGTTATACTAGTTTTAAATGTATTTTTATAATAGAATGAGTTTGATTTATTTTAATATTTTAGCGTTATTGTATTTTAATGTTATAGTTTTGTGAACTATTTGGGCCTAGTTGTGGGAAAGGGGGTTTCCGTTTCCTTTTTCTTTCAAATGGTATCATCAGCCCACTATCAGCATATCTAAAAGCCTGAGCGAAGTGAGGGTACTGGGGAAAGAGATGGTTAGTGCATATGTTTGTGAGTGCCAAGCCCTTTGAAGCAACTCACACCCTCACATTTAGGGCAAGCCAGTGAGCATGGGTACTAGCTGGGAATGTGTTACATGTCCAAGCTTTAAAACTACCTCCCACATAACAATTTTCGTCCTTCAGTGCTTCTGCTCACCCTGAGATTTTCCCCTCTGTCTGGAGACCTGGAGAGGAATGTTAATTCTCTGATATTTCAGCCAGAGCCCTGAGAGCTGACAACCCTATGTATCCTGACAAAAAAAAGCCAGCCATACTCTGCCCTAATACTACCCCTTTCCAAAGCCAGGTTTGTTCCTCTGAGGATGTTTAATTCTATACGTCCTGACTATGAGTTTTCCTCCTCTGGTTTCTTCTCCACATGCTTGTGACATCAAAAGACAGATGCATGTCATGTAAGGGAGTAATCAATGAGCTCAAGTTACCTTGAGCCACTCCACTAGTTCTTATAAACCTTCCATCAGTTCTCAGACCTGGAAGTGGAAGAAAGATTTCAAAACACCAGGTGTCAGGGCCCCAGGTCCTTCTGCTACCTGAGTGAGAAATGTTTTTCCTTCACAGGGTTCATGAATTTATGGTGCAATATCTAGTCTGCGTGCATTCACAAGCCTAGCAGCACAAAATGTTTCAGAGACTTCTAATTGTTCCTCCCCCCCCCCATGGGCTCATTGTGAAAACACAGGCAGCGGTTGCCTGTAATGGATTTCTGTTGAGTCTTGCAAGTTTCCAGACAGCTCATTACTTCAGAGGCCTGAGGTAGACCCAAGACTGACCTTTGGCCTGCCCGTGGAATCTAGGGAAACAACAAACAGATCACCCCTTTCACAATAAAGGTATATAGATGAACCAGAGCCTTCAAGCAAGCAGTAGGAAGAAAGGGACTGCAATTCAGCTCAAAGGCTAAAAGTAAGGGTCAAGTGCTATCATCCTGTGGCTTGACCCTAGAATCCCCACCTCTGGCCCTGAAGACCCATTGCTTTGACCCTGAATGTTACTTCATTCTGAATACTGAATGCAAGATGTTCCTCAATTCCCTGTTCTCAAACTTGAATATGTCTTAATTGTACTGGTCTGGTTATTGTCCCTCATTACTGTAAGCCACCTTGGATCCTTTTCCAAGGAGAAAGGCAGGGTAAAAATACTCTAAACAAACAAACAAATAAATAAATAACTACTCTCGATGAAAAACCCAACGGCTTCCAAGGAGGAAAAAAATCAAGTCACCTGAATGTCTGTGAAGATTCTCAGTCATCCAGGTGAGTTTATCTGACAGCTGAGTCATGACAACTGGACTTCTTTTCTTGAGAGATTGAAACATTTTGCTGCTCATCCAAACAGCCTTGTCAGTCTGAAGATAGCTAGTTGCGAGTCCTCCATTTTATAGTTCACTTGACAAGTCACCTGAACACATTCCAAATAGCCCATCAATTGATAATTTCATCTTATTATTTTTTCTGGAAGTTGAGTCATGGCTACTGGACTTCTTTTTTGAGAGATAGAAACGTTTCGCTGTTCATCCAAACAGCTTCATCGGATGGAATGAACAGCAAAATGTTTCTATCTCTCAAAAAAGAAGTCCAGTAGCCATGACTTAACTTCCAGATAAACTCACCTGGATGACTGAGAATCTTCACAGTCATATCTTATTTTATACTTCATATCAATATGTTCCAATAATATTGTATTTGTTATTAAAGTAACATATTTTAAATTTGTATTATAGTCTCCCCTCCCCCACTTTTTAAGTTCATATTATTATTGGGATGTTTTTCGCTTTATTATTGTTATTTTTATTGGTTTAAAGTAGCCACTCTCGACCTTTTTTGGGCCTTGGCTATAAAAACATTAAGAAAGACATATAGGATGAATTGGGATTGCATAAATCACATAACAAACCTTATAAGGCAGTGTGTGGATAATTGTTTCCAGAATGTGGCCTCCTATCAAATGTACCAAGTCTAGAATGAATGAATGAATGAAACAACGATTTTTAAAAAATTAACCAAGTTTAACTGTGATATTGTCCCAAGTTTTTTTAATTTTAAATTTTTTTTTTTACAGATTTGAATAGACCATCCCAGGATTGTTGTCTACAGATGTTGACAGTATTTCTCTCAAAACAAGAGAAAGCACAAGGTCACCACAAAAGAAAAAGTTTAGTTTTATCCCTTGTTTAAAAGCATATGTGAGCCCTTAAACCGAGGGCGAAAACATTTAGCCTTTTTGCTAGTTTGGCCTATACAGTGGTCCCCCACCCTTTCGCAGTTCATATACTGCAGTCCCGTTATATCACGGGACCGCAGTACAGTGGTACTCCGAAAGGAATTGAGGGAGGGGGGAAAGGTTTTAAAAGCCTGGGCTTTTTAAATCTCCCCCCCCCCTTCCCCAAGTCTTGGGCTCCAGTGGACTGGCGTTAGGATGGGGATCGGGAGAAGCGGTGTGTGATGTTTAAAATGATTTTAAGCAACAAAGCCAAGCACTTGGCTCTTTTGCTTAAAGACATTTTAAACATCACACACCGCTCCCCCTGCATCCGCATACCATGGATTTTCAGTGATCGTGGGTCAGGTTAGGTCCCTAACCCCCACAATAGGCAGGGGTTACTGTATGAACTCTCTCTCCTATCATGTCTCACCAAACACCAGGATAGTTAGGGGTGATGCAAAATGGTTTTCAACAACATCTAAAGGATCACAGCTAGCTCTGCTGGTTTTGTAGGGTGACAACATTTTTTCTTTCAGGGTAACTATCAGTTTTTCTGTCAAGGGCCACATTTAGGAGGTGGGCAGGCAAGGCTGAAGCCCCATCTTTCTTTTTTCTTCCCAGCACCCCTTCTTCTTTTCCTTCTTTCTCCCACTTTCACACTTCCTTCAGATGGCCAATGAAGAACACTGGATTGCGGTTCATACCCATACATTGAACATGCATGCTTGCTATGTTTGCCCTGTAATCTTCATTTCCCCTGTCTACCCAGTGTTATTTGTTCAACTAGTCAGCTCATCCTGCTGTTACCTGTTGCTACCTTCTGAAGCACCATGCTCCATCATAACATCTCAGTAATATGTCAAGAATTCTTGTTTGTATGCACTGCTTGCAAGTCCAGGCATATGAACTTGAGCTTTGCCCTTAATTCTAGCACAAATCCCCCTCCTCCATAAATTCTGTGGGTATTATACTGGGTGCTGAAAAGACTGGTAAGTGAGTGCTGCAATTGACAGAAATGAATACACCTTCCAGATTTAGAGGGGTTTCTTTGCGTCAGCTTCATCAACAGCGATACAGGATAATATGTACGAGGTAGAAGCTATTAAAGAGAGACTAGTTGATTATCAGACAGTGCTGGCTTTCATTTTATTTGTACAGGTGTATTGTAATGTAGCCTGTGGTGTGAACATTTTCCACTTCGTTACTCCTGGCAAATGCTCAAACACTTCACAACTTTCACCAAATCTTTCAATTTGTTTAGTTTCAGTGTTCCATTTTGGGTGTTTGCTTAAGCAGGAACCAAGTCATAAATTAACAAGTTGTTTGACCCTTCATAATTAAATGAGAGAAGTCTGCTAAATACACCGTTGTCTGGGTACCTGAGGTTGAGTCGTCTGGTTCCCCTTTGCCTTAACATCTCCCTTGCTCAAAATAAGCAAGCGGCATCTAGAGTGGCCAGGGCATGGAGCAGGGCCTTTGACTTGGTGCTTTAGAGCTCCCTGTTCCAGGAGGCACACCCAGCTGATCATGGAAGCAGAACAGGGGGTAATGGAGGGAACAAGCCTGGCTCATCCCAAAATATCAGCACATTCCTGTCTTCCCATTTGGGCACAAGCTGCTTGTCCAAATAAGGGCAGAACCTTTTAATTTTATCGTGCTTCTTGATGCAAAAAAAAAAGGAGAGAAAACCCATGTACTTTGATTTGCAGTCTAAATCAAACAATTTGGTTCTCCACCGCTGATTTTGCTATCTTTATTGCCAGATTTAATCCTGTTGCAATCCTCTGCTGCATCCTGTTGGGTGTTGTTTTGCCATACATAGCTGCTTTTTGGATTGCATCTGACATCTTCCATTCATTTGCAGAAAACATAGGGTTCAATACATCCTGACATAAACTGACATCCTGACATCTCAGATGGCTTTGGTTACAGGATCCTATTCTTCTCAATGCTGGAGGCAGGTCCAAAGGAACTTGGAAAAACTGGTCAAAAATAACCAGTTGCTTGCAATTTGTTCCCTGGTTCCATAACAAATGTATAATTACAATATACAGTTGATCTGAATTATATTTCAACAAAGGAGAGCTTCAGGCTTTTTGCAGTAGGACTGGAACTTTTTAGATGCATTGATAGCCATGTAGGTGTGGCTAACTACATGGCAGCGGAGCAGGTTTGCCATGTCAGCCGCATCCCATTCTCTGACTTTTCTGGGCCCACAACCTTAGACCAGAGGGCAGGTATTTTCATGCCAGGGTCATGCCACCACACAGAAGAGCTATGCATTGAATGGCAGGCATCTCTTTATTCCGCCACCTCTTTCTCCTGCTGTAGCCAGAAAAATATTTTAGAAACTGTTTCAAGTTTGCCCAGACTTTTAATGTGGCTTCTCCAGAGTAGTGGCATCTTGTCCTAGATGCTGCTTCTTAAAACCAACCACTGTAGGAAACATATACAGTGGACCCTCGTATAACAAATGGTTTGTATAGCATACAATCTGGACAACATAAAAAAATTGGAAATAGGGGAAATTTGCTTAACAGAATCATCTATGGGGCGAATCCGTACAACATAAAAATGGTCGTGATTAGGGTTTGCTCTGTTTTCAATGCATTCCCATGGGAAATTTGTATAAAGGAAAATTTGCTTGACATAATTTCATTTGGAATGAATTAATTCCTTTATATAAGGTACCACTGTATGTGGTGTGTACCATTGGAGCTGCTTCCCTCCACACATACATAATGGATTCTCCTAAAAATGGACAAGAACCTCTTTGTTAAATATATAAAATCCACTACTTCATAGTAAGGAGAGACAGAAACTGAAGCTTGTGCTAGCTAATTAGTTCACATTCAGAAAGTCTGATTTTTGGAATGTTCTTAGAAATTCTGTTACTGACTTTTTATAACTTTGTGTTTATACCTCTCCTTGTGTGATTGCATTGACACTATATTATCAATTGTTAGCTTTAATGTTGCCTTATAATGTTGTAAGATACCTCTCAATTCCCTGTTTCTCAAACTGATTGTGTCTTAATTGTAATGGACTATATAGTCTCTTCTTACTGTAAGCCACCTTAGGTCCTTTTCCAAGGAGAAAGGTGAGGTAAAAATGCTCAAACATGTCTGGGAAGGAGAAACCAAAAGACAGGTAAAACCCAATGGAAACATTAGTAACTTGAAAACTCTCTGAAGGGTTCCAAGTGCTGCATAGTAATGTTCTCTCAGTATTAAGCCACTCCAGTGTTGTTTCCACAGGAACAGAGCAACAAATATTTGGAGCTATGTAACACCCTCCACTAAAATTCCAAACGAGAAGATTTCGGGAACCATTGCTGTCAATCAGATTGTTTCTGTTTGTTGAAGGAAAGCTTTGTGCTGTTGTCATCTGCTTACACTATGGCTTTGATAATGAAAATCCCCTCTCTATCAATTTCATTATTGTTGAGGAATCTACTCATTCGGTGTTTGTTTCCCTAGACAGAAATATAATGTGAAGGACTCTCTTGGAATGCACAATGTAAAATGTTGTTATTGTTGTTATTTAAAAACAAACCAATGAAACCAAATCGGTGCTTCTGCTCCCCCGTCCCCCTGCCCCACACATGGGGAGTGAGGGAAGGAAGGAAGGAGAGAGAGAGAGAGAGAGAGAGAGAGAGAGAGAGAGAGAGAGAGAGAGAGAGAGAGAGAGAGACCACTTGCTCTGTGCTGGTAGTTTCTTAGACAGCTTTCAGTCAAGGTGCCACATGATCAATCTGGCTCTCTTCCAATGTTTTCATCTCCAGTGTCATGGCCAAAGGTTAGTTTTAATCTTACTCAGATAACTCAATCAATCTGCCTATTATGCCAGCGAGGAGGGACTGTTGCATCCCGCCAGCTATTTTTTACCTGAGGGGCCCCATCTGTCTAAATTTATAATCATGAGAGTGAGGTTGGAATCTACAGTATAGGTTGTGCTTTTTGAAAAACAAATAAGCACAGCTCCAGGTTATTTTCACTGTGCCTTCTCTTGCTTGCTCTTTCTTTTACAGACCTCCATAGATTCATTCTCTTAAAATAGAAAGAAGATGCCACTGAGATCTCCATGTTTTGGGGGCACATGATTATAATTGTGACATATTATCTAAGTACTTGTGAGGCTTGGTGATTGTTATTCAAGGTAGAACAAGTCTTGTCTGGGCACCATATATGACCTCCAGATATCCTTATCTGGCCCACTGGCATTACTCCAAGGACCCTTCCTCATTACACAACTGCTCGCTAGTTTCCCAGGTTTTCTATGGTATTTTTCCCATTAAAATTAACATCACTCTCATAAGGGCTTCAGTTGCAGGTGGCAAGATCTTGAAGCTAAAATATTCTGGTATTTTTGCTCCAAGCCTTTTCTTTTTCCTGCCATCAACCACTGGAATATCAAGAATCTCTCCAAAACAAAATTTGCTTCATGGGTGTAAAGGGATTCCCCTTTCTTGATTCAGTGACCTACATTATAAATTGGCTTGCTTCTGAGGAATCTTGAGAAATCTACACTGGTCCAAATTACCATTTCCAGGTGGAAAACACAGACCTGCTTTTGTGAGCACATTTCAGTGCATTTAAAAAAATTCCATAGTTAATTTATAGGAAAAATATGAGATGTTGGGCTTCTTTATATAAATCTCTATGTTAGGAATGGGACCCCTTACCCTCCAGATTGGTGATCAATGACTTTTTTCATCATGACTCAATAGTGGCCAAACATCAACAATATCTAAAGTACCACAGGGTCCCCAGTCCTGTCACGGCTGGTCTGTGATGAAAGAATCTGAATGACTTTTTTATTTCCCATGAGCCTGGTGTTAACTGAAATGCCACCTTTTTAGGAAGAGGCCTTCAGAGGTTACAGAAGATATTTCAGTATATGTGGTTTGATATTCCAAATCTGAAACACCCACTAGAAGATATTCTCCAGATATCATCTTTGTACTCTTTCAGCCAGCAAGTGGAGTCTGTTCAATTTGTATGTGCTTTTTGGTGTTTTCTGATTCACATAACTTCCATGCATTTTACAGGGACTCAAGAGAAGGCCTTCCCAGTGTTGTTTACCCACCAAGTTATGGAATGTCTCCCCTCATGAGGTTAGGCTTCTCTCCTTGTAATTACAGATCATAGGATCATGAAATTGGAAGGGACCTACATGGCTATCAAGTCCAACTACCTGCTCAAGGCAGGAATACAAATTATTGGATACCTGTCAGTGGTTGTCTAAATTTATCTTGAATGTTCCCAGTTTTGAAGTACTCACCACCTCTCAAGGTAATTGGTTCCACTGCCATACTGCTCTAACAGTTAGGATGTTTTCCCTCATATTCAAGTGACATCTGGCTTCCTGTAACTTGAGTCCATTGTTCAATGTCCTGAACTTGGGGTTGATCAATAACAGATCTTGCCCCTCCTCTGTATGACAGCCTTTCAAGTATTTGAAAAGTGCTATCATATTTCCCCTCAGCCTCCTTTTCTGAAGGCTAAACATGCCCAGTTCTTTCCATCTTTCCTCACAGAACTTGGTTTCCCGCCCCCTAATTATCCATGTTGCCCTCTTCTGAACTTGTTCCAGTTTGTCAGCATCCTTTCTGAAGTGGACACAGTACTCTAGATGAGACCTAACCAGAACCAAATAGAGGGGAACTGGTGGCTCATAGGATTTGGAGACTAATCTTCTATTTAATGCAGTGTAAAACATCATTTTCCTTTTTTGTAGTCACATCACACTGTTGGCTCACGTTTGGCTTCTGATCTGATTCCAAAACCCTTCTCACTCGCAGTATTGCTGAACTAGGTATCCATCAATCTTGTAACTGTGTGCTTGGTTTCTTTTTCCTGGGTGCAGTACTTTGCATTTATTCCTGTACAATTTCATTCTGTTGATTTCAGCCCCATGTTCTAGCCTATCTAGGTCCATTTGAATTTTGCTTTGTTCTTTCAGGGTATTAGCTAGTCCACCCAATTCTGCGTCATCTGCAAATTTGCTGAAGTCGAGATGTACTATGTCTTCATTCCCTCTGTCTATCAGGGAGGTTACCATTAGACATGGCCACGACCAGAAAAAATGACGTTTCGAGTTTTCGTTTGTTGGAACGGGTCCATTTCAGGTCATTTCCGTTTGTCATGAAATTTTTCAAAAATTTGTCGTTTCCGTTTGTCGTTAGTCGTTTCCACCGCGATTTAGCATGATTTGACTTCCCAGAGCATAGGGGTGTCCCGCAATCAGGGCCGGCGCTAGGTGTTTTTGCACCCTAGGCGGCGGGGGGGCGGGGGGAGGGAGAGCGGGCGGGCGGCGGCGCAGGCCGCAGGTGGATGGCGGTGCGGGCGGACGGGCGAGTGGGCAGTTAGGATATCACTTAGGATAGAGGTTTTGTTCTTGGCTTGCACCCCAAATGTGTGTGTGTGCAAGCAAATTGAAGTTGGGAAAATAGAAAATAAATGGTAGTATATAATATATTTTGAAAATAAATCCACACCTCCCACTCCCAGTCGAACCTCCCCCTTTATCCAATATCAGAAAAAAATCCTCACAAACTGCCAGAGAAGAAATAAAGAATAAACTGCTATTCCCTTCAGCAGACAAAGCTGCAGGGAATCAAAGAAATTATTTTCTAAATTCAATTCCCTCCCTGCCTGCCTAACTTAAATCCTAAAGCCTCCAGCCTCCCTCCTCAATCTCGATCGGATCACACCAGCACCAGCAGCCAGCCCTCCTCCCTCAACCACATCCATACACCTGACTGCGATTTCTGGAAGGTGCCTCGGCTTTTTATGCCCTCTGAGACATCCAGAAGTATCAGTCAAAAACCTGGCGATGCCATTGGTGGAATGGTTCAAACAATTTGCATGGTCCCATCCCATGCCCAGCCCAAATGGGCAGGTCTAAAAAAATAAAAAATAAAATAAAATAAAATAAAATGAATACGACGTTTTATTGCTATAAAAAACCCACTGCTGCTACTATTAAAATTCAGGCATTTAAAATAAATAAATTTCACATGTTTCTGTGGTGATTTGGTGTGTTTTTTGACCATGATTTCAAAAGAAAAATTGAGGTTGCCATTTTGGATCCCCCCCCCACCGCATGGCCTGGCGAGACGATGAGGATGACCCCCCCAGCCTGGTGCAAGCAGCCCAGGACAGGAGAAGGGGGGGAAGGCTGGGGACCCCCCAGAAACCACCCCTCTGGTAGGTGGCAAAGCCTCAGGCAGGCATATTTTCACCTGCTTTTTTGGCCGGGAGTCGGGGTTTTTTAAAAAAAACTTTTAAAAACTTTTTCTGTGCTTCGCATTGTGCGATCGCCACGATGCCACAAATGGAAACAAAAAACCCGACCAAATTTTTCTTTTTTCAGTTCAAGTTTGAGTTCTGATGGCTTAATTATCATTACCGTTTCCGTTACATAACGGAAACGATAACCGAAAACGGAAACAACAATTTTGCCGAGTTGTGCCCATGTCTAGTTACCATAACAGAAACTAAGATAAGATTCATCTGGGAGGATTTGTTCTTGACAAATCCATGTTGGTTTCTGATTATTAGTCTCAGAGTCCTCTCTGAGATTTTTATGAAGTCACACTGGCTTTGTTGTTGTTGTTGTTGTCTCCCACCTTTTTTCTTAGGCAATTTGTAATTGTTTTTGTGCCTTTGGAATTTCCTTTTTTAGAACTTGGACTCCATTTCTTGTTAGGATCTCCTGCCAAGGGACCTTAATAATCCTTGTTCTCAGTTTATTAAAACAGACCTTTTAAAAATCCAGTATAGCTTTGTCTTCCTTTGAAATCAAGAATTCTAGCAGAACGTGGTCACTCTTGCTCCGCGTTCCCCTTACTGCCACCCCCTCCACCAAATCATCTCTATTAGTTAGAATCAAGTCAAGGGTACCTAGTCCTCTAGTTTCTTTCTTTATGTAGGAGAAAATTACCAGGAACACAAGCCAGGAATTTCTTGGAAGAGAACCCTTGGCAGAAATGGCCTTCCAACATATATCAGGATAATTGAGATCTCCCATCACTACTGCACTGTGTCTTTTTGAAACCCTTGCAATTTGGTTTTCAAAAGTTACATCCGTATCCTCTCCTCTCCAGTAGAAAACATTTTTGTTCCAACAGGTTTTTGTCGTTTAATATCTAATTTTAACAAAGCTAGTTGCTGTATACTCGCTGCCAGTATTTCCTTTTCTACTTCTTAATTTGTCTTTATATCACAACTTTAATAATCTATTGTTTAATATTTTTAAATTTGTTATTTATCTCTTGTTTTTAACTCTTGTATTTTTAAATGATTGTGCAAGCCAAGCAAGCAAGAAAGCAAGAAAGCAAGAAAGAAAGAAAGAAAGAAAGAAAGAAAGAAAGAAAGAAAGAAAGAAAGAAAGAAAGAAAGAAAGAAAGAAGTAGGAGAAAGGATGGGTGATGCCAGAGCCACATTATATCGATCCAATCCTCCTTCAGTCCCAGGTACCCAGCCACAGTGCCACCGTAAAGTTAGGCCAGGTTAAGGAACATCTTAAGCCATTTCTGACTCCTCAAAGCTTCATAGGGTTTCATTTCAGCATAATTTCATCTAGCCTGATGTCATTTCAGAGGCCTACATCAGCCAGTTACAACTGTTCTCTGTGTTTTTGACTAACCTCTGACTCATTTGACAGCATCGTGTTGTAATGTTATAATCCTATGCACACTTACTTATGTATCATCTGCATTGAACCTGGAATAGGGATGGCCAAACAGATGTTTGTGATTTTCCACCCATCCACTAAGAATTAGAGCCCTGGCTTCTGTGCCCACCTCCTCCAGGTGCTGCCTCTGAGTGGATGCCCACCATAGGGGCCAGGGTGCTGAACCATGGAACACCTGTTTGGCCATAGTCTGAACCAGCACAAACGGCCAAACTGGTGGTTTGTGCCATTTCCAATCTGGAAAAATGACAGTTTCTTAGGAGTAAACACAATTTAAACTGGGTTGGAAATATCATTACTTGCAGATATTTTTATGTCAAGCAGAGGGAGAGTGTTAGATGCTCATTTCTGAAATGCTTGCTGAATGGAAGAAACCTGAGCCAAGACTTAGAATGGCAGTAGTAAAGCGTTCTGCTTATATACCGCCCCATACCACTTTAAGTAGTCTCTGGGAGGTTTACAATATTTAATTACAGCGTGCAGGCTACACATTGCCCCCCCCCAGCAAGCTGGGTACTAAGCACTGGCCCTGGAACCAGTGCTGAACAAAACTCATTTAGACCAGATCCACTCCTGGCAGGTGTTCCTCCAGACTACCTGCAAAACTGCCAGTGAAAGAGATTCCACAAGTTCCATGGGCAACTTGTTCCATTGGCCAGGTGTTCTTATTGCTAGGAAGTTCCTTTCATAAATCTACAATGTAGCTATTCAGATGCACTGTCTCTTGTCTGCATTTTCTGCATCAGTGCCCAAAGTTTCAGGAAGGTCCCAATCAAAATGCTGTATGTGCACGATTTTTTTATATGTATTTGCATTTAAGCATGCCTAGAGAAGCATTAGTTTAATGGCACTCTGTGGAGTTTGGGATGTAATCTGAGGAGATAGTTTTAACTGCTGACCACAAAAGCCAAATACCCATATAATTCCAGGGCAATCTTTGGAAGACAGCACACACATGATCTAGAAGTGAAATAGATGTCTTCTGGGCTTAACCAGTGGTCATGCTGGCGAACAATGTTCAGCAAATTCTGAAAATCTTGGACAATCTGTCATTGTAACTCTTCGAACCATAAAGGTCTAATTAAAGCCTCATAAAATGTTGTTCAGTGATGTTTGAAAATGTAGAATAAACTACTTTTATAGCTGCTTTTAATGAGCCTATGTGGTTGCTAGGGTTTCTTATAACCATAGTGTATTTTTAATGAAACTCATGAACTCTGGGAATATTTAGCAGATTTTGACACTTTTTTTTTCTTCTCCATAGGCTTTCACCAATTGCTACAACCAAAACCACAAATAAAGCATTAAAATTATTGATGTGAGCTAAGCAGGCAAACGGCTGCCAAGAAAAGCACTGCTCACTTTGGCTTTTTCTGTGTAGCTTTGGAAAATTATTCCCAAGGCTGTAGCAAAGATCATATTTTTCCCTTTCTTCACTAATAGCAAAAAATATTACCTTTCATGTGTTCTGTTATTTCTGCAGCTGGGGCAGGGGGCGGGGGGGGAGCTGGTTGGATGGAGCTGAAGGTGGCTTGTTATGAAGTCAGGACTTGCCAGTCCAAGGCTCACCCAGTGGCCTTGCTTATACATCTTACATTTTATGAGCTCCTTTCCCCTTTGACTCCCCACACCCCAGTTCTGGGTTATGGCAATCACAGACTTTTTCAGCTGAGGGGCCAAGTCCTCAGGTGGATAAAATTCTTTTTTGCTGACCCAGCTGGAAGTCACACTGTGGTTGCCACATGGTGGGGATGTAATGCCATACACTGTGGCAGCTGTTTTGCTGCAAGGCTGCTTCCATGCCGTGGCTCAGGTTTGGTGGCTGGGTAATTTGCATCATCTCCTTAAGTCATTCTCTCATTCTCTCCCCCCCCCAACTCCTGGCCATGTGGAGAAATGTGGAGAAGGTGATGCGACCTTTGAACCATACCAGTGCATCCAAATTGTTTAGCATATCCACCATTACATGTTGCCATTTAACAATGCTTCCACAAGTGGCATTTATCTATCTAGACCCAAATCCAATGCCAAAAAATATGGCTTTTTGTAACAGGAACAAAGAGAAATATACACATGAATGGTAGCAATGGGCAAAAATGTCATATATTTGTAGACATGCCTGTCTTCAATATGAGTCCCACTGTTTTCATACTACAGACTAGAGATGGGCACGGAACGAACATTTTTTCGTTTCCATTACCGTTTGCCATTTCCGTTACGTAATGAAGCGACAAACAAAAATTGTGATGAAAATGCAACGAAACGAACAGAACCACAAAAATTGTGGTCATTACGTTTCGTTTCCGTTAATGGTGACACACAATGAAATGAGCTGTTTTAAATGTTAAAAAACGCCCTGGACATCCGTAAAAACACAGCGATAATTATTTATATTGTCTGGTAATACCTACCAGGGGGTTTGGGTTCCTTAAAACATTTGTTTTTGTCTTCTCCCATCGCGATGTATTTTTCTTTTCCCTTTAAAATGGATGTCGCATCCATTTTAAAGCCACAAAATGGAGGCAAGCCATGTGATGGGATCATGTTCAACCAATAGCATGCCCAGGTTACAGACTGGGCGGGCAGGTCTGGCAGCCACAGAGGGCATAAAAAGGTCTGGCAGCCCCCGTCCTCCTTGCAGTCTCTGGTGGGAGTTAGGGTGGGATTGCTGTCTCTGCGACTCTAGCTTCAGTCCTGCAGCCTCCCTGTGTGTGTGTGTGTGCTGCATACCTCTCGGTGAGTACCCTCCCTTGCCCCACAGTGCAGTCACTCTGCGGCTGCCTTGCACCCTGGGCAACGCCCGCCGCTGCCTTTGCAGCCTCCCTGGATACCTAGTCTATACTGTGTCTCTGCCAGCATCCATTTTTAAAGTGTTTTCCCTCTGGTCTGGGGTGTTGGGGGATGCCTGCGCACAGAAATGCTTTAAAAATCGCGCAAAAAGCGGGCAGAAACAACAAACAAAAAAACAAAAAACAATAACAAAATTTTTCCAAAAATTCATGACAAACAGAAACGAACTGAAACAGACCTCTCAACGACAAACAAAAAACCAAAACACCATTTTTTTTTGTTTCGTGCCCATCTCTACTACAGACATATAGGAACATAATTTCATCATAAAAACAAGCACATAAAATATCTCAAATAGTCATGAGCTATGCAGAAATTAGGGCCAAATGTGGTAAAACAGTATATTCCAAGTATAAAGTTCATGTGGCACCACTGATTGCTCTATAGTTGACTTTTAGAGGAATATTCTATGTTTTGCATGCTATAGTGAGGATTGTGGACAGTCTGTAGCATTTTCCCGGATGCATTACTTTAAGAAAGCCTGGGAAATTATAACTGGAGCCCCAAAAGACAATAAAGATGGTCATGGGGCTATGATGTAAAATTTGTACAACTGGGAATGTTTATCTTGGAGGGGCTGAATTGTGATGGTGGGTGGGATAGGACAGTATTACGCAAATAATTCAAGGTCTGTCATACATAAGTAAATAATGGCATGTTACTTGGTACCCCAGACAGCAAGACTAGATCTCAAGGACTTTAAACAACAGGAAGTTACTTTCTGGTTAAAGATTGGGAGAAAAGTCTTCATATTAATAGAGTTTTCAATTTTAAAAAATCAACCATGATGCTTTAGTCCATCACCCTATTCATTATACCACATTGATTCAATCAGCTTTGTTCCTTAGTTCACTGTCTACATCTTGAGACCAAGTCAAACTTCAGAACTTAATGAGCCATATACCTGGACAAAATCTTTGTCATTTTTGGTCTCTTTGTCCCCATTTCCTACTTTTTCTACTCCCTAGTTTGATAGGTAGCTCCGAGAGGCTTAAAAGTTTCTACATGTTTGTTTTGTCTTCTGGGCCACAAAATAAAAGATAAGAGTTTTTTTGACAGTGAAAACAGTGTCCTGGCTGAGACCACGAAGCTCTTCAGGAAAAGCAGGAAATACTTCAGATTTCCTGCATTAAAAGGGGATTTGGACAAGGTGGGTTGAGATACGCCTCACAGCTCCACAATTCTGTGAAACCTTGTAAAGAACAAATATTTCATATCAAATATATACATCTATGTGTTTGATGATTTGTGTATTTAAAATATTTATACCCTACCTTTCCTATGAAGAGGACCAGCTCTATGAAAGCTTAAAAGAAATAGTAGCAAAGATCCTGGAAGAAGCGCGCACACACACACACACACACACACACACACACACACACACACACACACACACACACACACACACAGAGAGAGAGAGAGAGAGAGAGAGAGAGAGAGAGAGAGAGAGAGAGAGCATGTTAACATGAAATATATAAAAGCTTCAATATTGTCAATGACAGCAACAAAGGAAATCTGTGCCTCTCCACACTGTGGGAATTATTTTGCTGATTTCACAAACTTCATGTATTTAACCAGATTGGAAAAAGAACTAAGGAGATGTAAATGTGTTTTTTCTTTATGGCCAGAGATACAGAGTACCATTAAAGGATTGTGAAAACATTTTTTAGAGCAAAGTTTTTATATAAACATTATATAGGGACAAAAACCTGTTTCAAAGGAACACCTGGCCTGGCAAACATTGCTTCTGTGTCAAGACAGCATCATTGCAGCACTAATATATCAATACTGCCAATGGGATAGGCGCATATACATGTGGGCATTATTTTATGTTTCTACACATTTGTTCTCAGGCAAAAGGCAACGTTCTTATATTCATCTCAGAGTCATTAGGGAAAGGTCAGGCTATCCAACCAGGCCCTGCCTTCCTTTCTTCTTCTTCTTTGCCAGTGCTGAGCAGATAAAATTCCACCCAACCTTTTGAGGCTTTCAATCACAGCAGTAAATGCTATTCCACCGCAGCTCCTGGCTTTTACTAAAATTGTATTCTAAGCACCTTGATTATAGGGTACACCTCCTGGTGGACTAGAGAGAAGGCGAAACACCCAGAGAACATATATCATAGGAGTATGGAAAACAGGGACAACGGCTTCCCCCACCCTCCCGCCCAACATTTGTGCATAATTATGCCCAAGGGCTTTGTAGAGGAGTAGCTGGAGACCAAGCAGTTTAAAAATATCTCAGACATAAGACACTACCTTCCCATTTGTCCCATCTTTCTGACATTCGTAAATTATGTTCTGGGGTTACAGTCCAATCTCCTTGTTTCAGAGCACTGAGAGAATGTGACCAGGGATCTCTTTGAAGTAGCAACAAGTTTGAATGTTAACATTCAGCCTTATTTCAGGGTCACTTCACTCTGTGTGGAGCAAGAATGCATATCCTACAAGAGGCTAGGCTGCCCCTCCTTTCTCTCCTGTCCTTGTAAAGAGGCCTTTCGCCCCAGGCAAGCTTTTTCTTAATGACTGGCCGCCTGGGTGGGGTTTAAAATGGATCATTGTACCTTACTGCTTTGAAAGTGTTTTGGTGTTGCTTATGTTTTTTAGTATCTGTTTGATCCTTCTTGTATTTGCATGCTCACTGTCCTTAGCTTTAGATCAGGCATGTCCAAACTTCAGCCCTCCTGATGTTTTGGACCACAACTCCCAGAATTCTAAGCTGAGATTGCCAGTGGCAAAGGACTGTCCAAAACATCTAGAGGACAAAGTTTGGACATGCCTGCTTTAGATACTGTCTTTTAATGATGTAAGCCGCCTTGGGTCCTTTTAAAAGTGTTCTGCTTATATACCACCCCATAGCACTTCAAGTAGTCTCTAGGCAGCTTACAGTTTAGTTACAGTATGCAGGCTACACAGTGCTCCATAGTGAGCTGGGTACTCATTTTACCGACCTCGGAAGGATGGAAGGCTGAGTCAACCATGAGCCTGCTACCTAGGATTGAACCCCACATCCTGAGCACAGTTTTACCTGCAGTACAGGCATTTAACCACTGCGCCACGAGGCTCCTAGGGGTAAAAAGTGAATGAACAAACAAATGAACGAACGAATCAATCAATCAATCAATCAATCAATCAATCAATCAATCAATCAATCAATCAATCAATCAATCAATCAATATTTATCACTTTCCATGAAATACTTTCTTTCCCAAACTACTTATTCTGAATATAAACTCTACACATGATCCCACTATCTCCTCACTCAGGTATCAGGTCAGTCAGTGAGGCCCCAGCAGATAGTACCTGTGTCTAAAAGGTGGGAAACTAAAAGGACTGAAAGCTCAATTACCAGGGCCGTATTATTCATTAGGCTGGCTACTCTGAAACCTAGTGGCCCAGCAAAGACTAGGGGCCCATCAATTGACCAGGGTCAGGCTTTCAGCTGTAGTGGGGTGAAAGTGGCTGAGGGGGTCTGGCATGAGTTTATACAGCCCTTCCTATTGCAACAAACCCATAAGCACTGATGATGGGTCTGTGTTTGTGCATAGTCAAAATAGAACGTTAGGGCTCAGTAGTTTCTGACCTGAAGTTGTGGCCATTATTTGCTTACAGGTGACAGGCAGAGATTAGAAAAATCCCACGTGGTCAATCATTCGGACATTTCTGCGAGAGTAGGCCCATTTGAATCAGTGAAGATGTGGTGACGCAACTTCTCTGTAAGTCCCATTGATTCAATGGGCCTATTCTATTGACTACAAATGAGCAACAGAATTTCAACCAATGAGTTGTTGTCTAAATGGGTATGTTTTCTGAGCTGTGGCCACAAAATGTGTCCAGACATACCCAGTGCTAGCTGATTATATTGACATATCATTATCATATAATGATATGATAAAGCCACATTGAAACAAGTGACCCAGAGCAACAGTTGACCACTTAACTATTCAGCTGCTCAGGATGATTTCAATACTCCATTAAGTTCATTTTAAAAAACAGAATAAATTTTCATGATTTGTGGTCAAATCTATTATGAGTAACACATACAATAGCAAAACGGATCATCTTAGTGGCAAGCCTGGCATGGCAAGTGCCCATATACTGAAGTCCCATAGTCAATTCAAGTGGATGATATACTTTATTATTATTATTATTATTATTATTATTATTATTATTATTATTATTATTATTATTATTATTAAACTGCTTAAGCCAGATAGCAAGCTGATCTCCTGCAATTTCTGTACATATTGCCATGGTTTGCTAAATGGCTGAAGATATGCCCATACAGCCTCTCAAACATGTTTCAACAGTTACTTATGTGCTTCTGACAGGTAGTTCTCTTTTTCTTTCTCAGCCTGTAGATAAAATTGCCATTTTATGCCTCCTAATCTGCTGGCTTCAGCTCTTGTAAAACAGTCATGTGATGGATGGGCCCTGGCAACAAGTATGCTCCAGAGCAGATGGTTTAAGCATTGCAGACCTAAGTGTTACACCAAAGATAAGTTTCTGAGGAGGTGCCTGCATCATTTTGCTGACATCTGAGAACACCCTATATGTGGTAAAATGTCTGGAAGAAGATCGGATTTAATACAGAGAGGAGTCCTTGTTCAACCCAGCTAGGAAATTAGCAGGCCCTACTGCTGCTTAACGGCGTTGCTTTGGGTAGCAAACCCAAGCTAGCCTGGTCTCCTTGGCTGCCGGCCTGTTCTAAATAATAATCCATTAACGTCTGCCCCGTTGGCATCCTCGCCAAATACGAGGGATATCTTTTAAATAAACACTGGCAGTTCCCAGTCAGATGGAAGCAAGGGAGTAAAGGAAAAACAATCCTTGACATTTCAGTGACTTTGCAGGGCTAGCTGACACCTGGTACTACCCTGAGCTGGTGGTGTTTATGCTAAGCTTCTCTCCTCTTGGCTCCTACGCTGACTTTAAATAGAATCCCACAGGCATAATGATGATAGCAGTATCTTTCTTGGACATCCACCACAGCACACTCTCCCCACCCCCCGCTTCTTCCTCAGAAGGGAGATCCTGATGAACACGAACATCTGTGTTGCTGTCTTCCTCTAAAATCCAACAAAACAGCTCCGCCGGCCAGCAATGCCTGCTCCACGCCCTTTGTCAACAATCTGCCTTTTCCCACACTGAGCTGCCTGGAGGAGTTCTTTTTTCACACGCCTTCTTTCCTATCTGCGATTCCTTAGTTACTCACCCTCCCCATGAAAACAGTCACATTGATCTGCTGAGAACGAGCTGAAATAGTTTGCGCATCTTCAGGATTTTCCCAAACACACCTCCTTTCTCTTCTCAGTTTTGCTGCTGCATCTGCCCCTCTTATAGTGAGCAGGAATAGCAGCAGTGCTAAGAAAATAATAATAATCTGGTCCCCGGTTTTCGGTTTCTTTCTCTGTGATATTTTGGGTCATTTTCACACTTGCAAAAAGTGGATTATTATTTTTTGCTTCCATTGGTTTATAACACAAGTCTTAAAACTGGAAGAATAAACATTGACCTCAAGATAATCACTCTGAGGAATCGGACTTGTCCATAAAAGCTCACGTTAAAATATATCAGTCAGTCTTAAGGTGCCATGTTTTTTTATCTCTTTTTTGTTATTTTATTTTTAAATTTTTGTGTGTGTCTGATTCCCCCTTCCCACCCCCTGGCTTTGGATATCATATGAACAATATCCAGATGGTGCATCAAGACTTTTTGTTCCCATACCCCTATTATGTGTTGTGCACAGTGGAGGATGAGTGTAAGAATATTTATACAAGGGAAATTCCCTGTTTTGTCTTTTCCTCTGCACTCCAACTCTACTCCTTCTGAAAACCACATTTGAGAGTTAAGGGCAGAGAGGTCATGGAATCCAGAGTTAGATTTCCGAACTATAACTCAGCCATTAGTTCCATCCAAAGCCTAATTTTATTTATTATTTTAATGTATATGGACAGACACCCTGTGTGCTGTGTGTTGTGAATTACACTGATACTCTATTACAGGGCTGTCCAACTTTGAACAGGCCAAGGTCTACTTTTCCGGCCCAAAGTGCCTGAGGGGCTACTACACTAAAACCTCTACTTACGAATTTTATCCGTTCCGAGCGCATGCTCATAAGTTAAAAATTGTAAGTATAGCAGCGGTTTCCCATAGGAATGCATTTAAATTTAATTAATCCATTGTGGAGAGAACATAGTTCAATGCTTTCCTGTGGGAAGGCTGACCATTGACATGTTTCCTTTGCACCCGCTCAAGGGAGGGGCGGAGAACTTTTTTTTATTGATGGCCGGTGGGCTACTTTTGAACCCTTCGTGGGCTACTGGTAGCCCGCAGTCTACCTGTTGGGCAGGCCTGCTCTATTATGTAGCTTTTTCATCCCCTGGAGGACTCCCTGCAGATAGCCTTGTACTCAGTTACAGAAATATAAACTCTTCACTCTAAACATGAGCAGGGTGCCTCTTTCACCACCACTGGGATGAGGAATAATGTTTCCTTTCCTTCTGGTGACTCAGTTTCTTAGGGACAATGTACAGATTTTACAATGTTATGGAAAGGAACTGCACCTAATTTTTTTTTGGTTAGGGTATCTCCTTGTTTAGGTTTGTCAGTACTGTAAGAAAATGATAAAGATCCATGGTATCCTCCCTAGTTGATGGGATGCTATATCTATTCCACATTTTACTGGAATGCAGCTTCAGTAAATGTAGCACCATCTTCAGTGGATGGGGATGATGGGAGGTGTGTCCCAGCACAACTGAAGGATACCTTGTTAGGATGGGGTGCCTAGGCAGCATAGGTAGTAGAATAGTGAGAAGAAGCCTGGAGAAGAGAAGGGTGAGATGCAGTATAACAGCTGTCTGCAAATATTTGAGAGATGTCACATGGAAGATGAAGTGGGTCTGTTTGTTGTAGCTCAAGGAGTTAGGGCCAAAACGAATGGGTTCAAATTACAAGAAAGGAAATTTTGACTAAACAAACATTAGGAAGATCCTTCAGTCAGTGAGAGTTATTTGAGAATGAAATTGTTGTCCTCAGAGGGTGGTGGAGTCTCCTTTGCTAAATATTTTTAGATGGCCACCTGTCAGGGATGCTTCAGGCATAGATTTCTTTCATTGGTGGGAGCTAGACTCAATTATCTTTGGGAGTCCATTCCAGTTCTACAGTTCTGTAATTTGATGCTTCTAAGAGAAGTCTGGAAAGAGGTGGTCCACTTCATTCTGTAGATGATCTGCTCTTCAGGCGTAAACAGGGAGGACGTTGTTGAGAAGTGAGATAATGAAAAGTTTACACAGTCACTCACACACATTGAATGTTTACAGAACTAATGTTTGTACAACAACTGAACACTTCAAGGAGCCTAAGGCATATATGGCTAGATATACAGACTTCTCAAAGTTTGTGTAGTGGTAGCACTGCAGGTAAGAGTTTTGCATTCTAATCCTTTATATGGTTCTTAGAAGTGCAAGTGTACACAGACGTGTAGCATGAGAAGATAATTGGTAGTTCCTTCTGATTGTCACGTTCTTTACGTTCATTAAACTGCAAACCCATTTATGGTGTTCTTATCAAAGGACAAAAGGCACAAAGAAGCCACAAATAGTAATGTATTGGTTTGCTGTAGCACTATGCTCATTTTCAGGTTTTACAGAATTCTGCTCTGGGCAGAAATAGAACTGGCAGGGTTTCATATATAAAGGGGAGTGGGGTATGGCAAGAGAGGGATTATTTCGCTTTGTGCTGTCTTTCTGTGGTGCCTATCTAAAGCTTGTAACTATAACAGTTAAAGTTAAAGATATTGTTTTACATACTTCTTAGCTGCTGTTATGCAAGTTTCAAAACAGAGGAAACAAAATGCCTCCTTGTTCAGTGCCAAGAGTAAGAGATTACATTTAATATCTATGAAGTGTAGAAGGTAGAATCTGTGCCAGCCCAAAAATAGAAGCCAGCTCCATATCACTGTATTTTTAGTCTGAACATGTTACTCCACACCCTGTGTGGCCCATATAAGGCAATCTATGCTAACTTCCTGTTTTGGTTTCTCTGTGTACTGACATCACGTTAGTTTCAGTTTCTGAGGCAACTCGAAACAGATCCCATGTGGGCAGAATACAGACACTGGAAACATTCACAAAAAGATAACTGATTGGTTCTCTCAGCAGAAACAAACCTACTAAACAAACCTGCTGTGGAAAGGACGCCTATTTATGGACTGCTTTGGCAGTTTCTCCCTAGCTATTTACAGATATTTCTATAAGAGTTATATAACCAACAACCGATCTAAAATGAAGTAGAAATTGTTTGAACTCACACTTGCTGCATTTGTTTGTGGGTTTGTGTTTTGTTTTGGCTTTGTTTTTCAAATGAGAGATCTATCACATTTAAGTACTACTTTATTACAAATTTACATACCTTGGCTGAAATCCTTTTCCACAGTTACACAAACAGCATAATTTTTAAAAATAAATTATTGTAAGCTAAGAGCTCTCCATAGACCATATTAACTGCACAATTGTGTCTGCCTGCAACAGATGATGTCTACCGAGATTTCTTAACATACACCAGTTTGCTGCCAAAAGTTCTGCTGTTTGCATAATTGTGCAACAGGATTTTAGCCTTTGAATTGTAAGATTCCTTCAAGCGTTAAGGACTTGCAGACAGTCTTTGCAGCTGCACTGCCTAATAGAGAATGACCCTTTAATTCAAGGGGTGGAAGGTCAGGTTGCCAAATGGAGTGATCTTGTTCTGGGTGCTAGCCAGTGACCCATGGCCTCTTCCAGGATATTCTATTACATTTCCCATACCCACTGGTTTTGTATACAGATTCAGCCACAGTTTGTAGCTATTAACCATCCTCAATCTTCATTGGCCTGTTTTGGAGTTCCCAAACTATTCTTCCCTCTGATTTTGCTTTGCTTTGCCTCTGCAAACCACTTTGCTTACCCTGACTTGCTGATATCCCCTTCTTGCACCTGGATGCTGCTGCTTTGAGCATATCAGGTTCCACACACAGCAAATTTGTTCTCTCATTCTATAAGAACATAAGAAGAGCCATGCTGGATCAGGCCAAAGGCCCATCTAGTCCAGCGTCCTGTATCTCACAGTGGCCCCACCGTTTGGGAGCCCATGAGACTAGATATCGGTTTCCTGATACCACTTCCCTGCATCTGGCCTTTGAAGTACCCCGGTTTTAAGCCTGGAGATTACACATCTCCATCATGGTTTGTAACCTGTGATGGACTTTTCCTCCAGGAATCTGTCCAATCCCCTTTTGAAGGCATCCAAGCCAGATGCCATCACCACATCCTGTGGCAGGGAGTTCCACAGACTAACAACACGCTGGGTGAAAAGATATTTTCTTTTGTCTGTTCTTACTCTCCCAGCCCTCAATTTGAGTGTATGTCCCCTAGGTCTCGTATTTTGTGAGAGGGAGAAGAGCTTCCCTCTATCCACTTTACTCATGCCCTGCATTACTTTGTACGTCTCAGTCATGTAGGATGAGACCATAGTCCCTGCCTGTGGTCAGAGGCATTCCTGGAAATTAATTCTTCCTGAATTCCATGATACGGCAAACAGATTCTGAGATGTGTGAAATCCTGACCCAAATGATCTCCTGCTGATTGAAGAGGGCAACTCTTGTTTTCAGGAGGGCAGATTCTTTAGTTCGCCAGAACTGCTGACGTTCAGGAATGCAGCAAGAGCACCCTTGGTGGCGGAGAGGCTGGAATGATAATCAGAGGAAGATAAAGCAAAGTTGTTTGCCTGGAACAGCAGCACCAGGAAATGGCCGAGACACCACATGACAAAGGATCCTCGCTCTGCAGGAAAAGGGGAAGTGTTGACTTAAAGGCTAGACTTTCACTGTTCCCATTGGAGGGTCGTGTGAGATCCTCCTTGGAGCTACCTGACCCATTTGCATGAGCAAGTTGTTATGCAGACAGTAAATATCCACCACACCCTTGAGTGGGCAGACGGACGGTTTGCCAAGAGGGTTCAGCCCAGCTTCAGCCTCTCTATAAATATCAAAAGGGTTCCATGGCTCTGTGTTGCTACGTGTTGCTGCAGGGCCACGGGAAGCAGCTTGTTTTTCAATAAGTGCTCCTGTTGTTGGCACATAGAGTGGTATAGAAAAAAAAAAACAAGACAGAAGACAGGATGCCTGCTTTCAAACTGAACACTCACCCCCATTCATGCTTTTTGGTTTGTTTGTTTTTTTCACTATTTGTTAAAGAAAAAACTACCTAAGCAGATGGATGGCCCCAAAGACTCCACCCGGTGATCTAATAATAGAAGGGTAGTCTGTGTTCAACACTGTGAGCATAAACGGAGAATAAAATCTTTAAAGGATCATGGAACAGCTGGCACAACTGTTTGGGCTGCACTCTGGTGAGGCTTTATAATGCAGTTATGATGCCTCATTCAAGGGATGGAAATGGGGAAGGCTTCCAGCCAACAGTGTGTTTATCTTATGAACGTCCTGTGCTTTCTACTGCTTTCTCCATCTTTAATTCATTCACCCAGAAGCATTGTTCTTCACCCTATGGAATTCAGAATGTTAAACCCTTAAAAAAAAACAACCTAAAATTACAATTACTATTTGCCATTTTGGGGAATTCTAAGAACTTTAGTCTTAAAAGTAAGGTTTCTAACCTTTATGGGAAATTGTGAGGCACAAGAGTCCTCCAAACTGAACCACTGGAATAATGGATATTGGATAGGGATGAGCACAGCAAAAATGTTTGTCTCTATCGCTTCAAGTTGTTTTTCAAATGCTTTCATTTTTTGTGAATTGCCCTTTTCACTTTACACATAAGGGAAATTTTTATTTCACAGAGTCAAGATTCTGGTTCCCCATCTCTTGGACATTCTCATTGGCTACTGGCAGCAGCTCTTGCAAAACAATTGGATGAAAACTGTCCTGGGCATTTTGACAGATGAAGGGTCAAAAATGTTTGAACAAAAGAGGGAAACGTGAAAGAACATGATATTTTTGTATGTCCTTCTTTTGTTAATGCAAATACTTCATGATTTAAATGATCCGTTCTGGAAAACAACTAAGGAACATAAAAGAAAAAGACTGGCTTTCATAGTTTTTTTCCTTTCATTAAAACATAAAAACACATTTCCTAAAACTGATTACAATTTCTTTCTAGAAGCCAAAGTATATGTTATAGGTAGCCCGTTGTTAAAAGAGGGAATTTTTAAACTTGATAAGGTCTGAGCATTTGTTCAAGAATGTTGTAAGCATCCTGTTTAGTTTGCTTTGATTTGTGATTGGTCATATCAGCGAGCCCATGAGCCACACAGTGCTGTTGTTGAATGACAGGTCGGTACAAAATAAGACTGCCCTCATCCATGATGTCATTCTGGATGAGGGTGCTGGCCTGGCATGTATTACTGAGCCCTGGGTGGAAGAGGAGGGTAGGGTCCCCCTCTCCCAGCTATGTCTGCCTGGGTATTCGGTTCAGCACCAGTGTTGCTCAGAGGAGTGGGGAGGGGAGTTGCTATAGTCTATAGGAGCTCTATCTCCTCGACCAGGCTTCCTGCCTCTTTGGGAAAGGATCTGGAGGGCCTGTATTGTGTGTTGGGCTCACAAGACAGACTAGGGATTCTGTTGGTGTACTGCCCAACCTGCTGCATACCAACAGTCTCCCTGTCTGAGCTAGCCACCAGACTACCCTTATTCACAGAAAGCTTTATACCATGTGTTTACAATACCTTTTCAGCTTCTTTCCTTCCATAAATGCATCTCATGCATCTTGCAAATAAGAGCAAGTCCTTTTCCTTTAGGTATAAAGTCCTTTCCCCTTCCTTCTGGGAGGACCCTGAAGCTGGGCAGGTTCCCATAGGCTACACAGGCTGGCTTTTCTCCTGGCAAGAAGAGTGGAAATTGAACTCTTGACCAACTCCTTGAGCGACCAGCTGGATTGCCACAGAATATATCGAATCCTCTGTTTGTATAATCTTGCTTGCCATTGGCAACTGCAAATAATAGCAAGACTCTCAAATATTTGCAAGGGAAAGCCACAGAAGCCACCTCAACTGTTTGTTTGCCTAGCATTAGGCATCCTATTATCCTCACAGCAGATGATTAAAAACACAGATAAAATCCATATTTCCTGCCAGTCAAATTAAAGAATTACATATTTTCTTGAGAGGTAGGAAATGTTCCTTTTCTGGAGTGCAACTTATCGACTCTCCCCACTACCATGACCATTGGATTTATAGTCCCAAAAAGTAATGCTACCAGGATCTATTTATTTATTTATTATTTATTTATTGGATTTATATCCCGCTTATCTACAAGTACCCTAAGCGGCTTACACGAGGCTACAATAGCCAGACAAAGTTACAAAAAAAAATACTAAAAATAAGACAGGACAAGACAGATAAGAACATAAGAACATAAGAACATAAGAAGAGCCATGCTGGATCAGGCCAAAGGCCCATCTAGTCCAGCTTCCTGTATCTCACAGCGGCCCCACCAGATGCGTTTGGGAGCGCATGAGACTAGATATCTGTCTCCTGATACCACTCCCCTGCATCTGGCCCTTGAAGTACCCTGGTTTAAAGCCTAGAGATTACACATCTCCATCATGGTTTGTAACCCGTGATGGACTTTTCCTCTAGGAATCTGTCCAATCCCCTTTTGAAGGCATCCAGGCCAGATGCCATCACCACATCCTGTGGCAGGGAGTTCCATAGACTTACAACGCGCTGGGTGAAAAAATATTTTCTTTTGTCAGTTCTTACTCTCCCAGCACTCAATTTGAGTGTATGTCCCCTAGTTCTGGTATTTTGAGAGAGGGAGAAGAGCTTCCCTCTATCCACTTTACTCATACCCTGCATTATTTTGTATGTCTCAATCATATCCCCCCTCAAGCGCCTTTTTTCCAGACTGAAGAGGCCCAATTGTTTTAGCCTTTCTTCATAAGGAGGTGCCCCAGCCCAGTAATCATTTTAGTCGCTCTCTTCTGCACCTTTTCCAGTTCCACTATGTCTTTCTTGAGATGCGGTGACCAGAATTGTACACAATACTCCAGGTGGGGCCTTACTATTGTTTTGTATAACGGCATTATAATGTTGGCTGTTTTATTTTCAATCCCCTTTTGATAATCCCTAGCATGGAATTGGCGTTCTTCACTGCTGCCACACATTGGGGAGACACCTTCATGGAGCTGTCCACCAACACACCAAGATCTCTTTCCTGATCCGTCACGGATAACTCAGAGCCCATGAGTTGATAGATGAAGTTTGGATTTTTTTGCCCCAATATGCATTACTTTACATTTGGTTACATTAAAACGCATTTGCCATTTCTCAGCCCACTCCCCCAGTTTGGAGAGATCCTTCTGGAGCTCTTCACAATCTTCTCTGGTTTTTACCACATGGAAAAGTTTTGTGTCATCTGCAAACTTGGCCACCACACTGTTTATCCCTGTCTCCAGGTCATTTATGAACAGATTGAAAAGCACCAGTCCCAGGACCGAGCCCTGGGGCACACCGCTTTTCACTTCTCTCCATTGTGAAAATTTCCCATTGACACCTACTCTTTGTTTCCGGGATCTCAACCAGTTCTCAATCCATAAGAGGACCTGCCCTCTTATCCCCTGACTATGCAATTTTCTCAGCAGCCTTTGGTGAGGGACTGTGTCAAAAGCCTTTTGAAAATCCAGATAGACTACATCCACCGGTTCACCCAAATCCATGTGCCTGTTGACCTTTTCAAAAAATTCTAAAAGGTTTGTAAGACAAGATTTACCCTTACAGAAGCCATGCTGATTTTCTCTCAGCAAGGTTTGTTCTTTTATGTGTTTTAAGATTTTCTCTTGGATGAGGCCTTCCACCATCTTCCCTGGGACAGATGTAAGGCTAACCGGCCTGTAGTTTCCTGGGTCCCCCCTCCTTCCTTTTTTAAAAATTGGTGTGACATCCGCTATCCTCCAGTCCTCCGGCACTGTGGCCGTTTGAAGAGACAAGTTGCATATTACCGTTAAGAGATCTGCAATTTCATTTCTCAGTTCCCTAATAACCCTTGGGTGGATGCCATCTGGGCCCGGTGACTTGTTAATCCTCAATTTATCAATTAGTCCTAAAACCTCCTCTCTTTTAACCTGTATTTGATTTAATTCTTTAGTCAAGAGGGGCTCAGGCAGCGGAATCCGCTCAAGGTCCTCTGTCGTGAAGACAGACGCAAAGAACTCGTTCAATTTCTCTGCAATGTCCAAGTCCTCCTTAACCTCCCCTTTTCCTCTCTCACCATCCAGAGGCCCAATTGGTTCTCTGGCAGGTTTTCTACTTCTAACATATTTAAAGAAGCTTTTATTATTACCCTTTATATTGCTAGCCATGTTCCTCAAAGTCTTTCTTTGCCTCCTTATCATCTTTTTACATTTCTTTTGCCAGAGTTTGTGTTCCTTTTTATTTTCCTCATTTGGGGAGGATTTCCATTTACAGAAGGACCTCTCCTTGTGCTTTAGAGCCTCTCTAACTCCACTCGTTAACCATGCCGGTGTCCTCTTGGACTTAAATGAGCTCTTCTTTCTTTGTGGTATGCACTTGTGCTGGGCCTCTATTATTGTTGTTTTAAACAGGCTCCATGCACTCTGAAGAGATTGGATTCTTCTAACCCTCCCCTTCAGTTTCTCTCTAACTAGTTTCCTCATCTGAGGGAAGTTTGCCCTTCGAAAATCAAGGGTTTTTATGTCTGATTTGGTTGACACTCTTCCTCCGACATGCATGGCAAAGGTAATTGCAGCATGGTCACTGTTCCCCAGAGGCTCAGTGACATTCACATCCCTGACGAGGTCCTGAGTATCACACAATATTAGATCTAGAGTTGCCTGTTCTCGGGTGGGCTCCATGACAAGTTGCTCTAAGGCACAGTCATTCAGCAAGTCGAGAAACCCAGTTTCTCTTTCTTGCCTGGAGCTCGCATTGGCCCAGTCAATGTGGGGATAATTAAAGTCCCCCATGATTACTATCCTATCCCTCTTAGCCACCTCCATGATTTCTCTCCTCATTTCAAGGTCCCCCTCAAGATAAATCACGCTGTACAGAATTAAAACCTAAGCAGCACTTCTCTAATGAGGGAAACTGATTACGATGGCGGGCCAAAGGGGGGGAAAAATTAAGTAAATTAAACATCGCCAAAGGCCTCCCGAAAAAGATAGGTTTTCAAAGCCTTTCGGAAGGCCAGCAGGGACTCTGCAGAGCGCACTTCACTGGGGATGGAATTCCAGAGGCTGGGGGCCGCCACAGAGAAAGCCCGGGTCCGGGTCTGCGTCCTCCGGGCTTCCCGAGGGGTGGCGACCCGGAGCAAGTGCGCTCGCGCCTGCCGAACGGGACGGGCCGAGGTTGATCGCTGAGCGATCCGCTCTGCCAGGTAGTCTGGTCCCAAGCCATGGAGGGTTTTATAAACTAAAACCAGGACCTTGAATCTAATCCGGGCCGCAACGGGCAACCAGTGCAGGCGGACCAGGGCTGGGGTGATGTGGTCATAACGACGCACACCAACCACCAGCCTGGCCGCTGCGTTCTGTACCCGCTGCAGCCGCCGGAGGAGATTCAAGGGCAACCCCATGTAGAGGGCGTTACAGTAGTCCAGCCTCGAGATCACCAGAGCTTGGACCACTGTTCTCAAGGAGCTCGCGTCAAGGTACGGGCGGATCTGGGCGATCCGACGGAGATGGTAATAGGCGGACCTGGTCACCGACGCCACCTGGGCCTCCATGGTAAGCGCCGGGTCCAAGAGCACACCCAGATTCCGCACCCTCTCCGCAAGCTGGAGGGAAACTCCCCCCAGGCAAGGGAGGGGGCCACCGTACCCCGACGACGAGCCCCCGAAGAACATAACCTCCGTCTTCTCGGGGTTGAGCTTAAGCCTGTTCGCCCCGGTCCAAGCCAGTACGGCCTCCAGGCACCCGTCGAGGACCTCCACAGCTTCCACAGCAGAGGTGGTAAAGGAGAGATAGAGCTGCGTGTCATCAGCGTACTGATGACAGCAGACTCCAAAACTCCTGATGACCCCGCCAGCGGCCTTACGTAGATGTTAAACAACATGGGGGAAAGAGATGACCCCTGGGGGACCCCACAAGGGAGGATCCAAGGGGCCGATAACTCCCCCCCATGCTGTACGTACTGTGGCCGGCCCTCCAGGAAGGAACGGAGCCAACTGCGAGCAGTGCCTCCAATTCCGACCTCAGAGAGCCGGTCCAACAGGATACCGTGGTCGACGGTATCAAAGGCCGCTGACAGATCCAGGAGAACCAACAGGGTAGAGCACCCCCTGTCGGCCGCCCGGAGAAGGTCATCTTGCAGGGCGACCAAAGCTGTTTGGGTACCCGGCGGGGCCTGAACCCGGACTGGCAAGGATCGAGGCACTGCCGATCCTCCAGGTATGACTGCAGCCGGACCGCCGCCACCCTCTCGATCACCTTGCCCATGAACGGGACGTTGGCGATTGGGCGATAGTTTGAAAGATCGTCCACCGCCAGGCCCGGTTTTTTAAGAATGGGCTTTACCACCGTCTCCTTCAGGCGAGAGGGAAAAACCCCCTGGCTGAAGGAGGCGGTGGCGATGACAGAAGCCCATTCGGCCATAGTCCCTCTGGCAGCTCTAATTAGCCAGGCGGGGCAAGGGTCGAAAGGAGTGGAGGCAGGCCGGCAATGCACCATAGCCTTGGAGACCTCGACAGCAGAAACAGGCCCAAGCTTATCCAACCGAGGCGGCGAAGGCGGACCAGCAACTGGGGATGGCGGGGCAGGGCCACTGCAACCGGAGTCAAAGCCAGCACGGATGGCCTCTATTTTAGTTCGAAAAAAGGCTGCAAAGTGCTCACTACTGAAATCAGAAGGAGGAGGCCTAGCCAGACTAGGATTGCTGAGGTCCCGAACCACCCGGAAAACCTCCGCCTGGCGGTTCGAGGCCTCAGCAATTCTCAGGGAGGTAAAGGATGTTCTGGCCTCCCTTATCGCGATGGTATAGCGACTAGACTGGGCATCAACGGCAGCCTTGCTCAATGCCGTGCGGGTTTTCCTCCAGCTGCGCTCTAGCCTCCTCCTTTCTTGCTTCATCGCCCTAAGCTCCCTGGTATACCAGGGGGAAGGCCGGGCTCGGCATCGGAGGAGGCGCTTAGGGGCGATCCGGTCTATGGTGTGGGCAGCTGTTTCGTACCAAAGGTTAGCCACATCCTCGGCCGGAGTGCCAGTCATGCCACAAGGTAACCCCCCGAAGAACTCACCGAACCGCTGGGGGTCCATGAGCCTCCGGGGGCGGGCCAAAACAAGGGCCCGATGGTCCCCGCGGGGAGGGGCCGGAATCGGCAGGGAAAAAGAGAGCAGGTGATGGTCTGTCCATGACACAGGCAGGGAAACAATGTTCCCCACCTCCAGACACGAAGCCCCCGACGTGGAGGTAAAAACCAGATCCAGGGTGTGACCGGACCTGTGGGTGGGGCATAAAACATGCTGGGACAGACCCATGGAAGCCATGGATTCCATGAATTCCAGGGCAGCACCGGAAAGTCCACCGCCCGCATGCACGTTGAAGTCGCCCACCACCAGAAGGCGCGGGGACCTCAACAGAGCAGCGGCGATAAACTCCGTGAGCTCTGGAAGGGATTGTGCTGGGTTGCAGGGAGCTCGGTAGCCCAGCACAATGCCAAGTCTGTCCCGCTGACCCACCAACAGGTGAAGTACCTCAAGCCCCTGGCTGACCAATGTTGAGGCCCTGCTAACATGAAAAGAGTCCCTGTACACGATCACGGCCCCTCCTCCCTTTTGACCCCCCAATCTTCCCACTCCCTCTACCAAGTACCCGGGCGGGCACAGCAGGGCGAGGGAAGCCCCCCCCTCTGTGCCCACCCAGGTCTCGGTAATGAATGCCAGGTCGGTGTGGGCATCCGTGATGGTGTCATGAATAATGGGGATTTTGTTATGCACCGACCTGGCGTTCAATAGGAGACAGGCAAGATTGGGGGCGCTGGTGGGAGGACTCCCAGACACGTGGCAGATAGCTGAGGGGTCAGAACGGGGGACAGGCACAAGTTGCCTGACCCTAGTTCTTCTAGTCTGACGAACCCAACAGCTACGAGCGTACCGCCCACGGCCCGACACCGTCGGTATATGAGTCCCTGCAAGCATGGCGGAATAGATGGTCAAACAAGCTAAGAAGGGGGAAAAGGGGGTTCAGCAACAGGGCCAAATAAGCACAGTGGCAGATCAGCCTCTCCCTCCCCTAAAATGAATAGAATAAGTAAAAGATCAAAAAATACAAACAACAAATAATAATAATACAATACAAATAAAATGCAATACAAAGCAATATAGCAAAATAAAATACAATACAATAAAATACAATACAAAGCAATATAGAAAAATAACAGGAAAAATAACAGGAAAACCAAGGCAGGAGGGAGATGGTAAATAGATGGAACAGGCTGACTGCCAATAGAGATCAAATCAGGTACACCTGGGAGTGGGGAAGGAGAGACCAAGGTCGGAGGAGTTGATTAGCGGCAAGGTCAAAAGTGGGGGCAGGCAAGATGAAATCAGCGAGCCAGATGGAGTCAGCATGCCGGCTACCCCAGCTAATCTACCAGACACAAGTGGGGGGGCGGGCGAGGTGGAACAACATGCCGGCCACCCCAACTAAGCTACTAGTTCTGGGCTCCAACGGCCCCAAGGAAAGTTCCATTTAAGCCCTCAAAGTCCCCGCAAACGCCCTCCCCCACCCCCCCAAATCCCCCCCCCAGATCCAAGTCGGCAGCAAACGATGGTGGCCGACCTGCCACCCAAGCAGTCCAAACCCAATGTCAGAGCCCGCAAGAGGTCAGAAGCTGCGAGCTGGGGGACCCAGATGTTAGTGGGTCAGGCGCCGGATGGATGCCATGGCGCCAGCAACACCGACGGCTGACTAGCCGCCCGGGAACCCCTCTAGCTCCCAAGGATATAGGCTGGGGAGACGAAGAGGTCCAATGCACAGTGCCAGGCGGCGCGAGTTCCCCACAGGAAGCGTGGCAACAACGGCGACCTCCCCAACCTCCTCGCCCAGCCCGCCGCGGTGGAGGCTGGCAACAAGGCGCATACAGGTGGCGGCCCCCGAGGCGGCCCGCCACGATGAGGAGGGCGGACCGCAGGAGGAGGAAAGCAGGGGCGGCAGGACATCGCCGCGAGCAGCCCCCCGGAACCGGTCCGGAAGATGGAAGGTGGCGGACCGTGAGTGGAAGGAGGCGGCGGCGGCAGTCTCCTGTTGGCCCGCAGCACAAACAACAGGCGGCGAGCCGGAAGCAGAGGCGGCTCCCCAGAGCCGGTCCGCCAAGATGGAAAACGGCGGGCGCAGGTCGTAGGGGCAGCAGCAGCAGTCTCCCAGCTGGCCCGAGGCGAACACAGCAGGCGGCGAGCCGGGCGGCAATAGCCTCCCGAAGCCAGCCCGCCATGGTGGAAGAAGGCGGGCTGGAGATGGTGGCGGCGGCCGCGGCGGCAGCGGCGCGGCTTCCCAGCTGAGCCGCAACGGAGGCCAGTAACGGCGGACGGCAAGGACCGCGGTCCCCAGACAAGCCAACCAAGATGGACGGTGGCGGGCCGCAAGTGGAAGGAGGCAGCAGCGGCGGTCTCCCCAGCAAGTCCACAGCGAGGGTGACGGCGGCGAGCCGAGCGAGTTGAGCGGCGAACCGCAAGTGGCAGCAGCAGCAACCAGGGGCTCGGGCGAGCATCCCCACCGAAAGAGCCGGGACGGCTCCGCTGGTAGGCTCCGGCTCCGCTGGTAGGCACCGAGGGCTGGGGGGGAGGGACGCTCAAACCTGATCGGAGGGGGGAGAGATCTAAGAACTCCCAAGGTGGTCTTAGGCGAGCCCCTCTAAATTCCTCTCCATAGCCCTGGTCGTCCAAAAAGAATTAAGCGAAAATAAAATCGCAAGGCAGCATAATCGGAAGTGCAAAGAACAGCTGGCGTGAACAGCTGCTGCCGCCGCCCGCCATCTTCGATGAGCGTCCTGAGCCCAGCTCCCGCCCCCCACAGCAGCAGGAGGCCAACTGCTCCGGTGACTCTCTCACAGGTGAGGTGTGGGTCTTGGCTGGCAGGTGCAGATGCAGCAAGGGCTGGTAGGTGGCTTAAAAAGCCCAGGATGAGCGTCCTGAGCCCAGCTCCTCTTCCCCACGGCAGCAGGAGGCCAACTGCTCCGGTGACTCTCTCACAGGTGAGGTGTGGGTCTTGGCTGGCAGGTTTTATGTGGCAGATTTTTGCATCTTTTAAGTTGTTGTGGAGCAAAGCTTCAGGCTGTATTTGATCTGATTTCTGCAAAATCAGGAAAAGTGAAATGAGGAGGAAAAAATGATATTGTTTCCTAGCTGCTCTGTAAGCAGGACGTCCATGTCATTTTCAGGATCCACGTCTCAGTCACGGTGGAGAGATTTTCCCAAGGCTGCTGTACTGAATGGCATAGAGTCGAAAGATTATTCATGCTGCATGAATTATGGTTTTAAAAGTCTACCATTAGCAGCTTATATTCCTTCTCCTTTCTCCCATATCAGATTTGCTTAATCCAATATGTTGCTTTAATTCACTCACACAAGCTTAACGTACTTTTTGCAGGCAGAACCTCCTGATTCCGCGAAATCTCTCTTCTCTTCTTAATATAATTTACAGAGGAGCTGACTGAGGCTTCTTCAAAAGATGGTGCCGACATTATTAAACGCCAGGATCACAGAACGTCTGGATTGTTCAGTGATTTAAAGGTTGGACATTTATTTCCCTGCTGCCCCTTCTTGACAGGAGTTGGGCTTGGTGATCCATAAGGTCCCTTGCAGCAATGCAGTTCAAAAAGTTATTATTATTCTTTCTACTGGTCACAATGATTCTGCAGCCTGGTGTGCCTTTTCCACTCTCACTCCCATTGGACTAGAAAGGCAGAAGGAGGAGGAGACATCTGGTGGAGGCAGCAATGTTGTGGGCTGAACCAAGTGCCTGGTTTGTCATGAGTGTCTAGTGATCTGGCGGGCTTACATCAGAGCCAATGTTGCCCCAAGGCATGGAACACAGGGCCCAGTTTACAGCTGGCATTTAAGCTAGCAGTTAATGCCATGTTAGATAGATTTATTTTCTTTGCATGTAATTCCCATACCCACCCTCTCTTTATTGCCAGCACTTCAATGCACTCAGGTGAGCTGCCTGGTTTAACTGTTTATTTAAAATATTTATTTCTTGCCTTTTTTCTTTAAAAGGACTCGAGGCGGCTTGCATCATTAAAAGACATAATTAAAAAGCTAAAACAGTAAGCATACACATATTTTTAAAAAGTCAACTAAATATAACACTAAAAATGATTTTCATGGGCTTGGGAATGCTTTTACCTGAGGGGCAAAACTGGCCTCACTTATAGGGTTTACTGTTTACCACAGCAAACACTACTGTTCTTGTTTAGAGCTGTCTTAACACATGCAATACATTTTGTCATAGCTTTTATTTAAGGGCAGGTAGGGACTGAGCAGAGTGGTCTTACTGACTCCCCCTTTGGCTGTTCTCCTATGGGACCCTGAGAATGGGGGCTTATGTGATACCCATGAGGCCAGACCCACCTTCCAGGTGTACTGAGGAAAATTAGTTGGTATGTGAGTCACTTGATGTCTGGACATTAACATCATACTCCGGAAAATTGTTTGCAAGTTGTACCCGATAAAGTTGCAGCCAGTTTTATTTCCATCCTATCGATATTTTGTCTGTCATCTTTCCTGCCCTGTCCCACTCTGTTGGCTGACAAACCGCCTCAAAGTCTGTTACACTATTTCTTGCGTCCTTTTTGTTCAAGACTTCTTTTTGTCACTTTTGTTACTTTTTATATTGAGTACCCAGCTTGCTGGGGAGGGGGGGACAATGTGTAGCCTGCATAATTAAACTGTAAACTGCCCAGAGACTACTTGAAGTGGTATGGGGCGGTATATAAGCAGAATACATTATATAAATCTGCTTTTTTCCAGTTCTTCAAATATTTTGCTCAGTTTTATTCCACTTCCAATGAAGCCGGTAGCAACAAAGTTCTTTAGCTCTTGTGATGTGGCCTTGAAAGACATTCAGACCATTCTTGGAAAGAATATCTCAGATACCTTTCTTTCATCTTTCGCCTTGCAGGTTAGTTTGTTCAGAACAGTTGCAATGGCAAAATGATTTCTGTATGATAAGCAATTAGTGCTGGGTCCGTGTGCTGCAAGATGCATAAGAACGAACAGCTCGTTCCTCGTTGGATTGATTGCGGCTAACACCATCACTAAGTTCTTGTTCAAGAACAGATATCAAGGAAGATGGTGCCACTAGTGATGTCAAACGACAATTAAGAAAGCAGTGTGAAAATGTTGCACACATAATATATGCTTGATCCGCATTCTTGGGAAGGATTATTGTGAAAATAAAAAATACTCCAGACATCTGGTTCTAAATATCACTTCTAGTTCTTAACCTGTGCATGTATTCCCAAGAATAACAGTCTTAAGACTCCCCCCTCCCCCCCTGCACATGCCGTCACCTTATCGTTATGGGCTTAATCTCATGTTTCACTAAGATCACATTCCAAATGCCTCTGTTTTTTCTGACTTCCCTAGTGGTAGGCTGAATTTCACTATGGAGTGTGTTTTCTGTTCAGAACCTAGACCTGCTTGCACTGAGCACCAAAAACTTTCTACAATTAATGTCCTTCAGAACTGGAATAACATTTACACAGCTTTTAAATATGTGTTTTTTAAAAATCTGTTAGCTGGCTAAGGCTGCAACTGTAAACCCACTAAGAGAAGTAAGCACCACTGAACGGAGCCCAAGCCCTAAGCATGTGTTCATGGTGTGCGTGTATGTGTGTGTGTGTGTGTGTACCAATGCATCATTCTCAGCCTCCTCCTTGGAAATGTCTATCATGCTGTCCTTCTCATGGGGTGGGGGGTGCCTTTACCTGGAGGAGACCTCCTCAGTGGATGGAGGCTCTTAATCTGACCTGGATGACAGGTTTTCCTGCATTCTGGACTGCACAGAGAGCCTTTACGATATAGAAAAGTCTCTTCCTCTTATAAAACTGGTCTTCTCACAAAGAGATGTAGGAACACATGAGGAACAGGTAGGGCTAGTACACACCCTCTCTCAGTGTGTTTAGGCTACAAGGAAAATGAATCCCTTTGTAAGGCTTTGTAATAATTATTCTTTTGGAATAATGTGGACAATAATTCAGGGCAGATTCAGAACAAGTATAAACTTTGTTTAGCGACTACATATGGATCTGACAATAGAATTTTTAAAAGCGTGACAGGTTATCCTGCTGGGCATTTATTATATACAGTGGTACCCCGACTTACGACGCACCTGACAACCGAGAATCCCAATTTATGAGTGGGCTTCGGTTGTCTCTCCCCCCCCCAGCCGCCTTACGAGCAAGATGGTGGGGTCTCCCCCGAGTAACGATGGCAGTTGGGGGAGGAGAAGGGGGTCAGTCATTTAAAAGGTCTTTGAGCCACCGATCCAAGTACTTGGGTCGGTGGCTCAAAGACCTTTGAAACAGTGCACACTTTTTCCCTCACCGGGGGGGAGCAGGCGCTGTTTCAAAGGTCTTTCAGGTTTGAGGGAAGCTGCCTGTGTTTAAAGAGGCAGCTTCCGTCAGTACCTCAAATACTTTTTTTTTTCATTTTCTTTTCTCTTCCAGTGCAAGCCCTCAACAGTGCTTGCATTGGAAGAAAGAAAGAAAAATGGAAAAAACCCCGCTGCTTCTCACCCCTCACCATCGGGCCCGTAGAAATAGAAGCGGCAGTATTTTCCACTTTTTCCCTCTTCCAATGCAAGCGCTAATGGCCATTAGCGCTTGCAATGGAAGAGGAAAAAATTGAAAACACCACCGCTTCTTGCTCTACGTGCCCGATGGTGGGAGGGAGAAGCGGCGGGGTTTTTAAAAAAATGTCCTTAAGCAACCAAGCCAAGCACTTGGCTTGGTTAGTTAAGGACATTTTAAATGACCTGCGGCTCCCCCCCCATGGGGGGGGGGAGCTGTGGGTCATCTAAAGTGGTTTCCCATAGGAATGCATTGAAATCCGTTCCTCCAGAATGGATTAATTGATTTTCAATGCATTCCTATGGAAAACTGCTCCCCAACTTACGAGCTAATTGAATTACAAGCCTCGGAACAGATTAATGTCATAAATCGGGGTACCACTGGAATTTATTATATAAATAATAAAGAACATTGTCGTCGTCCTTGAAATCACAGTGTGAAAAGAGAGCATAGCAAACACATGGCACTAGTTCTATAATCCAGAACCTAAATGAAATTGCACAAAGGCCGATAAAGCCCTTTTATCTTATGTTTCTATTTCAAAAATGTGATGATTTCTAGGAAAATACACACAAACACTCAGGTCTGTCTGGTTGGAGGACATTTGGGAAATCTTTCCAGGTGCAGGGAGACTCTTGATTGAAAAAATACTGCACTCTCTTTGCTCAAGTACATTTTATGTCTTCTTATCTGGCAAGTTAGGATGATACACTTTCTGGAGGTTGGCTCCCCAAATCTTCTGTCAAGGATGTCTTCTGGCTAAGGTATATTGAGAGTTGCCATCCAAGATATCTTCCACACCTTTGACCAAGGTTAAGATGTCACACTTATACAGAAGCATTACAGTTCTGCCACAAATTAAATTCTGTGGCAAGACATTTTAAGTTGATTGGGACTTATTCCAAAGTAAGCATATCTGTATGTGCAGCCGTAGTTTAATCTACTCTTGCCAGACACACTTGCTTTCATTTTTGTAGTTGGGCGTTCCCACCTAAATATTAAAATCTGGTATTTTCTAATTGTTCTTTAACTCTTCACACATATGGAATACGACCTTTAGAATCAGGATATGAACATACATTTATATTCAGACATGTAAGGACACAAGCCAGAAATATTATTTTTAAAAACACTGAGTGAACAGTCTCTATATGTACAATAAAACTATTAAAAATGCCTGAGGGCTATAATAACATGAGCAGTCTTTTCACATGCTATGCAAGCATCATTTCTGAGGGGTGACATTTAAAATAACAACGTACAAATATGGCAGGTGTGTTTGGGCATTTGTACAACACAACATGAATGTTCAGTTGGGGGGGAGGGGGAATCCCATATACTTTGATGCCTGTCATCTTGTCATGCCCCACATAATACATTTTAGTGCGCCAGGAGCCTATTTAGGCCTACTGGACAACTATTCTCTGTCCTGCCCTGTTTTGGATAGCTTATAATTCTATCTTTTTGAATGACCGCATTATCTGTTGGGTGGAGGGCACTAGTGTAGAAAACCTAAGGTCTTAAAAACACAAGAAGAATCCTGCTAGGGCAGAACGAGGTTCTAGTTTGTACACTGTAACCAACCAGATATAATAATAATGATCATCATCATCATCACCATCATCTTAGAACTGCAGAACTAGAAGGGAGCCCACAGATCATCAAGTCCACCCCCTGCCTGGAAGGCACAGTAGGGAATAAACTTCCAATCTTGGGCTCCACCATTGGTTATCTAAACCAGTGTTTTTCAACCACTGTTCCGCGGCACACTTGTGTGCCGCGGAATGTTGCTGGGTGTGCCGTGGCGCGCATCCGCGGAAGGGGGCGAGAGCAGGGCAAGGCAAGGCAAGGCGGAATGGGGACTGCTCTTCCCCCTCTAGCTTCGCGCGCCACTGCCGCGGGGAAGAAAAAGCGGACGGACTGGCCGCCCGGAAGGAAAACAGGAAGGGAGGGCGGGGGGAAGCATGGCTTGCAGCGACTGGGAGTGGGGCCAGCGTGGGAAGTGTCCAGCGGCCGAGCGGGAGGACGGGGGGACAAGGAGAGCCAGGAAGGGCGCAGCGTCCCTGCGTTTCCTCCCTACCTGCGCACACCTGCTCATAACGGGGCATCTTTGGCGGGAAAAGGAGCCGCTCGCTCCCACCCGCAGATGGCTGGCTGGCTGGCTGGCCGGCCGGCCGGCCGCGGCGCTCGGAACAAAAGTGGGCGAACGAGGGCCACCCTCCGCTGGTCCCGCGGCCGTTCCCGACTCGGAGGTGGCGCCCGTGCAGCGGCGCTTAAGAGCGCTCAGTGGCGCTGGCGTGGGGGCCGCCCCTTTGCTCCCGTCAGGCACCGGTTCCCCTTCCTGTGCGCCCGCTCGCCCGCTCGCCTTGAACGAGCCCGGGCGGACTCCTTGGGTGCGTGGACAAAGGACGCCCGCCAAGAGGCTCTTGCGCCGGCCGGTGGATGTCCTCCCACCCCAGTCGCCCCACGCGTTGTTGAGGAGGAGGAGGCGCTGGAGGTGAGTGCCGTTGTGGTGGCGGCACAGGGCGTCGGTGGCGTCCCGGGCCACATGCTGCAGCCCCTCGTCAGGGCCTGGTTCCAGCGCACCCGCCGAGCGCGCCGCCAGCAGCAGGAGCGAGCCTGGCACCAGGCGCGCCGCCAGCAGCCGCGCCACGCTTCGCCCGAAGCCCCGCGACGCCCCCGTCACCAGGCACGCCGCCCGGCCCGGCCCCGGCCCCGACGACGACGCCTCCGGTGTGTGTGTGTGTGGGCTTGGGCTCGGTGTGTGTGTGTGTGTGTTGGGCTTCCTGATGCCGCGGGTGGCCAGCGCCCCCCCCCGCCGTGGGACCCCAAGGTCGCCCGCCCTCCCAGCGCGTCCTGCAACCGCGCAGCCCATCATCCCCAAGTGCAGGGGGGTGGGGGGTCTCGAGCCACGGCTCGATCTACTCCTCCCCCCCTTGTTAATTGTTTTTAACATTTTCTAATGGTGGTGTGCCTCGTGATTTTTTTCATCAAGCAAGTGTGCCTTTGGCCCAAAAAGGTTGAAAAACACTGATCTAAACCACTGAGCTATCCAGATGTGTGTAAATACCTCAGAAACAGGACACCCACACCCATTCACCCTAGGACCTATATTAAGATGCACAGTGGTTCTGGTACCAGAGGCAATAAGAGACACCATGGCTAGGTCTGTACCCACTTGTGCATATGCTGCTCCCATTGAACTCAATGGGGCATGCTTGGTTTGGTTGGTTTAAAATATACAGTACAACAGCAAACACAGGATGTAACAGCTTTGCACATGACGCCTGGCAAGCAGTTTTATCCCTTGTAGTAATGCAGCCCAGAAAGAAGACGCCTCATGTGACGCCCACCCAACACAGTATGCGGATCAGCCCACATCTATGTGGATGGGCCCAAAGCCACCTCATATGAACATAAGAAGAGCCATGCTGGATCAGGCCAAAGGCCCATCTAGTCCAGCTTCCTGTATCTCACAGTGGCCCCACCAAATGCCTCTGGGAGTGCATGAGACTAGATATCTGTCTCCCCTGCATCTGACCCTTGAAGTACCCTGTTTTTAAGCCTAGCAATTACACATCTCCATCATGGTTTGTAACCTGTGATGGACTTCTCCTCCACGAATCTGTCCAATCCCCTTTTGAAGGCATCCAGGCTAGAGGCCATCACCACATCCTGTGGCAGGGAGTTCCACAGACTAACAACACACTGGGTAAAAAATATTTTTTGTCTGTTCTCACTCTCCCAACCCTCATTTTGGGTGGATGTCCCCAAGTTCTGGTATTTTGTGAGAGGGAGAAGAGTGTCCATCTGTCCACATTACTCATGCCCTGCATTATTTAGTATGTCTCAATCATATCCTCCCTCAGGCACCTTTTTTCCAGACTAAAGAGCCCCAAATGTTTTAGCCTTTCATCATAAGGGAGATCCGCTGACCACTGCATGCAAGATAATAATGACTAGGATTTTGGTATAGTTAATTACCTGTATAGGTTTTTCAGCTCCTGTCCTGCCTCCTGTCAAGGCAGCCCTGAAAAAATACCCTTACTAGTGGTTTCTTCTGCACATAAATAAGACTCAAGTCCTTCCAACCTTCTTTTTGTATCACTTGAATTGTTAGTTTGCATTTTCTCTTCTTTGCCATTAATACATCTTTCATAGTGAGATGGTGACTTTCTAATGAGAATTCACTATCAAACTAAGCAGTGTTTCACACAAGAGTAATCAAACAGTAATAGGAAGTGATGGGTAATACATGTGTAGCAAGGCTTTATCCAGACCTTTGGATGAATGTCCCAGTTACAAGAAGGCTGCTTTTTTTTACATTCATTTGAGCCTTTGTGCACTTCAGTTTATCTCTTTGCCAAACGGAGATCACTCTTGTAACCCAAATGAGGTATTGTGAGATTGTGAGAGTGTTTTATTCCCACATTAAAAGGTGATGTACAAGGGCAAAGTGTGAAATAGTTGTCGTGGTTTCCAGTTTCCTGAAAACATGTTATTTGTAATAACATGCGGTGAGTGGAATGAGAGGAAGTATTAAATCTTGGCCTCGTATCAATTTGGCTGAGAAGACCAGCTAAATACATCCTCTTTGAGCATTTATTCCAGTTTCCCACATCCAGGTAGCCCCAGCAGAGTCATAAAAGGGACGCTCTCTGGGAACATGCCTGACACAGTCCTAGATCCAACATCAGCCAGTGCCTGGGATGTCAGTCTTTTTTCCTTGGGCTCTTTTTGAACAAATGCATTTCCAGCTCTTCTTATTTACCAGAGACAGTTGCTATTTTTGTGTTATGTTGTATCTCTAATCTCCAAGTGGGCGGTGGGTGTGACCTAAGAGCATGCACGTGTCAACCTTCTGGACCACCAAGATGTCTTTGCAGTGCAGCCTGTGAACCGCCTCCATTTGAGGAGGTATATTTTGATCTGTTAATAGCAATTATGTTTTCAAGTTCATCTTGAAGTGAGAGAATTCCATATAGAGTATTAACTTTCTGCAATATATTTTGGGTATAACATAGTTGTCTCCCTTGACAGACTGTAAGTAAAGTAAAGATAAAGGTTCCCCCTGCACATATGCACTAGTCATGTCCAACTTTAGGGGTGGTGTTCATCTCCATTTCCAAGCCAGAAGAACCAGCGTTGTGCAAGTCCGTGGCCATGTGGCTGCCATGGCTGAACATATTTCTGTGCATGGAACAGTTTACCTTCCCGCTTTTTATGGCAGTAACTATTTTTCTACAGTACTTACATTTACATGCTTTCGAACTGCTAGATTGGCAGGAGCTGGGGTTAATGGCAAGCGCTTGCTCCACCGCATGGCACCCGGGATTCGAACCGCTAAGTTCCCTTGATAGACTGTACCCCCATGCATTAAACAGCTCCTAGCATTTCTGTGGTAGCCAAGTTGACTTAATTTATCCCTTGAGCTAGGATCTGCTAGTTGACAGCCTTGTAACCCCATCCCCCTTTTCATGAAACATCATCATTTTTCTCTATTGCCGCCATTACCACCTAGACATGAATCTCACCACTATGGAATAAAGAGAACAGGTGGCGTGTTTGCACTCCACAATCAAAATAAGTGGATTTTGATCCACAAAATCTCACACTGAAACAAAATTATCTTCCAAGTGTTTTTCATTTCCTTTTCTCTGCTGCCAATATTTTGAGATGGACTAACATGGGCTAGGGCTTTTTTTTTTTTTTTTTTGGAAATGGCTGCAAAAGAGTAAACAGTTGAAACATTATTTAAACCTGTAAACTTGCACAGGGCCGGAGGCTGCAGTGCAACAGAATACAGCAAATAAGAGGAAGAGCTTAACTTTCTGTGAAGCAGAACAGTAGCAGCAAAATATTTGTTCAGAAAGCATTAACCTTCAGAACTGAAATGGGCTTGTTGTGAATCTGTCTCTGTTATCATCTCTAAGAAGTTATTCAGAAATATATCATTGCTATTGTTTAGGAAGAGGAGGAGGAGGGGAGGAGAAGGGATGCTTAGTTGTGTAATAGCTAATCACTATTTTGCTGCAATGATGTTGGCTAGTGGTTAGAATGAAGACTTTTCACCCTGTCCAAAAAGAGGGAAGATTATGGCTATGTATAATAGCAGAGCAGAAATGTGGGGCAGGATGATCCAAGAAAAACTTGGAAAAGTTACTTTTTTCAGACAGTTACTGCAAAAACAACCGAAACTGCAAGCCAAAGCTTACCATCTGAAGTCAAAGGACTGAATCTTCTAGACAGCCCCAGCATGTTGTGGACTAACAATGTCCTCATTAGGATACTGTGGTGTGCTTCACATAGGGCCTTTTCACACGACGCCTAAGATCCGCTGGCCACTTAAATTCAGACCAGAGATCTTAGGGGTTTGTTGCTGTTCCTGCGTTCCCACCCCCTCCGCACTCCTGGCTGCTGGCTGCGTGAGGGGAGGGAGAAAAAAAGGAAGAAAAGAATGCCGCTCACCTCTGTTCTGGTGTCCCGGCACTGCATTCAGATCTCTTAAAGGGACGGGGGGCAAAAAAAGAACAAACAGAAGCAAGGAGAGCCCAGCAGTCACTACTGTTATATCCGCATCAGGAATTTTCACCTCCAGAGAGCAGGTACCTGAAAAGTGCGCTGGGACGCGCTTAGGTGGGCGTGGTCACACTTAATTATCTGTAAACTCCGGAGCTGGTGGGGAAACAATTTTAAGCTCTGGAGCTGGGAGCCATTTGCGGCGGAGTTTAGGGGTTGTGTACAAAGGGCCATAGAGACTACAGCCAGTGCAATGCACAGCAGCTGAACTGGTGGCAGGGATGCCACGTGTAATTTCGCTTTTGAAGAGGTAGCCACGTTCGTATGTGCAAGCATATCAGGAAAAATCCTAAGGAACCAAGGAAAACAATACAAAAGGCAAAACATGTTATTTGTAATAACATGCGGTGAGATATCAATGAAAGCTCACATTAAAATATACTATTGTAGTATTTGATGCTGCCATATGTTATTGCCTTGGTCTTGTTTTGTTTCTTGGGATATTGTATGATCTACACGTGGCGTAGCACCAGTGACTGATGAACTAAACTGAAGTAAGTAAGGAGATATACACCACGGTCTTACCAGAGTTTTCTGTGTATATAAATTCCCTACGTATTTTTTTTCTGCGCGGTCACGTGGTTTTTAATGTGCAGTTAGTGTCCTCTCTTCTGCGTTGTATTTTCGTATTCTGGTTCGGTCTCTACCTATCTACTTCGCATTTTGTCCTTCTTTCCGGGACTAGTTTCCAAGCCTCCGTGGTGATAAAGGGGAACAACTGATTTTACTGGGTATTTTTAGGGTCCGGTCGTGGTTACAGAAGCAAATAAGTAAGCATTTTTGAGTGAAGTTTCTAAGTCCAGCCCCTGGCGGTGGTTTAGGAAACTTCGCTGAAACTGCTGTTCCAGGGGCATGGTTGGCCGGGACCAGAATTTACTTTTCTTCCCGGTTAGCACGCGATCTTTTACTGCGCAGTTCGCCGCCGGGAAACTATGCAGAATACGCTGGTAGGACCGCGGCCATAGTCGGAGCTTGGGGACTTGTTTAGGCTACAACTCCCAGAATCAATGAGTGGCCTGGCAGGCTGAGGGAAATGTGCCAGCTAAAAACCCCTTCCCCTAGAAAAAAAGAGAGAGAGAGAGGAGGGGGGAGAGATGTAAATTTCCCAGGCTTTTGTATCAGAATGCTGGAGGAGTGAAGGAGGAGGCGTGGAGTCAGGTCTGTGTCAAACAAAAAGCTGGGAGTACTGCTGCAGGTTGGCCTTGAAATTGGAGGGTGGGGCTGGAACACTCATGTTTGATCAAGGGACACCCTGTCCTTGAAGCTGCCCTGGCACACACTGTGCTACAGCATCTGTATCTCTATCAAAACAGTCCATGAAGAAGGGCAGCAAAGAGCAACAACTGGGAGGAAACAAGCCACTTGGACATTCCTTCACTGTTTTCTCTGAAAGCTCTTACAGTAAGAGAACACTCTAAACCATGACCAGGGTGTATAAGCAAAGGAAGTGCAGCAAAAGTAAAAAGAATCTAAGGGCAGCTGGCTAGCCTGTGGGATCCACACTCCTCCAACTTTCCAGCACCTGAACACCCTTCTGTTTCCCTCCCTCCAGGATCTGCAGTCAGCGGCAGCTGCCTCACATTGCCTAATGGAATGCCTGGTCCTGGTAATGAGATGTCTATGTGCAGATTTATATGCACCTTCTCAACCTTTCACTAGTGCACTGAGGACCCATCCATATCTTTTCACAGGGAGAGTTGTATACAGTACACTGTGGCAGCCATTTGAAGCCACTTTTAACAGCCATGGCTTCATCCTATAGCACTGATTCCCAACCTTAGGTAACCCTGATCTCCTTGGAATACAACTCCCAGAAGCCTTCACCACCAGCAGTGTTGTTGGCTAGAGTTTCTGGGAAACTGCAGCTTAAGCAAGGTCAAGGACCATTATCGTATGGAATCATAAGACTGGTAGCTTGATCAGGGACTCAGACTTTTTGCTAGAAAGATGAGGAGTGTTCCTGAACCGCAGCAGAGAGTTCTAAATCTAGGCTGGCTGGATAGGCCACTGTGTTAGGTTGGAAGTTTAATTCCCCCACTGTGCCTCCTGCGAGAAGATCCAGCCTGTATAACCCTGGGCAACCTGCACAGACCCAGGACACTCCCAGAAAAAGCCAATGGTTAACCACCTATGAATACTCCCTAGATAGAAAAGAGCACTAGAAATCAGAACTGACCTGATGGCACTACTCAATTGTTATTTATTCCTAAAACTGCACATCCAAGAATTCTAGCGCATGGAGTCATGACGGCTAAAGTGCCATCAATCTGCTGTAACTGTGCAGAGATACCCAAACTGTATCTTCTGGGCAGAAGACAAATTTGAACTGTAGATGCACTTTGATGCAAAAAATAGTCAGGGGACCAAAACACAGAAACATTTTTTAAAAATGAGAAACCAAATCACTGGGTCTAGCCACTGGCTAGTGGATTCTTCAAATGAAAGTTCAAAAATTATATCATGTTCTATATGGGAACTGCAGCTGGCTGTGCCTCTTCGACATTCAAGTTTTCTTGCAGTGTTGTTACACATCCACTCTTTGGGGTAAATTACACCAATACAACAGACACATGTGCCAATCAGCTTTTTGGTATGTACAGTAACCCTCCGTCTATCGCAATATGCGGAAAATGTGCAATATGCGGATGCAGGTCGGGGGGGCACAATTTTAAACATTGCACGCTGCTTCCCAGCGGGGGGGGGTGCGGGCAAGCGGTGAGTGCTCATCTCCATATTCAAGCAGAAACAGCCAGTGTTGTGCAAGTCCATGGCCACGTGGCCAGCATGGCTGCAAGGAAACGCTGTTTTAACCTTCCTGTTTTTTATGGTGGTACCTATTTATCTACTTGCATTTACATGCTTTCAATTCAAACTGCTAGGTTGTCAAGAGCTGGGGTTAACAGTGGGAGCTCGCTCCACTGCATGGCACCTGGGATTCGAACCACCAAACTGCCGACTTTGCAGTCAACACTGAGCCTCCACGCCCCTTATAGTGCCATTTGGAGAGTACTGGTAGCTAAAAGGAGCAAGCCATAGAAGTTGTGAGGGTAGGAACCCCACCTGTACTGCTCCTTTTCCTCCAAGGCAATCTCCATAGGCATCTTGTATGCTTAGATTTTGTTGAATTCTAAAACCTTGGTGAAGATAAGTTCCCTGTTTTCTTGGAAAGGACAGATCAGGGCTGAGAGAACAGACCAGATTCCATGGGTGGGCCTTTATCTGCCTGAAGCCTGATGAGACGATTGCAAATCTATGTGCATTTCCATTCAGGTGGAATCTTCTTTGGCTTAATCTTATATATTTGGTTTCTATCGTAAACCAAATATTTGCTGTACTGGGAGCAACTAGCACACTAATATCCTTTGGAATGGTTTTGCAATCCTAAAGATTTCCATATGTGCTTTCCAAACTGATTGGATAAGCAATATTCATTTTATTGTTCTCTGGGAACAAAAAACACAGGGTAGATAAAAATTTCTAACAAAGACCATTAGTAGTGGAGAAGATAGCAAGAGATAAGACAATAGAAGGAAACCATTAAACCATTCCCTTCAGACTCAGGGATGGGACTGCATTGTGCAAGCCAACCCTCCCTATTTCTCTTCACAAGAAATACAGTTCAAGGATATCAAGCGAAATGATGTACAGAATATTTCAATTCAGACTCAACTGAAAAACACTGAAATATTCTCCCCCTTTCATCTCTTGTATCCATTTCCTTTACACTGTGCCCTGCACGAAGTTATTATAGTGACTGGATAAACATTCTAGATGTAAACCTTTCTTTCTTTCTTTCTTTCTTTCTTTCTTTCTTTCTTTCTTTCTTTCTTTCTTTCTTTCTTTCTTTCTTTCTTTCTTTCTCTTTCCAGAATAATGGGGTCAGGGAGCACCATGGCCTTAAGGAACTGGGCGTGAGCAGCGGGAAAGGTACTGGGCCATCTTTAGTATAAGTGCATGTCATTCTCTGTTTCCACAGACTAGAAAAGTCACAGAGCAGGTTATGCCCTCTTGCTATTTCCATGGAAGAGACGACCATCCAATCAGCCCTATCTACGAGGTTGTATCTTAAGCAGCAAGCATGTAGGATTATAGCCAAGAAAGCCACTCCTTAGACTGCAAGTGAAACCCTCCAGTGCCATTCCTGATTCACACAAGCCTCTTTTTAAAGCTTGGGGGAATGATTTTTGTTTTGGACTATGATTCCTAGACTTTCCTATGGATGTTGTAACTTGCCACCCTCCCCAAAATGACAACAGCAGCAACAACAACAACCCACCCCTCTTCAAAACTCTACTCTATCTGCAGATAAATAACCATCAAAGATCCATGTAAGCAGCCCTAAAGTAACTTTCAAATAACAGTTTATAGGCTACTCTTGAACATCAAAAGGCTTTTTAGAGGGCCACTCCCAAATCCTGGAACTCCCTGTCAAGAAAAACTAGGATAGCACTCTCTCTGTTGTCTCATACCCAAATGAAAGCAATTTTATCCAGGCAGGGTTTTTTTTTTAATGTAAATTGGCCTACCTTTGAAAGGTGGGGTGGGGGCCTAAGGGACTGGACTTAAAAGGGTTCTTAGCATTGCTTGTGAAAAAGTCTTGTAATCTGGTTCTCATTACTGACACTTTCTAAAAAATGCAGAACACCAGGCTAGGTGACAATGGGCGCTCTTACACGACCCCTAAAATCCACTGGCCACTTAAATTCGGACCAGACATCTTGGGGGTTTGTCGCTCTTCCTGTGTTCCCACCACCTCCGCACTCCGTCGTTCCTGTCTGCATGAGGGGAGGGAGAAAAAAAGGGAGAAAAAAAATGCAGGCTCACCTCCATCTGCCGGTGGAAGCCGCCCCCAGCCCATCGTGGTTGTGATTCCTGTCTCTAAAAGGGGCGGCGGGGACAAAAAAACAAACACAAGGCGAGGAGAGCCCGGCACTCACTGCTTTACATCCGCATCAGAAATTTTTCACCTTCGGAGACCAGGTACTTGAAAAGTGCACTGGGACGCGCTTAGGTGGGCGTGGTCGTACTTAATTTTTTTTAAAGTGCAGAGCTGGTAGGAAAACATTTTTAAGCTCCGGATCTGGGAGCCCTTTGCCTCGGATTTGTAAAAGCGCCCAATGTTTGATCAATCTACTCAGAACAAGACTGTTCAACATGTATTGAGATGGACATTGACAACCAGACAGGAGGTCTCAGCAGTTACTTGGGACAAGCAACTCCTTGGATATACAGTAACTATGTGCTGCAAACAGCGTGTACAAGATATTTGTTCTCGACATAACTAGTTCTCCTTGTAGCCTCCTTTATGCATTTCAAGGGGAGAAAGACCGGTCTTCACTGCCACAGAGACAGTCTTGCTTCCTCTTGTGATCTACCTCTAGAAGCCCTCTTATTCATCCGTATTAAACTAGGAGCACATGTGTGTGTGTGTTGTTTCATTACAGTAATGACCAACTCTTTTTGACTCCATGTCCATGGAGTTTTCTTGGCAGGAATACTGGAGTGGTTTGCCATTTCCTACTCCAGGTGCCTACAGCACCTGGTATTCCTTCATGGTCTCCCATCCAAATACTAACCAGGGCTGACCATGCTTAGCTTCCAAAATCAGGTGAGATCGGATGTGCTTAGGGCATCTAGGGGGACCTAGCACATGATCAAGCAGCAATTCTGTGGCACCAGATGTTTTCAGATAGCAAACCCAGTAGTTAATCCTTCTGGCAGCTGTAGTCCAAGAATGGCTGGAGACTACATATGGAAACCTCTGTAATAAAGGCATAAAACATCTGCTTCCCCACATAGCCAATGGGGATGCCTCACAGACAGGATTTTGTATATCATGCTGGACAAGGTAATCTGTCACTTCTGAAACGGGTGGAACAAACAATTTTTCTTGAAAGCCACATTTCCCTTTAGACAGTGTCCCATTAACTGTGGATGACTCTTGAGAGCAATCCATCTCGAACTACTCTAATTCTTTGAGTTGACGTCCAGTTTGCCTTTTAAAAGATAATGGAGGGAAATTCTTCCTAGTCTTATTATTTTATTTTGAAAATGCTTTCATCCACACAGATCACGGTAGTATTTAAAAAACAGGATTCTGTGTGTGTGTTTATACATAATCTCCATCTAGGGGGGACCAAATTACAGAGAGCTTGCTTTGTGTGTAAAAGGAGCCATCATTACATGTGTAATTGGACTGAGACTTTTAGTCATCTGGTTCTGCAGGACCAAAGTGTGCCACCTCTCCCGATCCTTCTCTCTCAAAAATAAAGCACAAGAGCTAAAAAACAAGTATTTAAAATTATCAAAACAATTATAATAGCATGCTGATTATAAAAGTTCTGCTCTCACAAAGGCTTGTGTTGACCTTACTCCACAATATCCCTTTTCCGAGACTAACGTGTAAACATTTTAACAGCTCTAGAAATGCTACTGTTTAAGATAACACAAATCACTGGCTGTGCTGATGTTTTTATCTGCATGTAAGTGCTTCACTGAAAGTAATAATGGTAGATTTCCTTATTAATGCTAAGTGGCATTATCCATCTCTGCTCTGTAGACCCAGAACCAGATGAAGGTACACTCAGAACCAACGTTATCAAATGTAATGGGGTCCATAGCACTGAAGCATTGCTGCGTGGTGGTGGAGGTGGTGGTGGTGGAACTGTACATTATATATGATTTCGGGGCTAAGCCTACCTAGCTTACGCATAAACACAACACTGAAAATGAAGATGGTATCACCTTGTGTCATTGCAGTGGACACTGGATTGAATTTTAGCTCATATGGAGAGCAAGATTCTACTGTTTTCAGATTTATCTTTCTGAAAGCCAAAGCAAATCCCTCTTCCTTGGAGGACCTGCTGGAGATGAGTTAGGCATGCCAAAAGAAATGCCACATTGTTACTCACTGTTGCACATGCAATTCAGCTTGTTCTCTACTGTGATTCTGACTACTCTTATGAAAGAGAGTCAATGACTAAATCCAATTGCTGCTCTTACTTAGGAGGCAACTCCATTCACATATAATACAGGAAATGCTCTGGAACCACCTAGGTAGGCCTTCATTTTGGAATGGGTCCGGTTCTGAAATGAATTACAGCAGCACAACTGCTGTTCGGAACTTGGACCCACAATGCAAAATTAATTCACCCATTGACTTGCTTTGCCTTACCTCGCATGGGGCTAAATTCCAACCAGGAAGTAGCCTCCAACATGTCATCGTTCCTTCTCCCTGGCACTGGCCAATCAGGAGCTGTGCAGGGACATGCATCATCCCACCTCCCTGTCTGATTGGCCAGCACCATGGAGAAGGAACAATGATGCCTCAGAGGCCACCTCCTGGTTGGAGTTTAGCCCCGAGCAAGGTAAGGCAAGGTAAGTCAACTGGTGATTTCATTTCAGAGGGTGGGTACAAGTTCCGAACAGCAGCTGAGCTGCCGTGATTCGTTTCGGAACTGAACCCATTAAGAAATGAAAGGCCCATGCCTGTTCTCCATTAACTATATGACATACAAATCAATGTGAATCAATCCAGAGTTTACCACCCAGGTTGCCAGTTTCCTCCTCTCTGTTGACTTCTGTATGCTTGTCTAAAGCAAAGACATCTGGGAAACCTAGCTTCCTGGATGCGACTTCACAGTAGATCCAGTCACATTTTTTTCTGCTGTGTATTTCCATCAAGGAAGTTTCGTCTCCCGAGTGAGTAGGCTTTAGAGTTGCTCCACTATATTAGTGTAAAGATATGAATCTGGGCAGTTGTACTAATCCATATAACAAAACAATGCAGTCAGTGTGCATCTCCCCAAGCATTTTCTTTGTAAAGCTAATGGGATTGCTCAATCAGAAGGATTAGGTATTACAATGTATTGTTATTGTGGGGTTGCAGCTAAGCCTGAGGTTGGGAACCTGTTTCACCTTGAGGATGGAATTTGAGATCAGCAGAAGAATTAGAAGCATTCTTGAGGAGAGGTGATTCTAGTGGAAGGAGGGAAAAGCAAAAAGATGGGAACAAAAATACAGATATAGTTTAGCTTAAAGTTCTTGCACCACTAATTAAGTGTTAGGAAAGGCATTATAAATCTTTTAGCATTGAGAAGGGCCAGGTCTCTATTAGTTTTTTTTTTAAATACGTTTTTATTAGAAAATTGTAATATACAAAAAAAAAGTCAAGTTCAAAACATTAGCAATACAAAATCATTCTACCACTAAAATTTGGCTTCCCTCTGTTCTTCCCGTGGTTTTAGCGTTATTCATCTCCTAGCCTCCTTTCAGACAAACCCCTTTATATACTTATAAAAAAGATTTGAAAAATAAGTAGTAATCCTTCGAACTCTATCCTAATCCGGTAAGAGTCTTTAATTCCTTGCAATGAATCTCCATGTAGTTCTTAAATTTTTGCCAATCTTTTTGGAACTTCTGGTTGTCTTGATCCCTCAGTCTGCACGTCAGTCTGGCCATCTCTGCAAAGTCCAATATTTTCGCCCTCCATTCATCCAAAGATGGTATATACGTTGTCTTCCAATTCTGTGCCAGGAGCATTCGTGCCGCTGCTGTTGCATATAGAAATAGAGTCCTGTCTGCTCCTTTAATTTCATTATCCACCAACCCTAACAGAAAAAATTCAGGTCGTTTTGGGAATGTACACTTTAACATCTTTTTGAGTTCATCATATATCAATGCCCAGTACTCTTTCACTTTCTCACAAGTCCACCACATATGATAAAAATCACCTTGTTTCTCTTTACATTTCCAACAGTGGTCATCTTTCATCCTATGGTCTCTATTAGAGGAGAGATACTATCCAATGGCTGTGTCACAGGTGGTGGTGGGATGTTGACATTTGAGAATCCTAGATTGACTTGCAACCCAGGATGTCTTGATCTGGTCCTAGGTCAGTGATGGTGAACCATTTAGAGACTGAGTGCCCAAACTGTGATTCAAAATCCACTAATTTTTTTTTGCAAAGTCACAATACAGCAATTTAATCTGAATACAGGTGGCTGTGAAGGGGCGATGTCGGGTGCCCACAGAAAGGGCTCCGAGTGCCACCTTTGGCACCCTTGCCATAGGCTCGCCAACACTGGCCTAGGTCATTAAGTTCTTCATCCCGTAGCTAAGCTAAAAAACAAGTGGGAAACTGTAGGGGAATTGTAACACTGTTGTTCCTCCTGCTAATATATATAGATATACATGCTACAATTTCAATCCCTGGAGACCTGCCTCTGCTCCACCACTGTAGGAAGATGGAACAATGGCATTGGTTTACTGGGCATACTTTTTCTGGATAATGGGGAGGACTGAGCTTACAAAAGGCCCCTGGTTGAGGAGAGGTGATCCGGGGGATATGGCAGACCTATAAACATCACTGAAAAAGGAGGGCTACAGAGGACACTGGGTTACAGAGAGCTACAGAGGCAAATATTTATCCAGAGGTGAAAATTCAGAAATGGTTTTCATAATTTGAACAAAATTACAGTGAATCTCACATGAGAGGAAAAGGTGACGTGTGTCAGTGAGGCCAGATGTCCAGGTCCTCACTGTGGACAGACAACATCCAAGGCCTCTGTTCAGTACTTTTGTGGCGTTACTTCATTTTTGAAGGACACTTCAACTGGACAGCTGTACAAAGAAAGGGTACCTTTAGAAGGAGACTTGCCCTCAAGCAGTCCTTCCAATGGGGGATTGTCCTCCCTAAAAAGAGGACTTATGGCCACCCTGACGAAGGAGTCTCATTATCTAGGGCAGGCCATGCTTGCGTTTCCTTTTCTCCCCTTCAAAGACCCATTTTTGGACTGTCCAATAAGATTCCATGTGTGTACCAAATTGCCTTGTTCTGTCCATCATATAAGCCTTTTTGCAGGTTCAACCCCACCCCCAGTAAGTGAGGCCCTATATCTGGAAATGATAAAAAGAGCTTTGGCTTCACTGAAAACATAAGTATCAGCTTCGGGGCTACCAATCTGGAAATATTTATTTAGCAAATTGAAATGAAGAAGGGTGAAGGGAGCCTTTGAAGGGTCTCAAAAGGTATGTTTTTATTTGGTATGGACATGGGCATAAATTTGAGATGTCTGCGAAAGGAATTTGGCGAAAGGGAATCAGGAACAGCAGGAGGAGGAGCTGAATGAACATGGCATTTAAGAGGTTAACCGAGCTTTCTAAAAAGGAAACAGATTTGTCTCCTAGACCTAGCCCCACCACTGGAAAATATTAAAACAATAAAAATAAGAAGCAGCAGAGTATGTTTTTGTAAAGAAGCAAATTTCCTGCCTGCTGTGGCTCTGATAAATTTCAGTCAGGGATGACAAAAGAAGTGAGGAGAGGGCAGAAGGGGGAGGGGAGAGAAAGAGAGAGAGAGAGAGAGAGAGAGAGAGAGAGAGAGAGAGAGAGAGAGAGAGAGAAATTAGACTTCCTGGAAAACCAGACATTAATTGAGGACATCTTCATCAGCAGAGCAGCTGGTACGGCCTAATCATCAGCACAAAAGCAAAGCCATAAACTGAAGAGGAAACAGGGTGGAAGAGCCTGAATCAAACTTTCAAGATCACAATATGCAAAAGAAGAAGCAGCAGCAACAGCAGCAAAAAAACAGAAGAAAGCCTTCCTGAATTGCAGGCAAAATACCAAAGGACGTGCCAGAGGCCTGAGCAATAGAACAGGCCCACAGTGCTTCTGTTCCTTATGCCAGCTGCTGGTATGGGTTCACCAGTGGGTGGCTGCCTGACAGGGCTGCCGCCGGATGTCTTCTTACAATGCTGCATGAATCACAAGGGCAAAAGATCCCTTCAGTCCCCATAGAAGCTGTGGAAGTCGCCAGGTGATAGCAGCTTTTTATGGTCCATAGCAATGGAGCAGCTGTGGCTGTGCAGCAGCAGCAGCAGCCATTCCTTTCCAAAATTTTTCAAACCACAGTTGAAAGAAATTGCACAACTTTAATAGGATTTAGGATTCTAATGGATGCTCTCAGAAAAAATAAATCCCACTGGAATTTATTGGGCTTACTTTTAAGAAAAAAAAACATCCTGGCTTAGATCCCAATGTAGTCTGTGTTAAGAGTTGCTCCACTAAAATCAATGGCCAGAATGCAATGATTACCCCTCTGAGAACCAATGGGCTTTATACAGTATAAATGCTGACTTTCCCACTGAGCAGTTGATTTGATGGATCTACTTTGGGGCTAACAACTGGATTTAGAACAATGGCTAACTTAAGTCCTCCAAGGATCAATAGGTTGACCTGAATGACAGCTTCTATTTGGATCCAGCCCACTGGTTTGTGTAGGCCCAGGCTCAAAATGGAAAGTACTAGATATCTCTGCAGTTGCCATCATAAAATAATAATTCTAAACATTAGTGGGTAAAGGTGATGGTGACCTTAATTCTGTGCAAGTGTCCTTTCCTACATACAGAAGCAAAGAAGAATTCTAATCTGTGGTCACAGGTTCTTCCCCCTCACACATTAGTGATTGTGCCTCACAGCCAAAGTGCCTAATAGCCGTTTAGCTATTTGAATGCCAGAAAAGTGTAGCTTACAAATAATATAACGTTAAGGGACACACACAGAGAACAGCAATTAAACTACAAGGCAGCAGGATTTAATAAGTTGGCTCAGATGGCAGTGATTGTCAAGATGGGCTTGCTCAGATGTTGTTGATTGTCACAGAATGAGCATACAAAACGGTTAAGTTGCAAGATGCCGAGGGATTTTAATGGCTTTCTGTACACTGGCGGGAACATCCATTCTCTAAACTTAATTGAATCCATCCTCCTGTCTTCTGAATTCATTGAGCATCCATTCATGGCGTCAAATCTTAGAAGATGTAACCTTGAGGTTGTTCTGAGGCTGACTGCTTGTTTAAGCTCCTTGGAGGTTTTGTTTTGTGTGCTTGGGGATCTTTGACTTCTGCTATGTGAAAAATCAGATATCCAGATACAGACGGCATGACAACTTGCTTGGCAGAAGTATGTGTGAAAGGCATCAAGACCTTAGTAGTCGATAAGCTCAGCATCAGCCAAGATAGTGGTCTGGCGGCAAAGAAAGTGAATGCAAATCCAGGCTGCATCCACAGAATTATAGTGTCTGGATCAAGAGAAGTTGTAGAATTACCTTATTATGTCTTGGTCAGAGTTCACCTGAAGTACATACAGGGTGAAGGTTGTCAAGAATATGGAATGCGTCCATCAGAGGGAAACCAAAATAATAAATTTACTAAATAAAGGCTCTGAAACCAAGTCCTATGAAAAATCATTGAGCAAGGAAGGCATATTTAGAGAAGAGAAGAGAAGAGAAGAGAAGAGAAGAGAAGAGAAGATTGACTGGTGATGTAGTAGCCCTCTTCAAATAATTGATGTATTGTTATGTGGGAAACGGAGTAAACTTGTTTTCCACTGTTTCAGAGGGTAAGACAGAGGGTTTCAGAGGAACTTTGATTTCTGGATCATTGGAGTCCTATCCAGCTCTATAATACTATCACTGAGGGATTTCATGATTTCATTATTATCTTATAGCATCCACCTCCTTTAATATGTACACATTGCTTTTCCTTGTCAAAACTGATATCCATATGGAACCACCACATAACAATTGGAACCCGGATAAGGAAGAAACCTGTAGAAATTGAATCAATAGCACTTCTATTCTTCTTCTGTAAGGTATTTCAATTAATTATCTGATCAGTTGCTGATAAACAATGATGAGTCAACTGTGGAAGGGAGAAGGCCGTACCTTTTTTCTGTAGTCATTGAGAGAAGACTACTGTATATATAGGCTATTAAGAATACTTAGTCTCCAGCGGCTACAAAACTGAATTACTTGGTTGCCTTTGGTCAAGAAGGTGTTTAATCTTCCCTGATTGTCTTTGGTTTTGGTAGCATGCGGTTGAACCACATCCTTTCATGGCATCAAGCATTTTATTTCAAAAATGATGCAAAAGAAGCTGATCACACACACTGATTCTTCGCTTACAAATAGATGGCGAGCTTATGAGGAAAGTTCCAGTTTTATAAGTTCTCCAGCAAACAAAGCAAACTGTTTTTGCTCCTATAATATTTCATTATGTTCTGGTGGTAACCCTCAGAGTACTTTCCCATGAGATGGCAGCTTGTCATGTAGAAACTCGTTTGATAAACAAAAACAACCAGATTGTTTGCTTGTGGTTGAAACAGATCAAGATACTTTAAAATGCTTTTAAAACACCCCCCCCCCAAAAAAAAGCATTAACTCTGCCGGCTGGTTCAAGTTTACTTTAAGAAATAAGAAAGGGAATTTTGGTCACAGTCCACAGGATGTTTCAAAATTCCAGACACAGTATGAACAAAACCGCAGAGCTGTGCATAGCCCTAAATTCTCCCATCCATACCCCTTGCTGCTGCTATGGCTGCTTTGATGGACCACCACTTCAAATCTTAACTTTCCTGACTGGCTTAGCAATTTGTTCCTCATATCGTATGGCAAGTTTCTGAGGCTTCAGATGTATAGTGGCATTTGCTTCTTGTCCTAAAGGGTGCTGGGGGAGGGGGGGGCACAAAAGCTGAGCATGAGGATCTAATTGTCTGATAAACCGAAACATCTGTTGGAGTCATGAACAGTTGATTAGCGGAGTTCATTTCTAGGGTAGAGCTTTCAGTGGAACTCTCTTGTTTCTGAACATTGCATGTGTCAGCGATTCCCAGCAGACAGGTCAGGACTCCCAGCTGGCTCGTAGGAGCCTTGTGGTTGAATCGCCAGGTTGTTGGTGGTGTGAGGTCAGTCGCAGGGCTTTAGCAAGGTAACTGTATCTTTATATTGTGCACCATGGGGCGTACATTCTTGCTTTCTTAGAACAGGACCCCATTACTCAGATGTCGGTTGGATAAAGATGTTCCTGCAATGCTTCCCAACCCTCTTCAAGAGCTTCCTGAATTGTGCCCATTCTTTTAGGCTGATTAAGTAGAAGATACCCATTCCTGCAAGTTCCATGACTTGTACCTTTACAACATCCCACCCTCTGCCAATATTCAGTTGTCTCGCCTGATTTGTATCTTTTACTGACTGCCTTCCCTCCTGCTATACTGGGCCAGAATTTTCAAACATGTACCTTTGCAGCCAGAGGTTGGAACAGGTGTTTGGGGGTAGCACCTCCCAGAATATCCCAGCCTGTTGTAGCAAGAATCTCCTTCATGTGTGACAACGAGTCATCTTTCCGGATGCCTGGTATCAATCCCTACCAAATGAAAACTGCCCCCAAACCCTTTCACTGAATTTTGGATGGCTATTTGGTGTTTGCAAACAGAGAGTCCTTCTTCTGGATTATCCCTTTACCAAATCAATGGAACAGAGTTCTCTGTCTACCTTGCCTACATCTTGAGGGCTGGCTCTATATGGCCCTTTCAATAGGAGTAAGAACATTTTTGGTGAAACACACACGGCTATGCTATTTTGGTGACCCAGCCCTGAGTATGGCGAGCAATATGTGTGATACAATAGCTTGTGACTGCTAATTTTAAAAATCGTAAGCAGCACTGTTAAACCAAACTGAGTTCATTATTAAAAGTTTCAGAATTGTAGCCATCAGTTTTTTCATCAGTTAAATTCTCTCTCTCTCTCTCTCTCTCTCTCTCTCTCTCTCTCTCTCTCTCTCATAGTTTCTCACGTGTCTATATGGATGCTTATTTTTCCACAAGTCCCAACAAGAACGTATTCTAGCCTTAACAGCTCCTTCACAAAATACAGTTCTCAGCTGTTTCTAACAGCACAGCTCTTAGCAAAATATCACACAGCTTTCATTCTGAGACTCCAACTTAATATCTACTTCCAATTGCTCTAACCGCTTCTAACAGTCTCTCTAAACTGGCTCTAGCTAACTATCTCAACTCTGAGCTCTTATCTGCCTCATATATTTTTTTTCTTTCTCTAGCACTCTTTTCTCTCTCACACACATTCTTTATAGGTGTACAAGCATCTCTACAGCCAGGCATTGTAGCACCCTATCAGCTCACAGTTCCATAAACAAACATTCCATCACACACACACACACACACACACACACACACACACACACACACACACACACACACACACACACACACACACACACACACAGAGAGAGAGAGAGAGAGGGAGAGAGAGAGAGAGAGAGAGAGGGAGAGAGAGAGGGAGAGTTTTAAAGATTCTCCTGGCAGACATACAACTTAGCACTGTCAATCAAAACCCAGTAACTCACTCTGTCAGTCATTCAAAACCCAGTCATATCAATGGAAACCTGTATACACCCAAGTGAATACAATGTGAAATTGCCAGGGGAGATTCTGGGAGTCATTGTTCAAAAATTATTCCCACTCTCTCCAAGCTCTGGTTTTAGCCAGCTGTTTTCACTGAGGCAAGAACAGGAGGTATCTCTAATTTGTCCACTAAAATCACACACACACACACACACACACACACACACACACACACACACACACACACACACACACACACACACACACACACACACACACACAAAATGCTACCTTTTCTTGCATATGGGCTTTCATAAGGGTGAGCACCACTTATCCGAGTGGCTGGCAGCCATCAATCAAATGGGTTTGGGACAATTAAATCAAGTTTGCAAGAGGTGGAATTTTAAAAAGAACACTTCTGAGCTGACTTTGCATTTTCAAGCTTGACATAGACATCCAGCCATGTTTTTTTGGAACTCGTATACTTTTTCTCCACCATCCACACATAAATGAGCCCAGCCTGAAGAAGGTCTCTATGGGCTAAAAGCTAGCATTTGTTTCTGCTTTTTAGTGGTATAGTAGAGGTATCACCTACCTTTGCCTCTGGATTGTAGAGAAGGACCATTTGGCTTTGTTTACATTTAGTAAGGCTTACTCTAAACAGAAGAAACTTTTAACTGACCTTGCAGTTTCCCAGACTGAGATGTATAGTTTCCATCAAAACTGTTTCCTACTAATTTCACATAAAGAGATATATTCAACATTTGTTGTATTTAGTGTTACACAAATTGCCACCAACAGATTCTCTGGTCTCCAAATTCCTTCTTCCACACAAATATATTTACAGGCAAAAGCTTTAAACTTCTCATTTCCTTACATGGCGACGGACAATGACGAATCCTTATAGGCCACAAAGCTGGTGAACGTGAACCTTTGGCACTCCAGATGTTTTGGACCACAACCCCAAGAATTCCAAGCCTGTATTGCCAATGACAAAGGACTGTGGGAATTGTGGTTCAAAACATCCGGAGTGCCATAAGTTCACCACTACTGCCCTAGATATACTGGACCACTACAAATAAATTTAATTTTAAAAAAAATCAAACCAGAAAAGGTAGGTCACTGTCTCTGGAAGCCTTCAGAAACAGTCACTTTAAAATAGGTTTTTAAGGATGTCTGCACCATTTGATTAATATAAATAGCCATTAAAAACAAGCAAAGAAACAAACAAGAGAGGCATTTTGGCTGCTTCCAGCTTTGCTCCTTTTGTTTTTTGGCATTTTTATAATCAGTTTGTACCTGAGTATCCAAGGGGCAGAAAACTGGCCTCTGGACTGGCATACGTCAGAGAAACAAGATGGAAGTATCTGTATTTGAGGTTATGGTTTCATTTGGTTTGTTGTGAACCGCCTGGAGTTCCATTGGAAGATGGCCGGTGCAGAAATAAATAAATAAATAAATAAATAAATAAATAAATAAATAAATAAATGTCACCTGTTCCTGATATACACAGCGATTCTAGTCCTAGTGAGGGATCTGTATGCATGCTGGACAGAGAGAGAGAGAGAGAGAGAGAGAGAGAGAGAGAGAGAAAGAGAGTCAGAGGCACTCTCTATATTTGATCCACTGTGTAGATTAGCTCTGTACCAACTCATTTGCCATGAGCAAAAACAGTGCAAGGCAAAAAGCCAAATGGGCAGGTGAATTTATAACACATGTTGTATGTCACCTTTCACCCCTAAATGGGACTCATGGCAGCTCACAGTCAAAAATTTAAAGCAGGTGCATAGAAACCCTCTAAAAGATTAAAACACAATTAAATCAGTTATATTTGTGATGCAATGGAATTAGTGGCAATTTCAAAGACAACAACATGTCAGAGGGCATGTTTGTCTTCAACAATGAAAAATATAAAGACTAGCACAGAGATGGTGGTATCAGCTTTTCTGGACTAGAATCTAGATCTTCAGAAGCTAAGGCAGCTGGACATTTCCCACTGGATATTTTCATGAGGACATGTTTAATGTACAAGACTGCTCTAATACATTTGGCCTGGGACAGCAAAACGCTGCTACCTACTGTGTGTTCCAGTCATGGCACACTTCTAGAAAGGCCTTTTTTCAGCCACATTCCTTTGTCTATTCCTTTTCAGGCACTCCAGATCATTTGGATCTGGATCCTTTGGACTTTAGCTCCCAGAATTCCCAGCTAGCAAAACTAGTGGTCAGGAATTATGAGCGTAGCGAGCATTGAGGTCCAAACCATCCCAGCAGCCCACAGCTCAGAACCGTTGATCTAGAAAGTCATGCCTGTCCCATCCCAGCTCTAAATCAGTCCACGCTGCCCATTCTGCCACTGAATATTGAGCTATTCCTGTTGTGCTTCAACTATCAGCCACTCTATTGGCATTTCCATAGTACCCTTCCTACACCTTATTTGCAGTTCTTCTATCTTTGAGATTGCTTTTTGATGGAACTCCCAATTTATGTAAGCCATGTTCTTCTTTGTGGCTTACCTAGAAGGATAATATCCGGCATATTAAAATCAACTCTTTTATCTCTGATGAATTGCTTGTCCCTGTAGAGTATTGTGGTTTCATTTTTCTAGAACCGGATGGGGCTGGGATTCATAACATGGAACAAAAGGTGTGAGCAATCTGAATGTGAGTAGACTTATGGCAGAGCCTACACATTTCCCTTATACCTTGGTTTTTTTATACCCTGATGCTATCTATTGCAAATAATGTGGTTTTGGATTGTGCCTGAGGTTCCTCGGGTTCAGCCCAAGGCAGTATAATTTAACTCACAGGGGTGATTGTTGTTTATGGACAGTATCATCCAGGAGGTAACTGGAGTGCTGTCCAAGTAAAAATTTATCAGGCAATGTGGTGCTCCACTGTGGCACTTTCAGTAGCATTGATTGGTTCTCATTTGCATGCTGTAACACTGTTAGTGCTTTAGCATTTTCTATCAAAGCAAAAAGGGGGTTGAGCCGCGTGCCCATCGCAAAACACAATTGCAAAAATAGGTTACAGGCGATACCTTTATAGGCCACTATTAATTTTTTTTTAAAAAGGAGGAACATTACAAGCTTTTGAGTTTAAATAACTCTTCTTCAAATCAGGTCCCAGAAGTTCAGACCTACCTCTTACCAGACTTCTGCCCTGGCTACAACACCATCTACAGGAGCCACGGATTTTAAGAACATCTAAAAATTACATCCTGCTAAAGGACATCTCTTACCATGTCTGAACTTCTGGGACCTGCTTTGAAGAAGAGTTATTTAAACTCGGAAGCTTGCAATGTTCCTTGCTTTTTATTTTTAATAGTGGCCTATAAACAGGGTTATAGACTGTGGGTAGTGTTATGGTTTTTAGTAGAGTTTTATTTACAAAGAGTAGTTTGAAGACAAAGCAAAATAACTGGCAAAATAACAATACAACAGAAACAGCTTTCTTCAGCATTCCTTCTTCAGACACAGAGTTCTCAGCAGAGCTGTGAAGCAGCCTGGATCATCATCAGGAGCATGTGATGAAGTGATCAAGTGTTACCCACACTTGCTATCTATTATATACACAGTTAATTACACACTGCAGTCAGCTGATCCCTGTCTTCATTACTAGAGTTACAAACTCTTCAGCAACTAACACAATTGTTAGTTACTTTTTCTGTTAAACCCTAACAGGTAGTGTGTATGATCATCATGAGGCTGCACCAGGAGGTCCCAGGGGCTGTTGCTTGGATGGCAAGTGTCAATACTGAGAAGCAAAATTAGGTCAGTGACATACAAAACAAGTGCTACGGAGTCCCTTCTCTCAATATGTGAATATCTCATATTTCCTCTCCCTCCACTTAGTCAGGAATGCAGCAGGCTGCCACCTACATCTGCCTTTTATTTACATCCCCACCCTATCCTGCTATTACTCCCCCCCCCCCCCAACAGATAATGTCCTGAAGTAATTTTCCATATGTGGGCATGAAGCATTCCTGCCCCTGAAGACCAAGCTCAGCGATGGCCACCTTTATGTTTGTGGTAAATTTCGACTGTTTTTCCCCTGACTTGCTTGCTGAAGTATTGACTAAAACAAAGCTCTTGTACAAACAGTGGGTAATTAAGATACCAGGGAACATTGCACCTTTTGTTGTCTTATATTGTGCTACTATGGTCTGAAAACAGAGAATATGTCAAGAAATGTTTCCTTACTCTCTGCACAAAATGCTGACACATCTTCTTCAGTACCATCCCCCCCAAAAAAAAAACATTTATTGGGACTAGAACGTATATTGATAACAAAATATGCATTTGATTTCCCTCATACCAACAGCAGGAGGTGGCAGGCTGGCCTGGGGAAAAATCCAGTCTGTGGGTGATGGATGTTATATGTCTTCTGCTGCTGTTTTGCTGTGGAATACCTGAAAGTGATAGAGAAGCCACCATTTTATCAACAACTACATTTAAGAAATACATCAACCTTCAGCCTCCTCTCATTTGCATGGAATGGTTTTTGAGTTACCTTAAGGATTTAGCTTTAGAAATCAACACACTTGCAAGTCCCTTCCAGGTTGCTGCCTCAGGGAAACGACAAAATGGTGTCTTCCTCCTTTTCATGCATGGAAGATGAGTGAACTGGCAGGTGACCTGTATGTCAACATTGGTGACGAGACATAGGGTCGTAAGTCTTGGCAGAGTGTGAAAATTATTAGGCTAAAAAAACCTCTAGCTATGCAACTGAAAATGTTCAGGAACCTACAGAGCAGAATTAACTTCAAGTGCCCCAAAGTAGAGCACCCCTTATTGTTTGTTCTCATCAACTGGCTTTTACATTCTCAATAACTCACTGGTAAGAAAAAGAATAAAAGTTACACATATTCACAATAGTGAATAAATAAAAATATATGATAGAAAAAATAATTACTGGGTACTTGAACAGAGCATAAATGAATACCTAGATTTATGCTGAACACATGGCTGATTAAATACCAACTACATATATGACTGACTCTGAGTCCTGAGCTACATCACACATGACTGAAAAAGATGGGAAAACATGACTTAAATAGAAAAGTGTGGTTCTCTTCAAAATCTGAAACAGAGGGAACACTTGATTGCTGTTGGATTGATTGACAGTTATCCCAGTGTAGAAAGGCCCTTCCCAGCTAAAAACTCTTAAAAGTGGCATATGAAGATTGCTAGCTTCCAACAGTAAGTAGTATTGCCCCAGAGTGTGGAATTTAGAGGGCATATCCCTTTCCCAAGACCTCTAAGACTGGCCCAGCAGCATGCTGCGCTACTGCCATAGGGAAGACAATTCCCCACAGCCTGCTCAGTCAGGCCACTGAAAAAGTGAAAAGATGGTCAGCATATTGGACCCTTCTGAAACACTGAAAGGCAGGTCTACCCAGGGTACGGTGGACCATGGTTTTGGGCAGGAAAGTACAGAAAGTCAGTTTATTAATATCATGTGTATGCTAATATATATACTATTGGCTTACTTTTGTTGCTTTGACTGTGCTACTGATATCTTGAGGAGGACGAGGAAGGGTTGGCAAGGTGTCCCCTGTAGTAATTACTCCCTGTATTGTTTTCATGTCATGAATTACAAACTTGATTGGGAGGCCTTCGTTACGTCCCTTGCCCTAGATGCCGCCACTGCTGGAGAATATGCTTGGAGTGACACTGGAACAGCTTACTGGATGCAGCCCTTTGAAATTCAGAATGACTACCTGAGCCCACTTTCCTCTTTGTAAAGGAACCACATCTTCACTTATTGTGAAGAAAATAAGAAAGTTTGCATTCATTAGAGAAGTATACTAGATAGGGCTAGATAGGGGAAAGTGATAGAAGTCCCAGACATCAAGAGCATGGCTGCCTCTTTCATCTCTAGAGAACAAAGACAAGATGTGTCCTCCTGAGAGGAACAAGATAGAGCGGTGTGAAAAGGAAGAAAATGACCTTAGCAGCCCCAAGAGCAGCAATCTAAGGTTGAAATACAGACAGCGCAGGTCAAAGCAGGTAAAGGAACAGTCTAGGAAACCGGAGGGAGGCCCCCTCTCTTTCTATTTTCCCCCAGCGACATGCATCTTCTCAAGTTACACCCAGTCATTTCTGACAAAAAATGCTAGTTACCACCCTGACTGGACAGTGTGCTTAACTGAAAGGAACAGGCTAGCTTAAATTCTACCAAAAGTGTAAAAAGTGTGTGCTCTGCTTATATACCGCCCCATACCACTTCAAGTAGTCTCTGGGAGGTTTACATTTTTTAATTACAGTATGCAGGCTAGACATTGCCCACCCCCAGCAAGCTGGGTACTCATTTTACCAACCTCAGAAGGATGGAAGGCTGAGTCAACCATGAGTCTGCTACCTGCGCTTGAACCCCAGGTCATGAGCACAGTTTTACTTGCAGTCCAGGCATTTAACTACTGTGCCACGAGTTCTAAACAATATCTAGAACTTTGCCTTTTCACAAGGTTTCATATCTAAAATAGAACAGAATGTTCAGGTAAAGATCACGAAGGTAAAGTGAGCAAGGTGAATGCTCTAACCTAAAACCATTTCTAAGACAAAAAGCATAGTCATAAATATGACAAAAATACGCATCTTATCTTTGCCTATTGGATCCAAAGGCCTCCCCAAAGGCTGACTATATTATCTTAAGTACACAACCCATGAAATGATAACCTACAGCCTGGCTGAGCACTTTCAGCTTTATGTGGAAGAATGTCATATTGGAAAACATGTGGAATTCCATTGCTTTGTGTCTTCTTTCTTCTTTAATGCAGGGTTCCTTGAGGTGTAGGCACTGAACTTTTTGATGTGTCCATTGCTGTGTGTTCATTGGGCTGCTCCACTTGGAAGACATGAACTGAGGCGTTGCCATCAACGGCCTCCCCATGGGCAGTGTTCATCCATGTCAAATAACAGCTGCTGGTTATTATGAATCACAGTGAAAGACATTATTATGTCAGAGCTGTTTTTTCATCCCTGGGGAATATGCAAGGTCATTAAAATACTCTTTTGGGCCATGTAGCACTTTTCTGGATTAGATAAAACCATGGGTCATTACCAAGCATAGGCATATGTGACAGGTATAGATCCACACCTCATTCAGTTCCTATGAGGAAACCCATAACTGGACACAGATTTCAATCCAGTGCTCATAAAAGATTCATATGTACAGGACCGCCACCCATGACCACTTATAATTTTCTTGTGGAGAATTTCCCTCTAAGGGGAAATGTACCACAATAGGAATTAAAATCTATGTGCCTCATCAATTGTTCTGCTTACCATATGTGTGGTTTTATGGTGATGGTAGCAATTTCAGCAAAGGAGATTCAAGTGGGGCAGAAAGTTTTTAACTATATTTCCATTCCTTTATTGTATAAGGCTGTAATTATATTGTAGTTCCCACACCCTAGACCCTGCAAAGTGGGGTCACCATTCACATCCAAAAAGATAATCAGAATTTTCTTCACAATTGAATTATGGAACTGCAAATTCAGATGGTGATAGAATTCTTCACTGCCCTGTTGCTAGGCAGGTGAAATCCAATCAAAGTATATATACCCAAGATCCAAAGGGTTAGTCTTTCCTAAACCTTGAGAAAAAGGAAATCCACAGCAAAGTCAGGGACAGAGTAAAATCAACAGCCAAGTCCTGCCAGTAGGAAAGTTCATACAGGTGGGGAGATCCACAGTCAAGGTCAGAAGAGCCTGCAAGCTGGCAGAGCAAAGCAATAATACTACAAGGATAATCCCTTGACAAATCTCAGTCCAAAGTCCTGCACAAAAGTGTTGTCACAGCATGTATGCAATGCTTGCTTGACAAAGGTCTGAGCAGGATTTTCCCCACTCTGTGTTGGACCAGGGCTGAGGCTCAGCTGCTGTTGCTGCCACCTGAGACCCTCAACTAAGCATCAGTTGTTAAGCTCTTCAGCTTTAGGTCTCCCAATGAGAAGAATTCTGTTTTTACGGCACTCTACCTTTGTTGTCCAGGATGATGCTATTGCTAAGGATAAGTTCTTTAGGGTGGGTAATGTGTCTCTAAGTCTCAAGCCAAACCCTTGCCTTTATCCTTAATTGTCTCATAAGCTGAGGGGTGTGTGTGTAATATTTAAGACCTTTAAAGCTCACAGACTGTCCATCACACCCAGAGGCTTGGGTCTATCCTATGGAGTACTTCACTCATGGAATTTTTCTCAACAATTCATAATTCTAATAAGTATCATCATCATCATCATCATCATCAAGGAATTATTATGCTGTGTTGCATTCATTTTCCTTGTGACTTTTTGGTTGTTTGCAATCCATCCTCCAAACTATTTTTAAAGACAGAGAAAAGAAAACTTTTTGGGCCGGCACTTTTAATGAGGAAAAGGAAGGCAAAGAAAGGGAGCATATGAATAAGGCAAAAGTACTGTCTCAGTTCACTCCTGTGAAATACTGGAATTTATCATTTGGCCTCAGATTTACAGAACTGTGAAAACAGAGAGCAGCCACGCCCTTCAGGAGAGTGTGCTCAAGCTCCTCTGCAAAGAATTCTAAGTGCCTCCCAAAGCAACAAATTTCAGGACAGAGGGAGCGATAACAATCATCAGACTGATATGAACTGCATAGTATAGATGTGTCACAGAACAGGAAAAGGAAGGAAGGAAGGAAGATGTAATTTCTAGTTATTTGTATCATACTGTATGTACTTTGACCATAGTATCTGCACTGGAGAGAAGTAATCCAGTGGCTGGCGATAGTAGAAACAAGGTAATATTGAGGTGAAAGGGAAAAGATAGGAGAACAGAATTGTTTTGTTAACTATTTTATTTTAATGAACTGTAATTAAACAGAGGAGGAGAACAGCAGGTTGGTTTAACAAGTGATGAAAATGCAGGGGAAATCCATCTTAATGTTTTTCTCTGTTGGCAGTGGAAATACTGTAATAGAGTGGGTGATGATCCCCGCATGGAAATCAGGGTGCTTGGTGAAGATGGTTCATGATCAGGGTGGGTGGGGCACTTCCCCTATACAATTCAGGGGTGAGTCACCCTTGCTACTAGGGTAGTAAGCCAAAGCAAAAAGAAGGACTTGTCAGCTCTGTCTTCTGTGGACTCCTAGACTCTCACTGTGGAATATACTGTACAAAGATGGGAATAGGACGGAAAGGGAATAGGAACCACTTAAAATGGTTACATCTGAAATCCTGTTGTGCAGCTCCATGTGCACAATGAAAATGACATCAGCAGCAATGACAACTGCCCCCTGATTAAAGGCTTCCTTTAGTAATTTCAGGCTGCATGTGACATCATCACATTGGATGCAGATCATTCAGTCCAAAATCACCAAAAAAGCCTTTCATGACCAGTGATTTGCTGCTGATGCTCCTTTAATTCCCATTGTGCATGTGAAATAAGATTTGAGCCAATGTCCACACTAACACGACAAAAAGCTAATATGCTTTAGAATGGAACTCTGCCTTGACCAGGGGTCCAAAACATCCAAGTGAAAAGTCTGCCCTTTCTTTGTTCCCATCTATGAACTATAAAAACTATAAATCATGAGTGTAGAGCAGAAAGCGTCAAAATGGACGTTCTAGTCAGTGCTGAGCTTTATCATGCATTGCCAGAGGCAGGAAATGCAGAAAATGATAAGCATTTTTAGGGTTGCTTGTCATGACACTACTCACCTAGATTGCCAGGTGTCCCAATTCTAAGGCAAGTCCACAAAGCCTTAGGAGCACAGTGGGGAGGAGAAGGAATTATGTTAGGAAAAAGGGGCCAGGCCATTATCAGAATTGAGGAATGCACTGTGTGAATCCTTGCCTCATGTGTCCCCCTCATAAAGTGAGATACGTGCAGCAGCTCAGCTAGGCTAGGCTGTTGCAATCCTGTTGCAACCACCGCTGAGGCGAACAGAATGCAGTTAAGCTCAGCACACTTACTCCCAGACCTTCCTCCCTTCCCCCCCCCCCGCCACTACTTTTACCTACAATCTTTGGTGCCCTATTCATGCAAGGTGAAACACTCCTTTCTGTTGACAGCACTGAAGTCGTGAGAAAGGCTTTTGTTTGCCTGACGCAGTGACAGATTTACGAAATGCTGTTCCTCTTAGCCAAGATGCCAAAGAAACAACGGAAAAAGCACAGGAAGGTACAAGGAGAAATAATGTGATGATGACAACGTGCCTGATGACACAGCAATTTGCGTGGAGGTGGTGGGTGGGAGAACTGGATGATCCTCAGGGTTGTATTACTGATACACGTTTCAGTGAAGGAAGGGTTCCTGCACCTGACTACTCCATTGACATGGGTACGGTGCTGATTGTTCATAGAAATGAGGCAGCACAGAGGGGACTGGGGGAGGGAAGGGAGGAGGTGATTTGCTATGTGTCACCCACAACGACCCAATCTACTAGGGCACATCAATCTGGCAGTGAAACTGGCTAACAAGTGCTCCTTTGACTAGTCAATTTCATACTAGGGTGAAGGAATTTTGCATTCTTCTCCTTTTTTTTTCAAGTGACAGGTATGAATAATACACATGTACTTACTGCTCATTTGTGGGTGGTGGGTGGGTGAAGGTAGTGCATTGTCGATCATGGCAATCTTTTACATCTCTGCAACAGTCACTCCAAAATTCAGTATAGATCTTTTCAAGGATTTCATTAGGAAAAAACTAGATAAACTGATTTGCCAAGAAGACAGATCTGGATGAAGGCTTTTCATCCAAAGAACTGGGAATTTGTAATAAGCTGGTTTTAAGAAATACAGTTTCTACAATTAAAAAGCATGGATGGGGGATGCATGTGTGGTAAAGAGCTGACGACAGCCAACTTGATCCCAAATAACATCAGGAGGAGGCCACCAGATGGTTATTTAACAGATTCTTTTGGTCTGCCTACAACACAATCTCCTCTCCCCCTGCCCCCTGTTCCCTCTCTGCTGCATCACCTCTATGTACAATTAGTTTCATGTTATTACAAGTGCTCTAGTTCAGTCTCTTTCTAAGTGGGCGGATGATGTACAGATGATCAGGAACCAGTCTGGCCCTGTTGGGTGCCCAGCCTGCACTTTTTTGGTCCATCAAACAGGGTTGTGGAGTCAGCTGGAGCAAATAGGACCAGAATGCACTTGGACAAATGGGTTGCTTCAGAAGGTGGTTTATCAGAATTCTAGGATTTCAGGAAGCTGCCTTGAAGCAAGAAAAACTGCCCATCAAAACCCAGTTTGACTTACAATGAAGCTTTCCAGGTTTACCTGGTCTTTAAAAACTAGCCATAAAGATAATAATAACCTTTGAACTACAGAGCTTGGAAGGGGCCCGATGGATTATTGAATCCAGCCCGTCTCAAGGAGACAAAGGGCGTTTATACACGACCCGTAAGCTGCGCTGCAAATGGCTCCCAGCTCCGGAGCTTAGAAATGTTTCCCCACCAGCTCCGGAGTTTGCAGACAATTAAGTGCGGCCCCGCCCACTTTAGCGCGACCCAGCACATTTTTCTTGTACCTTCTGTCTGGAGGTGAAAAATATTTGATGCGGATAAGAGTGCCGGGCTCTCCTCGCTTGTCTGTTGTTTTTTTGCCTCCCACCCCTTTAAGAGCCCCTTGAGAAGGAACCAGGAAGTAACGGGGCTCGTGGCAACTTCGACCGGCACCGGCAGGTTAGTAAAGGCTTCTTTTGTCCTTTTTCCCCCTCCCTCCCCTCACGCTGACAGGAGCAGGAAGTGCTGAGGGGTGGGGACGCAGGAAGAGAAACGAACTCCCAAGATCTCTGGTCCGAATTTAAGGGACCAGCGTATCTTAGGGGTCGTGTGAAAAGGCCCAAAGTGGGGAATCGAACTCCCAACCTCTGGCTCTGTAGCCAGAGGCCTAAACCTCTGAATTATGCTGTATAGGAGCTTCTAGGTGTGCAACTTTGGGAACAGAGAGTTCATACATTAAAGAACTCTCTGCTCCCAAAGTTCTGCTTTTGAACAGCACTTAAGATGTTCATTCTGTCTGGCATTCCATTGGGGGGGGGGACTCCAGGGGAAAGGTAATTCTTACAGACAGAAAAGTTATTCATAAAAACCACCCTTTCTAGCTAAGCACCAGGACTACGAGTTCAAAACTGTAACACAGCTGAGGCGACATGCAGAAGGCCTAAAATCCTTGGATTTCCCTGTTAGAAATGTAGCAACAGGTGACAGAATGGCATTTGCTTGAGACTCTAAAGCAGGGGTCCTCAAAGTTTTCACCACTGGGGGCCGGACCACAGGCAGGTGGGCAGGGTGGTCGAGGAGTAGGGGTGGGGTCTCAGGGCCATGGAGGGAGTGGGAGACCTTGCTGCAGCCCTCTTGTTTTAAATTGTCCCGCTCGGCTGCACCCGGCGCCCCAACCATCTGGGCGGTGGGTGGGGGGGGACTTGCTGTAGCCCTCCCACTTTGAATGCCCCACTAGTCAGCACGCTGATTATCTGGGCGGTAGTTTGGGGGAGTGGGAGAAGCTACATAGACCACTGCTTGGAACTGCCTCAGCAACAGAAGCAGCTGCAGAGCCTGGCTTGCTCACAAAGCAGTGGGTGGGGGGTGGGGTTGCAATTGGTCCCGGGGGCCGGATTCAGGACCTTGGGGGCGCATCTGGCCCCGGGGCCTTAGGTTGAGGACCCCTGCTCTAAAGATTCACCACCTTTTACAGCAGACTATATTGAACTAGATTTACATTGGCTTGTTTGCACTGGCTGCTCATTGTGTCCTGAATAAGGTACAAGGTACTGGTTTTGACTTGCAAAACCCTCCACGGCTTGGGACCTGAGTACCTGACAGAGCGGATGTTCCAGAGGTCAACTGAGGCCCAACCCACCAGAATGTTGCAGGCGCTCTCACTTTGAGTGGCCACTCCCAGGGAGGTCCGGCAATCGATACTCGAAACCGGGCCTTCTCTGTGAGCGCCCCCACACTTTGGAACAAACTGCTGTGTGAGATTCGCCTCACAGTCCCTGCAGGACTTCAAAACAGCGCTTAAGACCTTGCTTTTCAGAGAGGCATTTGGCAACCGTTTGGGATTTTTTTTTGTTCTGTTCTGCCATCTTGCAGAGTATTATTATTATTTTTTAAATTGGTTGATTTGTTTGATATTTGTTTTTATTGTTATGCAATTGTTGCACACCACCCAGAGTTCCATTGGAAAGACGGGTGGTATAGAAATAAATAAATAAATAAATAAATAAATAAATAAATAAATAAATAGGCTTGACTGGCATAAGACAAGTTCCTGTGTTCACTACATAGCACTTGTAAAGAGCTTGGACAAGTTACTTCTGGACACAGCTCCCAGCATCGCCCTGCCATGTTCCTGGTTATTTTGATGTACTGACTTTGTGATAACTTTTGACTTAGGGTGTGCACTTGAAGCACCAGATAATGATAAATATACACATCTACACATCCACTCTTCATTTGCTATTACAATGGTATCCACTCCCCTTGTACTTAATGCAAGAAATCCAGTAAAGGGAAGTTAAGGACATGACCTGAACACACCTCAAAAGGGAGCAGTGATGAAACCCTGTTATTATGTGTTTTCCCACAGATGTATTACCACTTCTTTGTGGGTTTACGTAGTTTGGGCCAGTCTAGAATTACAGAACCAACAGTGGCACTTTGCAAACGATAAACAGGATCTCTGAGTATTGTACACAATTTCTCAGAATATTTTCTCCCAGTCCTTAAAATGTACTAAAACAGATTACAGGATAAGATTTAGGAATTAATTTGACTGAAGTAAACCGGGAGAACTATATGTTACAAAAGTTAATCCCACGTTTGTGACACAGAGGGAAAAATCCTGTTTAAGCAGAAATTTATATTGGCATAACCAGGATTAGGCACTGGAAACATTTAATTTAAACTAATAGAAAGCTTTCTATGACACCCCACCTCTCCAGTTCTGACACTCTATGGCTCACTTTTACCTTGGGGAAGCCTTGAGAATCTTGAGATATGAAGTGAGGAGGGAGCCTTTAATACTAACAACTTGCTGCTGATTCACCACATCTGGGATTGGGACTGCTGCCAGCAATTTAGCAGTGATTTTTTTTTTTTTTTTTAAAGTCATTCTCTCCTCTATCCTATGCCTCACAAAGGCTCTGAGACAAAACGAATCCTTTGAGAGCCTTAGAACCTGGAATGTCAGGTTATGACAGTGCAAGATGTTGCCCATTGAAAGCCTGAGTGCTATAATGCATAGAGTGCATCCCTAGGACTCGGGAGACCTGGGTTCAAATCCCTCCTCAGCCATGATAACAGGGCAGAGTGTATGGTACAGAACAGGAAGGAAGGAAAGAAGATGCAATTTCTAGTGATTTGTCATATGTACTTTGGAGAGAAGTAATGCAGTGCAGATAGTTGAAACGAGTCAGTATTGAAGTGAAAGGGAAATGACAGGAGAACAGAATTGTTTTGTTAACTATTTTTCTTTTAACGAACTGTAATTAAACAGAAGAGAACAGCAAGTTGATTTAATAAGTCATGAAAATACAGGGGAAATCCCAATTAATACAATAACATGTTTTTCTCTGCTGGCAATGGAATTACTCGATGATCCCCGCATGGAAATCAGGGTGCTAGCTGGAGGTGGCTCATGATCAGAATGGGTGGGATACTTCCCCCATAAAATTCAGTAGTGACATGGTCAGCCATGATGTTCCCTTGAGTGACTTTGGGTCTGTCATAATTCCTTGGATTGACCTACCTCACAGATGATGTGAAAGTAACATGGGGTGGGGTGGGGAGTCATGTGTGCAGCCTTGGGCTGAGAGGATGTAAAGGCAGGACATGTCCATACCAAGCAAATACACAAACTATTTCCTCAAGTCATTATGCAGTACATCACTTTACTCTCAAAAGGCTGTTGGTGGTTAATGCAAACCACTGAGGTAATGTTTTGGCACAAGAGCAGGATATGGTGTGTCATCTGAAATGGAAGCTCCTTGTTTTTTGTTATCATTGGGTTCCACAGTCAATCTATGGAAAGATTCCATGTTCAGAACCCTGTTGGCTGTGCCAAGTATAATATGCATTGTTTAATTTAATTGACCCATGTATAGGATCAAGATGGCTCACAAAGAACAATATATATGGCAGAACATATCTCTCAGAGGTCAGCTTCGTCCCGATAGACCAGAGCTTTGCTTGCCTGTTCGCTCTGGGTGGCTACTCCAAGGAAGGCCCGAAGGGTTTTGACCCATAATTGGGCCTTCTTGGTGGCCGCCCCGGCACTCTGGAATAAACTGCCTATAGAAATCAGGCTGGCGGAGTCCCTGCCAGCCTTCAACAGAGTCCCTGGCTCTTCAGTGAAAGCTTTGGTGATCTCTGATTGTACAATTATGTGTTGCTAGTTTGGTTGTATTGTTTGTTCCTGACCTTTTTCTTGCTGGATTCTATGTTTGTTGTGAGTTACTGTTGTTATCGTTTTTATATTTGCTTTGTTATATATGTATTAGGCAAGTTGTTTTGGCAATCTCCGAGCTCACACTCGTAACTCGATCAGCTCATACGTCGGGGAGCGGTTTCTCATAGGAATGCATTGAAAGTCATTTAATCCATTCTGTGGGGACAGATTTCAATGCATTCTGATAGGAAACTGCTTTAAATGACCCGCGGCTTCCCTTCCATCAGTCGCATTGGGGGGGGGGAGCCACAGGTTGTTTAAAATGTCTTTAAGCAGCCAAGCCAAGCACTTGGCTCAGTTGCTTAGCCATTTTAAACATAGTGCACCTTTCCCCTGTGCCCCGGGGAGGCGGGAGCAGCAGTGTGCAATGTTTAAAATGACTTTTAGCCACTTGCCTCAGTGGCTAAAAGTCATTTTAAACATCGTGCACCGCTTCTCCCAACCCCACCCCCGGGGCGCGGGGGAATGTTGTGCTATGTTTAAAATGACTTTTATCCACTGAGGCAAGTGCTTGCCTGTGGATAAAAGTCATATTTAATGACCCACCGCTTCTCCCCTCAACACGCTATTGTTACTCGGGGTAAACCTTATCTTGATCGTAAGGCGACAGGAAGACAACGGAAGCCCGCTCATAAGTTGGGATTCTCAGTTGTCAGGGTCATTGTAAGTCGGGGTACCACTCTGTGGGTTGTTCTTGTTGTTGTTGTTGTATCATTACAGTCATGACCGACTCTTCATGACTCTAGAAACAATTAAATTATAGTAGTAATTAAAATGCATTGCATGACTTAAAACATTTTTTAACATTTAAAAACTAAAACTTACCGTACTCTGTTTTAACACACACACACACACACACACACACACACACACACACACACACACACAAGCATTCAGAGATCCAGTAGTACTGATTTAAAAGCCTGCCTGAAGAGGTGGCTCTTCAACTGTGCGTGGAAGGATAAAGGGGAAGGGGGCCAACCTAACTTACCAAAGTAGAGCATTCTACAAACTTTGAGCAGCCATAGAATAGATCCATTGAATGAATGGCTGAAAGGTAAGTCAATGGATATGTAAATCCCACTGATTCAATGGATGTACTCTAGTTCATACTAGCAACAGCATTCTGGCCATTGTACCTGCATTATAGGGAACTCAATGTAGGTCAAACATTTTTTTAAAAAACCCTCAATATACCCATGGAACAAATATTTTTGTTTTATACTGTTATTATATGTGAGTATACCATCATCACCACATTTTTACTGTAGCACTATATGTTTAAACACCCTATATATGCACTTACGTCACACACAAGCATAACAAAGACATGCACATGGAACTTCAGAGAGGAAGCAGCAGTTAAAAAAAGGCAGAGTAGAATAGACTGCACATTATACAAACTTTTCACACATGCCACAAAAAGGTCAAAATAATGACAATCGGCCATCTTTAACATTTGGGCCACAGACAATAATAGTTGTTCAGCAGGAATCAATAACAGTTGTTAGCAGGAATTAAAATGAGCATTGTTATTATATGCCACTATAAGTCAGAACCAAATTACACTGACCCTAATAGGGCTTTCAAGGTAAGTGAAATATTTAAGGAGTGTTTTTATTGGTTCCACATTCTCAGTGAATTTCAGTGGCTGAGTGGAGATTCAAACCCAGGCCCTGAGTCCCAGTCTCTATCCACTACAAGTATTCCATATGACTTCCCATTAATATCCCTACTTCAGTAACATTTGTACTTCTAAAGGGTGAAGAGAAACCTCCACATTTTTATCATTCTTTTGGTACTGAGTGTAAGACAGGATGCTAAATAGCTTTAGAAGATAACTATAATCCTTGCTAAACAACCTTGGATGTGCACCCAGGGAATGTATGCACCTTTATGTGCTTTTGTAGTCATTTAAGGCAGGGAAGGTGTAATTAAGATTTTCGGGGTCAACCAGGGCATTGTGTGCAAACCTACTGAACAAACCAGCTGCAAGCAGGGCTGATAAACCCTGTGTGTTCTCCTCATGACATTTCTACCTTCATTAAATAGTGGCTCTGAAAATAATTAATCTGCTTTTGGATGTAAAAACCTTCAGTGACACTGCACTAAAATAGTTTATACACTGCTGTCACACTGTAAGGCTTTAAAGAGTTTGGAAATGTTATATTTTTGAAGAACTCTCACAAATAATCCTCCTGAAGACTGTTGATTCTGACTAGTGTAGCCAAAAGAAGGGATATTTCCAAGCTTGGAGGAGTTCAGAGTGATCATACCAGTAGTTCTCGAACGTTTTTCGTTGCATCACCTTTCTCTGGCTAAAATTTTTTGCAGCGCAGCTACCCTTAAAAGGGTTTGAATACTCAGGAAAATAACAAATAGTGCAAATTTAATGCTCAGTTGTCTAATGCGATGAATGAAACTGTTTGGATGAATTTTTCATTATTTTCATGGCACCCCAACTAGGGAATGTGTCACCCTCCAGATTTTGGATACACACAACTACCATCAACCTAAGCAGGCATAGGCAATTCTGAGGGATGATGGGGATTGTAGTCCAAAAGAATTCGAAGGCCATACATTCCACCAACTTGATATAAACAACCGCATGCAAAAGGGCTCTGCTATCTAGGTAGGGTGATCAGTATCCCCTACCTACATTGGAAGATATCCTGCCATTCGATGCAGGCAAGAGTGAACAGAAGGCAGAACTGTTCTGTTGACAGGTCTGTCTGTGATAGGCACAGTAGTAATGGGATCAATGCTGACCTCAAGATCCCATGGAATGGATATTTATGAAAATGCTTTATGATCTCAACTTCTGTTCTGATGTACATTTGAAAAGTTAAGAATCCTTTCACTCCACATGAATGAGGGTTCTAGATGAAAGTGAATCAACTCCTGAAAGCCTGAAGTCTACCCACACATCATGTAGATTTTTTTTTATTATGTTGTATACTGCCCAGAATTGCCTATAGGCTAGATGGAGTGGTATATAAGTCCAATAAATAAATAAATAGACAGCACTGAGCTAGATGGATCAATGGTCTGCCTCTGGTATAAGGCCACTTCCCAGAATTTGATGGAGTCAGAGCGACAATTCCACTAGGATTTCCTCAGGCTATACCATTGTATTTGCTGATCTCACTGAGATTTGCTTCCTTCTCTGTTTTTGGCTACGCTCCATTCTTCCTTCCTGGTTGTCAAGAATCCTATTGCTCTGACAGCTGCTGCAACAGTATGAGACGGCAACTTGGACAGGATGCCAAATTCTCTGTGTGTGGAGGGTTGTTTTGTTTTTGTACAAGGCATCCTGTCATCTTTCTGGGCTCCCATTTGAAACAGAAAGGGTTTTTATTTTACTCTTTTTGCCAAAGGAACTGTGCTTATTCGCCAACAAGATAAATCTACAAGTTTCAACTAAGAAATTTAAAAAAGCAACAAGAGCTGACGCAATAACTTGTTATGAAAGAGGAATACAACACAGATAGTTTTTCCCCTCTTTTGGATTACTGTATGCTTTTACATCTGAATGTGATAGCTGTTCTTAACCATGAAGGAATATAAAGCAAATTCCAAGGAGGGCATTCTTTTCTTAACTCCACTTTGGATCTCAGCCTGGCATTTGTAAAGTTGCTCTCCAGACAGCAATTACTGTAAATGCCCCAACATTATTTTGATGAGAGGACAGAGGAGACAAGACTAGCATTTCTCTTGCTGCACCTCACTGACTAATGCCTGAAAAAGGCCCAAATCTTGGTGTGATCGAAATTTGAAAAAGCAATTTGTTTGTACTACAAATCCCAGACTCCCCCAGCATAACCACAGCCGGCATAACCACTGTTCCAACTCATCATGAGAATCTGCAAGATGCAATCCAAAAAGCAATAGTTCTAAATTCTGGATGTGATGCCCATTAACAAAAGGTAATGTTTTCGCCACTTAATAATTCACTGTTGAAGCTTCAGTTATGTCTATATTGATTAATCGTCTTCATTACCATTGGTCCAAAGGATCTCTGTATGTCCTCTACAAGGCATACAGCGTTGCCAACTCCTAGGTTTACTTGGGCATGTAAATGGACACTGCCTGGAAAAGGCTGAATTAATGTTCCATTTCAATAAAAAGAATATTTACTTTAGATCAGCAAAATGGGCCTAAAGTAATAGCTGATTAATAATTTAAGTTTTTATGATGCTTTCCAAAGTGTTGAGTTCTATGGCAGCAGGCCATAAGTTCTTGACCTTTACATCTGTCAGATGTACTTCCAATAGGCCCAATTTGCATAATTACCAGGAATAACTCAGGTGATCAGCTTAGTATAAAGCCAAGATCTCCAGTACTTCCCAAAGAAAACACTGCTTGGTATTTCAGAAAGACAGTTCCAATCTGCATAGACCCATTTATTTTACAAATCTTCAGCTTTCTAAGCTCTGTACATTTCTATTTGCCAGACCCTTCGTTTATAAGGCTTGCAATCATAAAACATCACAGGTATTCATGGAGTTACACCAGAGGAGGGCTGGGCAACTATGGCCCTTTGTATATTTTTGACCTACAACTGGGGGCCAGTAACTTGCTGAAGCCTGGGGTGGGGAGTAGCAAGAGAAATATTGGGCTGCAAGCTTTAGTGGGCTCTGAGCTGGCAGTGCAGGCTTTGCATGGCTTCCCAGCAGCTGGATCAATAAGAAGTGGCCTCCGGCTGGCCTAATTCACTCTGGTTCACCTCTAGCCCAGCTCCCTCCAGATCCAGTCTCGGCTGGAGTTTTGCCGTAGCCAGATCGGAAGCTAAAGGAAGATGCCTAGAAGCAACGTGGCAGCACGAAGAAGGTGGAAAGGAAGCAGCAGAGTCAACAAAAAGAGCAGGAAAGCAGCAAGAAAGAATTTAAGGCATCACATGGAGCCATTTCTGTACCATTGGAGAACTGGGGTGAGGCAGCCTGTATTAAAAATACAGCGGTGCCTTGTATAAAGGAATTAATTCATTGCAAATGAAATTCTGTTAAGTAAATTTTCCTTTATACAAATTTCCCATAGGAATGCATTGGAAGCAGAGTACTCCCTAATCGCGACCATTTTTATGTTGTATGGATTCACCCCATAGGCGATTCTGTTAAGCAAATTTCCCCTATCTCCAGAATTTTTTATGTTGTACAGATTATATGTTATACAAACCGTTTGTTATATGAGGTTCTACTGTAATTTGAATCACATGGATCATAATGGGCAAAATTGAGCATTTACTGCACTCCAGAGGAGCAGCAGATTCCCCTTGGTCCACATACCTATAAGCCAGTAGTGGACAAGGCATGAGCCTAAAGCAAGGCAAATATCTTTCACAGGGACACACTGACAGCCAATGATCATAGCTTAGTGGCACATAAAGCAGGCCAGTGATTCTATAATAAAATATCAGTTTAATGGCACATAATGAATTCACTACATGAATTCACCACCACAACAGAAGCATATAGGAATTATACTGAGGCCAAATTATCAAGGGAAGTCTACAGTAAGTGGCAACTGTACCTCCAGCCTCTTCAGTTCTCCCACTCTGTCTGATTCAAATCTCTCACTCATAGTCCTGCTCTTTTTTTAGTCTCACTCAAGTAGTTTCCCACCCATATTGCTTCCTATAGTTGGGGGGGGGGAATAAAAGCTTAAAATCCATCTCAGAATGTTCAGTTCCTGAATCAAAGTGCTGGATGCTTACCCAGAAGGGCCAAAGCAATCTCAGCACTAGTCCCATCATTCCGCTGTTCTTTGGAGGGCCAAAGGGAGAAACTAGGGTGCAAGAAAGACCTAGAAGGCCTGACTGCAAAGAAGTCCACAGATGAGAAACAGGCCAGATGGATTGCAAGTGGAAAGCATACTCCTGGAAGACCCTCCCTTTTCCTCCACTTTTGAGAACAGTAAAGGCCCTCCTACTGGTGTCCACCTCTAGCCAAGAATAAGGAAGTACATCCCAGGTGGGTGCTCTGTGGGCATTTTATTACATGACACCTGAGGCTGAAGCCGATAGAAGCTACAGAGTCACAAAGAAAGCCAACAACCAAGGATCAAGTGGTCATTCAAGAACTGGCTGGACCATACAGGTCCAAGTTGGAACGCCAGAGACAACGGGACCTGCATTGACTTCAGATGTGTACTATCTGAGCTGTTCAGCCCACCTTACCATCCAGCTTGTACATCCAAGCCATCAGCTCATCCACAATAGTGGCTCCCTGCTCACCTGTTCCAATCCTGTGGATGGGACTGGCCGTACTCAGCATCTGTAGTGCTCAGTCATCCCCAACTGTGGCTGCTGCTTTGGCAGTGGAATGAACAGTCCCAGCTGCCAACACTGGGAACAGTGGGTTTAAGAGGTCCTCTACCTAGGGCTGTTCTTTTATCCCTGGGGTGGGGGCCAGCAATTAATGATTCACTCTTATTTTTATAGCATATCTTCATATTACATTCATAGGTGTGGCACTGGTCATTTGACAGGACTCTGTGCACCACCAACAAGTTGAGAACAGCACCTGGGCTTTCAATATCACCTATTTTGGCTTCAGCAAAGAGACTCTAGTGGGTGGCATTGGTTTAGTAGCCAATATTTTTCCTCCTTTACCACCATATGCAGTAAGTGCAGCCATGCAGATGTATAGGATCAAGAAGTATTTTTAGCTGGCCACAAAGCTTCCAAGTAAGTACCAGGTAGGAGTGCAATTAGTGGTCAGAAAGGCAGGTGTTCCATCTGCCATAGCTAGACTAGTACATCTGGCCCTCACTCCCTAGGAAAACTGGCCTGGCTTGTTTTGTCCACAAGCAACTGGTAATGTATTTGTGAAAGAAGTTCTTACAATTCTTTATTACATAAGAGCACACCAAAGAGGACGGGTGAATGGTGGATGGCCAACAAACATCCATGACAATGTTGCTTTAATGAGATAGCAGGATTAGCAACTATTTTATCAGTAAAAGTGACTAGATACTTAATGCTCTACATTTACTTTTTGGCAATGCTAATTTAGCTGAGGGTGGGATAAAGAGGGGGTGGGGAGGACAAATAAACACTGCAACAAATAACTTCAGAAACTACCTAGTGGCATAGCTGGATAGCTTGGCATTTTAGACAGAGGTTGGGATTTCAATTCCCCACTATGCCTCCTTGACAGGGTCTAGATTTGATTATCCATAACAATAATTTAAGGAATTCCAGCTCAGCAGTTCTCAGATTATTAAATTATTATTTAAGCATGTTGTAATTATAAGCTGACACAGTAAAACCTTCATATGACACAGAAAGCTGATCGCTGGGCAACTGAACAAAGGGCCTTCCCTGGTCTTTTCCCAGGTAGCAACATCATGAAAAAGTCCACTGGAGTTCTTTCACACCATCAAGCACTCCTGATCATTATGAATTTTTCTCTCCACCAAACCATCGATCCATTTGCTGAAAAATAATTCTAACTTTTTGCAAACATGCAAATGGTGCACTGGCCAGCAGCACCATTTTATTAGACCTGGAGCCAGGAAAAATTAATTTTTTGAATGTAAACTCCCATAGCCTTTTAAAAAAATACTTTTCAGAGCTCTGAACTTGATTCTGTCTAACCCTTCTTGCCTGCAGTCTCCATTTTGATTAAGCACTGAACTGTAGTATAGAAAATCTTTTAACAATTTCAATGTATTATTTGTCACAATTCTTGCCTTCTTAATGTTCAACTGTAATCCTGCTTTTGCACTTTTTTTCTTTTGCATACATCTGTCACCACTATTTCTGGACAGCCATGTGGTATCATCTGGACTTTTAAAATCACCAATGTTCCATTCACCAATTTTCAGTGTTTCTTTACTTAAATATAATCACAATTTTCATGTAATATATTCTCCACATATAATATAAAAGATTTATATATTTGTCTGACATTTTTGACTATTGAAAACCATTCTACTTCATATTATGTTTTAGCAGTAATTTCTTGTCCAGAGTGTGAGTTCCTTGTTAGAGGAATCAAACATTTTGGCACATCTATGACGGTTACTTCATGTCCTTCCTTGTTTCGCAACTAGTTTTGTACTGTGACAGTGTTGGTTGCGATTACTTGGTTTTGTCCCTGTTTAGTCCCTGTTTCCGTTTTCTCATGGTCATGATAACTTGTCTCGTGACAACTGTTACAGTAACCCCCCACCTATTGCGGGGGTTAGGGACCCACCCGACCCGCGATGACTGAAAATCCGCAATTTATGGATGCGGGTTGGGTGGGGCCTGGGGGCAAAGGGCCGCTGCCGCGTGCTGTCCAGAGCTGCCTCGGAGCAGCGCGCTGCCAGCGTTGGGGGATCCAATCCCCCGCCCCCGCGCGCTGTCCAGAGCCGCCTTGGAGCAGCGCGTGCTGGTGACGTTGGGGGATCCAATCCCCTGCTGCCATGCGCTGCCCAGAGCCAACATCGCTCACCGCGTGCCTGCAACCTCCAGGGGAGGGCGGGCGGTGGCAAGCGATCTTTGGAAAGGGCTCCTGACTGCAGGGACAAGTGCTTGTCTCCGTGGCTGAGAGCCCTTTAAACATCGCTCCTCATGCGCCCGCTACCCCCCGGGGGGGCGACGAGCTATCTTTGGAAAGGGTTCTGGCTGCGGAGGCAAGCGCTTCTCTCTGTGGCCGAGAACCCTTTAAACATTGCTCCTCACGCGCCCGCTACCACCAGGGGAGGGCGGGAGGGTGATCTTTGGAAAGGGCTCCCAGCTGTGGGGACAAGCACTTGTCCCTGTGGCCGAGAACCCTTTAAACATCGCTCCCCGCGCACCTGCAAACCCCAGGGGTGGGTGGGTCGGCAGCGAGCGATCTTTGGAAAGGGCTCCCAGCTGTGGAGACAAGAGCCTGTCACCCTGGCCAAGAGCCCTTTAAACATCATGTGCTGCTTGCCTGCACCCCCAAGGGGAGGGCAGGCAAGCTGCGCGGGATGGCTCCCCTTTCCCTCAAGCCGTTTCGGGGTACTGCGTTCCCGCGATATAGCAGGGCCGCAGTATGTGAACCGCGAAATGGCAATGTACTTCACTGTCTTGTTCCGTGACAAATTCTTGCTTTCTTAACCCTTTTTAAAATATTGTAAATAAAACTTTTTTGATATTTCAATTTACTGGTCTTCCGGGATTTACACATCAATGCTACAGAATTTTCAGTACTTTAATAAATATTTGCACTGCATGTTGTTTCCCATAGAGAAACTAATGTTGAATGCCGCTTCAGCCACTGACTACTAGGTGGACACTGGTTGTTGTGTGACAGTTGTTACCACATGGTCCCTTGTCTCATAACAGGAACCGGGAACAAACAGTGACAAGAGACTACTCCAACCCAGTGCCAAGTACAGTACTGTCACGCTCTGATCCCGCTCCAGGGGCGTGGTCAAGACAAATTTCAGCTGTTGCGTGACGGATGTGAAGCAAGATTTTTTTGTACCGGTCCAAAGCGCAACACTTACTGAGACAAAACGGTCCTGAAGTAACCACCTATTTCTTTTACAATGGTTCATAGCTTTTCATGATCCTTACAACCAATGTCTTTGCTATAATTTATATAAAAAAGAAACTGCCGAGAAGTGTGTTGTTTCCATATACTGTATTCATTTAGTATTTTCAAGTATATGCCCTTTTTCAGTCCAAACTTTTTGCAAGAAGGGCCAGATCTGGTGAGGTGAAAATGTGGGGTGGGGGGGGCGACTATTCAGCTGCATTTGGCCCACGATGGACTTTGGACAAACCTCTAGGACAGTGCCCCCCAACCTTTTTGTCTCCACGGACCTGTATTTGTTTGATTATTTTCCCGTGGCCCGGGGTGGGGGAGATGGGGTGTGGGGGGGGCAGGGGAAGGTGTGGGGGCGGGGGATGGGGGAGGGAGGAGGGGGAGGTGCGGGGGCTTGGCGTGTGTACCTTGGGGGCACGGGAGCGGCGGCGGCGGCGCTTGCCGGCTGGGGGCGTCGGGCGGGGGAGCCCGGGGCTCCTGGGCGGCCGGGCCCCCGCCTCCTCCTCCTGTCGGCGGCCGGAGGCAAGCGGCGGCGCAGAGGTGCCCCAACCGAGGTGGGCCGCAGCAGCCACCCGGGTTCGGCTGTGGCTCCGCGGCCGGCGGCGGGGCGCCCGCGGCCGCCTCAGTGGGGCACCTCTGCGCCACTGCTTGCCTCCGGCTGCGGCCTTCGGGCGGGCGGCGGGAGGGGGGAGGGAGGCCGGTGGGGGTGGCGTCTCCGGCCCAAGGGCACCACTGGGACCGCCGAGCCGGCCGCGGCGGCGGCAGGGCGTCCCCGCCGCCGGCGGCCGCCTGCCTTGGCCGCCGACAGGAGGAGGAGGCGGGGCCCGCCCGCCCAGGAGCCCCGGGCTCCCCACCCCCGCCCGTGCGCCGTGCCCGGCGGCGGCGACTCCTCCTCCGGCTGCCCGCGGGAGAGAAGAGGAGGAGGAGGAGGGCGGCGGAGGAAAAGGGGAGGAGCCTCCCCGGCCTCCCCAGTGCCAACCGGTCCACGGACCGGCACCGGTCTGCGGCCCGGGGGTTGGGGACCACTGCTCTAGGACATGAAAGGAGGCGGGCAGGACGCTACAGCAATGGAGCTGGGACGGGTAGGCTGGGCAAGTGGCTGGGGAGACAGAGGCAGGGTGGGCAGGCAAACCGTAAAACTGCAAACTGACTGCCATCTGGAATGGGGAGGGGCCAGCTGGTGGGGATGCATGACAGGCTGAGCCGGCGGGGAGAAGCAGCTGCAGACCACTTGAAATTTGAAAATGGGCCACATTTGGCCCCCAGGCCTGACTTTGGACATGCCTGGACTAGCCCCTTTGCTCCACAGCAACTTTGCCTGAGGAAAACGTTTACCAGCAGTATCTCAAAGGGAGGAAGAACTCCAGTTCTGCTATCTTCTCATTCTGTCTTGTGTCATAGGTAAAAGAGCTCCTGTTCAGACATGTAACTCCCCCAAAATTAAAATGGTGCTGGGGGAGCAGAGCTGTTTTAAACAACATGCCTCATGTTTTAAACAACATGCCTTGCTCATAGTAGAGTAGGACTTGGGATTTCTCGCTGTTCTTCCCTTGGAGACCCTGCTGACAGTCAGCAGCTGTGTGAACACAAATTCACGCTTATGGATCATGTTATGTGCCATTAAGCTGGAATCAATTTATAGCAACCCTAGCAGGGCTTCCTAAGTAAGCGAAATATTTAACAAGTATCCTAACCAGTTCAGTCCCCCTACCAAGTGACTGGCAGTGCATGTAGATGAGTCTTCTTGTGGTGCATCCCAGGCAACATGACTTGCTATGGATAAATAGTCCCATTCCGGCTGGTAAACCTCACAAGAATTTCCAAACAAGAAGAATCAGCATGAACACCAAAATTAAAAAAAAAAGAGAGAGTTTCATGGCTCAATGGATATCTGAACCAGCTCTCCTGAGACAGGAGACTACCCCACATGTGGTACATTTCCAGTCATCCATTTTAACTTCTGCACCACAGTGATTTCTAGAACTTTTGGTCTGATGAAGAGTTTTACAGAATTAATTTACCGGTAATTGATACTGCCTTTAAAACAGGCATCTTTTTGCTTATGCCAAAATCTGAACAGAAGGGTGCACCAAAGGAAACAAAAATATAAATCTAGGATGACATATTGAAAAACCAAGGCATGCCACATTTTTTAAATTACAATTGTAGTTGGAGGCTAATGGAAATTCTATGCCCAAATTCATTCATGTATTTGCATCAACCAATTTCCTATCTGCCAAAACTTGGGGGGGGAGGGGTTGAAATTCCAACATGATTGACATTATACTATATCCATTAAAATAATGGAACAATGTTTTATTCTGTAATGAAGGAACACTGAAACAAATTGAACAAGTAACCTTCCTTCTATGCATGTATCCCATTTTACACTGATGGAATCCTTTATGCATTAGAAGCAAATGACTGCCCCGTCCCCATGAGTTTTTGGTGAGGGGGCAATCGTAATGTATTGCTGTTTGTGTAAAATGTAATTGTCCTCCCTGGCTCATTCAGGAGACAGGTCATGAAGGGAGGAAATAATTACACCTTTTGGGGTCACCTATCTTGATAAACAGTGCTACAGCACATATTTGCATCATTTTGGTTAGCACCAATCAATATCATGTCCAGTTGCTTTTTGTCCCCATGGACCAGACCAGATATTTTATCATTGACAACACAATGTGTTGTATATTTATGACAGGTAAATCTTGTTCATTTCAGTGGCCAATTCCTTGGCTGCAGATCAATCTTATGTAGTAATGTAAAGTGGCAGATCATCCACTTTTTCTAAAGCTTTGCCAGCTCTGGTTTTCCCTGGAAAGTTTTTCCAGTGTTTCTTTCTCATTTCTCTGATCTCCCTACTCATTTTCAGTGGAAAGGAAGTTACTCCTACCAACTTTGGGATCACATAAATTCAATCCTGAAACCTCTCAGGAGAAAGAGCATAGATAGAAAGTTACTTGTTTTTGGGCTTTCACTCCCAGAATCCCATGGTTTTAAGGCCCCGTGCCAATGGTTGGCCTGCATTCATACAGCTTTAGCCAGGCATCCCCACCCCTAGTCTCAGAGTTCTTGCTCTCTTAAGTGCCATTAGTAAGGGGATGGCAACAAACCCCACAAAACAAAGAGTAACACATAGGATTGCACTGCGTATGAATAGTGTAACCAAATGACCAGTGACCTTCACTTGTTGGATTATGAGTCTGGCCTTCTATTTTAATCATATCAGGCAACCAACCAACCAATAAATAAATAAAAATATTTTGGCACCTTAAATACTGTTGTACAGTATTTTAATCTGAGCTTTTGTGGATCAAGTCCACTTCCTCAAATATAGAGGTGAGACTTTTAAGAGTGATCCACAAAATACTATAAAATATAGCCGTTAGGATATTTGGTAAGTTTTTGTTTTGCTTTGGTTTCTTGCCTTACATGCTTGCACTGATTATCGTACCAACCGCTTCAAAAAGTTTTGGAAGAGGTAGCCATGTCAGTCTGTGCAAGAATTCCAGGCAAAAATCAAAGAAACAAGCAAACAAAAACATGTGGCTCCTTCAACACCTTAGGATAGTCTTTAAGGTGTCCCATTTTTGTCTTTTGCTTCCCCCCCTTTAATTTTCACCTCGAAAAGGGCTGTTTTAATCATGCTGAACTCATTTTTTAAAAAAGCTGCTTTATTCCCAAGACCTTTGGAAATCAGATGGGAGATCTATACCCCCTCAATAATCAACCCTAAAAAGCAAGGTTAGTCATACATCGAGTCCTAGGCACTTCTACCCGAAAGTCAGACCCACCGAGTCCTGTGGAGCTTATGCGTTAAGTACCCATAAATTGACCGACAATGCTAAAGACGTTTGCTCTGGTAAATCTCATTATGTTTAATGGATCTTACTCCCCAGGGTGTTTAGGGCTGCATTAGAAGGGGGGGGAGCGTTACGATCTGTTTTGAGCAGGTTCGTCATTCCTTTGGCTCTGGGGCCGATATCAGGGTCGGGGCTGGTTCTGGGCGAAATAAAAGCGAAACCCCCACGACTCCGGGATGCTGTTGACGGCAAGTGAAAATCCAAGTCGCTTTTTGCCCGCCCGGCGGAAACCGGACTCGTCTTTTCCCAGACAGCGGCGCGTCGAAGGACGGGAGGTGGTGGTGGTGGGGGACGGAATCGGTCCCTCGCCAAAGAAGGAAAGTTCGGCGGAGTAAAGCGTTCAGAAGCTCTTGGCGGGAACCGGCCCGAAGCGTGACGATTTTTGAACGCGAGAGCTCGTAGCAGGGAAAGGGCGGGAAGCCAACTTTTTTTTTTTAAAAGCCGTTTTTAAGACAGATGCCGGGAAAGGCCGCAAGGAACCCCGAAGACCCTTTGTTTTCACGAGGCGTTTGCAATGCACACCTAAATAAATAAAGCTTACCCTCCTTCCCTCCCCCGGAACTACATGAAAGGGGTGTCCCGTTCGCCAACGCTTTTATATCAAGAGGAGACGCCGCCGAGGCTTTTATTCGGCCAGTCCGGCCCCAATTAATCCCCTCCCCCCCAAGCTGCGTCAAGTTTGCCCGAGAAAAATCCGGGCGGCGAAGCAGCTCACCAAGTCCGTCCTGGCTCTGCCCCCTCCACACACACACACATTTTTCGTACAGCCCCAAATCGGTGACAATCGTTCACCCCATATGTGCTTTTCCAAGGAGAAAGGCGGGGTAAAAAATAGTCTTAAATAACAAAGAATAATAATGTCCCGGGGAGTTCCGTGGGACGCAACTCCCCGAGAACTCCAACGCAGCCGAACCCCTGCGCGCGTGTGTTTCTATTAAGGAAGAAGGAACTCCTCCCGGTGCCGATGGGACACCCTTCCAAGTTCAAAAAAGGCACCCGCACGCGCCCGCGCGCCTCCCGGGCTGCTCCCTCTTCCCGCCTCCGCGCCTTTTCCCCTGCCTGGAAGCTCCCCTCTTAAGCCGCCCGAGAGCCACAGGGCTGGCCTGGCGCGCGGGTGGGGGGGAGGAGGAGGAGGAGGGAGGCGACGGAGGGAAGGCCGTCACGTGAGAGTCTGCCGATGCTATCCCTCCCCGCCCGCTCCCTCTGGGATGGATCCGGTTGCCGTCCGTGATCCCGCGGCGGCGGCGGCGGCATCCACGGACAATTCCACCTTAAAGGACTCGGTGACCGAGCAAGGGAGGCGGGAAGATTTTATCAGAAAGCTCCTTAAGAGCGCGCCGGAATCCCGATTAGCCAAATCCGCGGCCCTCCTTCAGGAACAAGCCTCGAGCCTGGTTCCCGCAATTGGCATTGGCCTCCCTTGGCCCGCGAAGCCGGGCGTATTCAAAGTTACCTCTGCGTATACCGCCCCCCTCCTCCTCTCGCCGTTTGGTATCTCCCGCCCCCTTGCGAGACAAGCCACGCGCGCGCGCGCCCCCTCCCCACGCCGCCCCGCTCGTCCAACCCCGCCAGAGCTCTTAAGCGGGTAACCCGATATTCAAAAACAATACGTCAGCCCAGAATGCCCTGCAACGGAGCCCAGGCATTACCTCATCCCACAGTGCCCCGAGAGAGAGAGAGAGAGAGAGAGAGAGAGAGAAAACGGAGGGGGAGGCTGAGAAACTTCTAGGGGTGGGGTGGCTATGGAGACGGGCGCCTTTGCAACAGGCAGGGCCAGCCTCCCGCCTCCTCCCCCTGGAGAGGCGTCTCCGGCCAATCGGAAGGCGCCGGGGTGACATCATGGGCTATTTTTAGTGGGTTACGGCTGGCTGATAAGTGTTGGGCTCCACGCTGGGAAAGAGCTCAGAGTGGGATTGAGAAAGGCAACGGCGGCAGGCAGGCAGGCAAGCGAACGGGGCGGCTTCAGGTCCACAGGAACGGCAGCAGCAGCAGCGGCGGCGCCTATATTCCCGGGCGAGCAGCCTCCGGTCTCCGCTTCGGACGTCCAGCTGGACTCGGCAGAGCGACTCAGGCCGGCGGCGCTGGGGACAAACCCTGTTGGTGCGAGCGAGCGAACGAGCAGGGTCGGCCCGGCTAGGAACCAAGTCGCCTCGTCCTGAACTGGGCAGGGCTGGCCAGCCCTCCTCCGGAAGAGCCACCAGGGCCCGCCGGCGCCCCCGTCTTGCCCGCCGCTGAAGTTGTGGAGTTCCGGCGCGACTCCCCTTTCCCGAAGCGAAACTTGGGACGCCACGAGTTTGCGGGAAACTCTTTCCTCCTTTCTCGGGCCGGGCTGGAGTGAGAGCAGCGCCGCCGCCCCCCCATCGTTGACAGCCGACCGGGACTCGGCGCTCGGGCACCCACGCCGGACACTCCCCACGAAGGGGGTGGGGGGTGGCCGAAGAAAGAGGACCGACCGGGCAAAGCGGCTGGGCGCCCACCCCACCCACCCCTTTGCTGGAAGGGATCGCCCGTCGGCCGAGAGAAGACCTTCGCGGGGCTGAATTGATTGCTTTTCCGTGTTTTTTTCCTTCTTGGGGGAGCCGATGGTCCTGCTGAAGCGCCGCCGCTAAAAGCGCCTTTCCGCCGCGGGTCGAATCCAAACTTTTCCGATCTGCGGAAAGTTGAGGAAGGAGAGGAGGAACCGTGGGACTGAGAAGCCGATGCCTTGTGGCAAAAAAACAAGACTTTAATTGATCCGCTTTTTCTGGGAGGCTTTTTCATCGTTGGAAGAGTCCGTCTGCGGCTGTCTTTGCGAACATCGCAAAAGAAAAAAAAAGAGGCGGACTCCTTTCTTGAAACTTTTCGAAGGGGTAAGGAGTAGCCGCTTCCTTTCCCCCTTTGGTTTTGTCTCTTGGCTCCGAAGAGGACAAACCCTGCGGACTGTATTCTATGACTGCAAAGATGGAACCTACATTTTATGACGATTCCATGAATGCTACCTTTGTCCAGCCAGAAAGTGGTACTTATGGATATAACAATCCCAAGGTTCTGAAACAGAACATGACGCTCAACCTTTCTGACCCTTCTAGCAGCATCAAGCCGCACCTGAGGAACAAGAATGCTGATATCCTGACCTCTCCAGATGTGGGCCTCCTCAAGCTGGCTTCCCCTGAACTTGAACGGCTAATTATCCAGTCTGGCAATGGACTGATCACCACCACACCGACCCCAACCCAGTTCCTCTGCCCCAAGAATGTCACTGACGAACAAGAAGGCTTCGCCGAAGGCTTTGTCAGGGCTCTCGCAGAGCTACACAATCAAAACACCATGCCAAGTGTGACCTCTGCTGCCCAGCCAGCAAACACGGGCATGACCCCTGTCTCTTCCATGGCAGGAAACAGCGGCTTCAACGGCAGCTTACACAGCGAGCCTCCCGTCTATGCCAACCTCAGCAATTTCAACCCAAACTCGCTCAGTACCGCACCTACCTACAATGCAAGCAACCTGGGCTACCCTCCGCAACATCATCTGAACCCCCAGATGCCAGTGCCGCATCCACGCCTTCAAGCGCTGAAGGAAGAGCCCCAAACTGTCCCAGAAATGCCTGGGGAAACTCCTCCCCTCTCCCCTATTGACATGGAATCCCAGGAGAGGATCAAGGCGGAGAGGAAGCGCATGAGAAACCGAATAGCAGCCTCCAAGTGCCGGAAAAGAAAGTTGGAGCGGATTGCCCGGTTAGAAGAAAAAGTGAAAACTTTGAAAGCCCAGAACTCAGAACTGGCCTCCACTGCCAACATGCTGCGAGAGCAGGTTGCACAGCTGAAGCAGAAGGTCATGAATCATGTCAACAGTGGGTGCCAGCTCATGCTCACACAGCAGTTGCAAACTTTCTGAAGAGACTGCAAAGTAACTTCTGTGATAGGGAGGAAATTGAGCAAAAGAAGCCAGGAGGCTGGGAGAGGTGGAAAGCTCACTTTTGGGGGAGGGGCAGCAGGAGGTAAAGGCTTCCCCTACCACTACCACCTCCAGTGCATGCGTGGAGAGATGGGTATTCCTTTTGGTCTGAGGTGGTGGCATACCAGCTGAAAAATAAGTACTACAGCTCTCCAAAGTGCTGTTCTTGCTCAGATGAGGCACGTTGGAAGCCTTGGGTTTTCTTGTTTTCTTTCTCTTCTTTTTTAACATTGACCAAGACCTGCATGGACCTAACATTCAAACATCATTCAGTATTAAAGGTTAAACTGCAGTAGACACTGTAGACTGCTTTCTCTTAGTACTCCTTTTAAAAAAGGAGAGAATGGGGAGGGAGTTGGCGGGAGGCTAAGAACAAGCTGAACTATGCTGCCTGCCTTTTGAGTCAAATTGTGTGTGTACATATACTTTTTTTTATGACAGCCGATTAATGTCAAGTAAAACTACTTCATGACTTTATAAGTTATTTTTATGTTTGTGTGGGTTCTGCCCAGTATTGTTTGTAAATAAGAGATTTTTTTCAGCAACTTTGAATTTTTTTCTCCATTTGTAATAAAGTATATAATTTTTTATGTTTTATTCTGAATAAGAAATGAAGAAAGGGTAGATCATATTTAAGAAAACATGATTAATACTTCACCCACTTTCTTTGATAAGGGCCATTAAAGCTGCAGTCCTATATAGTCTCACCTAGATGTAAGTCTTTTTGAACTTGCTGGGGCTTCTCAGTAGGCAAACATAAGATTGTGGGGTCAAGCATATATACATGATCAACTTGGTAGATATGAAAACCATTTACTAATGCTGTAAGTGGGAGGTGGGAAACCAAGCTCTTCTATGACTTCCACACCAAGTTAGTATGTTACAGAATTTTGATTTATCCTAAGGAAAATAAGTTGTACTCCTGTTATGACAGTGCTCTTAGTCTTGAGGGTGCAACAAGATCTACCCTGTCTCTTACAACTGGAATACTGTACAAGAGGATGGTAGGGGGGGTAAAAATTTCCAATATAGTTTCTGGCTGGTTGGGCCAATTTAAGTTGCAGCTTGTGCTGTCTGTTCTGCAAGGAGCAACTGGCATAGTGTTCAGGAAAAAAATGGATTACTTTATATCCCTTGTGCTATGACTTCTGTCAAATATAATTGGCTGTTTCCCATCTTTGATACTCTGTTTAAGCAGATATTCTTGATGACCTGCCTTGAAGACAGGGAAAAGTTTTCAAAAAGGGAACCTTCACCTGCAGATGTGTCACCTTTATGTTTTTGTTAACTCTTAGATTAAAAAAAATGCTCTCTGTTCATGAGTATTTACAACTATGCCTGTTCTCCAATAAAATCATTCTATTACTCTTTCAACAGATTTGTGTTTTGTTCTCTTTTGGTGTTTTTTGTTTGTTTGTTTCATTGTAGGTAAGCCTGCATTGCAACCCATGAGAGGGGGGAGACATCAGAATCAAAGTGCTACTAACATGCAATGCATGAGAAGTGGCACTAATTGAGCATATTTAGTGCGAGAAATGTGGAAGCCAGTTTGCTGTACTGTATATTTGTCAAAGAACTTTTGCTTAATCAGAGAATATAGGATTTGTAGTCAGAAGAGTTTGGAAAAGTTCCTTTTTAGACCATATCTCTCATAATCCTCCATTTCATATGGGTTCTGGCTCTTATGTGTAGGGTCATCTGCCTATTGGCATTGCCAGTACACATGGACCCACAAAATGTGTGGCTTTGTGACACCCAAGTTGCTATGCTTCAGTGCCTGTGTCTTTAAAAAAAAAACCACAAGAGGGGCCACTCATTCAAAAGTTAGTTCTAGTAGTTTCTATTTGTTTAAAATATTTATATATTGCCTAAAGGCCCCAAGGTAGCTTATAGTAGTAAAAGAAACAAAAGTATACTGTTAAAAGTAATAAACAGTTTTGAAATCCAAAGAAGGGTGTGGGTGTGTCAGAGAGATTTAGCTGAACAGAAATCAATAACCCTACACTAAGTTTCCACTCGGTTTTTGTAGAGAAGGGGTTATCTGTGGTTTCATGAACATGTGAAACAGGTAGAATTCTTCCTTGGATGCAGATGCAGTGGAGAAAATAATCCAGTTCATAGATTTTTGCCTGCAGTGTAAATACTCAGAATGTAGAAACTGAGATGAAATAAATGTGTTCACTAAAATATGCTGATGCTTAAAAATCTTAAATCATAAATGACATAACTTACTTAATAGTAATTCCTCCCAATATCTATCTACTCTCGAAAACTTGAGGGCTGGAAAGTTGGCAATGGTACTGCTGGTTGGTTTATTGGCACACACATCGTTCAGAAGCACAAAGTTTAAAACATCCAGGTTTATTGTAGATTTCACCAGCTGAATTTTTACCTGTCATCAGACTATTTTGGGGTGGGGGTGGGGGTGGGGGTGGAACTGGCATTCCATGTTATCTGAGTTCAGCAAGATTTTCTGAGTTTCTCAGGTTCCATGTTTAGGAATGGCAAAATGAAGCCCCCTCCTTTATACTTTGAAGCCAGTCTTAAAACAGGTACATGTAATAATGGACACAGATTTTGTCTTCTTCCTTGTACGTCCTCACAGGTGCAATGTTAGTGCATATTTATTTTTCTACTATTAATAGATGTGTACATTTCTAGCACTAGTTACCAAACAAAGACTTCTGGGAGGACCATGTACTTCACTGGGTGTGTGTACATAGTGCTGACATAAGCAACCCGGAAGGTAGCCTAATTTTCATGTGTAGGAACAGGCAGCAAAGAAGTAACATACACAGCATAGCTGGGTGTGGCTTGGAAGTTAGCTAATCAACAAGTGCCAGCTAGCAAAATAAGGAGTGATACCTGGAAAGGTAAACCTGTGGCTCTTAAATACAGTTCTGATGGGAAAGAACAATTTAACAGTCCTAAAAGTTTTGTGTCATTGTTGAACAGACTGCTCTGATTTAATCACAGTGTGTATACACACATTTGACATTTCCAGGAATTACGAACCTCCTTGTTGTGCCACTCCCACTTTAAAGACTTTCAGATGATTAACACTTTTATAGTTGGTATTCAATCAAAAGATCCATATGAAAGCACAGTCTGAAAGAATTTCAGGGCAAGTTTCAAGGAGGAATTTTAAACCATTTCAGTGAGTTTCTCTCTTAAGCCAAGAAAAATGTTGTTTGAATGTCCCCAAATGTAGGAAATACTAGCTACTTGCCAACTTACTTGATGTCCAGGAACAAACAGATCCATGGGGGGGGGGGCAGGGGCCACCGGCTCTTGTTTCTAGCAGGTCTCATGTGGCTTTATGATACAGGCTATAAAGAAATCCAGAAATGGAGTATACAGCATTTTGCTCATGGGTATATAGGAACTACAAAGCAGTACAGATTATATTTTTCCTTATCAAGGAGCTGTTGACCACTTAAAATCAAATTAAAGAGTAGCTAAATCGCTTTAGAAAACAGTTTGCTACAGGCATAAGTTCTCTTGACAAGTGCATGGGGAAACTTGTCAAGAGAACTGATGGGCTTTTAAATACTGGCATTTAGTTGGACATAAACTGCTGTGGACTAAAATCCACTTCAGCAGAGAGCATGAAATATTATTCTAAGTTGGCCATGGGAAATGGTGTGCAGTGAGGTCAATGCTTTTATCCTTTCTGAATTGTCATATTCAGTTCACGATAGTTGGGCTACATCTATTCAGTTTGTGTATCCAGTGTCATGTAGTAGATAGAATGACAAAAGAAGACTCAGTCAGGAGGCCTGGATTCAAATCCTTGCTTGACCATGGAGGCTCTCTGGGGCAAGGGTATATAATAGCTGATAAAAGCCACTCCTTAATATCTCATCTTAAAAACCTATCAGGGTTGCTGTAAGTCATTTCTGACTTGACAGTATATACTATATAGCATATACAGAGAGCTATTTAACACCTAGTTTTTTGTCTATAAAAAGGTAACAATTATAAAAAAGTTCTCTCTATATATTTAGTATGGAGTTTGGCCTTCACAATTAGTTGTCCACAAAAGTTTGTTATGTGTTTTTTACTTGGAATAGATTTACAGTGATCCTAACAGGCCTTCCAAAGCAACTGAGATATTTAAAGAGGTGGGATTTCTGTATGAACAGCTCCAACAAAAAGAAGAAAAACTGAATCAAGCCTTTTTTATATGTGTGTTGGCTACATATCACCAAGACTGGGATTGCAGAATTTTATTTTGTTTTGAACCCAAGTCATGCAAAAACTGACTTGGAAAAGTTACATTTTTCATTACATTTCCAAATATTAATAAGTCAGCATGGCCTTGGGCTTGATTTAAGTGGCCGTAATGGCTAAGGTTTTGCCGGTGTTGTGGTTCCGCAAAGTGACATTCATCTCCAGAAAGTCTTCTCAGGGAGAGAGGCTCCATTATTATTACAGTGGTACCTTGTATAAAGGAATTAATTTGTTCCAAATGAAATTCTGTTAAGCAAGTTTTCCTTTATACAAATTTCCCATAGGAATGCATTGAAAATAGAGTAATCCCTAATTACGACCATTTTTATGTTGTATGGATTTGCCACATAGGCGATTATGTTAAGCAAATTTCACCTATCTCTGGAATTTTTTTATGTTGTACAGATTTTATGTTATACAAACCGTTTGTTATACGAAGGTCCACTGTATTATTATTTAGCTTGCCTAAGGGAGTTTCATCAATGATCCCTCACATCTTGGGACAAGGCGACGTGTGCCCTCAAGGGAGTTTCCACCAAACAGAAAAAGATCCTATCATTCATCCTGCATTCCAAGAACCTGGTTCTTCATTGACCCATAAGCATATGAAATCTTGATACTGTATATAGGAATGTATCCTGCAAGCTCCCCACCATCCCTTTCTGTTGGTGAAAACAGCAGGGGTTGGTCATGGTAATGGGAAGAAGCAGCTGGGACTAGATTGTTAAGAAAGACAGATGGAGAAAAGAATTAAAGCCTTAACTGTGGAACACCCTAAACCTCACTCTATGTCAGTGCAAGGGGTGGGGGAGGGGTGGGGGGGGGGGGGAGAGAAGGTCAGCTTTGAAACCAGGCCCAGAGGGAAGGAATGGTAGGTAGGGGTATTTCTAATATGGGCACAATATGTGTTTTTTCTGTTCTTCAGCTGAGTAATGGAATGCAGGAATGGGGTGGAGTGATAGTGCATCTAAGTTAGCCTGACTTTTTCTCCCTGTGTGAATGTTGCTCTCTCTCTCTCTCTCTCTCTCTCTCTCTCTCTGTGTGTGTGTGTGTGTGTGTGTGTGTGTGTGTGTGTGTGTGTGTGTGTGTGTGTGTGTGTGTGTGTGTCCATACTCTTGCTCTTGGCTCTGCTTGTCACTTCTCGTTCCACCCACCACTGGCTGCAATGTTTTTCACCCCACCAACCAAAATGAGTGCCAGCTGCCACCGAGGAAAAACGCCAATTCTTCTCCAAAACCATTTTGGTTGAGCCCCAGTGGGAAGAGGACATTATGCACTGATGGGATCCACAATTTTTTTAAACTCATCAGAGCTCTTCCAGATATTTTGCTGTCTGAAGCATGAGAAGGGGACTGTGTCCCCTAAGGCACTCAAGTGTTGTTGACCTTCTAAAATACTGGCCAAGCCAATGGAGTTGCTTCAGTGCATAAAGCTTCAGCTGCAACAGCTGCTGTCGTTGATAATTCCACAAAGACCCATGCCTACCCTGGGAAGTCAAGGAGCCAATTTTATACCAATAACACTTTCCTGCCCTTTTATGCCACCCCAAATCGACTCCATGAATGGCTGCTGAATTCTGCCAGTCCCAGAGGTCTACTCCTGTTCTTGTTCCACTGTTGGCACCCTTATAGAAGTAAAATTTATATAGGAGGTACATAAAAGGTTACTTTCCCCAGCTATTTTTCCAAGGACCAAAAGGCAACATACCTGGAATTATCCTGCTTTCCTCTTTCCACATGAAGAGGGTGTAGGAAATGTGTTGTGTGTTGTGTCGTTACAGTCGTGACCGACTCTTCGTGACCCCATGTCCATGGAGTTTTCTTGGCAGGAATACTGGAGTGGTTTGCCAGTTCCTACTCCAGGCACCTACAGCACCTGGTATTCCCTGGTGGTTTCCCATCCAATAGTAACCATCAAATTACTGAGAAAAATAACAGCATTTGAATCCGGATCTCCTTTGTTCTAAATCCACCAGGACTTCCTTATTTTGGATCCCTGTGTCTGTGTGAGTTATGAACAATTAGCAATGACACAAGTAGGCTAGAAAGGAGATTTGGCTATGCTGGCTGCAGTGTGTGTGTGTGTGTCTGTGTTCCAAGAGTTGTCCAAAAATTAGAATCCCTTCCCATCGCTTGTGTTCATCTTAGTATGAGACAATTCCTCATTTTGTTTTTAATCTTCAGTTCAATGAGGCATGTAGGCAGCTGCCATCTGGGTATGCCATAAAAGCCAGCACTGAAGCACATGGGCTGGGTTGGACTGAGTGTGTTACATTTATACATAAGGCAGTGGTTCCCAACCTGGGGGGTCGGGACCACTTTGGGGGCCGAATGTCCGTTTCACAGGGGTTGCCATGAGCCAGTGAAGAAAAAGGCACAAATGGCTTGGGTCTGGAGGGGGGGGAAGGGAGGGAAAGAGTGTGCTACAGCTTGATAGGTTAGAGGGAATGTCAGTCAATGGCACCGGAGGCTGTGATTGGCTGAGGGTGCCCGTAGAGGGAAGTTCTCTATGGCGGTGGTCCCCAACCCCGGTCCGGGGGTCCGGGACCACTTTGCCGCCCTGGGAGGAAGGCAGGAGGAGCGCAGGAGGAGCCGTCCCGCCGCCGCCGCCTTTGCCTCCCCTCCCTCCCCTCCCCTCCCTCCTTCTCCCGGGCCGGCCAGCCGGTGACTCCGCCCCATGGCGCCCGGCGGCGTTGGCGGCGGCCGCCCGCTCTCCTCTGGGGAAGAGGAGGCGGAGGCGCCCATCCTCCTTCTCCTCCCCCGGGATTTCGCTGCTGGTGCCCCGCGCTTTCCCGGCGAGGAGGCCAGGCGGTGGCGGCAGCAGGAGGCAAGCGCGGCGCCAGCAGCGAGACCCACGCGCGCACCCGCCCGGCAGCGCCCGGGAAGCGCCGTCGCGGCACAAATTCCTGCTCCTGCTCCGGTTCCTCCTCCTCCTCCTCCTCCTCCCGCCGCCGCCGAAGGAGCAGCAGCGAGGGCAATTGCAGAGGGGTGGTGGCGGCGGTGGGGCGGGGCGATGCGCGGCGGCGGCGGCAGCGGCGGCGGGAGGGCGATTGGGGGGTGGCTGCTGCTGCTCCTCCGGCGGCGGTGGCGGGAGGAGGAGGAGGAGGAGGAGGAACAGGAGCAGGAAAGAGCAGCGGCGGCTGTGGTGCAGCTTGATGGTTACAGGAGGCCCAAGCGGCGGCGGCGGCAGCAGGAGCAAGCGGGCGCCAGCAGCGAGACCACACGCGCGACTCCAGGGGGCCTGCCTGCCCAGGAGCCCGGGTTCCCCCCACCCCACCCGTGTGTGGGGGGAGTGGCAACGCCCCAAGCCGGTGAGTGCCGCCGCCGCCGCTCTCGTGCCTCCCCTCCTCCTTCCCTCCCATCCTTTGCTTTCACCCCCCTTTTTGCCTCCCGCTGGACCCCCTTTCGCATTCTCCCCCTCCCCACCCCCCACCCCGGGCCACAGAAAATTTTTAAAAATTTCCCGGTCCGCGAGGGACAAAAAGGTTGGGGAGCACTGCTCTATGGCACCAGAGGCAGTGGTCTGCCCAAGGGGGCTTGTGGCCTCTTCCAAGCAGGGCAAGGGGTCACCAAAACATGAGGAACTGTATTAAAGGGTCATGGCATTAGGAAGGTTGGGAACCACTGATAAGGTCTTGGTGGAAATTTCCCCAGGTGGCTCAGTTAGATGGGATTTATTTTACGTTTACAGTATTAGAGTTCATTCTATCCCAGTGGTAATATTTTAGGTATCTATTTGTGATCAAGAAGTGAAGCAAATGGGGGTGGGGGTAGGGAGCAAAAAATGTTTTCCAAAAGGGGATAGGGGGTTAGTATAATTTGGAAATGAGCCCTTGGAGATATATTTTAGGCTCTGCCTAATTTTGCCTCCTAGAATGCTGTGGTAAGTAGTGACATGTCTCACATACATTTAATTGGGCTGTGAACATCTCCACACAAGAAGGGTAGGGCTGTCTAGACTAGATTGCTATGCATCTTTTTCTCCTTGCTGTTTTGTTCTTCATAACACATGCTTTCTGTTTATCTTTACATTGATTAACTAACCATACTAGATGCCACAATTTGATTTCTGCAATGGGAACCAGAAATCAATAGGCAGGAGGGTAAGGAATAGGAGACAGTGTGCATTGGATGGGTGGGGGTGGGGGTTCTAGAGAAACGTAAGCATTTGTTTTATGCATGCCTGGTGCATTGAGCAATGTTTCTGAGTGCATCTACATCTTTCTGAAATATTTTGAAAGAGACATCTTCTTTTTAAGGGGGCGGTGGGGGGGGTTGTTGTTGCCCTAGCTGACAGCAAGGGAATGTTGAGCAAATGAGCACATTGTGAATATGTATTTTGTTTGGCTGCAGCTGTTGTCAGCAGATTTCAGAAAGTGGCGTCAGAAGAAAAACACCAAGAGTTGAAATGGGACATGCTGCCTATACTCAGTCATCCATGCAAGTAAAGGGAGTCTTACAACCAGGCCCACTATTGGCTTCGCTCAGAGTCCCGGGCCCTGTCCTGAAAAAAGGAGTGTGCAGCTGCTTTGGACCCTGTGCTCAGAGATACCTGGCCCAGGTCTGTGAATGAACTGCCATTCCTTCAGCTTACTTAGGCCCGAACTCTCCTCTTTCAGCCTGAGGATATGAATGGCACTACTACTGCTGCTTGTCACTGTTGAGATCAGCTGTTTGACTTCCTTAGTGATTTGCTGTTAAACAGGTGCTTGAAGGGAACCCTACTGCTCTATGGTAAAAGGAGCAATCCCTTCACCTCACGCCAGTACAGCAAGATCCAGTGCCTGACAGCTTGTAACAGAAACAGCATGCCTAAAAACAAGGAAATAAATAGTAATGATGGTAGCAATAGCAACAATTTTGTCATTACATTCAGGTAATGTCAAACACTATTGGGTGTTTAAAGTAGCTTATATCTGTTGACTCAGTAAAATGCAATGGCTTAGCTTCAAAAAGAGAGGAGAATTCTGGTCTTGCTGAATGCACATGAAGCACCATATTTGCAAGTCTTCCTTTCTCCCTATATGTTCTAAAATGCTGTTCTAGAAGGCTGTGGGACCTCCCAGAGCAGCCTGAGATGACATGAGAGAAAATTATTTCCTACTTTTTATTTTTTTAATTCATTAATTAATACCATCTGGGAGCATGCCATGCACTGAAGCTTACATTTTCATATATGCATATGAACTGAGCAAACTATATATCTGACTGGGGTCTACGCATGTTTGCTGAACTGTGGCCTTCGTTTTCTTAGAAATCAGGAGCTTTCCCAGATGTTTTGAATAGTTACAGGTCTTTATTACAATCAGTTGAAGGCCATCTTCATATAAATAGGTAAGTACTCTTTGTATTATAGTACCACAGTGAAGGCACTATGTTAAGAGTGCTCTGAATCAACCAAATTCCTCTGTGAACATGGTCAGGGCAGTAGGATCTGTGGCTATATCAGAAGAGGTTGAACAGTTAGATCTGAAGCTGAGCAATATAGCAACCAATCATTTGCAATAATGATGAAATCAGTTCCAAAATATGGTATATTGATTTTTACCAAGGTTTCTGTAATAATAATACCTTTATTGTCAATGTACATGTGCACAATGAAATTGACTGAGTCTCCCTTGCCCACCCCCACCACCATCCCACCACCATCCCACTAGCAACCACTCAGTCTTATTGCACCCTGCGTACTTGACACAGAATGCACCAGCCCACAGGTCAGTTCTTCTATACTTGTTATAGAATTATTTCCCATTCAGCAGTCTGACAGCCCATGGATAAAAACTGTTCTTCAGTCTGTTGGTGCGGCAGGCTATACTACGATATCTTCTGCCTGCTGGTAACAAGGTAAAGAGGTGCTGACCGGGGTGTGAATCATCCTTAAGGATTTTTTCAACCCTCCTGTAGATACTTGGATGTAGTTTCCCTTTCCTTCTTGGGGCACTCTGGGGCCATGTAGCTTACCCAAGGTCATGTACACCTGTTCTTTCCCCTGCTAGGCACAGTGGAGAATTGAACACCCAATTTCTGGGTGCTCTGACACACTGAGTGCTGCTGATTTTGAGGTAGAAAGCAATACAGCCTTCTCTGAAAGCTAATCTAATCTAAAATTACATAGCCTTCTCAAAGTGGAGCATGGGTCCTTGCTGCCTGGAAAGGTAACCAGAGTTACACAAGAGCTTTGGTTGTGTTACATTCAAGAGACACATTTGGAACTTAGATCCACCATGCTGAAGCTAGTGGTGGAACTGAAGCTAATATCAGGATGCCATATAACCCCTTCCTGAAGGTCTTGTTAAAAGCTGAAGGTTACTGAGATTTGGTGAACATGGGACACTCTTGATATTTTAAAACCGAAAGGTTTTTATGTTGATTGAATTCAGATTATTACCTCTGCACTCTTAGTGTCTGGAGCCTGAGAGCGGCTGAGTCCTTTCACTCAGGTCAAATAAACAATTTGGAATGCTTTGCATTCCTAAGAGAAAGGAGACTTCCAAGGTGAAACAATATCTTGCCTGCCTGCCTTTATTTCACTCATATGTCTTACTGTCTAACACATCCATGTATTTGCATACATGCATGCATGGCATTGTATGTTCAAATATGTTCTCAAGCAACTATTCTACCTACAGCTACTATGCCTCTACAACCTCAGAAGTGTTATTCTGCAAACAAAAAGAATGAATTGTTGAAATTTCTCATGGAAGTTATGAACAAGCATGCAGTATTACATGGAATATTATTTATAAAACTACCTGTTCTTAGAAAAAAATTCTCAGGCATTAGATACTACAATTATATACAGGTCTGTTCAGGATGAAGTCTCATTGCGTTATTGAATATCAGTCCTAATGTAAGAGATATTCAGCTGTTCCCTGTCTCCTAGGCTACTATTCAAAGAAAAGAAACAGATACAAACCATTCAGGGCAACTACATTGACAACTGGTACAGGAACTGGTCTGGGACTAGGACAGTCAGATTTGCATTATTTTCCATTGACTACATGATCAGTGTGATTTTTTTACTCTACAGCCTGAACTTTCTTCCTCCACTGCTGGGGTTTCTACAGTTTTTGCAGAGAATGCATTTGCACTGGCTCAGGTATTGTGACTGCCAGTGTTGATGCATTCGGTATGATCCACTCAGTGGTCAGCCGCTGCTTAGCATACTCAAGCAGTTGCATGGGACACTGTATTCCTCTCTGTGGTGAGATGTATTAAATTCTATTGAAGTAATAGCAATTATTTCTAAATTTGCACCTATAATATATGTATACATCTGTATACCAGTTGTGTATGGGGGCACTCATTTGTCTAGAGTGAATGTTTTGGGTGTTGTTTATTTTCATTTATTTGTTTGATCTCTGCACTTTTTGTTATCAAAAAATAAATAAAGAAATCCATAACTGCTGATTTAACTAACTCCGCGGCAAGGAACGACAGATTGATGGCATCTAGCTAAGTTTTACTGCTGAAATTACTCTTACGTTGCTGTGCTTTGTGTTCTGTTTTTCAGTCATACAAATACAGTGGTACCTTGTATAAAGGAATTAATTCATTCCAAATGAAATTATTTTAAGCAAATTTCCCATAGGAATCCCTAATCGTGACCATTTTTATATTGTACAGATTTGCCCCATAGGTGATTCTGTTAAGCAAATTTCCCCTATCTCCGGAATTGTTTATGTTGTACAGATTTTATGTTATACAAACTGTTTGTTATACGAGGGTCCACTGTAGTTCAATATAGTGCTTCCACAGAATATGTCAAATGTGTCCACAACTCAGCGGTGAACTATGAGTTGGGTATGCAAAGGTACTGGGTTTAATTTGGAAATCTCTTGTCCTTTAAATCAAGAGATTGGGGCACTTGGGATTCTTGAGTGCTCTTGTTCATGAGTATACAATATGGGGTACTGTATATTATAGATAGCTAAACTGTCTGATCTGCCATAAACCTGTGTTCATTTCTTTATTAACACAAGAGATAGGGCATATTAATGCACAGTTAGAGGGATGAAGTTTCTTTGGAAAATTAAGC